>OY728134.1:22137500-23387500 GCA_963277665.1 Viscum album | reverse complement strand
AATGTCTCCAATAGCATAAGGCGTGAACAACTGCAGCCAACTTGAGATCATGTGTCGGGTAATTCCTCTCATGTGGCCTCAACTGCCAAGACCCGTACACAACGAATCCTTCTCCCTGTATATGAAAAACTCCCATCCCAATACCTGATGCATCACTAGTAAACAGTATATATCTTTCTCGGCTCTGGAAATACTAGTACTATCACTGAAGTCGGCCTCCCTTTCAGCTCCTGAAAGGATGACTCACAAGAATCTGACCACAAGAACTCTGTACCCTTCTTAGTCAGACCCGCTAGTGGTGTTGCTAAGTGTGAAAGGTCATGTATGAATCATATGTAGTATCCAGCCTTCCCTATAAATCTTCGTACCTCAAAGATGTTCTTCGGATTATCCCAGGAAAATACTTCTCTCACTTTCTCTGGGTCTGTGGATACTTCTATCTATGTGATAACATGATCCACGAAGTGAATCTGGTCCATCCAAAAGTGGCATTTTGAGAGATTAACATATAACTGGTGCTCTCTCAGTGTACTCAGAATGATCTAGAGATGTGTATAATGGTCATGTAGAGTGTCAGAGTACACCATGATATTGTCCATGAAGACTACCATGAAAGAATCCAAGTATGGATATAATACTTGGTTCATCAGTTCCATGAAAACCGCAGTCGCGTTCGTGACACCGAACGGCATAACCATATACTCATATAGTCTATACCTGCTCTAGAAGGTTGTGAGAGGTATATCATATGGTCTAACACACAACTAATGGTAACCAGAACTTGAGTAAATCTTCGAGAACATCAGGTCTCCTTGAAGCTGATCAATGAAACCATCAATCCTAGGAAAGGGATATCGGTTCTTGACCGTCAAATGGTTCAACTTCTGATAATACACACATAGTCTGAGGGTACTATCAGAATTATTTTCAAATAGGATAGGTGAACCCCAAGGATAAGTACTGGGTCAGATGAAAACCTTTTCTTACAACTCCTCCAACTACTTCTTGAGCTCCTGTAACTCTGGTGTAGCCATCATATATAGATGAATGGACACTGGTGTCGCTCTTGTAACAAGATAAATAGAAAAGTCTACCTCACGCTCCAAATGAAAACCTGAAAAGTCCTCTGGAAAGACATCCCTAAAAAAATCCACCACTGGAGGAAAATTCATCTATGAAGTCCCTTGGTCATCTAGATACAGACTAGAAAACTAGGCTATAACTCCTCCTAACCTATAATGCTCGGGTCCCGCTCTACTCGCCTGGAAATCCCATTCGTCCTTATGAAGAAACGACCCACCCTCTCATGATGTGAAACTCACCCTATAGTGATAATAGTCAATGAATTCCTATAAGGGAACTAACCAGTCCATTATGAGAATGAAATAATAGCCTGTCATCTCTAGGACATAGAGGTCCCATTAGAAATGTCACCCACCAACCTATAGGGGGAACTCCTTGCACTAACATACACTAGTTGCTCTAGTTCCAAACAGAGTGTCTAATTTCAAGATATTAGTAGAATAAAGGATGTAGAGCCCAAGGCTCTCCACAACAGAAATAGATATAAAGCTTTGGGAAGCCTCTGTATCGAAAAGAGCAGAAGATGAAACTAAGGAAACTAAGATCGTACCTCGAACTGTAGAGGGTATGGGATCCTGCTCCTGCTGGGTCTACTCCACTGCAAAAGTATGACCTGTACCGTGGCCCTGTGTCCCTTCCTAGACACTCTGAGCTGATCCACCCTATTGTCACTAAAATCTTTGTGACTGGATACCATGGCCACAACCTCCACCTTGTCTTGAACATACAGAAGAACTCCAGTTCCCTAACTGGTGAGAAACTGGTGGTATTTTTCCTGAATGAGGAGTTATAGAAGAACCTGTATCACCATATAATAGTGAAAATATCTAACAGAAGCGCTGGAGGTGACCCATATTTCTGTATGATCAGCACTCCACTGGGTCTCTCGAGCAATTTGGCCTTTTATTCCCACTCTCCCCGCACTAGAAGCACACCACCTGGCTACTATGAGAAAGTGTCCCGCCTCTTTGGATCACCGCGCTAATACTCCCTACGTATCTTCCTACTGTCAGTGGGAGGAATACTAACTCCAGATGTTGATCCGCCCTGGATCACAACTCCAGAATCCCTCAAATTCTGCTCTGTGATCAGCGCCTGGTTGATGAATGAAGTGATTGAAGTCAACCTGAAGATGTTCACCTATGATCAGATGTCGTGCCTCAGACCATCCTCAAACTTCCTTACCTGGAATAACTCATCACCTCTTATAATACGCATGAAATGTTGTATCTCTGTGAATCGAGAGGAATAATCCATAATGGAAAGAGTACCTTGCTCTAGACTCATAAACTCTCAGGCTCGATCATCTCTCAAAGTATCCGGATAGAAGTTGTCGTAGAAGGTATGTTGGAACTTATCCCAGGCCATGACCTGCTATTGTCCCACCTGTGAGATCACATCCCACTATCTCTTGGAAGAATCCTGAAGCATATAGGTAGATATCTTTAACCTACTCTCTAGAGGAATCTTTGTATTCTCGAATATAGAAAGCATGACTTTTAACCATGACTCTACATCATGAGGTCCTCCTTCCCCTGTGAAGTTGGGAGGATGTTGCTACTGGAAAACCCGCGTCAAATCTACCATAGACGGGGAAGGATGTAGTACTCCTTGGAAGGACTGCATGAACCTAAAAAACCCTTCTCAGACCTATGCGTCAGCACCTGTGTTCGGAATGATGTATAGTTCCAAGATTGGTACAACTGTAGGATCTGCTGTTAGTCCATGATCAACCATGTCAGGTTTCTGATCACCACCTTGCAACTAGCGTACAACCGGAGGACGTCTCGGTGGATTGACTATACAAGGTCAATCGCACCCCTTCGATCATGTTTATCAAGGACTGTAAACCAAAAGTGTAAGAATGGAATAGGAAAAAGAAAGCATTTAAGTTTTTTAATACATGACTACATGGAGTGTATAACCCCTACACAGTGTGTTCCCTTAACCAATTCACATGAGTGTGTATTCCTGTCAACCTAGGATGCGGAACACCCAAACACAAGGTGTGTTGTCCTAACACACGGCGTGTACTTAAATCATCTTCCCCATCCTATGTCCTTCTACACGGCTAAGCCACACGGCTCCCCTAAAACAAGACTACACAGCGTGTTAGTGCCATACATGGCATGTACAAGACAAGCTTCACCGGCCCATGTTGTTAGTGACACGACCAAATAAACAGCTCACACTACACGGTGTGTTCCAGGTGGACACAGCATGTAATAGAAAGATTTTTCTGAGCCGTGTTGTTCATTACTTGGCTGGGTACTCGGGATACACTAAACAGTGTGTTACAGACGGACACGACGTGTATTAGAAAATACTCAACTGACCTGTGTTTTTAGTGACACGGCCGATTACATGGTTCTATAACACGGTGTGTATATCCTCTACACAGTGTGTCCTACAAAAGATTATAAACACCGTGTCCCTGCCCACAGAGTCTGATACATAGTTAGATACTACACGGCGTGTACATAGGGTACATGTCATGTACTTAAGAAAAATATTTTCTTCCCAAACATAAGAACACATGGAGTTTATTTAACATTACACATCGTGTATTCTGGGTTTTTACAGACAGTAAGCCTTGTAAACTGCTCCGAGACCCAGAAAAACACTAAAACGAGCATTAAAGTTCCAAATAATGATCTGTGAGGTCCCATACTCCCCAAAAATCAAATTTTTTCATCTTATACATGTCATAAACAAGGTAAACAAGTCAATGATCCTCCACATTCTGATTCATGAGGTCCCATAACACCTCAATAACTAAAGTTTGGCGTTCATTCAAACAAAACCTTACACAAAACAATACCCTATCAAATAGCATGTATTATATCGAGGCATCAATCATAACATCATTCATATCTATCACAACATCTATCACAACAACATTAGATTTCTAATACAACCTAAATGGCATGGCAAGAATGCATGACATGTGATTTCTAGCAAGTTCCTATATGATGCATGAGATGGAATACCCTCATCGAATCGTGTTGATACAGAAATAGAACCTAAATAACATCAACAATAAAAACAAAACACATGTGAATCATCCAATGGTGAAAATAAAACCAACCATAAAATTACAAAACCATAAAAATTTCAGTGTGAGGTAAATTCGTTTTTCCCAGTACACCGGTTAGCTACTCCCAGGCACAACTTATTAAAATGTACTTATTCTGTTCTATCCCTAACTACAGGATCCAAACAATAAGTCAAGAAGAAAATAATTCCTCTAATACCACTTTGTAACGTCCCAGTTTCAGAAGCCACCCAGAGGTGCCCCGTACCCGGTTGGTCACATGGACTTAAGCACATTTCCCCGAATGCCAGAGGCTACCGACTAGTAGTGAGGGACTTTGGTGTGAAAGTGGGTAAACTATTCCCTCATTGGTAGAGTAACATAGTGTAAGTAAAACAAAGAGAAAAAGCAAAATCAGTAATAATCCATATAAAAGTAAACAACAAGAGATTGATAGGAATAATAAAGTGGAGCACACACACACACACATATATAGATATATATATATATATCTGTGTGTGTGTGTGTGTGTGTGTGTGAATGATGCATTATACATATGTCTAGGAAAACATCCAAACAAATAACAATGTTGGAATGCAAACTGTACTAAACCAAAGTACAAAAAAAAAACAGATAAACAGCTCATTAGAATCGCAATCCTTAGCTTGGTCCCATGATCTCTAACTGCACATCAAATCAAGTACCTGAAGTAGTATTTTGCTTTCCCTTATCTATACCTACAATAATATACTTTGTTTGGGCCCAAAATCATTCCCAAATAGGGTGTGAGACTTAATCCTAGTAGGAAACCACCATAAGATCTGTACCTAGCAGTCAGTGAATATATGGAAGGTAATAAGTACAGAAAGAAGTAAACAAGGAAGTACTTAGCAGTAAACAATCCATAGTTTCAATGAATTCAGTTTCATATATCAAGAAACAGCTAATAAGAGAAGGTAACCCTCTGGGAAGTACTCTCAGCATAACCCCTCTAGTTCAACCAAACAAACCAAGTATCATAATCAACCCTCTGGGCAGTACTCAAAGTCTAACCCCTCTGGTTCAGCTTAAACATAGACTCTCTGACGAAGAACTCACCGTCAATTCCTCTTATATTTTCGTATCGGTAACTAAAGGCACTCTAGGGAAGAAAATACATCACATTCCCTTCGTGGCCCGCGTTGAGGAACTACAGACACTCATAGGAATCACTTACGTCAATTCCCCCTGTGGTCTCGCATCGTAATAGTAAAATAGACACTCTAGAGAAGCCCTTACGTCCATTCTCCCTATGGTCTACTACACCAGGTTCTCACGGCCCTGTGTAAGTCAAGAAAGTATAGAAAAGAGTATCGGCCAAATTAAACTTCAATAAATACATGGATAAATAGTCTACACCATAACAACATGTCAGAACAATAGTCACACCATCCTACAATACTAGACATGGGAAAAACAAGGCAGCCTAACAGACTAAGCAGAACAAAATGGTCATAAACAAAACATGCATGGTCAAACACTTCCAAAGAATAGAAATTCACCCTATTCACAATCAATAAACCTATAATCAAGCATACAAGCATAGAATAAAGACTATAGGGCTAAAATAGTAAACACGCAATACCTCGTTCATGGGTATTGGAAATTTTGAACATATAACATAAATACATTCAATAGAAAGGCACAAACCACCTACCTCGGTGTTGGAAGATCACTATACGTGAACCTCAAGCCTTGAATCGCCCAAGAACACTGTATATATACAAAAACACCTAAAATTATCAACTGAGGATAACTTGAGAAAGAGGATGAATCAGGAAAATAAGCTCAAGAAGAAGGAAGAGCTTACTAAGGTGATCCCAACGCAATCGATGATGGTCAATTCAGAGAACAGACGCTCTCTAACTGGGGATCAAAGAATATTCGAGACCGTACGGGTTCTCTCGAATGAACCAGACCTAGAAGAAGAGCATTCTGTCCATCAAACGTGACCCCCGGTACGTTTAATGAAAAAAATAAAGTGCATGGCATGTACTTTTGAAGTACACGGTGTTTACTTTCCATTACCGAGCCCCGCTTTAGGCGGCCTCTAGGTTACCCTACATGGCCATGTGCACGGCGACTACACGGCCAGCACACGGCTACCCGCAGTAACCGAATACACGATGTGTACTCAGAAATTACATGGCGTGTACTTCAAAAAAAAATTCCAGAAACTCCTCTTTTTCTAAAAAACGATCGGAATAAGGAAGACATACCTGGAAAGAATATCTAGGTTCTTTCAGTGTCAAAATGTTTTTTGACATCAAATTTAGGTGATTATCTACTATGTTTGAGATCTATTATGGGATATGACTTTAGAAATATATTTGGAGTGTGTAACATTAGTATCATAATTCTTATATATTATTTTTGATATGTTTATCAAAAATGGAGGAAATAGATTTTTTTAGAAAAGAATGAGCAGAATACATGGTGTCCAAATGTATAAAGGAATCATGAAGATATGAATTCCTACTACATATTTAGTTAATTTTCTCACCATATTATCTACATTTTTATGTTAATATCCTTATCATTTTTATCTGATACTTATTTTTTTTAATTTACATATTATTTCAAAACACATTTCATATATTTAAAACAATGAAAACAATCTCGGATTGTTTTTAAACTTTCGGAAAATGATTCACAATTCATTTTTCACTTATAGGAATTGACTTCATGCCAATCTGACACATGATGTTCTCCGTATCACTCAAAGAAAAAGTTTTCAATACAGAAATGTCATTTTAGTTTAACACATACATTAAATAGTCAAAACCGGGAAAAAAATCTTGGATTGTTTTCAAACATTAGAAAACAAATATATAATTAATTTTTCATATGTAGGAATTAACTGCACATCAATCTGACACCTGATGTGGTCGGTATGCCTCAAAGTACATGTTTTCAATACAAAAGATAATTTTAGTTTAAAACATACATAAAATAATAAAAACAGAGAAAACTAGATTGTATTATTTTAAAATTTTATTAAAATGATCCAAAATTTATTTTTCACATGTAGGTATTGACCTCATATCAATATAAGATACAATTTGATCGATATTACACGAAGCACATGTTTTCAATAGAAATGTACCATTTTTGTTTAAAACGCATGTAAAAATAGTCAAAACTAAGAAAACTAGATTGGATTGTTTTCAAACTTTAGGACAACAATCCATAATTCATTTTTCATGTGTAGGAATTGACTTCACATTAATCTGATACACTATTTGATTGATAATACTCAAATTGTGGGGTTTGAGTTTAAAATTGGAATTTTAGTTAAAAAAAGTGACATTCTCAAAATTGAGAAAATGTGATTATATTGTCTTTATAATCTAGGAAAATGACCCCTCGGTCATTTGTGACATGTAGAAATCAACCATACCTAAATCTAATACATAGTGTACCTGACATGACTCAAATTGTGTGGTTTCAGTTTAAAATTGACATTTTATTAATTTATTGTTTCATATTTATGTTTAAGTTATTTATTTATATTATTACTAACATGGGAATTGTTTTCTTATACAAGTGGATTATTTTTCTCGAGTTGGGGTGGTTTGTTCAAAGATTATCATGCTCATGAGATATTAGATTTCGAGGATAAAACTAAGATAATGGCAACAAGGAAATGGGTCAAGAATGTATACATGCATAATGAAAAAGTGAATTACGACAACTTATTGAGTTATTTTTTTCACCATTTTATCTAATATTTTAATGTTAATTTCCTTACAATAACTATTTTGTTTTTTCATAGATCGTTTGGGAATTAATATTTTTATTTCAGCTATCTACAATAAGATATAAAGAGAGAACATGTAGCTTTTGGATGTGGAATTTAAGGCTTCATGGGTTTTTCGATTCTATACAAATGCAACATGATTAGTCACTTAAAGTGGCTAATATTAATTGTTAAGTTCTTAATATTAATGTTTTTAAAAGTTCATAAACATCAATTTTAGTCCAATTCAGAAATTGAACTTCATTTCCCATCATTGTGCAATTCATGCTTAAAATGTCAATTTGGGCCCACTCAATAATTTTCTTGTGAAATTACAATATTCATAATTTTAATTTGAAATTTTTTGATGTGATTGATCACTTTGTTTGGAACATTTTATCTTTTAGGTTCGATGGATGAATCACAAAGGAAGATGGAGAATTTTGCGCCTGAAGGCAGAAACTTGCTGGAAAAAGCATAATGGGCCTAAGGCCCATCAAACAAATGTGGGGCCCAGAAACCAAGCCCAATGAAGCTCAAATATATACAGTAGAAAGCTAACAATATGAGGATCATTTTATTCAACTGTGGACGGAGCTAATTCTGATGTTTTCATGATGATAAAGGGGTATGAAGTTAACATTTAAATGGTGGACTTGTCATTAATGCAGAGAAATCCGTCCCACCATTTTGACCATAACATCCAACCGGCTGATCCAAATTTCCTGATATTTTGAGAGCATCTATAAGACACATGGACGAAGATATTTTATATTTATGACACCTTCGGATTCGGCCATATGAAGTGTAAAATTCACACCTCAAAATGGAGGACGAATCTGGACAGTTTTCCGGGTCAACTTCGAAACGTCAATTTCCTTTTGATTCTTCACCCTCCTTTTGACTCTCTTAATTGTTGGGGGGTGAATTTAATGTTGGGGGTGGACCTAAGGATCCTAATATGACTATATAAGGAGATGGTGGTGAAGAGAATAATCATCTAACATTTCTCCTTGAATCTAACATTTTTCTTTGAATCCATATTTTCCTTTCAATTGTAATTTTCTGCTTTCCTTTTGTAATCGTATCGTCAATTTTTCCCATGTAAGTTTTTCTTTCACGTTGAGTATCTTAATAAAATTTGTTCTTATTCTTTATTTTTTTCTTTTTATTTTATTCACATGTTGAAACCGTTGAATCTAGGTGTGAATTTATTCACACCCGCACTTGTGATTTCAATCACACAAAGGTGGAGTGTTCGTTCTTTTAATAATTTTCTTCTTCTTCAATTCCGCCCCCATAAGTCTACATCCTGCTTCCATTGGTAGAATAGAATCAATGTAGGGCTAACCCTTTAAGGGTTGATCCAAGGGAGTAGCAAGGTCATGGATTGAATGTTATTTCATGTACTTAATATTTAAATCTATTCGTTATTTTAGGATTTCCATTTGATGAGTTACATTCTTTCTCATCTTTGCCAACTTTAACGATGACACATTTTGAGTGCTAGTACGATCTATTTCCATTGAGTTCTCATTAAAGTGATCCTCAAAGTGAATTAGTGATTATCCTTGGAATTGTGTAGGGATTAAATTGGTGAATGATTTGGAAGAATTATATCATTGTTTGGATATGTCTTGAATTAATGACATGAAATTTTCTAAGAAAAGAAATTCATCCAATCCACCCCAAGCAAAACCCTAAGATCAACCCACCATCAATAATTGTTTAGTTCACATCATTTTTTATTATATGTTATTTAAATTATATCTTTAGTTCTTTAATTAATATCTACCTCAAAGTTGGCCACTTCATAGCCAATCCATCAATAAATCATAGCGTCTCAAGGTTACTTCTTCGGTCCCTGTGGATTCGATCCCTACTTGTACTTCAACGACCGCTTTTACCAGTAGGGTAAATTTGGGCGCAACCAAATTTTGGCGCCGTTGCCGGGGACCAAAGTAAGTTTTCTTAGACACCCACCTTCTATTCTCACCTAACTTCTCTTTTCTCACCTATATTTCTCTTTTCTTTTCCCATTTCTATTTTCGTGTGCCCAAAAAAATCCAAATCCAAATTTCATTCAACTCCAATGGAGTATCATCAACAATATCCTTTCACAAACTCAGGATGGAATCTGTTTGAAAATCCACATTGGGAATCACCAACCTTTTTTAATCAACCTTTGAATGAATACCCCATACCTGATAACATGTATGAAATTTGTAACGATGAAGGTTTAAAAGATAAATTTCCATACCTATCAAGAATGATTGAAAAGATGAATAATGAGGAAGTCCATGATGTCGAAACATCTATCAATACTAATCCTGAAACAATTCTTCAAAAATTGTGTGAACAAATGGAAAAAATGAATTCAGAGGTATCAAGTTTTAGACAAGAACTACAAAGCATTGAGACTTATGAAGAACCCATTCCCACTCAGGATGTCCTTTCCACTTCACTTATAGAAGAATCTTGTTTCCCACATAAATCATGTGAATTTAGTAAACAACCCACTTTAAAATCTTGGAATACAGAGTTGGATAATGAAGAAATTTGGTCAGGTAATGTTGAAATTCAACATAAAGAGCATGAAGGAATTGTTAATGAGTATTTAAATCAGGATGAAATTGATTTCATGAATTCACAAGAGGGAAATTATTCTTTAAGGATTGAATGTCCAGAATATTACACCAAAAATGATTTTTTAGAATCACCAATCACTGAAAAATTGGTAGAAATACCAAACATTGAGCCCATACACACTCCTGAAATTCAACTAGACACTTTTGGGGATGAATCATATTTTCAAACGGAACCAATTCTTTCTAAAATTTTTGGTGAAGAAACCGACTTTCATTCAAATTGCCAATCTTCATTAGGAAAATGCAATCAACCAAAACTCAAAATCATCATCCTTCATTCCCCAAACAAGAATTACATCATAGGTGATACCCACGACCATAATTTATTCATTCATTCTTCTCATGAAAGAAATAATGTTAGATTGAACCTTGACGTCTTTGGCAAGACAAAAAATGCAACTAGATCAACCATTTCTGACATTCCTTGTATCTTCAGATTTATTTTAGAACATGGATTTATACAAGGAAAATATTCTAAAAAAACAATCAATCTCAAACAAGTTGAAGTGGAAAAATATGGGTTAATTAAAATGCTGAAAGTTGGAATTGGATAAGTTGGGGGGTAAAAGTCGAGCCAACGACGTTAAACAAAAGCGCTGCATGGGAGGCAACCCATGGTTTTCATGTTTTCTAATCATTTTGAATCATTTTCATTTTCTTATAATAAATTACCATATACTGTTGACCTGTTCTTCTTTTATGAGTAAGGATGGGTATGAAAGGGGAGCGCCATATTCATCCGTGTCACGTGGTGGGATCTCTGAGTAATACCTTACCCAGAAAGTATACAGAAGACAATGTATCATCAGTTTATTTTGTTTTGTTTTATTTTTTTATAGGTTAAAAAAAATAAAAGGACATGTTGAAATCCATAAAGAAAAATCCATTCACCACCATCCAAGCCGCTGAGACTCAAATCCAGGATTGAAGGGAGACTATGGCATGCACTATTATCATCAACCACTAGGTGACTTCATTCCATGATTTTCATTTTAAATTTCTTCATTGAACTCCTCTCCTACCCCCTTCTAACTTTTCTTTTCTTTAAACATTGGGGACAGTGTTATTCTAAGTTGGGGGGGGGGGGAGATAAAAAATGATTAAAAAAAAACATGCATGAAAAGAAAAATTCCATTAACCATAAACATGATAACACACATTGCAAACTCTAAAATTGGATATCAAATAATTTTGTATGCCTTGATTCTGATTTTAATGCAAGTTTAAGTTCATGAGCATAGTTTTTAAAAAGTGCGGTTGTCCGATGTGATTTTTCAAAGTTTACATTTTCATCCTCTTAATAAAAATGCCACAATGCACGTCTACTGGATCGTGGGTGTAAATTTGAGTTCTTGGGTCCCTTTCATTATAGCATATGGTTCTGGGGTCACTTTTAGTTTAATTTGTGTATCCTAAAAAACAAAAAAAAAACAAAAAAAAAACAAAAAAAAGACCACATAGAGCAATGTTTTGTCCAAATGCGTGGCGTCCGGCACTTGGGGATCGTGACTCCATAGTTGTCTTGCCCAGAGTTAGGCTTTATATCTCTATTGTAGAGCATGAAATTGACAAAATGTGTGGCGTCCGACACTTGGGGATCGTGACTCCATAGTTGTCTTGCACAAAGTTAGTCTTTTCATATCTATTGTGGTTAAAAAAAATAAAAAAAACTAAAAAAAAATGGATACTCATCTTAAGGTTTAATGTGATTCCCACCTAGCGCTTCCATTTTTTCCCCTTGAACAATAAAATGGGCCCCATGTCTTTTATGATGCACAACACTTTATCATGCTTAATTGGAATTGGATGAAATGTGGCGATGAATTTGAACAAAGGAATGGGCTTGGGCTTGGGATATGCTTATGGACCTAGCTTGTTTTAAATGATTTTGATGGGTTCCATAATTTTTTTTGGTATGAGGTCTTTTGGGTGAGAAATGTGTATTTAAAATGTTTTTGGAAAAGGGGATTTCAATTTCATATTTGTAATTTATTTTGCTCGGGACTAGCAAAACTCAAGTTGGGGGGTGTGATTAGTCACTTAAAGTGGCTAATATTCATTGTTAAGTTCTTAATATTAATGTTTTTAAAAGTTCATAAACATCAATTTTAGTCTAATTCAGAAATTGAACTTCATTTCCCATCATTGTGCAATTCATGCTTAAAATGTCAATTTGGTCCCACTCAATAATTTGCTTGTGGAAATTACAATATTCATAATTTTAATTTGAAAGTTTTTGATGTGATTGATCACTTTGTTTGGAACATTTTATCTTTTAGGTCCGATGGATGAATCACAAAGAAAGATGGAGAATTTTGCGCCTGAAGGCATAAACTTGCTGGAAAAAGCATAATGGGCCTAAGGCCCATCAAACAAATGTGGGGCCCAGAAACCAAGCCCAATGAAGCTCACATTTATACAGTAGAAAGATAAAAATATTAGGATCATTTTATTCAACTGTGGCCGGAGCTAATTCTTATGTTTTCATGATGATAAAGGGGTATGAAGTTAACATTTAAATGGTGGACTTGTCATTAATGCAGAGAAATCCGTCCCACCATTTCGACCATAACATCCAAACGGTTGAGCCAAATTTCCTGATATTTTGAGAGCATCTAGAAGACACATGGACGAAGATATTTAATATTTATGAGACCTTCGGATTCGGCCATATGGAGTGTCAAATGCACACGTCGAAATGGAGGATGAATCTGGACAGTTTTCCGGGTCAACTTCGAAACGTCAATTTCCTTTTGATTCTACACCCTCCTTTTGACTCTCTTAATTGTTGGGGGGTGAATTTAATTTTGGGGGTGGAACTAAGGCTCCTAATATGCCTATATAAGGAGATGGTGGTGAAGAGAATAATCATCTAATATTTCTCCTTGAATCTAACATTTGTCTTTGAATCCATATTTTCCTTTCAATTGTAATTTTCTGCTTTCCTTTTGTAATCGTATCGTCAATTTTTCCCATGTAAGTTTTTCTTTCACGTTGAGTATCTTAATAAAATTTGTTCTTCTTCTTTATTTTTTTCTTTTTATTTTATTCACACGTTGAAACCGTTGAATCTAGGTGTGAATTTATTCACACCCGCACTTGTGATTTCAATCACACAACGGTGGAGTGTTCGTTCTTTTAATAATTTTCTTCTTCTTCAATTCCGCCCCCATAAGTCTACATCATGCTTCCATTGGTAGAATAGAATCAATGGAGGGCTAACCTCTTAAGGGTTGATCCAAGGGAGTAGCAAGGTCATGGATTGAATGTTATTTCATGTACTTAATATTTAAATCTATTCGTTATTTTAGGATTTCCATTTGATGAGTTACATTCTTTCTCATCTTTGCCAACTTTAACGATGACACATTTTGAGTGCTAGTACGATCTATTTCCATTGAGTGCTCATTAAAGTGATCCTCAAAGTGAATTAGTGATTAGCCTTGGAATTGTGTAGGGATTAAATTGGTGAATGATTTGGAAGAATTATATCATTGTTTGGATATGTCTTGAATTAATGACATGAAATTTTCTAAGAAAAGAAATTCATCCAATCCACCCCAAGAAAAACCCTAAGATCAACCCACCATCAATAATTGTTTAGTTCACATAATTTTTTTATATATTATTTAAATTATATCTTTAGTTCTTCAATTAATATCTACCTCAAAGTTGGCCACTTCATAGCCAATCCATCAATAAATCATAGCGTCTCAAGGTTACTTCTTCGGTCCCTGTGGATTCGATCCCTACTTGTACTTCAACGACCGCTTTTACCAGTAGGGTAAATTTGGGCGCAACCAGAACATATCCCTTTTTTGGATTATTTTAGATAGTTTAAAGCAAAATATACATCACATACTCAATCAAATACAAATCAATCCAATAAACAGTGTGCTCAGTATGACTCATACTACATATTTTTATTTAACATTTTTCATTTTAGTTTAAAACACAAATCACATACTCATAACTCAGAAAACACTTTCTTATTGTTTTTATACTTTATTAAATCGATCTGTAAGTCATTTTTTATGTGTAGGAATTAGCTGCACCTCAATCGGACACACAGTGATACCGATATGACTCCAAGTGTTTCTTTTTATTTAAAATCAAAACTAATTTTAGTAAAAAAACAAAAGTGACATACTCAAAACTAAGAAAATGCATTTATATTGTTTTTATACTTTAGGGAAATGATCCATAAGTCATTTTTGACATGTAGGAATCATACACACCTCAATCTGACACATGGTGTAATCGTCATGACTCCAATTATGTATTTTTATTTAAATTTGATATTAATTTTAGTGAAAAAGAAAAGTGGCATATTCAAAAAAGATAAAATGCATTAATATTGTCTTGATACTTTAAGAAAATGATCTATAATTCAATTATTATATGTATGAATTAATCCCACCTCAATGTGATACACAGTGTGCTCGGTATGACTCCAAATGTGTTTTTTTATTTAAAATTGACATTAATTTTCGTAAAAAAGACAAGTGAAATAATTAAAACCAAGAAAACACATTCATAATATTTTTTATAATTTAGGAAAACAATTTATAAGACATTTTTAACATATAGGAATCATATGCACCACAATCTGATACATGGTGTGCCCATTGTAACTGAAAGTGTCCATTATCACTTTAAAATTGACATTTTACTTCAAAAAGTACGTCACTCACTGAAAACTAAGAATATGTGCTCAAATTATCATGACAATTTAAGAAAAAAATTCATAAGTCATTATTTTAATTATAATAATTAGTCTCACATCAAAATGATATATGATGTGACTGATATGTCTTAAATTTTGTGTTTCCAATTTAAATGGAATTTTAGTAAAAAAAGAGACATACTCAAAACCAAAAAAAATTCATTAATCTTGTTTTTATACTTTTGGAAAACAATCCATTAGTCATTTGTGACATGTATGAATCAGCCTCATCTCAATATGATGCACAATGTTACCAGTATAAATCAAAGTGTGTCTTTTTATTTAAAATTAACATTGATTTTAGTAAAAAAAGACAAGTGACATGCTCAAAACCATGAAAATACATTCATATTTTTTTATAATTTATTAAAATAATCCTTAATTATTTTTTGATTTTTAGGAATAATACACACCGCAATTTAATACACAATTTTCCTAATATAACTCTAACTGTATCTTTTTATTTAAAATTATTGTTAAAAATTAGTAAAAAAGACATGTGACATACATAAAACCAATAAGATTCATTCATATTGTTGTTATAATTTAAGAAAACAATTCATAAGTCATTTTTTACACGTATAAATTATCCTAACCTCAATTTGATACATGATGTGCCTTGTATAACTAAAAGTGTCTATTATCAGTTTAAAATCAACATTATAGTTCAAAAAGTGTTTAACTCACTAAAAAACTAATAAAATATGCTTTAATTATCTTGTTAATTTATGAAAATTATTTATAAGTCATTTTTGATGTGTAGGAATCATTCTCACATCAAACTGACACATGATGCGACTGATATGACTTAATTTTTGTGTTTCCAGTTTGAAATGAAATCTTAGTAAAAAAGAAAAGTGACATACTAAAAATCAAGAAAACACATTCATATTCTTTTTATAATTTAGGAAAATGATCTGTAAGTTATTTTTTATGTGTAGGAACTAACCACAACTCAATCTGATGTACAATGTGACCAGTATGACTCTAAGTGTGTATTTTGATTAAAAATGACATTAATATTATTAAAAAAGACAAGTGACATACTCAAAACCAATAAAAACATTCATATTATTTTGATACTCTAGGGAAAAAATCATAATTCATTTGTGAGGTGTAGTAATCAACCTCACCTAAATCCAATACATGGTGTGCCCAGTATAATTTAAAGTGTCCATTATTATTTTAAAATTAACATTTTAGTTCAAAAAGTGTGTCACTTAATAAAAAACAATAAAAACACTTGGATTATCTAAATAATTTAAGATAATTATTAATAGGTCATTTTTTACATGTATGAATTATCCTCACATCAAACTGACACATGATGTGACCGGTATGACTCAAAGTGCATGTTTCCATTTTAAAATGACATTTTGGTAAAAAAGAAAAGAGACATACTCAAAACTAAGAAAACACATTTAGATTGTTTTGATACTTTATTAAAATTATCCATAATTCATTTTTTAATGTTTCGGAATCATCCCACCCTCAATACAATAAATAGTATGATTAGAATGACTCCAAATATGTCATTTTTTTTAAAAAAATGAATTGATTTTATTAAAAAAGGAAAGTGACATACTCAAAATTGATAAGATTCATTTGGATTGTTTTGATACTTTATTAAAAAGATCCATAAGTCATTTATGATGTGTATGAATTAGAGACACCTCAATATGATACACAATGTTCCAGGTATGACTCAAAGTGTCTGTTATCAGTTTAAAATTGATATTTTATTCAAAAAGTGTTTCATTCATTGAAAACCAAGAAACAATGCTTAGACTATCTTGATAATTTAGGATAATGATTCATAATTCATTTTTAACTTATAGGAATCAGTCTCACATCATTATGACACATGATGTTAGTGGTATGACTCAAAGTATGTGTTTCTAATTTAAAATGACATTTTAGTAAAAAACATAAGTCACATACTCAAAATCAATAAAATGTATTTGAATTGTTTTGATACATTCGTAAAATAATCCATAAGTAATTTTTGACATATAAAAATTGACCTCATGTAAATTTGACACACGATGTGGTTGGTATAACCCAGAGTTTGTGTGTTTAATATTTAAGTTCCATTTTAGTTTAAAACATGCATAACATCGCCAAAACTGAGAAAATAATAACATATTTTTTTCTCATAATTTTATATGCTATTAATTAATTAATTTCCTTATTTTTTTATCTTATACTTTTTTAGTTAATTTTCATATAGATAATTCTTAGAGGAAAACAATAAATGGTGTGATTTGTAAGAATCAACCATAACTCAATCTGATACACAGTGTTCCTAGTATGACTCAAAGTATATGTTTTTAGTTTAAACCTAAAAATCTGTGTTTAGTTTATTTATTTATATTATTAATAACATAATAATTTTTTTCTTATATAGGTGCATTGTTTTTCTCGACTTGGGGTGGTTTGTTCAGTAACAACATTACCGAGGGTTTGGGGAAAAAGACAAAGAAGCATTGATGTTTTTTAATTTTTGTGATAATTTATACATACTCGTGTAATTTAAAAAAAATGTTTTAAAAGTCTATAATATACTATTTTCATGTATTTATGTTGTAAATTTAATTTCATTTAAATTATGTATTTAAAACCTATATTTTCTATTTTTTACTACTGTTTTTCCACTACAGTGTGCTGTAAATTTAACAGCACACTCCAATATGCCCCTTTATCAGTTCTTTTTAGTGTTAATAAATTATCACCTTTATAAATTTTTTAGTATCACTAATAAAATCCTAGGGATTTTAATCGCTCTCTGGTAGTCAATGTTTGTTTTGTACCAACAATGGCGAATTTTAGCGCTATTAAAGGCATATTTTGTAGTAGTTTTCTGAGCTGCTCAAGTTGGTCTAGAAGGTGATAAAAAAGAACCTCACCCAATGGGTGATATTCATTCCAAGATTTGTATAAAGGCCTTCCTTAAGCTAAAAGGAGAAGGCCCTAGCTTCTAGTTCCCAATAGGATGCCCTTCACAGGAGAATCAAAGCATTCCTAACAAATTTGGGCCTACCACATTAAAGGTACCAGGGTCACAGCAGAAGTTGGTGGGCTGGGAATTTTAAATATTTTCATCATCAGGATGATGAGACTTTTCGTCTTTAATGATACAAGCCCTAGTATGGTCTGAGGATCCCACATAAATTAAACAAATCACTAAAAATAAGACTGAAAATGTACATTTTTCATATCTGAAGACACAATCAACATTTTCTTTTCACTAGTGATTGTTTCATGAAATATATAAACTTTAACCCCGTTATACCCTCCACATGTACTTCAAAAATCCCATAGAACATCGATCATCAAATTCTGTGTGCTAGCATGGAGATCTGACGACGCCTTAGACCTCCCGACGATCACTGCATCAGCATACCTTGGATGAATGGATAAGAATTCAATCTAAATGTCTAGATCAAGAGACTCTCTCTATGTAGGAAGTGGGATAGGAGAGAGAGGCTCTAGAAATATCTCCTTGAATAGTACATGGCCAGATCCTCTCTCCTCCTATTTATAGTGGAAGTCAAAAATACTCGGTAGGGTTCCCTAGCCTCCATTTATTCAATGTTAAATAAATAAATAAATATGAAGAAATAAAACTACATCAAAAATATTTATTTATTATTTTATCAAATACTTGTAATATATTAAAATATATTACGTGATAAACTTGAGTAATTAACTCGTCTTCTAATTACCACTTAATATTATACAAACCAGGAATATTAAAATAATATTCATTCAATTAATATTTTCTCATATTTAATTAACTTTTAAATACATTTAATAAATAAATTCAATTCCAATTATTCTTTACTTTAATAATATGAATTTATTTATTTATTGGTGATCGATAACTTGGACAACACTCTGACCCCAATGTGGGTCCCACCATGTCAAAAAATACTTATTTAGCATAATAGAGAGGATTCTTGAATACACTATTGTGTGTGAACCTCTAGTCCCTTATCTCAATATAAGTGAATAAAATCCATAGACTAAGAGTGAAGTATAGAAATACATCAAGGCCTCTAGGGAGATAAGGATAGTCATAATAATGACTACCAACCTACGAACACACACTGTGTACTATAATCTATTTGTCTTTGATATCTCATAAAGCATGACACATACTTGTATCATCATCCTTTCCTTTCTTTATTATTTTTTGATATAACTGGATGCATTTACCCTCGAATTCCATGTCCAAGGTATTATGATGGTACTGCCATCCTGATCATCAAGGGTCGAGATATATTACTTCCACAACCCGGAAGCAACATATTCTTTCTTGACCATTCAAACAGTGTCATTCCACCAATGATTTACCCAACACAAGCTACCTCAACATGATTTCATTATTATGGGTTTTTCCTTGAATCAATGTACATGATCAAGTTCCATGCACTTGTAATGATATCAAGTTAGGAGACCAATACACAAGTCTATAGATAATAACAAACAAAGATACTGGAAACATATGGTGTTCCCATTGGTGGGTCTCTCCTCATGATCTCACTACCTAAGATCACCAAGTAAGAACTTCATGAGAAGAAGTCTCAATGCTTATAATCACCCAACACCTAATAGTAAAACATTTATTGTGTCTATTCAGTAAGATTTATCTAGACCATAAGACCTTTGTTTATGATTAATGTCATATTATCTCAATGTTCTCATTATAGCATGATATCTTCTATAAGCTTTTGATACGAAAATATATTGTCTCAAATTTTTTGTGTGTTATTTTTATATATTATACATATTATTTTTCAGACCAGGCACTGAGATGGTGTGAAATTCCAAGGCCCGGTGTGCCTGAAACAAATGTTTGAAAAATATTTAAATATTAATAGCACGTGTACACAGTTTTCATGAAAAAGCAGAGTAACTCATAAACGAGTTCTCATATCATAAATCAGAGGGTATCGTTGAATCTAGAATAACTGCTTTACCTTATGGACGACCTAACATTGGTCGGCGCGATTCGTATGTGGAAAATATATCATGAGTTTAAAACAAATAAATAATTTTATTATTTTATTAACGTAGTGACAAAGAGACTTGTTTCATTAAATGTATCCTTATGTCAGAATTCCAAGGATAGATGCATAACCCTAGAAATTATAGAGGATCGTGGAGAGGGAGATCTAGTAATCCTTTCTGACAAATGATGACAGATAAAGGATCAACGATTGACACACATCAACTTTGAAGGATCTTGTCAACAATGACAACACAACCATTCTTCATCGACGATCGATCCAAACTCGAGTTAGGGTGTTTTATTTTGTGGATTTAATATTTTTCTTAATATTGAATTAATACAAGTCAATTCAATGAATGATAATTGTTCTATTCATCTCCTGTAGATTTAATTGTATATAATTGTCAAATTTTGGGTTTTTTGATATCTCCTATTTGATTATAATTATACGATAACGAATCGAGAAAAAAAACAATGGACGAGGTTTGTTCCACACTTTTTTGGTTTATGGATTTCACCTCGATTTTATTCACATGATCATCATTGGAAATCCCTTGGCCAATAGTTCGATAGATACCTAGTTCCAAATCATTGCGCAATTAATCTTCAGCACAACGAATTGAACCCAAGGTTACAGAACACGATGTTGGTTGCAGATCTAGGATCGACGGTGATGAAAAATAGATCAGGGAATAATGGGAATAGATTTAGGGTCCTACACCCTTCCTGGGTAGTGCATGAAAAATAGACGTTAGAGGTGAGTTCTCAGTGCGTTTCGAGGATGAATTATGGTAAGCTACCGACAGTAAGGTGCGGTCGACATAGATCCAGGATCTAAGGAGTGGTTTCAAGAGGAGATTGAAGTGGACATGGTGCAGAAGGAAGAACCAAGGAAGAATTATTGATCTAGAAAATGCTGAGAAACATGACATGTAACTTAGTACTACATGTTGTGTGGGGCCCCTTCAGCGACAGCTTGGATTTCAGGAAGGAGATGATGATCACACTATGTGTAAACCCTGTAACATGACATGTGACCCTCATCGGATGACTCAATGTGTACTCTAGATAGTATAGAGACACATGTAATAGCACACTTCTAGATTTCACACCATGTATTTGGACATGAACAAGACATGGAGTATATAGATCAGTACATGGACACGTCTTCAGTACAAGAACATGGTCAGATGACATGGGAAGGTAACCATGTGTGTCTACACACCGTGTACTCGTCCTACACATTGTGTATGTGGAGAATACATGTCGTGTGAGGATTTCCACATGGGTAAGAGGCTGGGATAGCTGAACACACCATGTACCCCCCTGAGGCATGCCATGTACTCCCACAAATGTACATGAGGATCTTCGTTTTCCTAATTTAGACAAGTATAGGTTGACTGTGTTCCCTTGGTCCTTTCCTTGAGGGTACAGTGCGACATCACATCCACATCACTAGATTGTAACCCCCTCTAGAAGATGGGTCTCAGATAGAGTTGTGGTGTCCCTTCACGATACTAGAGTGCAATCCTCTATCATTCCTAGTGGAGTTTCTGGAATCAACATGACCTCCCTGAGCAGGAAGTTGATACTCTATCTGGAGGGCTGAAACAGTAATGTTTATAGATTCATTAGAATATTATTCCCTATGTAGCAGGTTAATCCAGATTGGCTTCGTGGTGTCCACCAGTGGTCTTGGTCATGGCCCCCTATCTATGTATCATAGTATTCATAGACCAACATGTTCTCTTTGGGAAGGGACCAAATGAGTTGTACCTCTTCATTGAGTTTCTATGATGAGAGAATAGCTCATGGAGTGAGTTCTCTCAGAATAATCATTTCTTTGAGAAAAATCCTATGGCTTGTAGTTAGTTATGACAACCAAATAGAGTGGTGTCTCTCTTGAGTATATCTAGGTTCTTTTTGTATTTCTTATATCTGTGATACATTGTTGTATCTTGTATTGAGCTGAATATACTTGGTGATTCATGTTTAGTGTTTTAGGGGTGTCTTAAAGAGAATTTTTATACTCACCCATGCACATGATTTTCCTGCATGTTTCATGTCTTATGTAGATGGAGGTCCTTTTGATGGTGTCCTGGGAGGATAGGTATTGGGTGGAGAATTTCTAGATCTATTCAGACCCAGGTTTTATCATGAGTGTACCTTTGACTTAGTCCTTGTTATTGGAGTAGGATTCACTCTTTACAGTTTCAGTTGGACTTGGGTACAGACCATCTTTGTCGTGGGATTATATTTAGACATGTTTACTTTTACCTTACTTCTTGTTGTACTCTAGTTGTGGGATCTTAGTTATATTCATGAATTCTTTTAGTTTTTTTTACATTTGAGCATTGTGTTCCTTGGATACATGTTTGTGTGTAGGTACTTTAGGCTAATGCCTCCCATTTGTGGGATATGCCTACTCGACACTAGTCACCAGCCCCCCACCTATTGAAGGAGGGATTGGGGTAGTCACGGGTCAAATCTAGGTGGGTTGGGTCATGAAAGAGTGGTATCAGATGTGGTTGGATCTAATTTAGGACTGAGAGTCTGTGAGATTGGTTTGGAGAGACAGTGTTATGTGTTTTGAGTTCAGATTCAGCCCAGGGACTCCAGTGTTGGTGAAACAGCCTATGTATCCAATAACCAGGACCCTGATCACCTATTTTTTGATTTGGTACATGAGAACACCAGTTTGAGGAAAAAACAATGGTACATACATCATATATGAATGGTTTTGTTCTCCATGTCCTTATTGAGTCAGCTTCCCATATATATTCTTTTTACCATGGTGAATCTTTTTTTATTTTAGGCTGCCTCCATGTAGAAAACCATCCAGGATTCCATTGTGTGGTCACGAGGATGATCCGATCAATGATGAGGAATCCATACAGGTTCATGTACCAGAGATAGGTGGTTTACCAGCTATACCACCACTCATCGAGTAGTCGATACTACCACCACTAGCAGCTGATGATGCATGTAGGTTGAGTGTGTTTCATGAGTTTCAGAGGTAGTGACCTTCTAGGTTTTAGGGTGATACAAACCCCCAAATGGATGAGGATTTTCTAGAGGTTGTAACCCATGTTTTCCCCCTTGTGAGGATGCCTACGAATCAGATGGAAGTCCTTTATGTGAGTCTTCTTCAATGCTCTGCGGAGCGATGGTGGAGCTTGGTGACTCAGTCACATAATGATACAGCTCTATCCTGGATATAATTGGAGCATCTCTTTAGAGTAGAGTCCCATCTAGACACATTGTGATTAGTATGCATATAGGATCTTCTATATATGCAGTAGAGAAGTATGACTATGGAAGAGTATTCAGTGAAGTTTATAAATCTCTCAAGCTACTTTTTGAATATAGTAAATGACTAGTTCTTTAGATATTAGAACTTATATTAGGGCTTGTGTTGGTACATCAAGGAATAAGTGGTATCCCTTATCATTTATACCTATGATAGAGTACTTGAGAGAGACCTATTGGTAGAAAGTTTTATGGAAGAGTATACACCATTCATGGGAGCTACTAGTTGAAACCCAATAGCTAAGACCTCAGTAGAAAGTAGCTGATGATAGTCACAAGGATCCAAGCGGGTTAGGATCTTCATGTGGTGATCCTAGGACTTAGGGATATTGGTGCAAGGCTCTGAGGTGGCTCAAAGAGCAAAGGGATAGATGATGCATCTCTTTTGACAGTTATGGACATCTGGGATGATATTTCTGGACCCATCATAAATATGATTGAGAGACGGTCGAGGGAATACCTAGAAAGAGACCGATATAGGAGCATGGTGGTCCGTAGGGTGAATGATGTGGTAGAGGGGAAGGTAGGGTAGTAGGAGATGGTTGGAGGTTTGACATATTACCACCCCCAACCCCAGGTGGTCCACACTTGGATTAGGGAGCTGGTGGTCAGGGAAGAAACCAAATGTAGGCTATGGAGGCCTAGGACCCTGAGGATCCATGGATTATATGAGGTACAATTTGTGTCTTTTCCACCTTATCTGTAGGTTTTGATAGACACCAATACTAGTCATTATTTTCTTGCCAAGAATCTTGTTCGAGACTCCGAGATTACATTTGAATCATTGACTCGACCCTTATAATTGGAGACTCCTAAGAGACGAGACTCAATGATCACACACAGGTGCTGACAGTGTGACCTGACTCTTGGAGGCAAGAGTTTAGGTTAGGATATCTTAATAGTAGTGTCAAGGACTTATGATTTCCTTCTTTTTATGGAATGGTTATCCACAGTTCATGCCCATATTTATTGTTTTGGGTGAATAGTATGGTGTGTCTATAGTGATGGGACCGAGTTTTCCTTTGTTGTTGAAAAGGAAATACAATCAGTTCAGGATAGACTCATGCATAGTAGGGTGAAACCGACTACTCATTGGTTCTCTAGTCCAACCCTCAGTGTAGAGGATGTTATGAGTCCTTAGTTTCTTATAGTGGTGGAAAAGTATGAGTACATATTTCATGAAGATTTTTTAGGTTTACCTCTCCACAGGAAGATAGACTTATGCATTGATCTACTCCCGAGATGAAATTGATATCTACACCTTCATATCATATGGATCCCGTAGATCTTCCTGATATGTGGGTACAATTGGAGAAATTTTAGAAGAAGGAATTTTTGAGACCTAGTGGTTCACCCTGGGTAGCCCCAGTATTGTTTTCCATGAATGCAGACGAGATTTTGAGGTTATGTGTGGATTTCCTATGCTTGAACCTGGTGACCATGACGAAAAAGTATCAATTAACAAGGATCAATGAACTCTTTGATTAGTTTAAAGGGGAATGATGGTTCTCAAAGGATCACCTCAGATCAGGCTATCACCAACTATGAGTATGGGATGAGGATATATCAAATATAACCTTTAGATGTTGTTATTGTTACAATGAGTACTTGCTGATTCTGTTTGGCATAATGAATTCCCCAGCAGTGTTCATGGGACTCATGAACCAGATATTTAAACCTTTCTTAGACTGGTTCATGGTAGTCTTCATTAATGAAATCTTATTGTATTCGACGTTCAAGGAGGAGCACACGAGACACTTGGGGAAAGTCTTGTACACACTCCAAGAGAACCAAATTTACAAGAAGCTCTCAAAGTACAAATTTTGGATTTGAGAGGTCCATTTTCTAGGACCCATCATCTCAGAGTCTAGAGTTTCAGTGGATCTAGCGAAGGTTGAGGCAGTGATTACTTGGTAGCCACCCAAGATTGTTGCTGAGGTGTTGAGTTTCCATGGATTGGAAGGGTACTATTAGAGGTTTGTACCTAAATTATCTAGAGTGGAAGCACCCTTGAAAGATTTGACACAAAAGGTGAATCCTTTAGTGTGTATGGAATGTGATAGTATTGAATTTAGGAGATGATGCAAAGTTTGACGAGTGCTCCCATATTGAGGTTACTGGAGGAAGGAGTTGAGTATGTGGTATTCTTCGATGCATAATGAACTGAGCTTGGTTGTGTCTTGATACAGAGGAAAGTGATGATTGCCTATGGTTCACACCAGTTGAGACCACATGAGAGAATCATACAACCCATGATATTTATTTAGTAGTGGTAGTCTTCTCTTTGTAGATGTAGAGACACTATCTAATGGGCCAACGATTATTCTTATACTCTAACCACAAGAGTCTCAAGTATATATTATCTTAGAAGGATCTAAACTTGAGATAGAAATTATGGATAGAGTTATTCCAGGGTTATGACATTATGATTTTATATACTCTTGGGAAGGGGAACATGGTGGAAAATGCTCTTAATAAGATATCTAGTTCACAGTTGTTGAACATGGCATCAGAGCAGTTTTCCTTATTGTTGTAATCCTTTGTGGATTGAGATGGAGCATCTTACCTTCATTCGATGGATATCACCCCTCCACTCTTACAGCAAGTCAAGGAGGCACATCATGTGGATACCTAATATGAGACCGTACATGCTCAAATATCCATAGGGAATGCTCCTAATGAATATTCAAAAGGTGAGGAGCACATCATTCTTTTCATAGGATGCATAGTAGTACTAGTGACGTTGTGGGAGGAGGTTCTGAGGAAGTTTCATACATCCCCTTTGGTGGTATATCCAGGTGTGGAGACAATGTATAAGGATATATAACATCAGTTTTGGTGGCTAGGGATGGATAAAAGAGTTACATAGTTTGTTTCACGATGCCTTACTTGTTAGCAAGTGAGGGATGAGAACCTGGTTCTAGTGGGTTTAGCTCAACCCCTTGAGGTTATATCATGGAAGTGGTATGGGATATCTATAGGCTTTGTTATGGGCTTACCACATACATTCCATCTGGGTGATCATTGACCAACTCACCAAGTTAGCCCACTTCCTAGCTATCAGAGAGAAGAGTTCAGTAGAGAGATTGAGACCTCTCTATGTTCAGGAGATAATTAAACTACATGGATTCCCATCAACAATTTTTTCTGATCATGATGATCTATTTACATCATTTTTTGTAATGGATTACAAGAGTTTTTTGAGACCCACTTATTCTGGAGAACAACATTTCACCCACAAACAGACAACCAGATTGAGCGGACCATTCAGGTTTTGGATGACATGTTGTGGGCTTTCATGTTGGAATTTTACCATAGTTGGGAGGATCATATAACACTGGTAGATTTTTCATACAAAAAAACTACCATTCTACCATTTTTATGGAATAATTAGAGGCTTTGTATGGGTGACCTTGTAGTTCACCACTTTGTTGGACTAACCTAGGAGAGTCAGCACTTATGGGCCCAAAGTTGGTGCGAGCTACTATAGAAAAGGTGAAGATCATCCATGAGTGGATGAAGAGTTAAAAGATCCATCATAATTTTTATACTGATAGGCAATGGAGGACTTTGGAGTTTGGGGAAGGAGACCATGTGTTCCTTCAGGTTTCACCTTGATGGGGATTACATAGATTTTTCCAGGGTGGCAAGCTATCTCCAAGTTTCACTGGTCCTTTCCAGATACTATGTATAGTTGGAAAGGTGGAATACCACTTGGATCTACCTATGTAGTTTGATTGGGTACATGACATCTTCCACATGTCGCAGTTGAGGAGGTATGTCCATGACCCATCGCACGTCATTGACTGGGGTGAGCTGGACATCGAGGATGGAGCAATTTTTGCTGAGTACCTAGTGGAGATCGAGGATCAGTAGGATAGGATAATTCGTGGGTAATTTATTCCTTTAGTGTGTTTTTAGTGGCAGCACAAGGATATCTAGGTGAGAAAATGGGAGTGGGAGGCTCAGATTCATGCTCAGTATCCTCATCTGTTTGAGTAGACCTTGTTTTGGAATTTGAGGACGTAAACCCCCAAGGTGGGGATAATGTAAAGTCTTATATTTTCCATGTATTATTTTTAGATATTATATAGTTTATGTTAAATACTAGGCATTGAGATAGTGTGTGATTCAAAGACCCGGTGTTCCCAAAACAAATGTTTCAAAAATATTAAAATATTAATTTCACACACACAGAGTTTTTCTAAAAAAAATGAATAACTCATAAACGAGTGGGTGGATCAGAATTTTGAGGGCACCATTTAATTTAGAATAGTGTATTTACCTTAGGTGAGACCTAACACTATTCAGCGTAGGTCTTTTGTGAAAAATCAGTCGCGGGCGTAAAATAAAGAAAATAATTTAATTATTTTTTTGACGTAACAACGCACCGACTTGTTTATTTAAATGTATCCTTGTGTCAGGATTCTAGGGTTATCCACATAACCTTGTGAATTATAGAGGACCATGTAGATATAGATCTGGGAATCCTTTCCTACGAACGATGACAGATCAAGGATCGACGATCGACACACATTGATTTTGAAGGCTCTCATCAACAGTGACAACACAATTATTCTTCTTCAACGATCGATCCAAACTCTAGGTTGAGTGTTTTTTTGTAAATTTCATCCTTTTATTAACCTCATATGAATTCAGGTCAATTTGATTAATAATAATTGATATGTTCATCATTGATAGATTTAATTGGATAGAATTTTTAAATTATGGGTTCATTGATTTCCCCTCTTTGATTTTCCTTCTACGATAACGAATAGAGGATAAAAGAAAAATGGCCAAGGATCATTCCTAACTTTTTTGGTTTATGGATTTCCCCCCAATTTTATTTGTACGATCATTTTTGGAAATCCCTTGGTCAATAGTTTGAGAGATACCTGGTTCTGAATCATTGTGCAACCATTCTTCGCCACAATGGATAGTACCCGTAGTTACAGAATTCGATGGTGGTTGTAGATCAAGGATCGATGGTGATGATAGATTAATTAAGTAATAATGAGAACATATCTATGGTTATACACCCATCTATGGCAGTGCACAACAAACTGACATCGGTGGTGAGTTCCTGATGCGTTTCAAGGCCGGATTTCGGCGAGCTCCTGATAGCATGGCATGATCAATGTGGATCTAGGATCTATAAAGTAGTTACAGGAAGAGATCAATATGGACACGAATAGCAAGTAATAATGGAGGAAGAACTATGGATTTGGAAAATATAGAGTAGCATGGCATGTAACTCAGTACTACACGTCATGTGGGGCCCCTTTAGTGGCGGCTAGGGTTTCAGGAAGGAGATGATGATCACATGATGTGTGACCCCTATCACATGGCATGTGACACTCACCAAATGACTCGAAATGTACTCTGAAGAGTAAAAAGACATGTTAAATAGTACACGACCATATGGAATGTCGTTTACTTAGACACAGGCATGACTTGGAATACACATATCGATACACAGACAATACTTTGGTATATAGACAAAACTAGGCAACACGGGTAGGGAACCTTGTTTCTATACATGTCGTGTACTCTTCCTACACACCGTGCATATGGAGACTACATGTCATGTGAGTATTTGGACAAGATAAATAGATTGGGATATATGAACATGTTGTATACCCCCTGGGAAATGTCGTGTAATCCCAACAATAGTGATTTGGGCTCTTTGTTTTCCTATTTTGAACTAGTATTGGTTGAGTTTGTTCCCTTGGTCCATTCCTTGAGGGTACAGTGCGAAATTACATCCACATCACTGGATTATAATCCCCTCTAGAGGAAGAGTCTCAGATAGAGTTTTGGTGTCCCTCCCTGAGACTGGAGTGTGATCCTCTATCATCCCTAGTGGAGTTTGTGGAATCACTGTTACCTCCTTGAGTAGAACATTGATCCTCTATCTAGTGGTCCCCAAGTAGTAGGGTTTGTGGAAACATGAGCATATGATCCTCTATATAGCAGGTTGATCCAGATTGGGTTTGTGGTGTGACCCAAAGGTCTTGGGTTTGACCCCCTATCTGTGAATCATAGTCTTCCTAGACCAACACGTTCTCTTTGGGTGGGGCCCAAATGAGTTAGACCTCTTCGTTGAGTGTCTCCGATGATATCATGGCTCATGGAGTGAGTTCTCCCAGAATAAGCATTGCATCGAGAAGAATACTATGGTTGGAAGTTGATTATGACCACTTAATGGTGTGGTGTGTCTCTTAAGTATATTGGGCTTCTTTTGTAATACTTGTATATGTCATACATTATTATATCTTGAATTGAGCTGACTATACTTGGTGCTTCATGTTTAGTTTTTTGGGGTGTCCTACTAAGTATTGTTATACTCACCCCTACACAGGATTTTCTCGCATGTGTCATGTCTTGTATAGATGAAGGCCATTTTAACAGTGTCCTGGGAGGATAGGGAGTGGGTGGAGCTTAGTTGGAACTAAGAAAACCGAGGTGTTTACTAGGACTGTAGCTTTGACTTAGTACTCTCCCTTGGAGTAGGTTGGACTCTTTACAATTTTAGTTGTACTTGTGAACATACTCTCTTTATGGTGGTATTGTATTTGGCCCTATTTACTTTAACCATACTTCCTATTGTACTATGGTTGTGGGATCTTAGTTTTATATATGCATTCTTTTCGTTGTTTTACATTTCATCATTCCATGTCTTAGAGATGTGTGCATGTGTATAGGTGATTTGGGATAATTTCTTATATTTTTGGGATATTTCTACTTAGAGATGGTCTCTAGCCCCTGGCCTATTAGAGGTAGGCTTTGGGTAGTCATGGGTTGGACCCCGACAGATTGGGTTGTGATATAAAATTAATCTACAGACAGTACCATTATATAGTGGATGCAGAAATATCTACACTATAATGGTAAATATAAATCATGTATATCTAACTGTATACACAATATGACAATCAAAAGTACTGCTCATGTTGGGTCTAGGGCACCCATTATTATAACACTCCCACTTGCACTAACGCCAACTCGCTAACAAACCTTGTTTGCTCCCGCATGATAAAGATCATGTTTCTACTAAGTAACAACTTTAGTTGCAGGGTCTTCCATGATATATCCCCATGGTTATTCTGTCACGACCCACCCTTGGGGCCTGTGTCGTGACTACCCCAAGCCCGCCTTCCATAGGCCAGGGGCTGGCGACTATCACCAAGGCGTAAATACCGATAAACATGGAAGGCATTGCCTTTGTAAAGTAAACAAGCACCATAGAGTAAACAAGCGGAAAAGTAAACACTAAGTAAAAACTGTAACAAGCTGTCCTGAAAGTAAAAGGGGCAGGAAATACAAGCCCAACTGTAAAGTACAACTGAAGGGAAAAACAGCAACTGAAAAGAAAAGCCGCAGTGTTGAGCCGTCCTCTGGAAGTCCCACGTGAAGGGTGAGCACAGATAGCCTCCACAGCTCCTCAGTCCAGCTGTCCGCTCCGAGTACATCCCGCCCAGTGGTCCACCTCCAGGTACCGTCCTGCTCCGCAAGCCTCCACCACGATCAGCGTTGTCCGTCGTCTGCAACCAACACAACGAAGTGCGGGCATAACCCGTGCAGGGGTGAGTATAAGCTACTCAGTAGGGACCCCGAGACCCCCGAACGTCTCCCAAAATCCATAAAAGATAAACCACAAAGGAAAGATTACAATCACGAAGTATCATCCGACACTGCTTAGGTATATGCCCATACATATACCTAAGTCATCAATTCCTGTTCGGCTCCAACACCCAAGCCCAAGCACAACCCAGTCCATAGAGGAAAGAAAAACGTAAACCCACACAGGATAGCACATCACAACCCATGAAGGAGAGAAAAAGTAATCCACATAGGATAGCTCAACACAATCCACAAAGGAGAGTAAATAGTAAATCCACACAGGATAGCTCAGCACAATCCACAAAGGAGAGTAACACAGGATTCAGTTCACACATGTATACTTCTTTGGATGACGATAAAGATGATCACTGATCCATCTTAGTCATCGGACCCACAAAGGATCGATAGGTAACTAACCCCCACAAAGACCCACACAAGATCGGGCCCACACAGGACCTGTAGGCACCGGCTCACATAGAACTGCTAAGCGCTGACCCACACAGGATCGCATTCACACAGGATCTATAGCACTGATCCACGTAGGATCACTGAGTGTAGTAGTCGTCGCAGTCCACTGAGGATCTCTGCATAGTCGTCGTCGCAGTCCACTGAGGATCTCTGCACAGTCGTCGTCGTCGATGTCGCAGTAGCAATCGCAGCCAGCTCTAGGGTTCCCGCACACAACAAGCTCGTTCGGGAGGGTCTGCTCCACGAGCCGAGAGGCTGATACATAAACTGACACAAATTCCGAATTTGATGTATCCAAAAGTTCTGTATCGTCAACAGGAACCCAACGTCGCAGACGGCGCGTCAATCGGACGCCCGGCCTAGAAGTTATTGGATTTTTCGTCCTAGGGGCCCGGTTGGTTTTTAAGGCAAAACCAACCCGACCATACTCCACCTGCGTCCGAACCTCGGGCGGAGTGAGCCAAAAGATCCGTGTCACTTATAGGAATTCAACAAAGTCTACGACACATCGATCGGACGTCCGAAGCTCAAGATATGAGTGTTTCCGCTCCGAGGGCCCGGTTGGTTTCGTGTACGAACTAACCCGGCCGAATCCAAAGTATCCCGAAACCTTGAGTGTAATATACCAAAACGACTGCCTCGATCCAAGGATCGTGTTGCTGCTAACGGCGCGTCGTTCGGAGGCCCGTAGCTCAAGTTACGGGCAAAAGACCGAAAACGGTCCGATGACGGGGGGTCTGGGCCCGGGCCGACGCGGCCCAACCCCCCTGGGTTGGCCGAACCAGGTCAACCCGAACCGGGTCGACCCGACCCGGTCCGTCCAGGGCGCGGCCCGGCCCGGCCGGCCGGACCGGCTCGGCTCGGCCAAGCGGCCGAGCAACGCAGGGGGGCCTGCTGCCCCCGCGTGAGAACCCCGCGGCCCCCGCGGGGGGCCACCCTGGTCAACGGACGCGGCAAAGCCGCGTCCGGTGTGCGCCGGACCCGCGCGACCGCAGCTCCGCTGGCGCCGCTGCTGCCGGTGGCTTCTACGGGCCACCCTAGTCGCTCCGGTGGTCCGATTCCGTTACCGTCTACGCCGCTGCTCCTCCCGGGTCCCGTTCTTCACTGCGGAAACAAAGGATCGTCCCTGCGGCACGTTTTATCATCGCCCGCCAAATCCGCAAAACAACGATGAACTGTGGAGGGTTGTCGGGCCGTGTTCTTTTGGCCCGCACCCTCCGCGTTAGGCGATAACAATTGGGAGGATTAATCAACACATAGAAAACATAACCAATAACAATTTTATTAAATTAAAATTGTTCTTACAAACCGGGTTCTTCATTTTGAACGGAAACATCCAAGGAGTATAAAACATTCAAATAAAACCCCTACCTCATCAAGTCGTCGCATGCACGTTCTTCGCGGATTTGATCGTCATGGAAGGAGGGGATCGTCGCGTCGTCGTGGTATCCGGCGTTGCGTCGACGAACTCCGAGGACCAAGAAAAAACAGATTTAATTATAAATAATTAAATCTGTGTGTTGTTATAAACCACAAAGAAGCTTTAAAAGAAACCCGAAATCTCTTACCTCAAGCAGTTGGTGATCGGAGATCGGGGCGGGGAAGAACGTCTCGGATGAAGCGTTATCAATCTCCAAGGGTGATGGCGTTCTTCGCGTTCTTCGCATTCTTCGCATTTTTCACGATGGAGGATGAAGGCACAAAACTTGTCAAAACCTCTCAACGAGCATATTTTCAGAAGTCGTGCGTTGGTCTTATTTTATTATTACGCCAACGGATTTCAAATAGGTTAAGAAACGAATAAATTAATTCATAGAATTAATTCAACGAAGAAAACCACCCAATTAATTGGTGCGTTAAGAATTAAGGAAAACGCGTCAGTTGACTTTCATAATGACGGGTTTTCACGGGTGCGTTACTTAGCGGAAAAGAAATAGTGGGGCTCGTGCGGGCCCCACCTCACAAATATCCTACCAAGGGAATAGGATATTTTTGGATAGCACCCTATCCATATCAACTCCGCTTAAGCAGCTTTAAGTGGATTTCAAGTGGCTTTAAGTGAAATTAAAATAAGGTTTGTCGTACAAATTATTTTATTTCTTAACTTTAAACCCAAAAATTAAAAACCACACCCGAGCAAACACAACTCCGGAAGAGGCGTTTCTAAGAAAATACCGGCGCTGCAATTCCATCGATGCCCTCAGAATTTGATTCCGAGCACCGGTTCAAAAGTTAGAAAACCCCGCTCGTTCGTTCACTGAACGTACCCAAGCCAAACTTCAGAAAATGATTCCGGGCACACCGGGTCTCGGAATCAGGTGCCGTCAGAAACTGAATTCTTGTAAAATTATAAAGAAAATTATGAAAAAAAATTTCCTTGAAATTTACGGGTCTTTACATTACTCCCACCTCAGGGCTTTACTTCCCCGTAAATATACATCATAAACTAGGGATACAAATGTGGGTACTGAGCACCCATCTGAGCCTCCCGCTCCCAAGTGCTCTCCTGGAGGTTCCCGTGCTGCCATATGATGTGCACTAGAGGAATCGATCGTCCACGTAGGACCCTCTCTTTTCGATCCTCGATCTCCAGCGGGACCTCCGCAAAAGTCACCCCATCATCAACGTCTAGCTCTCCATAGTCAATGATATGCGTCGGGTCATGCATGTACCTCCTCAGCTGAGATACGTGGAAGACGTTGTGCACTCGATTCAACTGAGGTGGTAGAGCCAGGCGATAAGCCACCTCACCAATCCTGCTGAGGACCTGGAAGGGTCCGATGAAGTGTGGAGAAAACTTGCCGCCTCGGCCAAATCTCCGTAATCCACGTTGACGTGAGACACAAAAAAGATGTGGTCGCCATCCTCGAACTCTAGTGGCCTCCACCTCCGGTCAGCATAAGACTTCTGCTGGCTCTGAGCTGTCCTCATCCCCTCCTGGATGACCTGGACCTTCTCTGTCGTGGCCCGGACCGTCTCTGGTCCCACAAGTGCTGACTCCCCAGGGTCTGTCCAGCACAAAGGAGATCTGCAAGGTCTGTTGTACAATGCCTCATATGGTGACATCCCGATAGTGGAGTGGTAGCTATTTTTGTATGCAAAATACACCAAGGGTAGGTGGTCCTCCCAGTTGCGACCAAAGTCGAGGACACATGCACGGAGCATGTCCTCGAGAGTCTGAATGGTCCTCTCCGTTTGACCATTCGTCTGAGGGTGAAAGGCGGTGCTCAGACGTAGCCGCATCCCGAATGCCTCCTGCAACCCCCTCCAAAGCCGGGAAGTAAAGCGAGCATCTCGATCGGAGACGATAGATGATGGCACTCCGTGATGCCGTACAATCTCCCGAACATAGAGACGCCCCAAGCTCTCCACTGAACCCTGCTCTCTAATGGGTAAGAAGTGTGTCGACTTGGTGAGTCGGTCAACAATCACCCAAATGGAGTCATGACCTATGGAAGTGCGTGGAAGTCCAGTCACGAATTCCATAGATATCCCGTCCCACTTCCACTCCGGGACCTCCAAGGGTTGTACCAAGCCTGCTGGTACCTGATGCTCTGCCTTCACCTGCTGACAGGTGAGTCATCGAGAAACGAACTCTTTCACAGCCTTCTTCATGTCTGGCCACCAGTGCTGTCGTCTCAGGTCCTGGTACATCTTCGCCACTCCGGGATGTACCGCAAAAGGAGAAGTGTGGAACTCTCTCAGCACCTCCTCCCGTAAAGCAACTGGTACCAAGGTACGTCTTCTGAAAAGGACGTCGTGCTCTACTCCATGGGAGAAACCATCAGGTGCATGTCCCGAGGATATCTGTGCACTCCGTGTCTCACAGTCAGCATCCACACGTTGTGCCTATCTGACCCGTTGTAGAAGTGGAGGAGAGACTGTGAGAGACTGAAGGAAGGCTGCTCCATCCCTATCCACGAAGGATATCTGCAAGGCGGCTAGCTGCTCTGTCGCCTCCTCAAGTAGTTGAATGCCTGTTCTCCTACTGAGGGAATCAGCTACTACGTTCCCCTTCCCAGGAGTATAGACTATTTCAAAGTCATAGTCCTAGAGGAACTCGAGCCATCGCTATTGTCTCATGTTCAGGTCCTTCTGAGAGAATATGTACCTGAGACTCTGGTGGTCAGAAAAGACTGTAAAGCGCTCGCCCATCAGATAGTGCTGCCAAGTCTTCAGTGCGAAGACCACTACTGCTAACTCCAGGTCATTTGTGGCATAGTTCTGCTCATGTATCCTCAACTGACGTGATCCATAGGCAATCACAGCCCACTCCTGCATCAGGACACACCCGAGTCCGGTCTTTGATGCATCGTAGTAGACTACGTATCCAACTCCCTCCTCAGGCAACCTCAAGATAGGTGCGCTGGTCAATCTCTGTCTCAGCTCCCGGAAGCTCTGCTAAGATCTTTCTGACCACACAAAGGGTTTCCCCTTCTTCGTCAATGCTGAGAGTGGCGCCGCAACTCTATAGAAGTCCGTCACAAATCTCTGATAGTATCCAGCTAGTCCCAAGAAACTTCGCACCTCCGTCACGATCCTGGGTGGCTCCCAAGCTAGAACTTCCTCGATTATCGCAGGATCCACCGCAATTCCCGCCTCAGAAATGACGTTCCCCAAGAAGTGGACCTCATGTAACCAGAACTGGAACTTCGAGAGCTTGCCATAAAGTTGGTGCTCTCGGAGTGTGTCTAGTATAACCCGCAAGTGGTGGGCGTGCTCCTCCTCCATGGTCGAGTATACCAAAATGTCGTCGATGAAGACCACGACAAATCGATCGAGGTATGGCTGGAAGATCCTATTCATGAGGCTCATGAACACTGCTGGGGCATTGGTTACCCCGAAAGTCATAACCAAGAACTCATTGTGGCCATACCGACACCTGAAGGCCATCTTCTGCACATCCTCATCTTGAACTCTGAGATGATGATAGCCCGACCTGAGGTCTATCTTCGAGAACCACCGTGCTCCCTTGAGCTGATCGAAGAGGTTATCAATACTCGGTAGCGGATACGTGTTCCTCGCTGTCACCTGGTTCAGGCGACGATAGTCAACACACAGTCGCAAGCTCCCGTCTGCCTTCTTGGCAAACAATATCGGGGAAGCCCAGGGTGAAACACTGGGTCGGATGAACCCCTTGCCCTGCAAGTCCTCCAACTGTACCAGCAGCTCTCGAAGATCATAGGGGTCCATCCGATACGCTGGAGTGGATATCGGGTCTGTCCCAGGGTACAGATCAATATAAAAGTCTACCTCTCTGCGAGTAGGTATCCATGGAACGTCATCGGGAAAGACGTCCGCGTACTGATCCACCACTGCAGGAAAACTAGCACTCCGCACGTCAACTAATCCAAGGATGAGGCTAACTAACTGATGAGTGATGGGTTGTCCCCTCCTCTGCGAGAGTCCTTCCTGTGCTGCAAAGGATCCCTTCTCGACGGTGAAGGTGAACCTGCCCCCGTCGGTGTGTACACATCGCACCTTGCGCCTAATACAGTCAATCTGAGCATGGACCGTAGATAACCAATCCATACCCAAGATGACGTCGTAAGGCCTCGACGCCGCTACAAGAAGATCCTATCCGAAGCTCTCGCCTCCTAGAGTAAGCTCACACTGCCGTAACCAGTGCGTATTCATCGAGTCTCCTCCCGTATGAGTTTATATCCGTAAGGATCGAGCCAACGGCCCTGTCGGAATCTCCGAGCTCCGAACAAGGGCAGCGGCTATGAAAGAGTGACTCGCTCCTGTGTCTATAAGAACTGCAGCAAGGGTGGAATAGACACAGATCGTACCTTGAATCCTCTCTGGCGCGCCATGGTCGTAGGCCTCCGCTGCCTGGAGCTGTTCCTGTCTCTGCCCTCCAGCTCCCGGTGGTCGGGGTGGCCCCCCTGGTAGTGGTGGGGGTAGAGCCTCAAATCGTCGCCCACCACCCGCTGCTCGGCCAGCTCCTCTGCCTCATCCGCCTCCTCCCTACGGACCTCCACGGTCGACCCTCTGCCTCTGCCTAGGTGGCCCCTCCACCGTCTGCTGCTCCTCAGCACGGCGGGTCGGGTAGTCACGAGCCATGTGGCCCTGCCCGCCGCATGCGTAGCACTGCCTGACTCTCGAAAGACTGGCTCCACGTTGTGTGCCCCGCACTACTGAGCCAGTGTCCTGAGGTCGTCTTCCGAAAGGTCTGGTCTGCCTGGACCCATGAGTCATCTGTCGGCTACCTGCTGCCGAAGACTCCGCTACCTGCCGACCTGCGGTAGGTCTCGCTGTGGACTCAGCCAGAAAGCTCTCGATCAGAAGGGCTCGCTCCAGCACTCCTGCCTGGGTCGGAATGCTGAGGGAGATCAGCGATGCCCTGATCTCGTGTCTCAAACCCTGCTCAAAGGTCCGATCCCGGAATAATGGGTCCTATACCAGATCTGTCGAGTAGCGAGAAAGATCGGTAAACCTCGCCACGTACTAGGCGACTGTCAAGCTGCCCTGCCGCAGCTGAAGAAGCTCCTGAATGCGCACCGCACGGAGGGTGGGCAGGACGAACTCTGAGCGGAAGAGGCTCTCAAAGTCCATCCAGAGGAGAGATGCCTCGTCGTGCACCTGGAGCATCAAGCTCCACCATCGGCCTGCTGCTGCGTACAGTAGGCTCGCCACGAGGATCACCATGAGGTCTGCTGGTGTCCTCACTAGCCTGAAAACTCGTACGACCGCCTCCAGCCAGTCCTCGGCTGCCTGGGGGTCCGTCTCCCCACGAAACCTGGGTGGTCGCTGGTGCTGGAACTCGTGTAGAGCTTCGAGGCGACGTGCATCATCAACGGTCGTGGCGGGGAGCATCGGTAGCTCGGCGGGTAGAGGTACCGCCAGTGCCTCCGCTGTCAAAGGGCCATGCACCGAGGCCTCGTCGCTTGGCGGGCTGTCATCACGCCCTACTCTCGGAACCCAAGCTGGCTGCCATCGTGGGCTATCCTGAAAAGGAAACAAGTGCACCACGGTTATAACAATATACCTGGTGAGCTGATACAAAGTAGTCACGAAGAAAAGTTGAAAACACACTTGTACTCAATGTTTTCGTGCATTAAGTTGGAAACCAGAAGTCAGGGTCCTGGTGTACGGATACGTCGGCCGCCGCACCAACACTGGACTCCCTGGACTGATAACCACACCCAATACGCTAAACACTGTTGCATCACATAGAAGAAAGATCAGGGTTTGTGGTAGAACCGACCGCCTCTGATACCAATTTGTCACGACCCGCCCTCGGGGCCCGTGCCGTGACTACCCCAAGCCCGTCTTCCATAGGCCAGGGGCTGGCGACTAGCAACAAGCCGTAAATCCCGATAAACAGGGAAGGCATTGCCTTTGTAAAGTAAACAATCACCATAGAGTAAACAAGAAGAAAAGTAAACACTAAGTAAAAACTGTAACAAGCTGTGATGAAAGTAAAAGGGGCCGAAAATACAAGCCCAACTGTAAAGTAAAACTGAAGGGAAAAACAACAACTGAAAAGAAAAGCCGAAGCGTCGAGCCGTCCTCTGGAAGTCCCACGTGAAGGGTGAGCACAGATAGCCTCCACAGCTCCTCGGTCCAGCCGTCCACTCCGAGTACGTCCCGCCCAGTGGTCCACCTCCTGGTACCGTCCTGCTCCACAAGCCTCTACCACGATCAGCGCTGTCCGTCGTCTGCAACCAACACAACGAAGTGCGGGCATAGCCCGTACAGGGGTGAGTATAAGCTACTCAGTAGGGACCCTGAGACCCCCAAAGGTCTCCCGAAATCCATAAAGGATAAACAACAAAAGAAAGATTACAATCACGAAGTAACATCCGACACTGCTTAGATATATGCCCATACATATACCTAAGTCATCAATTCCCGTTCGGCTCCAACACTCGAGCCCAAGCACAGCCCAGTCCACACAGGAAAGCAAAACGTAAACCCACACAGGATAGCACATCACAACCCACGAAGGAGCGAAAAATTAATCCACATAGGATATCTCAACACAATACACAAAGGAGAGTAAACAGTAAATCCACACAGGATAGCTCAGCAGAATCCAAAAAGGAGAGTAACACAGTATTCAGCTCAAACAGGTATACTTCTTCGGATGATGATAAAGATGATCACTAATCCATCTAAGTATTCAGACCCACAAAGGATCGATAGGTAACTAACCCCCGCAAAGACCCACACAGGATCGGGCCCACACAGGACCTGTAGGTGCTGGCTCACACAGAACCGCTGAGCGCTGACCCACAGAGGATCGGATCCACACAGGATCTGTAGCACTGATCCACGTAGGATCGCTGAGTGAAGTAGTCGTCGCAGTCCACTGAGGATCTCTACATAGTTGTCGTCGCAGTCCACTGAGGATCTCTGCACAGTCGTCGTCGTCGATGTCGCAGTAGCAATCGCAGCCAGCTCTAGGGTTCCCGCACACATCAAGCTTGTTCGGGAGGGTCTGCTCCACGAGCCGAGAGGCTGATACATCAACTGACACAAAGTCCGAATTTGATGTATCCAAAAGTTCCGTATCGTCAACAGGAACCCAACGTCGCAGACGGCGCGTCAATCGGACGCCCGGTCTGGGAGTTATTGGCTTTTTGGTCTCAGGGGCCCGGTTGGTTTTTAAGGAAAAACCAACCCGACCTTATTCCACGTACGTCCGAACCTCGGGTGGAGTGATCCAAAATATCCGTCTCACTTAGAGGAATTCAACGAAGTCGACGGCACATCGATCGGACGTCTGAAGCTCAAGATATGAGCGTTTTCGCTCCGAGGGCCCGGTTGGTTTCGTGTACGAACCAACCCGGCCGAACCCAAAGTATCCCAAAACCTTGAGTGTAATATACCGAAATGACCGTCTCGATCCAAGGATCGTGTTTCCGCTGACGACGCGTCGTTTGGAGGCCCGTAGCTCATGATACGGGCAAAAGACCGAAAATGGTCCGAAGACGGGGGGTCTGGGCCCGGGCCGAACCGGGTCGACCCGACCCGGTCCGACCCGGTTGGACCCGGCCCGGCCCGGCCGGCCGGACCGGCTCAGCTCGGCCGAGCAGCCGAGCAACGCGGGGGGTCGCCCTGGTCAACGGACGCCGCAAAGCCGCGTCCGGTGTGTGCCGGACACGCGCGGTCACGGGTCGGCTAGCGCTGCTTCCGCAGCTGCGGCTTCAGCCGCGCCGGCGACCCGCGCCGCCGGTGGCTTCCGCGGGCCACCGGAGTCGCTCCGGTGGTCCGATTCCGTTCCCGTCTGCGCCGTTGTTCCTCCCGGGTCCCGTTCTTCACTACGGAAACAATGGATCGTCCCTGCGGCACGTTTTGTCGTCACCCGCCAAATCCGCACAACAACGAAGAACTGTGGAGGGTTGTCAGGCCGTGTTCGTTTGGCCCGCACCCTCCACGTTAGGCATTAACAATTGGGAGGATTAATCAACACATAGAAAACATAACCAATAACAATTTTATTAAATTAAAATTTTTCTTACGAACTGGGTTCATCATTCTGAACGGAAATATCCACTGAGTATAAAACATTCAAATAAAACCCCTACCTCGTCAAGTCGTCGCACGCACATTCTTCGTGGATTTGATCATCGCGGAAGGAGAGGATCATCACATCGTCGCGGTATCCGGCGTTGCGTCGACGAACTCCGAGGACCAAGAAACAACATATTTAATTATAAATAATTAAATCCGTGTGTTGTTATAAACCACAAAGATGTTTTAAAAGAAACCCAAAATCTATTACCTCAAGCAGTTAGTGATCGGAGATCGGGGCGGGGAAGAACGTCTCGGATGAAGCGTCATCAATCACCGAGGGTGACGGTGTTCTTTGCGTTTTTCGCGTTCTTCGCGTTTTTAACGAAAGAGGATGAAGGCACAAAACTTGTCAAAACCTCTCAACGAGCATTTTTCCAGAAGTCGTGCGTTGGTCTTATTTTATTATTACGCCAACGGATTTCAAACAGGTTAAGAAACGAATATATTAATTCATAGAATTAATTCAACGAAGAAAACCGCCCAATTAATTGGTGAAACGCGACAGTGCGACGTCTGGACCGCGGTGGTCAGAGGCGGAGACAATGTCACATGCGGTGTCCAGGTGGTGAGGCCGAGGCTAACCCTACTATTGAGAAGGAATCCCCTGAGGGGAGGCCTAGCTTCTGGGGAGCTCCGCACAATGGTGATGTTGACCAGGCAGCCGAGAGCAAGATCCGGCGAGGGGGCTAGCCAGAAGCGAGATCCGGTGAGGGAGCTGGCTAGACGATTCTCACCAGGGAGGAGCGCATGTGGCACTTGACGATAATAATTATTTTTTGTCATTTATAATATTTATAGATTTGGTGGAGCAAACTAAATAAAAGTAATATTAAAAATGCAACATATTTAATAATATATATTATTTTATAATTGTTTATAAAATCAATATGAATATTTCCAAAATAAAATATTGAAAGTGTAAAATAAGATAATAACATGAAAATTAATCATTAGGAAAACAAATCTTTATATACAATCCATGCACCATTCCTTAATTCCTCCTCCAACATCAGTAGTCGCAGAGTTTTTCTTATTCTGTGTCCATTCCCCGAGGTAGAAGCACCATTACTAGCAGTAACTGGGGCGGACATTTTGTTGGAATAAACTTTGCAAAATCTTGCGGGATTTCGGCACCCAAGCTCGGATGGCGGAGGTGGGGTTTGGGACTGTGAAGATTCTTCATTGGGTGTCCGGACAGCAGCAGCAGCACCTCCCTCTACTGGTTGGTGGGATACAGAAGACTCCTCCAGGCTTGACCGCGGACGTGGGGGAGGGATAGCAGCAGCATCTTGTGGAGATTGGGAATCCTTCGCAGGGCCTGATCACGGATGTGGGGCAGAGACATCAACAGCAGCTTCAGAAGCCTCCGTAGGGGTTGAGAAGGGACGTGCAACAGGGACAGTAGCAGCACCTTGGGGAGATTTAGAAGCCTCCGCAGGGGTTGAATGCAGAGGTGGGGCAGGGACAACATCAGGTTGTGGAGATTCCAAAGCCTCCTCCGGGATTAACGACGGACGTGAGGCAGGGACACCAGCCGCACCTTGCTCCGCGGGTATACGTTTGAAATGAAAAGATGGGATAATAGCCTTCCTAAATTTCACTATAACTGAATAATTTGAACCTACCCTCTCAGGTTTGGGTTTTGGTTCGTGAATTTTTCCATGAAAACACCGCAATAACGATGGAGCCATGGAAACTACAGGGAAGGAAAGGAAATCTCACTGCGTATATAAACTGCAGAGCCGGTGCACGGGGGTTCAGGGCTTGAAGGACACAATGCGGATACCCACCAGATTCTCCTTAATTTATATAAAATCTTTATCCTTTATCGTTTTTTTTAATTTTTCATTCAACGTATAATAAATATGGATCAATATTTTTTTTGACTCCACGTGCAGAGACTGAATTTCTTATTATGTGGATTTAAAGATATGAAAATTACATAAATTTTATTCAAATTATTTATCTACAATTATTATTTTTGAAACTATTTAATGTGAATCCATAAATCAATGCTAAAAATAGTGGAGATAATAAAAGAAATTATTTCCTTGCTTAATTACGCCCTCTATTATCTAAAAAATTATTAATATATACTTTTAATAAATGATAATGTCGGTGACAATTTTAATATCATAAAAAAATTTTCTAAATATTTTTCTCAATGAAAATGGTCTAATTTTATAGCAAAGTTATAAATGTATAAGCGTTTTTATGCAGTAAGTTTTTAATGGAACTATGAATCTTTACAAATAGTAATTTATAGGAAAATAGTTATTTATAAGAAATTTATATATTTTTTACAAATAGTAATTTATTGGAAATTTAAAAATAGTAATTTATATTTTTCAATTAAATTTTTTAAAAAATTACTAATTAAAACATACCCATTTATAAAAAAAATAATAACATTGAAAAATATAAATTTTTATTTTTAAAAACACAACAATTTTTTATTTCTAAAATAATGTTGTAAACAACTATGAATCATTGCAAGTTTAAAAAATATTTTTTATGAGAGAAATTTAAAATTTGTACTTAGAAAATTATAACAATATATTATTACATTTAAAATTAATTTGTATGAAAAATAGTAATTTATACGAAATTATAGGAAAATAGTAATTTATAGGAAAATAGTAATTTATAGGAAAAATATATTTATATTTTTATATTAAATAGTAATTTATATTTTTATAAGAAAATATATTTATAAGAAAATAATAATTTATATTTTTATAGGAAAAATATATTGATATTTTTTATAGGCAATTGTAGGAAAAATAATAATTATAGGAAAAATAGTAATTTATAGGAAAAATAGGTAATTTATAGGAAAATAGTAATTTATAGGAAAAACATATTTATATTTTTTATATGAAATGGTAATAAATGATATATTTATTAAAGTATATATTAAAGTATATATTTATTAAATACTAATAAATGTTGTATATTAAAGTATATATTAAAGTATATATTTATTAACTAGTAATAAATGCTATATATTTATATTTCTTATATTAAATATTAATTTATATTTTTTATTAGAAAAATATATTTATATTTTTTATAGGAAATTATAGGGAAAACAGTAATTATAATAAAAATAGTAATTTATAGGAAAAACATGTAATTTATAGGAAAATAGTAATTTATTGGAAAAATATATATATACTTTTTATAGGAAATCATAGGAAAAATAGTAATTATAGGAAAAATTGGTAATTTATATGAAAATGGTAATTTATAGGAAAAATATATTTATATTTTTTATAGGAAATTTATATTTATAGGGAAAATATATTTTTTATATTAAATAGTAATGAATGTTATATTTATTATTACATTTAAAATTAATTTATAGGAAAAATAGTAATTTATAGGAAAAATAGGTAATTTATAATAAAATAGTACTTTATAGAAAAAATATATTTATATTATTTATATTAAATAGTAATTTATAATTTTATAGGAAAAATATATTTCTAGTAAAATTGTAATTTATATTTTTTATAGGAAAAATATATTTATATTTTTTATAGGAAAAATATATTTATATTTTTTATAAGATATTTATATTTTTTTGTAAATAGTAATTTATAGGAAATTTAAAAATAGTAATTTATATTTTTCAATGTTAATTTTTTTATTAATTACTAATTAAATCATATCAATTTATAAAAAAAATTATAACATTGAAAAATATAAATTTCCTACAAATTTCTATTTTTAAAAATATAACAATTTTTTATTTCTTAAATAATGTTGTAAACAACTAATAATATTTGCAAGTTTATAAAATATCTTTTATGAGAGAAATTTAAAAGTTATACTAAGAAATTATAACAAAATATTGTTACATTTAAAAGTTTTATAAAAAAATTGTTTAGAAATATTAATATTTTCCCAAATAAAGAGGAACTCGTTATTTTATAAATGTATAAGCATTTTTATGTAGTAAATTTTTAATGGAATATAAATAATATATTTTATAATGGAACTAAAAATAAAAAATACCAATTTGACATGGAATAACATCCTTCTTCTGCAGCACAGCTTTAGTCAGCCCAGTGAAGAACCAACTGTCATATATTCAGGACCTATGAATGAATATATGAAAGTTGGTTCTTCACCAGGTCGACTAAAGAGTGGAGTAAGGTCATGTGCCTGTTATGTCTCCCAATGTCACAACAAACTCAAGGGATGGGGAAACCCCTTCTGAATACTCGATATCTTTTGTGGTCTATCAACACCACACATACCCTAAAAATGATGACCACCAATTTCTTTTAAAAAACCAATCCACATGGAATTCATTTAGTGCGCAAACAAGGACCACCAACAACCATGATTTTCTATGGGGCGTTTAGCCCATACAAAGCACAACATTACCATCAAAAAAAGAGGAAGATAAGACAAACAAGATTATTAAAGTCGAAATTATTTGAGAAGCTTACCATCATCATTGTATATTTGTACACTCTTCCATCAGGTATGTTGCTCATTCGTTTCAAAGCATATCTATATCATCTTGTGAATGTGATTGTTTTCGGCAGTCATGGTAGTAATAAAAAAAATATAAATATACAAAGGATTAATAATTATTTTAAATGAAATAGCAATTATGTTCAAAAATACCTCTTTATGGATGTTGGTTTTTTCATTGAATATGATCTCTTTCATAAATTTACAAACATAATAACCACACTCTTTATCATTTTTTTGTTTCGGGCATTGCAGAAACATTGAGAAAAATAAGCAATTTATTTATATGTGTTTGGATAGTGAAATCTTATTATATATACCCTACTACTTATCCAGTCGTAGTACTTGTCAGGTTTCCTGTCCTTTTCCCCTAACCTCAATCCATGATATAGACAATATTCACGCACCGCCCTATCATAATAGAATCATCATTAAAAGATAATATAAATTATATAAAGGGATGATTAGTTATAAAATGTTGGATGTAGTGTATTACAAATTGACTAACTCCATCATTTGTGGTCAGTTATTTGGATATCCATGCATTAAATCTAGAAAATAAATCTTTGAAATATCCAAATTGACCGCAATGAGCATCCAATGCTCCCTAAGAACACAAAAAAGAATAAGTAATGAAAGAAATTAAAATATATTTGATATGATTAAATTGTAGAGTTTTTACCCTACATCATTGTTATCAAGAAAAGTCTATCATCTGTAATTTTATTATTAAACGATTTGAGCAGTACAGCAAATATTTCACCCAATTTATTGGAAGTTATGTCTTCTTGTTCTGTAAAGGTGATGTGAGGACTAACGAGTCCAATTTTTTTTTTTCATAGGGAAATCTCTTCAATTGTTTTCCATATATACCACTATGAAAAATATGAAATGTATTTAGTTATAATTATCATAGTATATCATCTTTTGGAAAATCAAATCATGAAAACATACCTCATGTAAACATTTACAACTGAGTCGCCTAACAAGTCATAGTTGTGGATTTCAGTTTCACTCTCAACACCAATGAAATCTGGATCGTCCCCTCCATACATATTTGCTTCAAAATCAATTATGTGATTACCACCATCTTTCAACTTTGTATCCACATGAGACTTCAATGATAATAAATGTGCATCTATAACGGGAGGGGTTAAGGTGCATTGGGTAGATCATTTTGATCAGTTAGTTGACCCTGAGATGGATTTGAATCGGTCTTTCGTTTCAATCCCTTCTCTTTGTCCGTCTGTAATAACATGCATCAGTTTAGACCTTTTTTCATTAAATGTTTAAGGTTTATCTTGAAAATTAAATTGGAAATGAATACCTCATTGTCGACATGTTTTTTTACAAGATGTGATGGGCATGAGAGGAATGTTCATAGAGCTTTTTTGAAAGTTTGAATATTTGTATCATCAATTGGAACAGGTAGCTCGACGCTCAACTCTAGGGCTACAGTAATTGACACTCTGACATGATCTGTCGTAATTGGTCTATTGTGAAACATATCGTTCAAGATATTGAACACCGTAGCCCTTTCTACAAGGAGATGAGTGAGTGTTGATAGATATAAATCACAGTCATTTTCACCCTATACAATATCAATACAGGAAAGGTATCAGTGTCTAGTGTATATCTGATTCACATTTCATAGAAACAATTATTAGAAAATTGACTACCTTAGTTAATAATTCTTTTATGGGAATGGCTCACCTCAAAACTAGTGGGGGTGGGGCGAGATCTTCACACGCGGGAAGTTCTTGAGTTTTTTCTTCTCTTTGTCTGCCCCCATCAAACCTGATATCATCTCCCTCTAGTATTGTAATTCTTCTTGAAATATAGCTAATGTTTCTCTTATCTATTTCATTTCCTTAGTTTGATCCTCCGCTTGTTTTTTTCCTCAAAATATGTTCAGGGTGTAACCCCAAACCCACACCTCTAACGCGGTCATACTTTTCTAGCTGCTTCAAGGCCACTTAAAGTATGTCTGCATCCGGTGTGGGTATTGTTTATTGTTGTGACTTCTTTAGATAGAAAATATAGTAAAATAAGTAATCATTGTTATGTAATATAAATTTAAAGGAAAACAAATTTTTATTATCTCATACTTACACATGTTTCCCACACTTTTTGTGTGTTTTCATCTATTAGTTTTCCATTTTTAGTTGCATGTGCCTCCTTCCATAGCACATGGCATGGGATGAAAGTGGCTATTTATTTGGACTCTTCAAGTTGAATAAAAACAAAATAACATAGTTATTGTTTTTTTCTCACATAAAATAATTATTGTAGATTTAAAATACATACCAAATTTTTTTCAAGTGATGTGTACCCCATTATTGCTTTACGGTAGGGGTACACTGGTTTTGATGCATGTTGTTTATTTTCTGCACTCAGTTATTGTTTCATAAATAAAACATTTCCAAACAAAGTGATACATACACGTACCATCAAACAACGTATTACCAAACACAATGTACCTTAAAATACTGCTTCACACGAAGACCAGTAAACACATCCCACGATGCTTGGGTTATCAAGTGTTCATAAATAAGAGGTGGGTGAAAATTTATTTTCCCTTCAGCATCTTTAAAATGATATTTCGTTAAATGTGTGGAAAAACCCATGTGAATCCTTCCATCAACCCTTAAGACATACTCTTTGTGTGAGTCATATACTATAAATGCACTCTACAAGAGATGGTGAAGTGTAAGTCAATGTTTCATTATTTGATTTTTAGTAAATTAAAAAAATGATATCATAATGTTACTGTAATATCTCCCCACATCAGTTTCTTAATCTCAGCCACAACATGGTGCTGTGAAGTTACATCAATCGTCATGTGTTGCTGAGTGACGATTCCAATGTAACTACTAAACATGGACTTGTTGGGGTTAACATGTTGGCCCCGCTTATTCCATCCAATCTCGAATTTGATGCCATTTTCTTTAGCCTTAATGATTTTTGATAATACCATTAAACTACGACCCTCTTGTTTTTTCTGTGGCACTAGTGTTTCTTCACCTTTCATTTCCTCATATCCACCATCATCAATATGTTCCTCCGACTCTGAAGGGATAATATCGGTATGTGCAGATGGTGGTTGTACCTCTGCACTGGGAGCATCAATAGGTTGGGAAACCTATTGTTCGTCTACAACACAGGCAGTAGGAGTTTGAGAAACTTATTGTGCATGGGGATTGGGAGCATCATCATGTGAAAAAGTTATTATTTGAAAAAAAAATTAACATTTAATTTAGATAACAAAAAAGAAACATGAAATTGTTATTAACATAATGCAATAGGTTGGGAAACCTATTGTTCATCTAGACTACGAGTAGCACCAGGTTGAGAAACCTGTTGTTATTGGGGATTGGGAGAATCATCACGTACAGAAGTCATTATGTACAAAAGTGGTTTAACATTTAATTTATATAACATTAAATCAACAACGAATAGATATTAACATAAGGAAACAGGTTAAGAAACATGTTGATTGTCTGCACTGCGAGCAGTAGCCGGTTGAAAAACCTATTGTTCCTCGAGATTGAGAGCATCATCACGTGTAGAAGTCATTATCTGAAAAAGTGGTTTAACGTTTAATTTATATAACATAAAAGTATCAGTGAATAGATATTAACATAAACCAATAAGATGTATATTAGAAAAAATATATAACCTGATTATTGAACTCTTTTTTTAAAGGTTGAAGGGATTTGACCCCTCTACTGACTATCCAAATCCCTTCATTATGGTCTCTTCTAACATACAATATTCTGTCTACATTGGGATCACTACAAAATGATTGTGACATACTAATGAAAGGGTCATCCTTGGTTGAATTTTCATTTGACTCTTCAGTGGTTTTGGTCAATAATAGAACAATTAACCAGTTTTGGTTTGCAGGATCTGGAACAGCAGCAGCAGCTTGTGGAAAAATATATTTATATTTTTCTAGGAAAAATATATTTATAGGAAAATAGAAATTTATATTTTTTATAAGAAAAAAATATTTATATTTTTTATAGGAAATCGTCATGAACCAACCCGGGTCGACCCTGAACCGGTCACCCGAGCCGGACCGCGACATGGCCGAAAGGGCATTCCTAATCCCCACAGGCTAAAAACTAGTGACAGGCACTAAAATAAACTAGTTGGGAATGATTTGGCCCATAAAAAAGATAAATAAACATAAATTTAACAAGAAGATAAATAAAAAAATAAACCGAACAACATGGATGCGGAAAAAAGGAGTAAATAAAGCAACATGATATACCTCAGGTGACCCTATGGGTCACCATGGAACGCAAACTACACTCGCTCCCAAAATCAATCCAAGACTGAAACCTGCAACTAAAATGTAAAATAGGCTTGAGCACCGAGATGCTCAGTAGGAATTCCAAAATATAACCATGTCCTATGCCCCTACCTTTAGTAAGAAATCCAATCATTCTAGTTTGAAAATAAGATGTAATAAAATAATTTTTTCCTTCTTTTCAAATTCAAGTAACAAGTTTTCATTTTAAAGTAAATAATTTAACTCACACTAAATTTTTAAAATAGGTTCCAAGCATGCATAAACGTTTTATAATGAAAAGAAACCAGCTTGGATTAAAATATGGTTTTCACAAATAAGACATCAAGTATGAAACAACTGAAATGAAAATTACATCACAAGAAGCATGTCTCAAATGAGCACCATGGGTAATCCCTATAGGTAGCTAGAACAAGTGGGACCCTATAGACCTCGTACCTTGGTGAAACGTGGCTTAGAAACCACAACCCTCAAAAAATGTGGCTTAGAAACCACGACCCTCAGAAAATGTGGCTTAGAAACCACGACCATTAGAAATTCATATGTTTAGTTAGTGTTGTTGCGTCAATCCTTCTAGATGAACCGGGATGAACCCTTGCCATGTCATCTAGACTACTAGTCCTGGTCACCTACTTAGATACCCTGGTTTCCAATTGTACTCTATTTCATGTGGTGGTGAGTTTCCTTTATCAAGAAACCATATATGAACATAATACTTTTTTAATCTAAAACCCATTCATCCTCTCACCACCACTCTCCCTCCTTAAGCGCATTCCCCCTATTTTGCATCACACAATGCATAAACATCAAATTAGGAACATAATAACACATTCAACATAAAAAAATCATTTTCTAAAACCAAGGGGGCATGCCTCAAGAGAGGTTTTTTATTCTTTTTTATAAAACATTTTTAAGGTGCCAACTGAGCTTAATTATATACAAGAAACACTTTTTATAACAAATCGTTTGAAATAAAAAATTCTTTTAGAAATATTCATTACCAATTCAAAACCACTTAGGAAATAAATTTTCAAGGAAAGTCACTTAAGTCTAATGATCATTAGAAATACATTTCAATTTCCAAAACAAGGCATAATCATTTCTAGCAACCGCAACCAGATTTTATAGAAGGTGTATATACAATAAATGAAAAACATGTTTTTAAAATTAGAAAGCAATTTTGAAATTAAAATTAAAGGCATAAGCATAGGGGACCTACCTCAAACATGTCGCTATTTGTTGATGACCACTTGAACAGACATTTGATGAATAGGACATGGTTATATTTTGGCATTCCTACTGTGAATCTCGGTGATCACACCTATTTTACTTTCTAGTTATAGGTTTCAGTCTTGGAAATTGACGATGGTTAGGGTCTCTAGCTGTAGCCCAGACCTTTAATGGCCGCTGAATGGTGGTCGCTACAGGTGGCGATGGAAACAACTATAGCGGCCCCCAAATGGCGGCCACTATAGATTTTAATTTTTTTATTTAAAAATATCAATTACACAATAATATATACCCAAATAAATCTCATCAGTAACCTTCCAATCTCCTCATCCATCATCAAATATAACTGCATAACAAAATTTAATAACAAAATTAGTACCAAATAAAACCTATAAAACAAATAATTGAAACAAATTAACATATTTCAATTCAAACTTACAGTAACAGATATAAACGATTTGATTTTGAAAATATATTCATAATTTTGATTACCGGTTTAAAATTTTAAATTCATTAATTATATGGTTCTAATTAGATTGTTGCACGGTGATTTCAGGTCAATTCGAGGTTTTCCGCAATGAATTTGATCGTTAGACGCCCGTTTTGGTCGTTTATGACACCAGAACTGCGTTCTTGGTCACCGCGGGCACATGGCACGTCCGATTGACGTGCCATTTTCTCGACCACTTTAAAAATAACACACCCATATTTTTAGTCTGATTTTAGGCCATTCCGACTTTGTTTGGCCCATTCCCCCCCCCCACGTGAGTTTATGAAGCGCTCGCAGCACTTAAAACACGCATATTGAGCCGTACTGCACAAACCGCACGTCCGATTGATGTGCCATCTATGCGTACACATCATGACTAATAAATAGATTGTTTCGCTGTGGTTTTATGTCAATCTGAGGTCGTCCGCTATGAATTTGACCGTTAGACGCCCCTTTTGGCCGTTTATGACACCAGAACTGCGTTCTCGGTCACCGTGGGCACACGACACGTCCGATTGACGTGCTGTCAGCTCGAAAACTTCAAAATTAACTCACTCGTATTTGTCGTCTGATTTCAGGCCATTCCGACTTCTTTCAGCCCATTTGGACCCCCCACGCGCGTTTATGAAGCGCGCACAACACTTAAAAAATGCATATGGAGCCGTACCGTGCAAACCGCACGTCTGATTGTCGTTCTGTCTACGCGTACACATCACAAATAAAAATTAGATTGTTTCACGGTGATTCCAGGTCAATCCAAGGTCGTATGCTATGAATTTGACCGTTAGACGCTCATTTTGGCCGTTTATGACACCAGATCTGCGTTCTCGGTCACCGCGGGCACATGACACGTCCGATTGATGTGCCATCTGCTCGACCACTTAAAAATTCACTCACTCATATTTTTAGTCTGATTTCAGGCCATTCCGACTTCGTTCGGCCCATTTGGACCCCCCCACACGTTTATGAAGCACGTGCAACACTTAAAACACGCATATTGAGCCGTACCGTGAAAACTGCACGTCCGATTGACGTCCCGTCTGTGCGTACACATCAAGAATAATAATTAAATTGTTGCGCGGTGGTTTTAGGTCAATACAAGGTTGTTCGCTATGAATTTGACCGTTATACGCCCGTTTTGGCCATTTATGACACCAGAACTACGTTCTCGGTCACCGCAGGCACACTGCACGTCCGATTGGCGTGCTGTTTGCTTGAACACTTCACAATTCACGCACCTATTTTTTTCGTCTGATTTCAACCCATTCCGACTTCAATCGTCCTGTTGGGACCCCCCACCCGCGTTAATGAAGCACACACAACACTTAAAACACGCATATTGAGCCGTACCATGAAAATCGCAAGTCCGATTGATGTGCTATCTGCACGTACACATCACGAATAATAATTAAATTGTTTCACGGTGGTTTCAGGTCAATCTGAGGTCGTCCGCTATGAATTTGACCGTTAGACGCCCGTTTTGGCCGTTTATGACACCAGAACTGCGTTCACAGTCACCGTGGGCACATGGCACATCCGATTGATGTGATTTCTACTTGACCACTTCAAAATTCACTCACTTGTAATTTTCGTCTTATTTCAGGCCATTCCGACTTTGTTTGGCCCGTTTGGACCCCCCCACGCGCGTTTATGAAGTGTGCACAGCACTTAAAACACGAATATTGAGCCGTACCACGCACACCGCACATCCGATTGACGTTCCGTCTATGCGTACACATCAAGAATAATAATTAGATTGTTGCACGGTGGTTTTAGGTCAATCCAAGGTCGTACGCTATGAATTTGACCGTTAGACGCCCGTTTTGGCCATTTATGACACCAGAACTGCGTTCTCGGTCACTACAGGCACACGACACGTCCGATTGATGTATCGTCTGCTCGAACACTTCACAATTCACTCACCCACATTTTTCGTATGATTTCAGGCCATTCCAATTTCGTTCAGCCCATTTGGACCCCCCCATGCGTGTTTGTGAAGCACACACAACACTTAAAAAATGCATATTGAGACGTACCGCACAAACTGCACGTCCGATTGACGTGCTGTCTGCGTGTACATGTCAAGAATAATAATTAGATTGTTTCACGGTGATTTCAGGTCAATTTGAGGTTGTCCGCTATGAATTTGACTGTTAGATGCCCGTTTTGGTCGTTTGTGACACCAGAACTGCGTTCTCGGTCACCACGGGTACACGACACGTCCAATTGACGTGTCGTCTACTCGACCAGTTGAAAATTCACTCACCCATATTTTTCGTCTGATTTCAGGCCATTCCAACTTTTTTCGGCCCGTTTGGACCCCCACACGCGTTTATGAAGCGCAGACAGCACATAAAACACGCATATTGAGCCATACCGCGCACACCGCACGTCCGATTGACGTGCCGTCTACGCGTACAAGTCAATAATAATAATTAGATTGTTGCACGGTGATTTAAGGTCAATATGAGGTCGTCCACTATTAATTTGACCGTTAGACGCCCGTTTTGGCTGTTTTGACACCAAAATTGCGTTCTCGGTCACCGCGGGCACACGACACGTCCGATTGACGTGTCGTCTGCTCGAACACTTCACAATTCACTCACCCATATTTTTATTCTGATTTCAGGCTATTACGACTTCGTTTTTCCCATTTGGACCCCCCACGCGCATTTATGAAGCGCCCACAGCACTTAAGAAACGCATACTGAGCCGTACCGCACAAACCGCACGTCCAATTAATGTTCCACCTATGCGTACAGGTCACGAATAATAATTATATTGTTTCACGGTTATTTTAGGTCAATATGAGGTCATCCTCTATGAATTTGATCGTTAGACGCCCGTTTTGGCCGTTTATGACACCAAAACTACGTTCTCAGTCACCGCGAGCACACAGCATGTCCGATTGACGTTCCTTCTACTCAAACACTTCAAAATTTACTCACCCGTATTTTTCTTTTAATTTCAGTCCATTCTGACTTCGTTCAGCCCATTTGGACCCCCCCCCCCCACGCGCGTTTATGAAGCGCGCACAACACTTAAAACACGCATATTGAGCCGTACCACGCAAGCCGCACGTCCGATTGACGTTACGTCTGCATGTAAATGTGAAGAATAATAATTAGATTGTTCCACAGTGGTTTTGGGTCAATCCGAGTGCGTCCACTGTGAATTTGACTGTTAGACGCCCGTTTTGGCCGTTTATGACACCAGAACTGCGATCTCGGTCACCGCGGGCACACGACACGTCCGATTGACGTGCCTTCTGCTTGACCACATCACAATTCACTCAACCGTATTTTTTCGTCTTATTTCATACCATTCTGACTTTGTTTGGCTCGTTTGGACCCCCCACTCGCGTTTCTGAAGCACACACAACACTTAAAACATGCATATTGAGCTGTACCGCGCAAACCGCACGTCTAATTTATGTGACATATACTCGTACATGTCACGAATAATAATTAGATTGTTTCACAGTGGTTTTAGGTCAATACAAGGTTGTCCTCTATGAATTTTACCATTTGACGCCCGTTTTGGCCGTTTATGACACCAGAACTGCGTTCTCGGTCACCGTGGGCACACAACACGTCCGATTGACGTGCCGTCTGGTCGACCACTTCACAATTCACTCTCCCGTATTTTTCGTCTGATTTCAGGCCATTCTGACTTCGTTCGGCCCATTTGAACCCCCCCCCCCAAGCGTGTTTATGAAGCGCATGCAACACTTAAAACAAGCATATTGAGCTGTACCGCGCAAACCGCACGTCTGATTGACGTGCCGTCTGTGCATACACGTCACGAATAATAATTAGATTGTTTCACAGTGGTTTCAGGTCACACAAACTAGAAAAAATAGGTAAAAAAGGAAAATTATATTCATCAAGGATATAAAAACTTCTTGAGAATTCATCAACATAAATGAAATTACCTCATGCATGGGGTTCATTCTCATCTGGATCACCAATATCACTGCGATGTCCACTAGCTGTATTAGGAGCCTATAATATATATCAATATTACGTATCTTAAACATATCAATAAAAGTCAATCTGAGTATGGTTTGTTTTATTGTTTACCTGTGGCACCACTTGTTGCGTCGTCATATCATCGATACGTGTTGACATCTGTGACAACCTCTCCTCATACTATGCACGTAACTGCTGAAACTGTGCATCAAAATTGCGCTGCATATCCTGCATAGAAGCATCTATCTCAGCCTGTGTGCAAATCCCTGACTCTCTACATGCACCCATCATATCTGCTCTAACAACTGTACGTCGTGGGACACCACCACCATATGTCAAAGAATAACCATGACCGTCACGCCCCACAACACGGTGAAATATTTCATCTCTATGCATAGTACTATGACGTTGCTCCTCTAGCAACTCTGCTAACTGAGCGTCAAACTGAGCCTATATCATATAATGAATCAATGAACAAATATGAATAATTTATATAAAATAAAAATACATTTATTAGTAATTAATTTTCTTACTATAACACCGGTAACATCGGGATCACCCGCCCTACGAGTCATCATCCATATGGACATCCGATCGATTGGATCTACGTGTTGGTGTAACTATAATAAAGGGGTTCACCATGTTATACAACAATATTTTTAAAATATAAATGAAATAGTGAATTCTAAACTTACATCATGTCTGAGCTGTGACACATGTCGAGTGCCAAGTCTGGAAGGTGTGCCCTACATCACCTGATTATGTGAATGATGAGAAGACTTGGTCTACATTCATCGTATTTAATTAATAGACATTTAAAAAAATAGTCATTTATAGATTAAAAGTAATAAATCTTAACATCGCTGCCTCACTCGACCAAAACGCAATCAAATCCGGACACTGCGTAGGAAGAATGCCCGGAGGGACTCACTGTAGAATGTCTGGAACACCCACAAATGGTGTCTAGTGATCTCTCTTCACCCTTGACTTGTAATCCTTCCATAATTTTTGGAATTTGGACATACATACAGTCTGAAACTCATCTGGAAAGTATGTAAAATTATCCTGTTAAAACAAATTGTCAGTAGATGGGACAATAATAATAACAATATCATGAAAAATTAAACATTGAATTTACCTGAACCTCCCTCCATAATATGTCCATCGTATCCTGGGGGAAAGAACTCCAGTCACGAGTCGTCAGAGGGAATCTATGTGAGTCTCGTATCATATGCCCAAACTGACGACTCAATGCAGCAGCTCGATCTCCAACTGGATGAAATGTGTCGTCAAATAACACATCCAATCGGGCTCCAGAGTTCCAAGATCGAACCCCTATACCAGGACCCCTGCATCTGCTGGAAGAAGCACTAGATCCTGATAAAAATAAATTCATAATTCAATTACAATATAAATTAATGATTAGAAATAGTTAGGGAAATATATAAAAAAATTTGCAATAAATTAATTTAGAAAAATGAAAACATACATACCGACAACATCAGGTGAACCACAGTGACCACCCTGTGACATACCTACATTAAATGAAATTATAGTTAAATCAAGAAATTTTTATACATATATAACTCATAAATATTTTTACAAATAATAGCTGGGGATATAATTACAATTTTCACTAATCATGCAAGTCTATCGTATCTCCTTCAACTGTCTCTCTGGTCCATTGTATATCTTCATCTCGTACAACGACTGTTGTTTGGTCAAGTGTTTGATCAAGAAATGCAAAAACTTCAGGTTCCTCTTGGTCAATCAGAAAACCCCTCTTCTAGACATTTTCACCACAACTTTCCAATCAGAATCAATTCCAACAAAGTAAACTTGTTCTGCCCGTGATGTCAGTATGAAGGACTCATTTCTCACTCGGTCATCATTATATAACATATTTTTAATGTTTTCTAATGTAAATTGGAAGTTATCAACTTCCATTCCATGAACTAGATCGACCCAATCACGCCTTAATAATATGTGTTTTAAGCCACAACCATAAATAACCTCAATAATATCTCTCAACAATACATAATAATAACCCGCACCAACAAAAGAACAACCAACACCACTATTTTGTGTGGCTCGGTTCATGTCAACATCGCTAATATGAAATCAGAATCCATTAGAATCCAAATACTTGTAGCAACGAGCTGTTATAAATGGACCATCGGCTAGTTGGTTGAGTTCTTCGCTCACAAGCAGGGTTAAATCACGTAACTTTTGAATCAGAATATTTAACATATATATTTTAATAGATAAAGGATTGTGAAAATACAACTAAGTTTCACTATAAAAATATTAAATCAATTATATGTACATGAGTCTTGAACCACTCATGAAATGTGTTGAAATGATGTTTCTGGATTTGATAGTCAGTTGCACGGGGCCTTTCATGTTTCAACTCAGCGATATGCATCCTAAATCACAACACAATATAAGGTAAGAAATAAAATAAATATAGAAACAAAATACACATCAACTATGAAACTTACTGTATCAATGGAATAACTGATGGAGTGTTGGACAACACATATTGATGAGCTTGAACCCACTCGTCGTTCCGCATATCAAATGTTATTCCTTCTCCAATTGGACCCTCGTCATTCTGGGACGATTTATCAATCTTTGTTTCAACCTCATAAATATATGAAGGACATAAATTAGTATACTCATCCATTAAATATCCCATGGAAATTGAGGCTTTCAGATGAGATTTGTTGCGCACATACCATTTCAATGTATTTAAGTATCGATCTATTGGATACATCCACCTGAATTGCACGGGACTGACAATAATGACTTCACCAGTTTAATGCACGGTCAAGTGAACCATGACATAAAAAAAGACGGCAGAAAGAGTTTTTCTAGGTGACATAGTGCAAGTACAATCTTATCCTGATGATTTTTCAAATCGCTCATCCGATAATTCCTAGAACAGAGCTGTCTGAAAAAATTAGAAACTCCAATCAATGGCTCAATAACCTGGGAAGGTAAGCAATCATGAATTGCTATAGGAATTAACTTTTGAAGAAAAATATGATTATCGTGACTTTTCAAACCATGTAATTTCATGATTTTCATATTCACACGCTTCGAAATATTAGAGCAATAACCATATGGAACCTAAATGGTCTTCAAAATTGATAGAAATGTTTGTTTCTATTTTTTACTCATTTTGTACTGTGCAGCAGGCATGTATGCCGAATTACCTTCACCCGGCTGTAAATGTTAAGGTTTTCTCAATCCCATTTCCTACAAATCACGTCAAGAATTAGCACCGTCCTTTGATTTCCCCTTGAAGCCTAAAATGGTGCACAAAATATTATCACATACATTATTTTCAATGTGCATCACATCCAAATTATGTCTCAAAATATTATATTTCCAATAAGTCAATTCAAAAAAATACTTCATTTCTTCCAATTATGACTTCGCTATCTATTTGCAGCAGGAATAGAAGGCAATGCAGGAACCAATAAATCTTGAAAATCATACATTGTACGGATGTTTTCTTGATCACGTTGTGAACAAATTTCAACCCCAGACAGTATTTGTGGTGATGGGTCATACTCTCTATTCCTATCAAATGATACACGGTCTTTTCTGAACCTGTGCAATGGAGGAAGAAACCGTCTGTGACCAAGATATTACCACTTTCTACAGTGCTTAAGCCATATAGATTTCTTACTCTTATTACAACAAGGGCAAGAAAATTATCTTTTTGTACTCAGACCTGATAAGTTAGCATATGCTAGGAAATCATTAATTGTCCATAAAAAAGCGGCCCAAAGTCTAAAAATTTCATTAGTTTCCGAGTCAAAAGTAATTACCCCATCGGCTCAAAATTATTGCAGCTCATCAATCAAAGGTTTCATATAAACATCGATTTTATCACCAGGTCCTCTCGATCCATCAATTATAATTGATAGTAACAAAAAAGGTTTCTTCATACATACCCATGGGGGAATGTTGTATGGAACCAACACCACTGGCCATGTACTATGTGTCACACCAACCATGGTCCTAAATGGGATAAAACCATCTACTGCCAAACCAAGTCGAATATTACGATCATCTTAGGAAAAGTCTGGGTGTCTTTGATCAAACTCTTTCCATGCCAATGAATCTTCCGGGTGAGTTAATTTATCAACCTATTTCATTCTCTCTGAATGACAAGTCATCAATTTAGAAATTTTAGTGGACAAGAAGAATCTCTTCAGTCTCGGTTTCAGTGGGAAATAATGCATCTGTTTAACTTAAACTTGTTTCCCTTGATTCAAGACTCTCCCATGAAGAATCTGACTACCTTGATTAATCTCATTGGTCTTCCACATGGATGTATAGAAAACAGTACAATTATTTATTTGTGCATTCTCTTTTCTGAACAACATACAATTATTGTGACACACATCAATTGTATCATATGTAAAACCAAGATCATCGGTCAAATTGTGAGCTTGATAGAATGACTCCGGAATCTTCGCTCCGGTAGGGAGTACCTTCTTCAATAATACCAAAAACTTGTTGAATGAGGTGTCTGACCACTGGTTCAAGGCCTTCAGGTGTAACAATTCAAAGATGAATGACAGTTTACTAAATTTAGTGCATCCAAGATATAATTCAGTATCTGCATCGTCAATAATTTCAAATAATTTCAATGCTTCTCCATCTGCAGAAGAACGGGGATTACTCAATCGGACGTCGTCATTTATGACATTACTGTCTTTAGATTGAAACTGACACATCATATCATTGAGAATTATGTTCATCGTATCAACTGTTCTCAAATAAACATTCATATTAATACTTTCTGAGTGATGACATGAAACAAAATTTTCTCCATGACGTGTCCATGTCTTATAGTTTTTCAAAAACCCATTCAAAAACAAATGTTCTCTTACACTATCTCATTTGAAGAGATATCTATTTTCACATTTTCTAGATGGACAACTAATCACATCGCTTGAAAATATGTTGGTGAAATCCATAAATCGCTTAATCCCCTCATAATATTCAGCTGAAAATCTATCTTTCATATCAATCCAGCTCATATCCATATCTGTATTTAATAAAAATCAAAAGTGAAATATCTTATTTAAATTCTAAGAAAACACATATCATTAAATTTAAAAAACAAATTTGAAGGATAAAAAACATTACCTGCAGAGGACTCGACCGCGGGTAACGGGGTGTGACTCGATTGCGGATCCATGACGACGCGGTGACTTGACGACCGGGGTTCAACGACCGGACTCGAAAGGAGTGGAACCATTGGCCGAAGTGTGGGAGGGTTCTACACAGTGGGGCATAACAGACCGAGAGGGTCCAATGAGGGAAGGAGGACTTGCCGGAGGGATGCAACGGGGCTGGGAGGGGACAGCGGTGGCAGGAGTGTCCAAAGGTGCAGCACAGACGCAGGGGTGGGGGTTGCCGGGTTGCGGGGGTGTTGGGGTCACGGGGGCACAACGCGAAGGCAAGGCGGTGGGGGTCGCTGGGGTTGCGGGTGCCGCAGCACGGAGGCAAGGGGGTGGGGGTCGCCGGGGGTCGAGGTCGCCAGGGGTCGGGGTCGCCGGGGGTTCGGGGTCGCCGGGGGGTCGGGGTCGCCGGGGGTCAGGGTCGCCGGGGACTGTCGGGGTCGCCGGGAGGTCCGGGGTCGGGGGTCGCACGGGGGTTGGGGAGGGGTAGTCGGGGATCAGGGAGGGGTCGCCGGGGGTCGGGATCGCCGGGGGTCGGGGTCGTCGGGTCGAGGGGTCGAGGTCTCCGGGGGTTGGGGTCACGGGGTCGGGGAGGGGTGGTCTCGGGGTCAGGGAGGGGGGAGGGAAAATTAGGTTTTTAGATATTAAAGTGCAGGGGCCGCCATTTTGTGGCCGCTGTTGATATTATTAGCGTCCGCCAATTGGCGGCTGCTAAAAGTCTCCCGCCTCAAAAGCTAGAAATTCTAGTAGTGAACGCAAAAAAAAAAGCGTTGATAAAGGTTTATTTTTATCAGCGCTAATAAAATATACTTTTAACATTGCAAAAAACCTTCTATTAAAATTATCCCCTTATCACCATTTTTTTAGCATTAATAAAAGTACATCTTTTGTGATGGGCTATTTGCAACGGGGACCCACCAAAAATTGCCTGTCACCAAAAAATACATCACAAAAGGTAGATTTTACAACGGGCTGTATAAAGAACTATTTTTTGCGACGGGAGGGCTGCCCCACTACCACAAATGCGAGCAAGAGAAGCTCTAGAGTTTTATCAGTGCTATAAAAAAGCGCTGATAAATCTACACTTAATCAGCATTACTATTAGTGCCGATAAAGGTCCTCATTTATTAGTGCTAACAAAAAGTGATGATAAAAAGAAGACTTTATCACTGCTAATAGTAGCATTGATAATAGTTTTTAATAAAAAATATTATTAAATTGTATAAATTTTTTTTAATTATATTAAAAAATAATATTTATTTTTATACATTAAATAAAAAACACATGTTTATAATTAATATATAATTTCTAATAATTCAAATATATATATATATATATTATAAAATAATAAATATATTTATTATATTTGTTATGTTTCTTATGTTTATTATGTTTATTATGTTTATTATGTTTATTATGTTTAATATGTTTTATTATGTTTAATATGTTTTATTATGTTTATTATGTATATATATGTTTATGTATTTATGTTTATTTATGTTTTCTATGTTTTTATGTTTATGTTTTATTTATTTTTATTAGTTTATTATATTTATTATATTATATGTTTATATATAAAAACTTAAATATATATATATATATATAAATACTTATTAAATATATATATTTAAATAAAAATGTTTCCAATGAATGTGGTCAATTACTTGATGCGTAATGGATGCTCATATTCATCATGAATGTTCATTTATACATTATACCCTAATGTTGGCCATATATATATATATGAAGACCCGTTTATACTATACTTGGTGTATTCATTCATGTTCCTATATATATGAAGACCAGTTTATACTATACTTGGTGGTACAAGTTTTAAATGCAAAAATGATATTGGAGTTGAGATGTTTATAATTTTAGTAATTTTCTTTAATATACAAGAATACAAAGAATTGTAATTAGTAAATAATATATATGTAATTTCAATAACATTTTTATTTTATTTTACTTTTTTTAAATATAATATTATAATATTGGTTATAGTGTTGTAGGAGACATGAGATTCATACAGAATGAGAGAATATACTTTATTGAAAGCAATGATAGTTAACCAAAAAATATGATTTAGGAACCTCGAGAAGTAGAAGGTGAATCACCAGTTCGTCAAATATATTTCGATCGCAATTCTCAAACCCAATAAATGTTCTTCCAAATTAAATTTTATAATTTTATTAAAAATTAATCTATCATGTCCACTCATAGAATCAATGGTTAGATTCCATAAAAAGAAAGTTTAATACGTAATATTACTTCAACTTTCTAATGAAATATTTTTAAGCATGTTATTAATTGTAATTAAAATTTTATACACTGTTCCATGAATTTATAACTCATATATTTTATTTCGAAAAGTATTCATTTACATACCCATTTTATAAAGGTAAATCACACACATGATATTTTTTATAGATTTTCAAAACACCATATTATTTAGAATTGCTTCTATAGGGGTTCATTTTATCCATTTTATCCATCCCTTTCAACTGGAAATAAAAAATAAAGATGAATTTTAAGTAAAATTTTGATGCAACATGATAACAAGTAAATATTTAAAGCAATTGATTGAGAAATATTTAAAATATCCTTGAGTATGATATATTGTCAAGTGTTTGGTGTTGCTATAGATGTAGTGTTTGCTGATTTCAAAACAATTTACGAATGTATCATGGATTTTATTACCACTAAGAATACATTTTGGATACACAACATCACCCAAGAGCTTGTTGTAGTTCCTAATAGTAAAGATCACATCAAATTGTATAGTATTAATACAACAATTGTGGTTATAGCCAAGGATCGAATGTTGAGATATTTAATCTAGCTTCCCGGATTCCCTCTTCTTTAGGGATTTATAATATAGTTATATAATTAATATTTATATATTTTATTTACATTTATATATATTTTTTATTTTTATATAAATTATATTTAAAAATATATAAGAAAGTACATATAAATGAAATTAATCATGGTTTCATTTTCAGAAATGTTAGAGGGAGAGACTTCATCGGTGCTAAATAAAGTGATGAAAAATGGGGACCTTTATCAACCAAAAAATATGATATTTGATGATTATCCTTCTTTACAACTTTTTTTAGTAATGATAATGATCACATTTGTGAGTGTTTTTTGCAATTTAAGATAAAAGTATTCATTTTTTAATGATTTTTTAGAAATGATAAATGTGAGGGCTTAATAGAGTCAACTATAGTAGTGCAAGTATCTCTCTGGATTGATCTGAGAGATCATGAGGGGAAATTATTCGGGTCGGTATGTTCCAAAAAACTTCATAAATATCTATTTTTTAACTTCATAGGTGATATAACTACTTTTATCAATAAAATATATAGTGATCCCATTGTAAGACCTGTTAGCCCTATCTATTTTTGGAGTTTGACCTCTCTAAAAGTGGTCTGTATAAATGAGAATATTATTTTGTATAATCCTAAATATCTAAAATCTACATGGTCTATGTTACGAGCCATGTGTCCATCCGACAACACGCATATATGAATTTTTAAATATATATATATATAGACACATATATATAACTAATAATAAAAACATTATTTGTATACATTATTTTTAGATAGCCATGATTCAATTTTTTTGTAAAGTAAATATAACATGTAGTATTATGGGTCAACAATCCTGTAATTTAACCAATATTTTTTTAATTTATTTGTCTTTATATGTATTATTTTAAATTGTATTCCATGTTTCTATATTGTACAACTTATATAAAACAAAATAATTATTATTTTGAACATTTTTTAATTTATTTTTTTATTATATAATAATTTATACCTATAAAATGAAAAAAATACTATTAGTCTAAAAATAAAAAATAAAAAAAGTACATGTGTTTGACCACCTGCTTGTGGGTCCGACAATTGTAGGGCTGTGGCTGATGAAATATAAATTTATACATTTTTTATTCAATATCAATTTTGAAAACAAACTATGTTTTTATTTAGTAAAATTATATATTTATAATTTTCATGATCTCATTCCACCCAGTTTAATTAATTATTTTTTTCATACCAAAATATATTTTATTGTTTGATAGTTAAATGAAAATATATATCTCTTCAAACATGATAAATAAAATTAATAATAAAAATGAAATACATATAATAATATATTTTTATTAGAGTTCATTTCAATTTAGTTATTATATATTTATGTACACCTTGTGACATTTTAGTGTTTCTTGTCAATGATGTCATAATTCTCAACATGAGTCTCATTATAAATTCATAAAAAATAATAAGAAATCCAAATAATAATCCCTTACTAGATTTTTTAATTGTTCATTAAATAAACTAAATCTCACATATGCCTGAATATTTTAAATTCCATAGTATAAAATACAATAACGGAATTTTAAAATAAGAAAATACACAATATTTTGAAAGAAACCAGAAAGATAATCAATAACAATCCAAATCCATAGACACAATAGAAATTAATCATTATAAATAAAAACCATTTATAAATTCCTTAATATTTAATGCAATAGAAATTTTTGAAAATGTATTATAAAAATAAAAAAATCTCCCCAAATCCTGACAACCATATCTGGTCATGGGGATCTAGTCTAGTACGATCATGATAGTGATGGTTGGGGGAGAATAAATGGAATTTAATTGCAATGATTTTAGTCATTGTATTTATCCATGTTATCTTCATCTCCATCTTCAATATACCATTTTTCTAACTCTCCATGATTAATTTTTATGAGTTAAAAATATTCTGGCCATATTTTGATCAATTTTTGCCTCATTTATATTAATTGTATAATCATTTAATGGTGTATCAAGAGAACTATAAGTGGGATAGGGTACGAATAATTATGATACGAATCAATATCTAGTGATCCCCATAATTCCTTCCACTTGTTTCCATGTGTTAGGAATTGAAGGAATTCATTTAATTTCTTAGTGAAGTGTTCTTATATTACATCCCAACAATTAGAAAAAAACAGGGGATAATATCTCTACTATCCTTAATTCCTAAACTTTAATGTTAGATTCTGGTCTAGGGTTTCAAACAGGATTATGGATGGATAACTATTCATTCATATTATGATGTTTAGGATATTGGTAGAAATAATGAGAAGAGGAATAATCACTTATTTACATCAGTTCCAATAGTGTGATTGTTCTCTTTCCATTCATGGGTGTAATTACAACACCATGAACATTGTCTATGTTAGGAATATTGTCTGATGAATCTTAGGGTGCAATTATGGAGGGAATATCTTCCATCTCTGATAATGATGGAATTTTGTTCGTCAGGAAATAGTAAGTTAGAGAGAACCACCTGGGAATTAATAAGGGATATGTAGATACAAGTTCCTGGGTTTGGGTATGTTCTGAGTCTCTATTTTTGTTTCTCTCTAGTATATTAGGACAAACTCCCTTGATATCTTATGATAATGTGAGTTTCTATATGAAATATAATGAATAGAAATTAGAATATATAGACATCATCAGAAGAGAAGGATTCAAAAGATTGTTTTGGGGTTTGGGGTTTTATTGGTGTGTTTCAACATAAAAGATCCAAGGCTTAAATTGTGGATCATGGAAGTGTGGAGGGCGGTTCAAAAAGTTTAGTTGATACATTGATAATCCAATGAACATATTTTTGGAAACCACTAACCTAGGATTGATTGACTCATAATGTTTCAAAACTAATGATATCCCCTGTCACAACCCGTCCCCCAGGGCCCGTGTCGTGACTACCCCAAGCCCGCCTTCCATAGGAATGGGGCTAGTGACTAGCCTCGAAAAGGAATATCCCTAAAAATGGGAAGGCATTTCCTTTAAACCTGGAAACTCATACAGACCAATAACACAACAAGATTCAAGCAGAAAGTAAACTATATATTAAACAGGGTGTGTACAGTAAGAAAAGGGTCCAGAATACATTCCCAACTGGAAAGTACAAGAAAAAATAAAAAAACTCTTGCGAACACCTGCCAAGGATCCTACCTGAAGGGTATGCACAACTCTCAAACGGTTGGCTCTGCGAATCGTCTCCTCTAAGGTCCACCTTCGAGCAGCCTCCAGTCCTCATACCCTCAACCTCGATCTGTGTTGTCCGTCGTCTACATAGGACAAAACATGGTGCAGACGTACCCCGTGCAGGGGTGAGTATAACAATACTCAGTAGGGACCCCGAGACCCTTGGAGGTCTCTCAAAATCCACAAAGGATAAACCAAAAGGCAATACTGAAATCACAAAGTCTGAAAACATCAGCCAACCCTACCTAGGTATATGACCATACATATACCATAGTTATCAAGCATACTCATATCATCCATTAGGAAATACAAGGACCAACTCATTAGCCCAAAATCTCAACTATTCTATGGAGGAAAGAAATACCACGAAGGTAACACCACAAAGGTAAGTACCACAAAGGTAATTCCACACAGAAGAATACCACAAAGTTATCACCACGAGGGTATGTACCACAAAGGTAACACCACACAGAAGAATACCACAAAGGTATCACCAGAAAGGTAAGTACCACAAAGGTACTCCACACAGAAGAACACCACAAAGGTACCACCACACAGAAGTGTACCACAAAGGTAAGGACTGAGCTCTCACCAGGTATTACATAAGTACGGAATTATAGATGATTAGTTGTATTGCTAGATCATCTTACTTTGCTGAGAAACTTTGCAGTTGATCCACAATGGATCTGAAGATGACCCACACAGGATCTGGAGATGACCCACACATGATCGGTATGCACTGACCCACACAGGATCAGTATGCGCTAACCCACACAGGATCGCTGAGCGCTGACCCATACAGGATATGAAGATTCTTTAACTACAGCTAGCCACACGGTTACCACACTAAGCATGATTGATTCCGGTAGTTTATTCTCTTCAATAAATCGTTCAATACATCAACTACAATGAATTCCCACTATGAATTATCCCAAAGGTTTGTCACGTCAAAAGGGACCCAACGCAACAGACGGCGCGTCAATCAGACGCTTGGTCTATAAGTTATTAGTGTTTACATTCTGAGGGCCCGGTTGGATTCGAGTTTCATCCAACCTATCCATACTCAAACTTTATCCAAAACATTAGTGGAGTATACCAAAAGGACTGTCTTTATCCAAAGATTCTGCCGCCATAGATGGTTCGTCAATCGGACACCCGAATCACAAGATATAGACAGAAAGGCGTATCTAGGTCTAGATGGGTCCAGGTTCGGTCTGACCCGGCCTGACCCAATCCAGTTCAGACCCGGACCGGTTGGGCCACAGTGTGCTCGGCCCGGACCACTGGGCAGCCCGCAGTGCAGCCCGCGGCCGGGGTGGCCCCTTGTGGTGGGGTCCACGCTAGCCTCCACCTGGGAGGGAAGGCTCTCCCCCAGGTCACCCGAACAGCCCTTTGGCCATTCGGTCTTGGCCAACCAGGCAGCGCCACATGGCACCGCTGACTGGAACATAGGGCCTACCGAAGGGGTCCCGCTCAGCATGACGCGGTTGGCCGGTATAGCTGGCCCTCCCTCGAGCGGCACAGGTGCGTGCCGCTATTCCACTGCGGCCGACCGCCCTCCGACCTCCGCTGCGGCTAAACGGTCGTGGTCTCCAGCTCTGATGGCGCGGACGCGCATCTTCGCTTTGCCATGTGGCCGAACGACATGACGTCCACCACCCTACTCCGCCATGGCTGACGGGATGTGGCCTCCTTCACTACTGGTGGTGTGGTTGCACGACGCCCCGGTTCGACGCGGCCAACCAGGGTGTCAGCCGCCTCCACCCTCTTCTGTGGCCGACGGGCCATGGATCCTTCGCTGCCGGCGTCGCAGATGCACACCGCCCCGGGTCTATGTGCTCGGCCGGTGTGTCGGCCGCCATCCTTCCACCGCTGGTGAAAATAACATCATACCACGAAGAATTTGCGGAGGGATCGGGCCATGTTTGTTTGACCTGAACCCTCTGTGTTATACCGATAGCAGACTGTTCATGAGGATGGAAACAATGTGAAACCACGAAGAACAAACAAGAAAAAATAAATTCAAAACCCCTACCTCGATCGTCTGTTGTAGGTGGCATAATGAAGAGGATGAAGTCACTAAAGGGGACGCCAACGTCCGTTGATCCCGCAACACGCTCCAGATCCAAGCTCGAGCATCATCCTCATCATAGGTTTGTTCTTTGTTAGAGGATCATTCTCCAAAGTCTCTCCCTCCATGTTCTCTCCTTGCCAAAAATCCCCAACCAAGAGATGATGAGGCAACTTAATTAAGATTAAGTTTATTAATTTATCAAATAAAATTGGCACATTAATTAGGGAAAACCCAAGATTTACCCCCATTAGAGAAGAGTTCGGGTGGTCCCCACCAACAGAATTCAAAAATGAGGTTTCAAAAAAAAATATATATTTATTTTATTTTATTTTTTATTCTCCTATGAAAAATTGAAAAACTAACTTCCACCCTCATCCTACTACGGTCGAGGTGAAGGTCTCCTTATGTGAATATCGACACTGCGAGTTCAACAGTGTCCTCAGATTTCAATTCTGAGCACCAGTTCAAAAGTTACAAAATGCCACTCGCGCGTTTACTGAACGTACCTAAATAAAAAGTTTAGAAATTCATTTCGGGCACTCTGGGCCTCATAATCATGCGCCATCTATTTTCGTGGTCTCTTAATATTTCTATATAAATTAAAAATAATTTTACATGGGAAAATCCGGGTCTTTACATCCCCTCAAATTCACAAACTTAGAGGATCATACTAATTTATAGATTAATTTTTTTAATTTTTTTAATGATAATTGAATATCAAGTTTTTATTTTTAACAAATAGTATGACGAGTAAAATTAATATTTTCTGGATTTTGAGATATTTTTTAGCAGTTATTTTCATTCATGCGAGGAGTGAAAAAGGACTTTTTATAAAATTAAATTCAATGTATTATTTTTGTAAATCATTTAACATTTAATGAAATTTTTTATATTAAATTATTATTTATAGAAACTATTTAATGATATTTGATAAAACATAGTTAAAAAATTATATATAAAATGAATAAATTGTATAACTTAATTGAACCCTCAAATAAATATTAAAAAGAAATAAATTTTATTGCTTACATTTAATTAATGATGACGGTGGTGGTGGTGGAGGTGAAAATTTTAATTTCAAAAAAAAGTTAGTGTAATTTGTTTACAAAAAAGGATACATTTATATTTGTTGAAACCCTTTTAAAGATTGTAATGCTTCTACCTCCGCAAATAGAGATAGACAAATAAGAACACTACACTAACTGATGATGGAGGAGGGCTGAATTGTTTTCAATACTCACCCAGGGACATGGAAGCTTGAAGATAAACAAGATTTTCAACTGGATGTAGAAGATATCTATGACCATTGGGATCCGTTTTCAATTAAACTTCCCCCTCCCAATTCTCCATCACCATGATTTTATTTCCTAATTTTAAATTCTCCTATAAGGATTTTCTTTTGTAATGATTAAATTTCATGTTCTTATCTTATTTTACACTTTCATTATTTTATTTTGGAAATATTCTTCTTGATTTTATAATGTTTTCTGAAAATAATATATATTATTAAATATGTTTCATTTTTCGTATTACTTTTATTTGGAATGTTTGACCAAATCTATTTAAAAAAAATCAACCCCAAAAAATACATTTTATTCTGTAAAAAATTAATAATTAAACTAAATTTAATTTTATTATGCTATTTCAAATATAACATTAAATTATATAAAAACATAGTTTGTTTTCTAAAATGATATTGACTAAAAAATGAATGGATATGTATGTCACATGTCCTAACACTGCTCTTATAAACCTACATGCAAGCGGGTTGATCAAATTACATCTTCTCTATCTTATTTTTCATTTTAGGAAAACAATATTTATTGAATTTTATAATGATTAATTTATTTATAATAAATAATAAACATTATAAATGTCAAAAAATAATAATTATTTTATAAATAATTATACAATGTTGAAATTTAAAAACAATACAAAACAGAAACATATGAATATATATAAATTTAAAAAAAAATACATTAAGTTTTAATACTATTTACCAATAATATTACTTCAATTACTTTTATCTAAAAATTGGGAAACTCGTAATAATATACCAAATCCCAGAAGAGTAGGGAAACAGGTGTACCAGATTAAGGATTCACCAAATCCCATATCACTTTCAAAACTTAGTGGACGCACAACCCTCAAGATTTCCAAAGCTACGCGACCTAAACTTCCATTGCCCCTAACCACTCCATAGCTCCCTCACTATGGATAAAGGTGATCCATCTTAATATAGATAATCATTACATAGTTTCTAGAAATAATAATTATATATAAATAATTTCCATAAATCATTAAGTAATTTCCATAAATAATGGATTTCATATAGAGTGATAAAAAAAGGTATTTTTTAGAAAAAATTTCACAGAATGTTTTTTAATTAAAATGGTGTTGGATGCATGTAAGTGTGGATATGAGTGTGTCTAATGAAAAATGAAGTGGAACTGACTATAAAAATGGTGACCACCAATTGATATGGAACTCACCCCTCTAATTTCAAATTATACATATATATATACTAATGTATATATATATAATAATTATATATTAATAAATATATTTATATAAATGGAGAGTCTAATGAACCAAATTTATCGTCCCCCACATCGAAAGTTATCGTATCAAGTTCGGTCATCAACATGAACCTTAGGTTGATGGTTGGATACCTGACACGTTTCTATAACATTTTCTTTCTCTTCGATTAGAAATGAGTTTTCTAAACCGCGAGGGGCATTCAGTCAACATTTGAAAAAATGCGTCGGTCAGAGTTCTACACAAACCTGGACATTGAAACCCTCGACGAAGTTGTGGGCCACATCTGAGACGAACCTGTCAGCAAGACTCGAATAAAATACAAAGGGAGGCCACAGGTGGAAAACCTCAGTGAACACATTGGAAGATCCATCACTAACAAAACCCTTAAAGAAACCCTTACCGCATCCCTCGTATAATCTAAGGGTAGCCATGTCTCTCAGTGAAGGACATAGAGAACATGTCACTGAAACACAAAGGGAATCCTCAGCGAGGCTGTCGAAGAAAAACTGGGAGAAAACACATTGGCAGATGCACCACTAACGAAAAAATCCTCGGCTAAGCCCTTCGAGCACCCCTCATCTAAAATGATGATAAATTTTTGGTGAATACATCGGCGAATATCTCGGCCAACTTTAGTTTTCTACTGCCAATGATGGAAGATGAAAAGTGTTTCATGAGATTTATTTGGGTTTGCTGGATATTTTTTTATTACAAAGACTGGGATAATATGGTATTTACTTTTTTTGTAAAACTTAAGCAGATTGGGAGATAACTAGATTAATATTGTGTCATTTTGGTTTTGTTTGTTTTTGTTATTGGAATAGTGTAAATGTAATGTTTTGGTTTATTTAGTATGTGATGTTAATGTTTCAATTATTAAGTTGAAGCTTTATTTGTTTTCCAGTTATTTATAAATGGAAAATTTGAGTGGAATTTCTAATTGATGTTTCTAAGTGCATCATTTCTATTACTTGTAATATTAGAGAGATAATTTATACTGATTTGGTCTTGAATTCCCAATTTAATTTTCCAGTGTAAATTCTAACTAGAAATTAATAGTGGAAATTCACACTACCAATTCCCACTGCCAATTTACCCTGCTAATTTCCACTAGAAATTTCCACTGGACTTTTCACTAGGAATTCCCACTGGGAATTCGGATTACTATGAAATTATAATTTGGAACTATATAACAATTTATAGAATCTGTTGAAATTTTAGAGCTATAATTCTAACTTGTGTGTTGGAAATTCCCACTAGAAATTCCAACTAGGAATTTGCACTGGGAATTTACACTTGAAATTCTTAGTGGGAATTTCCAGTTGCAACTTCCTATGGGAATTCCCACTGGAAAATCCCACTACGAGTCTCCACTTGAATTTCCCACTGGAATTTCCCTGTGGAAAATTGGATTACAATGTAATTATAATTTATAAATATATAACACTTTGTATAATGTGTTGAAATTATAGAGATACAATTCTGAGTCCTACCTTGGGAATTCCCACCGGATATTCAAACTTAGAATTTGCACTGGGAATTTAAACTTGAAATTTCTAGTGGGAATTCATAGTGGAAATTACCATTGGTAATTACCACTAGAAATTTCCAGTGAAAATTTCCATTAGAATTTCTTATTGGAAATTAGGATTCCTATTTAATTATAATTTGGAACTACATAAAAGTTTTAGAATATATTGAAATTGTACAGTTAATATTTTGACTTTTTCTTGGGATTTCCACTCGATATTCAGACTCGGAATTCCCAGTGGGAATTTAGTCTTCAAATTCCCACTGCAAATTCCCACTTTCAACTTCTAGTGGGAATTCCTACTGATAATTCCCACTAGAAATTACCACTAGAAATTCCAAATATAATTTACAACTGTAAATTTTCATTGCTATGCAATTATAATTTGAAACTATATAACATATTATATAATGTCTTGAAAATGTGTAGCTAGAATTCTCACTTGTGTGTTGGAAATTCCCATTGGAAATTCCAACATGGAATTAACATTGTGTATTTACACTTGAAATTATCATTTTTAATTCCCAATGGGGATTTGCACTGGGAATTTACAATTCAACTTCCTACTGGAAATTCCCTATTATGACTTATATTGGAAATTCCTACTGGAAATTCCCACCTAGACTTCCCACTGGCAAACCTTACTTGCAATTCCCACTGGAATTTCACAGTGAAATTTATTTACATTTAATAAGTAATGAATACTTTAGGATTGAATTAGTTGTAATTTTCCAGTGGCTATGATGTTTTGTGTTGAATTCCCACTTGAGCTTACCACTAGAAATAGCCACTCGAACTTCCCAGTAGAAATTCCCATAGGAATTTTCATCTGGAAATTTCCACTGGAAATTTCCACTAGAAATTCCTATCGGAAATTACCACTAGAAATTCCCACTATAATTTCTACCAATTTAAATACCCAGTGGAAATCCCCATTGTAAATCCCCATTGGAAATTTCCACTGTAAATCCCCACAGAAATTTCCCAGTGTAATTCCCCACTGGAAATTGCCACTAAAAATACACACTAGAAATCCCTACTGAGAATCCACGTTGGAAATCTCCACTATAAATACCCACTGTAAATCCCCACTGGATATCCCCACTAAAAATTCCTATTGGAAATCCCCACTGGAAAGCCCCATTGGAAATCTTTAGTGGAAATTTCCAGTGAAAATTCCCTGAAAATTCCCCCTTGGAATTCCCATTTTAAGTTTTCATTGGAAAATACTAATATGGTTTTAAATTATATCTATTATTTAACTATAATTTGAAATATTATTTGTAGTAGGATTTACAGTGTCAGTTTATAATGGATATTTCTTATGTGAGTATCATTGTGAATTTCTATTGGTCCAATTACTTGAATTTATTGATTTAAAGTTATGTTGCATTTCTATAGTTGAAATTTTTAGTGGAAGTTTTATGTTTTGACTCTTTTTCCTTATATCAATATTCAAATTTTCTTAATGCTAATTTTTCGGGATATTGTTTTTATGGAAGAATATGTGTCTACATCAGCTAGAAACCACTAGCGGTCTTCGATGTATGGGCTGTTGAAATTTTTTAATGACATTAGGCCTAAGATTAATGAAAATCACATTAAATATATTTGAAGGATGTAATTTTGGATGTTGTTTGAAGTGTTTATTATTAACCTACTCCCATTTTATTATTGTAAGAAAACCAATGATTCTATGTTATTTTTTCTACAGAGGTTAAATGTTTATTTAAGAATGTTTGAGATAACTGGTAGGCTGATGGATTTAAGAGTTGCTGAAATTTCACATATATTTGTAATAATATACCAAATCCCTAAAGAGTAGGGAAACATGTGTATTGGATTAAGGATTCACCAAATCCCATATCACATTTTCAAATTTCTGGATTCACCACCCTCAAGATTTTCCATGTAATGCGACCTAACCTTCCACTGCCCTCACCACTCTATAGCTATTTCACTGTGGGTAAAGGTGATCCATCTTATTATAGACAATCATTAAATAGTTTTCATAAATAATAATTATACATCAATAATTTCCTTAAATCATTAAGTAATTTCCATAAATAATAGATTGCATACACATTGATAAAAAAGAAGGTATTTTTTAGAAAACTTTCACAGACTCTTTTTTAATTAAAATGGTGTTGGATGCATATAAGTGTGGATATGAGTGTATTCAATGCAAAATGAAGTGGAACTGACTATAAAAATGGTGACATCCAATTGATCTGGAACTCACCCCCCTCGAATTTCAATATATATATATATAATTATAAATATATATATATATATATACTATTATAAATATATATAGATATAAATAATAATAATAATAATAATAATAATATATTAATAAATAATATTTGCATAAATGGTGAGTATAATGCCCCAAATTGACCGTCCCCCACACCTCATCGATCATCTTTGCGTTTGTCATTTGAACTGTCCCCAACAGCACTTCCTCCCCCAGCGTCCCCACCACTAGACTCTCTATCATTGAATTCCACTCACAATGCATCATGAAGCACCCCACCACTCTTTATGATAGCACCTCCAGCTACGAGAACCACACCACCATCATCCCCTTCCTCTCCACCTCCTCCCTGTAGCTGATCAAATCATCCTCCTCCTTCCCTATACCCTCTCCCTTGTACCCTAGTGCCCTCTCACCACCCAAAGTAATGGATTCCCACTGTCAAGAAAGGTCGCAAAGTTTCCAACCATCTCTTTTCCATTATCTAAAAATAAGGGCAAGGGAATCAGTGGACCCACCACCAGAACCTCAACACCATCCATGACTTTGATGGATTCAGCCTACAACGCGTCTAAAAAGTTCACCGAGTCTTGGGGATTACCCTCTTCAGCCAACAGTTTCATGTGACCCTAGATCAATGGAAAACCATAGTCATCTATGGAGGTTAGAAGGAGGAAAGATAGGAGCTCACTGGTGGTGAGCCACAATAGGCCCGACCGTTCCATAACACCGAAGGGGTCTTTTGCGCCATCGGTGATGGAGTATCCATAGTCATTGAAGTAGTTATAGTAGATGAGGATGACAGTGGTGGGTTTTATTCAAAGAGGGGTTAGCAGGATGTGATGCTCACATACCACCCTCCCGACCTAGGAAACAAGGGTGTCTGATCATTTTGGAACACATCATATTGATTTTCCCAACTCCTAGATCATTTTTCATGCACCCATGTTGTGCCACCCATCTTGGGAATTGGAACATGGTGTCTGATCTTTGCAACCAGAAAGGCTTTTAGTAATAGGATCTTTGTCACCGATCTCATTTATCATTGCCTTCCTTCACCGTGTTGGCCTTTCATTTTGACATCAACTATTCATTCTCCATTTTTGATGCTTCACACGAGTTTCCACAAAATTGGTAGCACCATACCAATTATCTATCGACTTTTACATCTTTCCAACCCCCACTTCTTCTTCTTCCCTATTCAAATATCGTCTTCATGACATGACCTTATATAACAATCATCCACCCCTCTCAATGATAAGAGACAAAAATATATATTTTTTTTATCAAATCTCATCACAAGTATTACACTTAATTTTCAATTTTTTTATCTCTTTCACTACCACATAAACGGGTTTACGCATTTCCACCATTTAACAATGCAAAAATAATCATTGATAAAGGGGCGTCTTTATCAGAGCTAAAAAGAGGCACTGATAAAAGGTACTTTTATCATTGAAAAAAACTGTTGTTAAAAGTATCCCTTTATCACCATTTTTTATCACTAATAAAATCACCAATTTTGTGATGGGATATTTGCAATGAGAACCCACCAAAAATTTCTCTTCGCTATAAGTTAAGTCATAAAAGGTAGCTTATACGATGGGCCATCTCAAAAACTATCTTTTATGATGGGAGGGCGGCCCGTCGCAAATAGTTTTTTTCGGGTTTATTTAATATAGTATTTGTGACCGACCATGTGACCCATTACAAATAAGTATTTGTGACGGGCCACAAGACACATCACAAATAAGTAATTGTGTTGGGTTGTAGTCCAGTCACAAATAGGTTTTAAAAATACAAAAAAAAATAAAAAAAAAATATAAAAAACATCAATATAATTAAAAAAAATTAATATATAATAATTTAAACATATAAAATAATTAAAATATCATACAAAATATTTTCATTAAAATTTTAACATAATTTCATGCATAATGTATCAATCAATGTGGAGGTGGAGGGTATTATCAAGGGGTAGGGAGAGGGTCATCTGGAAGAGGAGGGGGATGAAGCTTCATCCCTATACCCTAAGCCAACCATCGAATATAATCCATCATTTGATCATGATGTTGCTCCTTCAATCATCGTATCTCTTCCTCCTACTGATGCTATTGTTGATAAAGCTCTTCCTGATCCCTACACATTGTATCTATAACCTCAATCTAATATCGCAGTTGCTCCTCAAACTGTGCATTTGATGTTGTTGACTTTACACAAGCTCCCCTCGAGCTGGATGCCACCCATTTAGAAGCACCATAAAAACTTTTCACATACTAATCAAGGACTGATACCAAGAACATGTTATGGCCTTCTGATGAAAAAAACTGATGTACCTAGTCCAATTTTTTTTATGAATCAATATCAGAAGAATCATTTAATCTTTTACCGAATAAAATATTGGTTTTGTGCCACAAAATCAAGGACATTATGTTTTGTGAAATAAATAAACACTACAATCCGGAAATAAATAAGGTTTTATTCTTCTTTTTTTATCTTATTTTATCATATTGAGATTTTTCTAGAAAATATTATGGCTGATTTTTTGGCTTAAATATGTGATAATATAGAGAAGTAATTATTATTTTTTACTAAACTAACTTTATAGTGTTATCAAATAGATCCTAACTGAGATGATCATGTCATGGTAGTGGCCTCATATTTTTGGGTTGTGCAATGACATCGGTGCGGGTTGTTTGTGAAAAAATTGTAATTTACGTGAAATTAATAAAATAAATTAACTTAAGAATTACTTTATTTTGTCTATTATGGTGACATGATTATTTTTAAATATAAATATATGGAAATCATCTCAGGTTTGGTTGATAAACCCTAGAGACCTAGATTCCATTGGAGGAGAGAATTCTTCGCAGATGATAATGGATCAAGAATAGATCCTAGATTGTCACACCAGTGGAGTTGGAGGATCTCGTCAACGATTAAAATGTTTCTGTTCCTCATCAACGATTGACCCAAAATCTAGATAGGATGTTTTTTCTTGTAATTTTCACTCGTTATTAATCTCGGATTAATGCATATCAAATCAAAAAACATGAATTGATAGGTCCATCATAGATAGATTCAAAATTGATGGAATTGTTTTTGGTTCGTTGATTTATCCCTCTTCATTCATCCATTATATGATAACAAATCAAGGCCAAATGAACAATGGGGGAGGTTTGTTCTTCACTTTTATGTTTTGTGGATTTCTACCTCTTCTCTTTAGACTTTCATCATAGGAACTTCCTTTTGGCCCATGGTTTGACAAATAATCAATATTATATCATTGAGTGACTATTCTTTATTGCAATAGATCAATACCGCATGTGCGGTTTGTGATCAGTGATGTGATCAAGGTGTGATGATGGTGTTAAAACAGATTTTCGGTACCCATTCAACCAAGTTTTGATGCACGACAATGTATGGCACAACAATGGTGATTTATGAGCAGATTTGAACCTAGAATCTATAAATCTGGAAATTAGAGGCTTGGATGAACCCCAATTTGTAGGTTTCAACTAGATCGAAGGTTCTGGTAGTGCGTAGATCGATGCGGAAGAGATCCCTAAAGGATCTGGAAAATCCTGAGCAATACGACATGTATTTCGGGATTACACACCATGTGGGACCCCCTGGATGCAGTGCTAGGGTTCTGACTGATGTTAAGGATCACACAATATGTGTCTCCTATCACACAAGGTGTGAACCTCCCCGATTGACACGACATGTACTTGATAAGTAAAAAAACTCAAGTTGGAGTACAAGGGCACATACACGCCATGTAGTCTGACACAGACATGACCATGCTACATGGAAAGGGTACCGTGTGTCTCTATATTCCATGTATCCTCTTCTACATGTAGTTTGTTTGGAGACTTCATGCCGTTTGAGTCACTTCCACACGAGCAGGACTTAGGACAGCTTGACACACTGTGTACCCTTGGTACACGCTGTGTACTCACTTTAAAAGTGATTGAGGATTTTTTGTCTTAGTATGGACCATTATAGGATTATTTTGTTCCCATTTTCCTTTCATTTAGGGTACAATGTATCATTACATCCACATCACACTACTAAAAAAAATAGGTTTATCCAGTTCTCGGGTTTTAACAGCGCTGACTAAAAGTGTTGTTAAAAACCCCCTTTCTCAGTGTTAGAAAAAGAATTGTTTAAGAGGGTATTTAATAATGTTTTTAGCATTGTTAAATGGGTTCTTTAACCATGCTAAAAAAGCACCGTTAAAGGGGGACCTTTATGAGCGCTTGTAAAAAAGTGTTGATAAAGGTCCCCCTTAATCGACACTAGTAAAAAAGCACTGATAAAACGGGAATTTATCAACACTTCTAGAAAACTGATGATAAGGGGGGGGGTCTTTATCAGTGTTTTTTACTATCACTGATTAAGGGTATTTAAAAAAAATTATTTCATTAACAGACACCCATAGTAGAAGTTATGGTCACTTGGAGGCCTTGTAGGATTTTTTTTAATCAATAGAGGTTATAGAGGGTTTTTATGGGTCACCGAGGTGTAAATATCATTGAACGATTCGATTTGATATGTGGTAGAGGAAAAAAAGACACCCGGTTTATAAGTTATGACCGTTTGAAAGTCTATTGAATGTGAAAAATCCTTTAAACCCCTAAAAACACAGAAAATATCATAAATTTTGATCCGGGAGTCCGTTTCAACTCCACAACCCATCAAATAAAATATTATGAAATGATCTAAAACCACATGAGATTTAAATCATGTGATGAAAAAAGGAATAAAATATATTACAGTTTCAAAAAATTCAGAAATCGAACTCGAAATTCAAACAACCATAACTTTGGATCCAGGTGTCTGTTTAGGCTCTACCACATATCAAATAAAAGTATGAAATGAGATATATAAATAGATGGTCTCAGACTATGATCTATGAGATTTGGACAGTTTTTTCAACCCCATAAAGAACCAAAAGGCCTCCAAAATGGAGTTTTTTTGTTGCCGACCTCGATTTCTTAAAATTCATATAGCTATAACATTTGATCTGGGTGTCTGTTCAGCCTGTACCACACATCATATAGATGATCGTTTCATGAGAATTTATTTGACTTGGTTTTGGATCAAAAATGGACTCTCAGATAATATTTTATGGTCATTTTATGGTTTTTAGTAGTGTTATAGTTTTATGAGTTTCTTAACATTTTTATGTGTTTTAAGAGTTTTTAGAGTTAATAACCATTTTAAAAAATATAAATAAATATATATATATATATACATATATAAAAAATATATAAATATATGGATAAAAAAATATAAATAAATAGCTACAAATTTATAGATATGTCATAAAATGTAAAACAAAATATTATATGGGTGTGGAATAAGAACTAGTTGATATGGTTTAGGTCTCAGGTTCAAAACTCACTGGAGGCAGGGGAACATGCTGGGGGTGGGATTATATAAAAAGCTCGATGATGGGAGTTTCATTGTTGATGCGGATCTGGTGGCCCTGCAACAGTGGGAACAACTTTGCAAATACTCGATTCTCGGACGTGTCTCCTACAGCACAGGCGACCGGCCGTGGCCCTTATTCGAATTAAAGACCCGGATTGCTAATTGCTGGGGCTTGTGCAAATGGAAGATGGTTTCCATCGGTAAAGGCTATTATCACATTGTTTTCAACTCACAAGGTGAGTTAGACCAGGTATGGAAAATCGGTAATCTCTAACTTATGCCTGGCTTTCTTAGAACCTTAGAATGGGATGCTGCTTTTAATCCATTCACACACAAAAATCACATGGCACAGGTTTGGGTCCGGATTCACGGCCTAAATTGGTATTACTGGCACCCAAAAATTCTTAATGAAATTTCCTCCTGCATAGGGTCCCCCATTTAAATTGATCACAGGACATTGAATGGAGACCTTGGCCTATATGCTAAAATAATGGTTGAAGTTAATTTGGCCACTGATCTTCCATCCTGTATTGGATTCAATGCTCCATACTATAGAACTGATCTTAGAATAGAATATGAAAAGAAACCACCCTTTTGTGATGTGTGCAAACTAGTTGGACATAATCTCTCTAATTGTAGAGTGGTTATAAAACAAATGGAGCCCCCAATCTCTAATGACTGGAAGGAAGTAAAATATGGTAGAAAAGGACAATTTAACTTGGGAAAATCTGATCTACCTAAAAAGACACAAAGTACTTGGGTAAAAAAATCCTATGTTTCTCCATCTCTAGAGGGTAAAACATGGGGGGAACTAGTTGATGAAAAAGAGTTTCTTCAAAAAAATGAAAACATTGACACTGGAAAATGGGTTTTAGTTTCTGAAGGTATATGTAATTCTAATGACTCTACCTCTAGTTCAGCACCTCTGAATTTACATGTTTGTAAGGTCTTAGAGAGACCTGCTTCGGATCCTTTGGAAGAGAATGAACACCATGCTGCTGCCATGGTTCCACATGGTGCTATGGATAAGGCACCAAAAACAGGGTTTTCTACCAAAACTTCTCCCAGCATCTCTACTGATCCATGTTTGCATGTTCTGATTACCAATGATGTACTTTCTGTTAATGCGGCAAAGAATAGCTCACACAACACTTCACACACTCGCTCTTTTCCACTTACTGAGACTTTGAATACTCCTGCTATAGAAGCAATTCCTTCTATTGATTCTCCACTTTCATTGATAGTGCCTAATATTTTTTCTTCTTCTGCTACTGAAAAACTCATATCCACGATTGCTGATACTGCTACTCATGTTGTCAACGCTTCGACTTCTATCTCTCACAGTATTTCATGCATTTCTCCGGTTCCACAAACTGTTTCTGTCCAGCCCCTTGCTACTGCTAGCAAAGAAGACCCCAATCCTATTTTGGGCATACATAATTCTGCTATATCACTTTTGATTCCTGCTATTTTTTCTCCTAACAATGCTGAAATAGACCCAACTGTTTCGTCTGGAATTGCTGCAAGTGATGCCCCCCTTAGCACTCCTAGTGACATAGCCCCTTTATTCTCAACCTTCGCGACTACTGCTCTCACATCAGGTCAGGAACAACGTTCACCAAGATCAGAGGACCCGGCCAGGACCCTGCCTTTAGTCCAGCCTCCTATTCTTGATACTGAACAGGTTCATTCTCTAGACAACACTCCTTTAGATGCTCCAGTCTCTGACCACAACTCCAAAAAAAAACCTCCTATCACCCCTATGGTCACTCGAGCCCAAGGGAAGAAAGGCTCTGGAAAATCAATAAAAAGAAGGGTGCGAACCCAAAACATAAATAGAAATGAATTTTCTCTTCTGGAATTGCCAAGTTTTGGCTAATAATGATACCTCTGCAACTCTTAAGAGATTCTTAAACACCCATAAGCCTCATCTCTTTGCTACTTCTGAACCTAAAGTCAACTATAATATGAACTCCATGGGATTTTGTTCCCTTAACTATAATTTTCTAAGCTCCTATAAAAATGGGTCTCAAACTGACTCAATGTGGATTTTTTATCACAATTCACTTCAAAATATCAACATATTTAAAAATACTGATCAACAACTCACCTGCGACTTCTTATGGAATGGTCGTCATACCTATTGCACCATGGTTTATGCCAATAATAGATATCAAGAAAGAAGAACTCTATGGCATGATCTTCTTGATATGGGCACCTCCATTCATGATCCTTGGGTTGTGATGGGAGACTTTAATGCCATTCTTAATTCGGGTGAAAAAATTGGTCCCTCCCACCTTTCTATATCCACTAGGGAATTCAGATCTACGATTGAAGACTGTGAACTCTTCGAAGTCAATCTTACTGGTTCTAAATATAATTGGTATAGAAAACATTATAATAAAACTGTTGCGAGTAAGCTAGACCGAGCTTTTGTCAATGTGAAGGCTCTTGATACTTGGGACTGCATCTCCAGTATTGCTCTGCCTAGACTCAACTCTGATCATCATCCTATTCTTCTCAGCTTCAGTATGAACAGCCGTAAGCTTTCCCTTCCTTTTAAATTTAATAATCCTTGGTCTTCAACCCCTGATTGTGTCTCTTTTATCCAAAACACATGGAAGTCCATGAATCATCACAAGGATCCATTTTCTTGTATGTACAAATTGAAAATCTTAAAGCAGGCCCTTAACGGTTGGTGTAAAACTGCTAACTCTCAAATTGACCTTGATATTTCCTCCCTTGAAAGGGAACTTAGCCGGGTCCAAACTCAAAATACCTCATATGATTTTAATATAGACCCTCAATTAGAAGATAATCTCTCTCTCAAACTTAATGATTTTCTCATCCTTAAAGATAATATCCGCAAACAAATGTTTAAGACTAAATGGCTCACTGATGGTGATCGTAATACTAAATTTTATAACTCCCTTCAAAGAGTCAGAAAGGCTAACCGCCCTCTTTCTAAACATACTCATCAGGACTTGATCCTTGACTCTGAAGAGGCTATAGCGGATCATGTTACCTCGTACTTTTATAATATTTTTAATGGTACGAAGACCAATGCTGATCTCAGATCTAACATTATTCCTTCCTTGGTGGATGAAAGTGACAATGATTCTCTTCTTAGAATTCCTTTTGATCACGAAATTAATGATACTATTTTTGGTCTTAACCCAGACAGTGCGCCCGGACCGGATGGGTTCAGTAATGGTTTTTTTCAAAAATATTGGGATATTGTTCACAACGATGTTTGCAACCTTGTTAAGACCTTCTTTAAACATGGATATCTTCCTCATGGAGTAAATTCTCAATTCCTAACCTTAATACCCAAGGTCGAAAATGCCTCTGAGATCCATCAATTCAGGCCAATTGCCCTGATCAATACTCTCTATAAAATCATCACCAAACTTATTGCAAACAGACTTATGCCTATTTGCAATAAAATTGTATCTTGGAATCAGTTCGGTTTCATTAAAGGTAGGTCCATCTAGGATTGTATTTGTCTTGCCTCCAAATGTACCAATTTTCTTAATAAAAGTTGTAGAGGGGGATGTGTGGCCATTAAACTTGATATCAGGAAGGCCTTTGACACCATTGATTGGAACTTCATCTTCAATGTTCTAATGTCTTTTGGCTTTCATGATTCTTTCATTATAAAACTTAAAACTTTATTTAGCTCAGCTTTTATTTCGGTTCTGATCAATGGTACCCCTAGAGGTTTTTTCAGTTGTACTAGGGGTGTCAGACAGGGTGAACCTCTCTCTGCCATCCTTTTTGTTATCGCTGAAGACTACTTAAGTAGACTCCTCATTTCCCTGGTTGATCAAGGCAAGCTCAAACCTATTCAAGCTTCCAGAAATCTAAATACCCCTACTCATATTTTCTATGCTGATGATATCATCCTTTTTCTCAAAGGTGATCAAAAAAATATTCATGCCCTAAAACAAGCCCTTAATCATTATGAAGAGGTTTCTGGACAAGCGATTTCCTAGGATAAATCTGATATTTTCTTTGGAAAAGGTTTCCCTGCTAGAAGGAAATCTAGTATCATCGCTTCTCTTGGTATAAAAGAAGGCCTCCTTCCTTTCAATTATCTGGGCATCCCTCTTTTCTGGGGTCGTCCTAAAGATAACTATTTCACCAATATTACTGATCATATTATTAACCAACTCTCCACCTGGAAGGGAAAACTGCTCTCCATGGCTTGTAGGATATGTCTGGTCAAATCAACCATTGTTTCCAAAATGGTCTACTCTCTCATGATCTACAATTGGCCTACCGACATTTTCAAAAATATTAACACCTATATAAAAAACTTCATTTGGATGGGGAGCATTTTTGAAAGGAATCTCATCACTATCCCTTGGAATTCTTGGTGTAAACCTCTTGATAAAGGTGGCATGGGTATAAAAAATCTAAGGATTTTCAACAATGCTCTCCAAGCCTACCTTACTTGGCGTATCATTAATGGTTCCTCTAAAGCCTCTGATTTCTTAAAGCATAGATTCCTTCCTAATCTCATGAATGGGAGTTTTAGTTACATCAACTCTTCGATCTATCCCTCTGTCAGAGACTCGTTTCACATAATCATGGAGAATTCTAGATGGATGATTAGTGCGGATTCTTCTATTAATTTTTGGTGTGTCAATTGGTGTGGTAACCCCTTGATTTCTTTTTTCCCTACAAATACCTCTCCTGGGGATACTAGTCATTCTATAAAATAGGTCCTGTGGTCTCATCGACATACCCTCCCTGATAATATTACTCAGATCATTGATAATCATCCTTTCTCTCCCCATGGTGACTTCCTGGTGTGGGAACCAGCTCCAAATGGCATCCTTGATTCTAGATCCTTCTATAATCATTGCTTCTCTAGAGGGGATTCTAATTACCAATGGGTGAGTCATTTTAATAAGCCTTGGATAAAAACTTCTAGGCTCACCCTTATTTGGCATATTGCTCACAATAGAATTCCCACTGATACTTGTCTTCAATTATTTACCATTCAACTATGTTCTAAATGTTGCATGTTTAATCAACATAGGGAGGATGCTAACCATCTTTTTCTGTCCTGCGCGACAGCCTCTTCTTTATGGATATACGTTCTGAATCTTTTTAATTACAGATGGCCAGCTATTGATTCTATTTGCTCGTTTCTTAAAAATTGCATTAGATATGATGCTTCCCTGCAGATCAAGAATATCTTCCTTGCGGCAGTGGCGGAGCTTCTGCATGTGATCTGGTATGCTCGTAATGATTTTATTCATAAAAACCACTCATTTAGTCTCAATGCAGGTAAAGCTCAGATTCTTATTGCGATTCATGAAGCTGCTTCAGTCCAAAAGGATTCTTGCAACAACTCGGTTGATGACTTTGTGATCCTTCGAGATCTCTGTATTCCTGGCATATATCCAAAGCCCAAACTCTTCTTTGAAGTTTTCTGGAAAGCCCCGATGCCAGGATGGATTAAAGTGAATGTCGATGGAGCTTCCAAAGGAAATCCTAGCCCTGAATGTTTTGGTGCCATCTTCAGAGACTCATCTGGTCAATGTCAGGGCTGTTTTTATGTTGGGTGTGGTCTTTCTTCATCGCTTGAGGCTGGGATGTTGTGTGTCATCCATGCGGTTGATTTCGCACTTCAAAGAGGCTGGAGAAAGCTCTGGATTGAAAGTGATTCCACCACTATCGTCCAGGCCATTTGGAACGGCACCACTCATCTTTCCTGGATGCTTACCACTCTTTGGATGAAGTGTCTGAACTTACTTCACGAGATTGATCATATTGCTACTCATGCATACCGTGAAGCGAATGCTATTGCTGACGCCCTCGCCAACAAAGGTATTCAGCAAAACAAGACTTGGATCGACACTCTTCCTGCTGACTTATTACCTCTCTTTGAGACAGATTGTAAAAAAATCCCATCTTTCCGATCTTTTTAATCCTTTTTCTCTCTAATATATTGTTCTTTGGTCATTGACCGAAGCATTACCTTCAAAAAAATGGGGGCTTTAACAGCACTTTTTAAGAGCACTATTAAAGCTAACACTTTAATATCACTTACATTATTAGTGCTTGTATAGAACTAATAAATTTCTTTTACTAGCACTGTTAAAGGATCAATTTGTAGTAGTGTCACTAGATTGTGATCCCCTATAGTGGAAAAGTCTCAGATAGAGTTGTGTTGTCCCTCTGTAACACTAGAGTACGATCCTCTATCACCCCTAGTTAGAGTTTTTGGAATTAGCATAAGTTACATAAGTAGGGAATTGATCCTCTATCTAGTAGGATGTATCGGTAGGGTTTGTGTAATCATTGGAATATGATCCCCTAGTAGTGATTCGATCCATATTTGGTTTATGGTGTCCCCTAGCGGTTTTGGGTGCGAGACCCTATCTATGTATCAAATACTTCTTAGACCAGTATGTTCTCTTTGGGCGGGGTCCATTGATCTAGACCTCTTTGTTGAGAATCTCCGATGATAGCATGGATCGTGGAGTTAGTTATTCTAGAATGAGCATTACTTTGATCAAAATCCGATGGATGATGATTGGTTAAGACCTCCTGATGGTATGATGTCTATCCTGAGTATATATGGTTTTTTTACTATCCTACATTGATTGTTAAATATTTTATTGAGTTGACTATACACGGTGATTCATGTTTAGTGTTTTAGGGGTTTCGTACTGAGTCTTTGTACTCACCCATGAATGGAATTTGCCTACATGTGTTGTGTCTTGTATAGAGGAAAACCCTTTTAATTGTGTCCTGGGAGGATAGGGAGCGGGTGGAGCATAGCTGGAGCTTGACGAGGTGTTTACCAGGAGTATACAATTAACATATTCCTCACCCTTGGAGTAGGTTGGACTCTTTTTAGTTTTGGTTGGGCTTGTATTTGGCCCATTATCTGTTTTCAGTACTTTAATATTTTACTCTTTTTTGGATCTTAGATGTATTCATGCATTTTTTTAGTTGTTTTAAATTTAAACATTATGGGCATAAATATGTGTGGTTGTGTGTACATGTACATTAGGATAATGCCTCCCATTTGTGGAATATGCCTACTCGGTGCTAGTCGCCAGCCCTCTGCCTATTGGAGGTGAGAATGGGGTAGTCATGGGTCAGTCCCCTTTGGGACATGTCATGACATAGTGGTATCATAACAGTCTGTTCTACTTTAGGACCAGGGGTCTGTGAGATTGGTTTGGGGCAACAATGTTACGTGTTTTGAGTTTGGATATCAAGCCAGGGATTCCAGTGTTGTTGCGGCGGCCAATGCATCTATAAAATAGAACATGCATCATGTGACACTCCAATACTTTAAAATATTTTCCTTTTAGAATAAATATAATTTTTTTGTTGGTATTATTTATACAAAAATTTAAACATATTATAAACACAACACTGAATTAGCTTGTGTTACAGGCTAGAATGAGTTTTACCTCCTTTTACTAACGAACCTATTTTAAAACCAAATTTTGACTCAATTATGAATTTTATTTTTAAAAATAAAAATCATTACTGAATTCATAATTTCAAAATTATCTTAGGGTGATTTTTTGTGATTTTATATGAGAAACATCATTTTTTGATGAATAGTGAAAATTACTGCATTTTAGTTAAAAAAAATCTTTTCATTTAAATAATTATTAATGATAAATTATATATTAGATTTATTATAGAGTGAAATTAGATCAATTATTCATATATTTATACAATTAAGTTCATTAGAATCAATTTCACATTGAAATTGAATATCAAAACTTAACAAACTTTTGAACGCTTTTTTCTAATTTTAAAACCCCTTATTTCGCCCCGTCTGTGAGATTATCTTTAATCTTAATTTTCCCACATCCAGGATTTAAATTTTTAAAATATAACCTACAAATTTTTAATTAGTATGATATTTTTTTTAAATTAGATCAAATTAAATTTTGACCAAAAATATTAGTGAAAGTGATTAAAATTAATTATGGTGATTAAGGTAAAATTAAGCTAAATAAGAGACTAAACATTAATATTAAGGACAAAAATGACCCAAAAAAATTTCAAAAGCCATTGTATGACAATAATTATACAATATCCACACATGGTTTAAAATTTATGGCTTATTGAGATATTATTAAATTGAAGTACCCTATATAAAAGGTTAACTAAGGAAAAGACAAAAAAGTAACTTTCCTTACCTTTAACATTTATAAAACTTTGAGATATGTATAAAACATAATTTTTTTGGATATACATATCATTTTTTAATATATATGGGTTATTGTTATTATAATAATTTATCAATAATTTTTAGATATGGTTTAGTTACTTAAAATTCTTAAAAAACAAAAATTTAGTGATTATTTAGTTAATAATTAACTAAAATAAATGATACTATAAATATTATCAGTGAAGTTAATTGATTGAATAATTGCATTTATTTATTTATTTAGATGAATATATAATGTTACACACATATAAACATAATATATTTTATTTACAATAGTAAATTTATATTTTAAAATTAACATTAAATAAATAATGTCAAAATAGACATTATTGTTATTTTACAATAAATGAAATTTTATTAAATGATTTAAAATTAATAAAAATCCTATATTATTCCAAGTTATTTTTAAGTGTTAATAAATATTAAATATGGTCTATTAATGTACCAATTAATCTTTTATAATTAAAATATTGACCTATATATTGTAAAAACGTTGTCAACACGGTCTAGGTTTAAGCAGCGTTTTGGTGCGTCACATGCACTTGTTTTAAAATTAATTTCCAAAAAAAAATGAGAATTTTATTTTATAAATTAGATATAATATTAATAATTCAATTGTTCTATATAGTCTAATAAATCTCACATTATTTTATTTTTAATGGTTAAATTAATTATATTATAAAACTAGATGTGTTTTGAGTTTGATACATAACGGTACACTAAGGGGATTAATGGCATGATGGAAGAGAAATATTTTTCTATTTTATTTTTTAAAATCTAATGTAAATTTCAAGTATGTATATAGTTTAACAATGGAATTAAATTTATCAGTCCTTCGAGATTTAATTCCTTATAATCACGACAATATAATATAATAATGCATAGGCTCTGGGCATCTAGGGTTGGGGCATTGCATTTGGAATCGAAGGAAGTTTAGTTCTAAAATTAGAAATATGATTTAGAAAACAAAGATTAGGGAAGATAACCCAACGGTAAAATATTAGGATAAGTATAGAAAAAAATCCTAGAATTTTTATAAGGTGGATATTATTAGGTATTTTTAGTAATAGATCTCTGTCTAGATATTACAAGTGGACATGGTTATGGAATAGATGTACCGTGGAGTAACAACTCTGACAAGGTGTGTTTTTCTTAACTCGGCATGACCAGGTACATGAAAACATGCCTTACTATGAACCTGGTTTGACACTCTTGGGGGATATGTTTAGGATAATTATAATTTTCTTCACAAAACATTATGAATGATTTTCAAGTAAATATGTCCCCAAAGAAACCATGTTTACGATTATGAGACTAGATACACATAAAATTTTCAATTTATGTTAATTATTTTTCTTGTTTTTGGATTATACATTATGAAATGATCTACCCTAGTGTACGTCGGCATTTAGAAATGGAGTCTAGTAGAGGTATCTGAACCGCACCGATACATGTGATCCTTATAGAAAGACAGATCATATATTTCATGGTCTTAATCCTATATTTCGAAGGGAAATAGTCTCTAAATAATTCTCATGTTATGAGGGCATTGTATCATGTGATAATGGAATAGGTAAAGAGTACCCTAGGTATTATGGCTTCAGAGGGAAGCCTGAGAATTAGAGGACAACTTGGAAAAATGTGGATAAAGGGAAGAAGAGAATGAAATATTTTCCCACATGTAATAATTGTGGAAATAATCACCTTCTTACATGCTTAAAATGAGTGGGTGTTTGTTACAAGTGTGGAGAGAAAAAACACCATGAATAGGATTGAAAGGATAAGAAAATGTTTTCTAATGTACAATGCTTCAACTATAAATAGATGGGGCAGTACACAAATTAATGTCTCATGCGTCAATGGAATATACCCCAAAGGAGACTGATGAGTCATGGTAAATATTATGATACTACAACAGAAAAAGTGTAATGATTAATTTGATTAGGTTTGGATTCAAGAAATTATTTCATTTGGTTTTTTATCAATGATGTGATGGTTATAATAATGGTGTAATATATAAGGAATTTACTAATGTACTTATTTAAGAATCTTGATGCATTAATGTTTTCATTAAGGTTTTATGGAGATCAAGGTATTCATGTATCTTCTATGTGATATTAAGAGTTTCTTTGGGAATCTAATTTTAGAAATTTAGTTATCCTTTTACTGAATTTTTGGACTTTTAATTTGGACAAAATTATTTTGAATGAGTCTTAAGGTAAATTTTTATGGAATAGATTATGCTGATTATTGGATATTGTTCTTTAAGGTTAAAATATGATTTACTAAATACTATGTAATAACATTATTTGTTTTGGTAATCATTTATAGGATTAATTAAAAAGTTTTAGACCTTGTGATTTATCAGATGTGCTTCAGGAATAAAAATTCATCTTGATTATCCATCTCGAGGTGCACAAAATGAAGTGAAAATAGATCAAAGCACAACCAAAGGAGGAAACTCTACATGTTAAGAAAGTATGTTTCTTTATGTTCTTATAGTAAAATTAATTCTTCAACTTTAGGAAAAAAGATCTTGAAACCAAAAATGTTATCCTAGTACCTTTTTTTGATGAAATAAATGGTCCCGTAGATCATCACAAATTTATAGATTTGTGATTGTTAACTTTTACCTTACCATGTTATCTATCACTCTCCATCACAATATTATGGTTTTTTTTCTCTTACATGTCCCTATTTTCCAATATGGAACCCTAGAATATGTTATCTCTGATGACCTTCTTACTTCCCTTTCTTTACTTTAAAGTGGAAGTTTTATCGACCCTTGTTCCAATGAGGGATTTTAATAAATGTATTGTGAATATTTAAACCTTAGTTACCAAAAAAAACTCAAAACTTTTGAGGATTAAATTTATTAAAGGAGGAGAGAATGTAACACCCTAATATTTTATGATATGTACCTTTTTAAAGTTATTCTCTTTGATAGTTTGTGTTGCATACAACACCGAGTTCAAACATACCATGTTCCAATAAACTAGCCATTTAAATAGTATTTATGAATAGTATTAACCAAATTATTAAATTTATTTATATTAGATATAAATTTATCATTCAACTAATGTTTTCCCTAGACAATTATATAAGAACAAATTAGATGTTATGCATAAAAAATATAATTTTTTTAAAAGGGAATTTTACCTCCTTTTAATGAATATCCCATTCTAAATATCATTTTCGACACATATAAATTTTTTTATGAAAAAAATTAACTTCATTTTTGAATTTTTAATATCAAAACTTTATTAGGGTTAATTTTGAAAAATTTTCTAGGAAGTTTCATTTTTTGACGAATAGTGAAAATACAACATTTTAGTTAAAAATTGTGTTTTCCTAATTATTTATGTTAAATTATATATAAAAATTGCTTTAATGTAATAATAGTTAAATAATACATATATTAATACAATTTAAGTTATTGGAATAATTTTTATATTAATACTAGATATAATAACTTATTGAACTTTTGAAAGTCTCTTTTACCCGCCTTCTCACCACATCTGCCGGATTAGTGTTGAACTTAATTTATCCACATCTGTGAATTGGATTTGAAAAAATGGACATATTTGGTTGTAATCAGTATTATATTTTGAGTCTAATAGAATAAAATTATTTTTTATTTTGGATTTTGTGAATAATAACTTTAGTATATTTTTATTTACCACGGTTAAGGGTAAATCAGGTAATTAAAGGTAAAAATAATATTATAATAAAATAAAATTACTCTAAATTTTTTCCTAATTTTATTGGATGAGTGGGTTTAGAAAAAAATCAATAATATTACTAAATTATACTTTATTTAATCCACCTGGGGGATAATATAATATTAATTTTATTTTATTTAAAGATAAGTTGAAACTGTCATACTCATACTTTTAATTATTAAATCATTTTTAATATAGGGTTATACATAAGATAAAATCAACTATAATTGGTCATTTTAAGGATAATAAATTTATAATCATCATGATATTTTTTTTTTAATTTTTAGGGAAGGAATAATTTAATTAAGTCTTATATAATAATGATGTCGTAATTGTTTAATTATTGGAAATATCAAAAAAATGATATAAAAAATATTAAAATAAGTATAATTTATATAATTAGTCACATGAAAAAAAATTATAGATAAATTAGAAATTTTATTAATATATTATAAGTGCTGTTTCTAAGTTATCATGTTAGGATATTTTTAAAAAGACAAAGATTAAATAGTATCAAAATTGACATAAATGATACTTTAAGATAAAAAAAATTTTATTAAATGATAAAAAAATTCATAAAAATATAAAAAACATCCAAATAAATTTAATAATGTTATATATGTCATAGATTATCCATTTTTTGTTTTTTTTGGATTTTTATAATTATTATATTAACTATAAAGTGTAGAAAGACAAGTTTTCACAACAAGAGTCAAATTGTTTAACTAATGGTTAATGCTAAAAGATAAGGTTACTAATGTGACCTCAACTTGACTAAAAAACATTGGTTAGGGTAATTTATACCCATCCTCGTCCTAGTTTCAATATAATTCACTTTGGAGCCATTTTTAAAATAAAATTAATTTATATTAATTTAATATTTTAGTGGATTCCAAAAACACACCTCACCTAACTTATAAAAGAAACTTTTTATCTCACTTAATTAAACCAATTTGAGCCCTATATCTCAACCAAAACCTACCCATTTATCCTCCAAAAATCTTTATATATGTTCTATAGGTCCTAGTATTCTAAAACGACATGCCCCTAGTATTCCTTTGAGAAGATCCAAAGGAAGTCCATCGAAGAAGATGTAATTGTTTTACAAACTCATTCATGTTTTCTTCTTCTTATACATCCTCTTCCTAGGATATTTCCATAATAAAGTAATAAATCCAGTATCATATATATGTTGAGATTTTATTATGGTTATGGTAAACCATATTACTCCTTGTATCCATCCTACAAAAAACAATATCACCATGCGTGAATATGTACAACTTACCCTCTCCACGCCATAGTGTAATATGTTTTTCATCACTGATTTATTTGGTAGGGTATAATAATGGGTATAATAGATATAAATAATACATGAAACATATTTTTTATAATTATTATACCATCCAATTCCTTACCAATTTACCATTAAGGGAATGATATCATCGCTCATGTGTTCATATGACTTACTGTCTCCACGATGCATTGAGATTCATCTTCTATGTTAAACATTCAAGAATTAATATAAAAATGCATATAAAGAATAAATATGAAATATATGAAATAATTATTATATCTGAATAATATATATATATAAATATATTCAATTTACCTTATTCTATTCAATATGATAAGAAAACTTAAACAACATTCATGCGTACATACAACCTACCATCTCCATGAACATTGTATTCCATTTAATATATCTATCTTTTATATATGTTTATATACTGAATATATATGATGTATAAATCATATTGGAAATTCATTAAGTAATTAAATCATTAACTATGTAATAGTATCAACAATGAAAATTCAATACACGTATAATAAATAAATTGGTTATTACCAGAAATGTTGCCTTAACGTGGAAAATTTTAATTAACAGGTGATATATAATCATAAATGTATCATATATGATATCATAAATATTATAATGATTTTTTAGAAGTTAATAATATGTTTAAAAACACTATACATTATTTTCAAACATGTATTGAGGGTATCATACCTAAGGTAAGTTGATTTCATCGCACATTTTATATTTGTGAGATAATTTCCCTATTCACCACTCATTTATCTTATACAATGTACATACTAACAACTAAAAATTTATATCATGAATTTAATTTATTTCATTATATTCTATGTTTCCATTTGATGTTATATTTCATGGATCTCATGATATAAAGGTTACTCAAATAGTAAGGGACATCATCTCAATCACCTTTTATTAGGGCATAGTTTGTTGTTATAAACACCAACCTTATTTTATGAGGTGTTTTTACAGCCCCTAAGAATTATAATGTCTTGAATATATTTGTTATAATATTTTTTTTAAATTTTAATATTCATATATTATAAGATTTAAAGGTTCAAAGTTGTATGGGACACCTTTAATGTTTAAATATTTAGTTATCACATCTTTTCTCCATGCCAATATTCTTGATATTATTTTACATATTTATATAAAAGGATTATGAAGGATATTCTATGTCTATTTTGAAGTTCATTCAAATTTATTAAAAATTTAACTTTTTAAGGTTTTATATAAGGGACACTTTAAATAAAATACTGTTTTAAATGTTTTTATGATTTATTCTTCTAAATCATTCTCATTCATGTATATGTTTTAAAAATCGGTTTTATGATTTTATTTATAAGGACATGAATGTTTCAAAATGTTAATTTTAAAGTTTCTATCATATTTTTCAAAGTGGTATGGGACACTTTGATTCAAAAATCACCTTTTTAAAAATGTTTTGTTTTATAAATACACATATTTAGAATAGTTGTTTTCTACGTAAAAATTGGTTTTCCTATAATGAAATTCAAATGATTTTATTAGAGTATTTTCAACTATGTCGACATCCTTTGTTGGATATTATCATTTATCGATGTTGATCTATTATGATACCTTCTACCCTATTATATTGAAGTATTTATGATCAGTTTGACTATGGGTGTTCTATTTTGATACCATTCATTGTTTATGGTTGAAGTATTCAAATTTTTATGCTAGTTTCTAAATAAAAATGTTTATGATGTTTATGATTCACCCATTTCATATGAGGAATGCATTGGACTTGATAAATGATGGGTGGAGCCTGCTATAGCCCCTTGATGCATCGGTAAGTTTGATGACATAAAATCTGTTGGCGACGAACCCTTCACATTTGTTTTTAAGTAGTTTTAAATTATTAGGAGGATAGATTATGACACAAATAATATGGGTTTCTACCCACAGACATAAACTATCTCATGGATTGATCTTGATAGTAACTATCTTGTGGATAAATCTTGGTAGTGAAGTTGTCTAGAATCATGCATTCCATCAATATGATATTAGATATTGGTATTAAATGTGATTATTAAACTATTAGAATATCCATGTGAATTTTTATATAGAATAATTTTATTTATTATTTCCTTATTATGCTCTATATTATGTTTAAAAGGATTATGTTTCATTTATTCATCTTTCCGTAAAAGATTATGCTTATTTTTTATATCTTCTATTGAATTATTTACCCTTACTGAGCATTACAGCTCACCGCATTCATATGTTTTATTTTCCCCAAGATACCATGATGTTTTTTGAGTTTCATATGATGGGTTACACGAAGGGGATAAGTAGCATGATCAAAGTAAATTCATTCTATATTTTATGTTTTAAAATGTAATGTGAATTTCAAGTATGTATATAGTTTACCAAGAATACTAAATAGATTAGTACTTTAGGATTTGATTCCTTATAATCATTCCAATGTAATAAGATAATGAACCGACTCTGGGTTTCTTGGGTTGGGGCATTACATATTTGGATGTATGTGTATATCTGTAATTGAGCGTGTATGTATGTTTTGTATGTGTATGCATGTGTTGTGTTGTGTTGTGTATTTGTGTGTGTCTGTGTTTTGTATGTGTATGTTAATGTGTGTAAATATATTTTTGTGTGTGTGTATGCATATGTGCATATATGTGAATATATGTGTATATATGTATATGTGCGTGCAAGTGCATGTACATGCATGTTTATGTATGTATAGGTGTTTGTGTTTGTATATATGTATAAGTATGTTTATATGTATCTAAATGTATATATATGAAATGTGTATATGTGTATGTATGTGTACATATATTTATGTTCAATGTGTGCATTTACATAGATTTTGTATGCACACATATATATGTGTATGTATGCACACATTTATGTAATTATATGTATTTGTATGTATATACATGTGTGAATGTGCATGTGTATATATCAGTATCTTCATTCATACATGTGTATGTATGTGTATATGTATGTTTTGTGTATCTATATGTATATTTATGGTCATGTGTATGTGTATGTATTTATATATGTATGTGCATGTGTATGTGTATGTATGTGTATGTATGTGTACATATGTATGTCTATGAACATATATGTGTGTGTGTGTGTATATGTGTGTACAAGTTTATCTGTATGTATATATGTCTATATGTACCTATATTTATTTTTATAACCCTATCTAGGAATATATATGTGTCTACATGTATGTCTGTTTATTGATTTAATATTATTTATTCATTTTTGATATTTCTCAATTATTACTATTTTCTATAATTTATTTACTTTTAATATTACTCAAAATGTTCAGAATATTGGAAAACCCACTTATAAAATTTTTATTATAAATATAATGTTGAAAAATAGGCATAAATATGATAGACAAGGTCAAACAAAGAGGCATTCCCTCAAACATAAAAGCGAACTAAAAATCAAGAACATGATCATTTCCATAATCATGGTCAGAGTCATCATAGTCATAAGCAGTTTCCTACTCTAAATATGAGTTCCTTGGATTAAAGATCATAGATTACTTCTCTTTGATCTTTTCCTTCTCTAGAGTGAGCTAGATCTTAAATTACTTGAAATAAGACCTAGTATAAACATTTTGGTGTCACCCTCGTGTTGCAGCTCAATCATATTAGCCATGTCCTCAGCCATGACCTTTTAATATATATTATTATATATTTTTAAATATGTTTAAATTTGAAAGTTTTTTATACATTTTAAAATAACTATATAAATAATTTAATGATAAATGATTTAATTATCATTAAAAATTATAAAAGTAAATAATTAATTTTAATTTTTATATATAATCGATACAATGAATAGATCAACAATTAGCAATGGTATTTTCTTTATTTATCCATTTTTATCCATTTTCATGTGTTTTTAATTCAAGTAATAAATGTTATTTAATGATTTTTTTAGAAAATATTATTGTAATTTATTTAATTTTATCTATTCATTTTTAATATTATTTTTTTTTAATTTTTGTATTTAGAAATTTTTATCATTTTTGGAAATTATTTATTGTAAAAATCTATACATATTTATTTATTACATTTTAATATATTCAATATGTTTGTAATTTATATAATTAATATTTAAATATTTTTATTTACTATGTTTTAACATTTCAAATATGATTCAAATTTATACAATTGATTCCTATAAACCCATCTCAAATCAAGGTCATTTTGGCAGGAAAATGCCATTTTGGTCTGAAATTGAACTCCAACGTATGCCATACCCAATAACATTTTTGCATTTTTGTATGGTTCAACTTCATATTTGGTATTGCATTATAGAAGAAATTTTTTTTTCTTTGTTTATTTTATTATTAATTATAAAAATAAATTTATATATTATTATTTTTATTGACTTGATTTATTTAACATCACATTTAATAATGTTAATATTAATATTTAAAAAATAACCATTATTCATCTTATCATTTTTAAAAATATAATTAAATAAATAAATTGAATATTCATAATTATATTATGAAGTTTGTTTTAAAAATTTATAAAGAACATTCTAAAACAATAAAAATTAAATAATTATTAAAAAAAATACATATCATAAATATTAATAACAATATTCATATATTAATTTTTAGTGATACATGGTAAAAAAATAAATTAAAAGGTAAAATATATTATATCAATGAATTATAAATATAATTTAGGAATAAAAATTGAACTATTAATTCTTAATATATACATATATTTATATTAAATTCATTACAAAAAATAAATTTTAAATAAAACAAAATAAAATAAAAACTTATGTGTTCACACAAAGATTCACTAGTCATAACATAAAGTCTCTATGCTAGTAGAGATGACACTCCAATTATTTCATAGGGTTTTTAGATTCCTTGGGATATCTAGTTTTGATAGTGACTAATTAGTGTCCCTTTCTCTCTGTATCTACCGATTCCCCCTATCCATGCTACCCTACAACCTTGCCTGGGGTTTTGTCTCGATGGTTCTACATCACTCGTCTCCCCCATCTATATCCTCGTAGGATGAAATAGTTCCCTCTCTCTGGTGTTTTAATGGAAATAAAATTGATAAGTTATTGGTGGAACCAATCTCTATTAGGGAAGGAAAAATCACCCATTATTTCCAACACTGACGATGACCCCTTCTCGGTGCACATGATATCTCTTTTAATCATGGGAAAAATCATCAAAAAATGTAATTTCAACATAAATTCACTAATAATCATGTTAAAATCTATTTAAAACCTTGAGGAAGGGCTGTACATAAGAAAAGTATGATTAATCCACATGATCATTGAATCCATCAGTGACAAGGATAAGGAACGGATGATCCTTAGAAGGCCTCACTCATTCGATAATCACCTTATTATTAAAGATTATCTTAAAAACAAAGGTGATGACATGAGTATGACCTTTACTAATACACCCTTGGGGATTTTATTTAAAAACATCCCTTTCATTAGGATATTTGAACAAATGATCTAGAATATAGGTAGCTTCATATGATGTTTTATCATTTGGGATTATTGAGACCTAATCCATTAAGGACCTTACATGTGGATTAGGGTTCTCATTAATGTGAAAAAACCTCTCATGAGGGTAATAAATCATTCCATATAGGATCATATGATATTGATCATGTTTGAATATGAGAAACATCCCATCTTATTTTTTTATATGTAAGGATTAGATAAGCTAATGAAGAGTGCAACTCTAAGGAATCATATATTAGAGTTACCATCATCCTCTAGAATGGATCATGGATCTGATTGAAAAAATAAAGAAGGTCATTCACCCCAGATTCAATAAGAAAGGTTGATATAGAAAATATTTCCAAGGTCTTTAAAATGAAATCATCCTCTGTCTACTCTAAAGATATCATGCTCATCCATCTGCCTCCTTTTTTAGACCATAGTCACCACGTTCACCCCTATTGTGGGGAGCACCCTTGTGTGAGAGGTAGTCCCCATGCAATATTCCAGGATATATTGGTTGTTTTGGTTTGTTAAAATCCAAAATTCTAAAACAATGATTATTTATAATTTATTACAGAAAAACTAATAAAAAATGATGTTAAAGTTTCGATTCAATAATAATGGATAAATAAAATGAATAAATCTGTAGTCAACAATAGGACATACTGTTAGTGGAATTTAAAACTATTCAAGCCTTGTAATAATTCTCATTACAATAGAAAAAATAATCTATAAACACTGATTCAATAAAACAGAATCAAGAAATGAGAAAAATAATTTCTAGAATCACATATATATTTCCAAAATTATAAGGAAGCAACAACGTTGATGAACAACTATAAAACACAATGCCCCAAACTTGTTCCTTTTAACAAGATATATTAAAAACTAGAAATATAAAATGAATGAAAATTTGAATTAAAATAATAATAATAAACATCCAACCAATAAAAATAGATAAAATGTTGAAAGGAAATTAGTAAATGAGACACTAAGGATTTACGTGCTTTAACCAATGACCTATGTGCATAGGGAAGGATCATCACAGGTTTTCACTTTTCAAAATAAAGTGGAATACATGGAGATAAGGAATGTAGAAATAGATAACTACGTAAACTAAAACATAAATGTTGGTCGGAGTGGACACTCAAGAGGGGGGGTGAATTGAGTTCCAATTAAAATTTCTGTTAAAAACAATTTCTATTAAAATCCCCCAATTTCAAAAACAAATTAAACTGTAGTGAATTTATATAGATTATAAAGGTTCAATTAGTTTCTCAAAGATTGATTAATTCTCAGTTAACTTAATCTTATGATTAAATTAACTTTTGAAACTAACTTACTGATTTATAACAAATATAAACACTTGAGAATTTAATTATCAAAGTGGCTTTGAAGATATATTATATTTCAAAGTAATAGCAGCGGAATAGGAAATAAATATGTATAGTATGGATATAGAGTATAACTATAAACACAGAGAATTAACCAAGAGGTTCAGTCTCAAGCCGAGACTTAGTCCTCTTCCACTTGGTGATCACCTGCCACCAAGCAATTTTATAAAAAGGATTTGATACACAGCCTGTATCGGGCTTTACAACAGTTTTCACAAACTGTCCAGGTTTGACAACCTCTGCCACAGTTATACGTGGGAAAACAAATGACCAAGCCACACCAGGCTTCTTCCACAGTTATACGTGGGTAACAATTGTAAAAAGGTTTGGGATAGGGATTTTCAGTATCCCTCAGTTTAAGCACAGGAGACAGTGTTTGTAATACTAACACACTGCTCACAAATGTAAAACACTTAAACACGGTAGAGCAAGAGATAGAAAGAAGAAGGTTTAGAATGCTCTATAGTGTTGGCAGATCAGTTCTGGACTCGTAGGAATGAGTGACTTGAAGCTTTGGTCCTTTTTTCTGTAAGTTGACACTAAAACAGAGTGTCGTGATTTCCAGACTTCCAGATGTTCAAGTGATCAGCTTCTTTGAGTTTGAGTGCTTCACAGCATGGCTTTTAGAAGACGGTTCTTTCAGTCTGTTCACTTGAGACTCTTTTGTTCTTCAGAAAGAATGCTCGAGAGTTGTGTATATGCGTATCTCCTTCTCAGTTGTAGATGTTAGACTCTGTGTGTCTTCGTGTATGTCACTGTTCTTTTTTTCCATTCATCCTCGTTCTTGAATGCTTCTCTCTTCTTTTTATACTCCTCCATATATGCCCTTTTTGTTCACCCGAGGCCGACAAGATAAATAGTCTTGAGTTACACGTGCAATCTTCCTCGTACATTGTATTATTTCTTGATATGTCTGCAAATATCAATAAATAATGTTAGGTGTATCAATTTGGATAGACATGACCGTTACATTAGTATTAATCAAATTGGTAAAGAAAAAATAGAAATATAATAATAATAAACTGGTCGAGAATTTATGTCACTGTGGACTTCAACTGTGGTCTTCCAACTGTGGACTTCCTTCTGACTGCTGACTTCAACAAAAGCTTGCTGTCTGTAGGCTTGAAATGGTAGCTTTTACTCCATGTAACTGTAGCCTCTCTAACTGTAGACTTGTAATATCAAATTTGTTGAACTGTAACCTTTATCAACTGTAGACCTCGATCATCAGTAGTCTTAGTCGACAGAAGCTGTCTAACTGTAACCTTGACTGTAGACTTATGACTATAGGCTTGTTCGACTGTGAACTTGATCCAACTGTAGACTTGTTCGACTGTGAACTTGAGCAGAGAAAACTTTGAGCAGAAGTCTTGTAACTGTGACCTTCGTCTGTGAGCTTTGACAATAGATAGCGGTAGACTCGTGACTGTAAGCTTGTATTAGTCTTCGACTGTAACCTTGTAACTGTGAACTTATTGCAACAGTAACTTAAGGTGACAGTTAGCTGTAACTGTGACTTTGAAAAGAAAACTCTGACTGTTAGCTAACAATACTAAAATTATGTAAATACTACTGTAAGAATATGAACTGTTTAGAATAACATACGTTTAAGCATAGAATAATAAGATTAATGCAAGGTTTTAATACATCATAATCAATGTTTAAGCATGATTTGGGATTATCAAAACAGGTGATTCCAACAATCTCCCCCTTTTTGATAATCACAAATTATGTCAGTATGGAATGAAATATAGATGTATCAGAGAGAAGGGTTCAAAACACAGTATTAGCAATATGAGCACAAAAATTAGGTATAATCCTCATGGATTTCTCCCTCTTTGTATAGGTTCATTTTTCTCCCGAGTTTTCCCTATTTCTCCCTATTTCTCCCTATTTCTTCCTATTTCTCCCCCTTTGTGATTAACAAAAAGAAAGACAGAGAGAGAGAAAATAAACATTGTATTAAGAATGAGTACAGTACATGACCCAAAACGTGAATACACGATCCCTATCAAAAAGAATCATAAACAGAGTCAATCCTCGTCATCTGTAGGTAAGGGATCTTTTCCTTTGGAGGAAGAAGATGGATCAGCAGGTGAAAGATCAATAGGCTTAGGAATTGTAACAGGAATGTCTGGAGGGGCAGCAACAGATGCTCCTGAAGGCCTGTAGTGAGTAGCTTTCCGAGGTATCAGTGGTCTAAGGCTTCTGAGGGCATCAGCAGGAGACATTACTGAAGAACCACTGGGGTTGGAGACAGGTAAGGCAGGAGGAACTATAACAGGTGTGCAGTCCACAAGAAGAAAAGGTAAGAGCAGATTCCTGAAATCCATGATGATGTTTCCTCCTCTGTCCATGGCAGATAAGAAGTCATTTTTGTTTTCCAAGAATTTATCCAAAGCCGGGGTCAACTCTCGTAGCTTGCTAACTTGTTCTTTGAAAGCTTGAGTTACAGGAGGCAGCTTCATAGTTTCTAGAATGAGCTTGAAGTGATGGTTCAACTGATGCTTGGTGAAAATCCGATCAAAGTAATGATCCAATTTACTTTTGATGGCCTCCTGAGAAGCAGTAGCAGCCTGCAGGTGCTCACGAACAAAGCCACTGACTTCTCTTGTAGTAGCAAGGATCTGTAGGTCTGATGTGTCATGTGCACGGGCCTGACTAAGCTCTTCTCTGAGCAGGCTTCTAAACTGCTCAAGGTCCACAGGAGAGCTAGATGAAGGAAGGGACTTGAATGAGAATTCCACTGTCTCCTTGAATGACTGAGTCAGATTTCCAATCACTTTCTGAATGACAGCATCCTGATTGCTAAAATGTTCTTTTACTGATTTCTTGAAAGCCTCAAATACTTCCACAAACTGCTTGACCACTTCTTTGATGTATCGAATCTCACTGGCCACTTGCGTCTGAGAACTGCTCAGGGCAGTTAAAGAAGCAACTGATTGTCTGAGGGCCACTACTGCTCCAGTCCAGCTTTCAATTTGAGTGTGGCACACTTTCATTTCATCCATCACTTCTTTGATTGGACTTCCCACAACACATCCTAGAGAAAATTCTAAGGATTGTTCTACATTTTTCAGCTCATCAAAAAGACTGGTTTTCAATTCAGCAACAGACTGTCTGATGGTCTCCTTCATTTCATTCTTTAAGGATTCAAGGTCTTCCTTGGTGGCCAATCTTTCAGTTTCTAACACTGGAGAGCTGTTAGTTAGGATAACTGGATTTCTTGGTGGTTGGTTTTCCTCATCTGAATCCTCATAATTGAGTCCTAACACCATGTATCCTGGATCTAAGGTCCATCCTTCTATATCATACAGTACAGAGACTGAACCAAAACGCTCCCCCTCACTTGGAGCTCCTTCCTGAACATTTTCTACTATCTGCTCAACTCTAGGTAACTCTATGTTATCTTCTGTAGCTCTAGCAGGTTCCATATTTGCTTCCTCTGTAGGTTCAGCAGTGAGGTTAGCCTCCCTCTCTGTTGGGTCATCAACCACTTCCATGACAACAGTAGTAGAGACCACTCCTGCTTCCTGGTCAGACACTGACTTGTCTGTATACCCTATCAGAGGGCTCATACTAAGTTCTTCTGCAACAGTTTCTTGATTTTCATTTGAAGTTACAGCCTTTTCTGCTTCGACTGTATCATCCTCGTCAGAGGTGTCCTTGACAAAATATTGAGATTTTTCTTCTTCTTCTTCTGTAGACTCAGTCTCACTGTCTCATAGAACAGGTTCTCTACTAGGTAGTTCTTTTGGAGGGCTTTCTGCTCCAAACGTCACTGTCCTGACAGGACTGTGAGTAGTATCAGGATCACTCCCTTCATCAATTGGGGTGTTCTCTCTTGCAGAGTCACCAACTACTGCAGTCTGTTCATCATCTGAGTATAAAGGTTCAGGATCATCAGGCTTTAAGCCTGGATCTCTCCTATCTCTCGGTCTAGAGGGATGAGTAGAAGGGCTAAATTTCTCATAGATTCTCTCCTCATCATTCACCCATGATTTCTTCCAGGGATTCCAACTGATCTTCATGAATTTGCAGATTACTTTCGAGATACATACACTGTTCTTTGCCACTATCAACTCTTCCTGACTTCCAGCTGCACCATTCACTTTCAACATAACCGAAATGAGTTTACCATGGAACAAGGCACTTGATTTTGAGCTTGCCTTTATCATGTCCTCCATCTGAGCCATCAGCAAACTACAAAGGTTGACCATCCTTCCATGTTTTAATAAGTACATCAAGTAAATATCCTGGTGCTTCAGAGTTGCAAAATCTCCTCTTCTAGGACTCAGTACATGCTGAATAAACTTAAACAGAAGCCTGTCCTCTCCACTCATTTCAACAGCAATAATCTTTCTTACTGTGCCATTGCCTGTCAGTTCTTCCAGAGCCGTCTCATGATCAATGATTCTACTGTTTGGAGGAGCCGCTCCAGAATAGTAGTTGTAAATACCCTCATGAGGAACTCTTAAACATGCAGCCCATTCAACGGATGAAAAACTGACTTCATTGCCGTTTACTCTGGATACCAGTCTATGCAGATCATCCTCTTCCTCGAACTGTAGATATTCATAGAATTCATTCACCAGCTTCGGGTAGTACGGTCCATTATTGTTTGTGAAGCATTCGGTCCATCTTTGCTCATTAAGCACTGCCAGTACTAAAGATTTGCTCGATAAAATCCATTCTTCACTTAGCTCCTTCTCAGCAACTATTTCTCTCTTAGTCAGATGTGGATTAATAGGTCTTATCGAGGCGTTCCCGGTGCCACTGGATTCGACTTGAGTCCTCTTTGGCATTGGCACATCTTCATTGACAGTCGGGGGTCGCTTTGTTCTGGCCATTGGAACTGAATGAGGTTTCGAGGTTCGGTTGAAGGTTTAGTGTTTAGGACTTGAGAGAGCAAGGGTCGAGATGAGTGGATTGAGATATGTTCGATGTTCTAAGTTTTTATCATTTAGGGATTTAGAAATAAAAGAATAAAGAAAAGAAACGGTTCGAATTCCCGCAAAAATAAAATAAGGTTAAACAGCGAAACAGCCTACAGAGAGATGTAACAGTGAGGTACACCGGTGAGGTCTAACTGTGAGGTTTCAACTGTGAGGTTTCAACTGTGAGGTTTCAACTGTGAGGTTTCAACTGTGCTATAATTAATCATACCTAACTCATGTTTGATGTAACTTAATCTCTCAGAATTCAAAGGCTTTGTAAAAATATCAGCTAACTGATGTTCAGTGCCAATGAACTCAAGAGTGATATCACCTTTTTGATAATGATCCCTCAGAAAGTGATGTCTCACATCAATATGTTTTGTCCTAGCATGAGATACTGGATTTTTAGAAATGTTAATAGCACATGTATTGTCACACCTTATAGAGACATGTTTGAATTGATATCCATAGTCTAGTAAAGTGTGTTTCATCCACAGGATTTGTGCACAACAGCTACCAGCAGCTATATACTCAGCTTCGGTAGTAGACAATGCAACAGAATTCTGCTTCTTACTACACCAAGATACTAGTGACTTGCCTAAAATGTGACATGTTCCAGAGGTGCTCTTTCTATCTAACTTGCAGCCAGCAAAATCAGCATCAGAATAACTTAATAAATCAAATGATTGTCCTTTTGGATAAAATAATCCCAAATTGGGAGTATGTTTTTGATATTTGAAAATCCTTTTAACCGCAGTCAAATGAGACTCTTTTGGATTGTCTTGAAACCGAGCACACATGCATACACTAAACATGATGTCAGGTCTACTGGCAGTAAGGTACAGTAGACTACGTATCATACCTCTGTAATTGGTTTGATCCACTGGTTCACCAGTTTCATCACTGTCCAACTTGCAAGTGGTGCTCATAGGTGTGTCACTGCCTTTGGTGCCATCCAAAGAAAAACGTTTTAGAAGATCTTTAATATATTTACTTTGGTTCAAAATAATACCATTTTTATTTTGAAAGATCTGAAATCCAAGGAAAAATTTGAGTTCTCCCATTAAAATCATTTCAAACTCATTTTGCATTATTTTTGAAAAATCAACACATAATGAATTTTTAGAAGATCCAAAAATAATATCATCCACATAAATTTGTACTGTTAAGACATCTTTAGAAATCCATTTAATAAAAAGAGTAGGATCAGTTATCCCTTTAGTAAATCCTTTTGAAATAAGAAAAGAGCTGAGCCTATCATACCAAGCTCTTGGAGCTTGCTTTAAACCATATAAAGCTTTAGATAGTTTAAAAACATGATTAGAAAAATGGGGATTTGTAAAACCAGGAGGTTGTTCCACAAATACATCCTCAATTATATATCCATTTAGAAAAGCACTTTTAACATCCATTTGATATAGTTTGAAATTCAGATGAGCAGCATAAGCAAGTAATATCCTAATGGCCTCTAGTCTAGCCACGGGTGCAAAGGTTTCCTCATAGTCTATTTCTTCTTCCTCACTATACCCTTGTGCAACTAGCCTAGCTTTGTTTCTGATTATATTACCAAACTCATCAACTTTGTTTCTAAACACCCATTTAGTGCCTATGGTAAGAGTGTCTTTATGTCTTTCCACTAATTCCCAAACTTTGTTTCTTTCAATCTGATTTAGTTCTTCTTGCATAGCCATTACCCAGAATTCATCACTGATAGCATCATTGACATTTTTGGGTTCAAGCTGTGAAAGAAAAGCTTGATGTTCAACCTGATTTCATAGAGAAGCTCTAGTTTGTGTTCCTCTATCAAGATTACCAACAACAGCATCTAGAGGATGATTCTTTAGGATCCTAGTTGGTTTGGTAAAGGTTGGACTAGAGATTTCAGGTTCATTTATAGGTTCGGGTTCCACATAGGAAGATTCTGGAAAAAGTCCAGAACTGGATGTTTTGATTACAGGTTCTTTAGATTTGTCATTTAGGTCCAGAACAGATAAGTCTTCTTCAACATCTTCAAGAGAAGTTTTAGGCTCATGTGGATCAGTCTCATCAAACTTGATGTGAACAGATTCTTCCACACATTTGGTTTTCTTATTGAACACTCTATAGGCTTTACTAGTCATAGAGTAACCCAAGAAAATTCCTTCATCACTTTTTGGAGAAAATTTATCAAGATTATCTTTAGTATTCAGAATAAAGACTTTGCAACCAAAAACTCTAAAGTAATTAACCTTAGGCTTCCTATTATTCCACAACTCATAAGGGGTTTTCTTAAGAACCGGTCTAATCAAGACTCTATTAATAACATAGCAGGCTGTATTTACAGCTTCAGCCCAAAAGTAAACAGGCAGGTCATATTCATTAAGCATAGTTCTTGCAATTTCTTGCAGGGTTCGGTTTCTTCTTTCCACTACACCATTCTGTTGAGGTGTCCTAGGAGCAGAAAAATTGTGAGCATAGCCATTGTGTGAGAAGTAAATTCAAATTCTTGATTCTCAAACTCACGGCCATGATCACTCTTCAAGGTCTTAATCTTAAGTCCACTAAGATTTTCTACAGACTTAGAGTATTTAACAAAGGAAGAGCAGGCTTCACTTTTGTGAGCTAGAAAGTATACCCAAGTATATCTAGAAAAGTCATCAACAAGAACATAAACATAGTGCTTCCCATTTAGACTTGAAATTCTTGATGGTCCAAACAAATCCATGTGAACCAGTTCAAGTGGTTGAGAAGTTGAAACTTCTTTCTTTGGTTTAAAAGAAACTTTGTGTTGTTTTCCCTTTTGACAGGGATTACACACTTTGTCATTTGGGAATTCAAGCTTAGGTAGGTCTCTAACTAGGTGTTTCTTAGAGAGTTTTCTAAGTGAGTGAATGTTGCAGTGTCCTAATCTCCTATGCCACAGCCAAGACTCTTTATGAAAAGCATTTGAGCAAGTAACATTATGTTTAGCTAAAGTGTTTAAGTCAACAGCATAAACATTTTCATTTCTTAAGGCAGAAAATATTAAAGCATTTTTGGAATTATAAACATCACAAGAATTGTTTTCAAACTTGACATTAAAACCATCATCACATAATTGAGAAATGCTAAGTAGGTTGTACTTAAGTCCATCAACAAATAAAACTTTGGAAATTAATACTGAGTCAGTGTTACCAATCTAGCCTAAGCCGGTGATTTTTCCTTTTGAGTTATCACTAAAAGTGACATATCCTCCATCAACCTTTATTTAGCTTTTGAAGCACGAATAGTCTCCAGACATGTGTCTTGAACATCCACTATCTAAGTACCATACCTTCTTGTAATTGCTTTTCAAACAGATTTCCTACAAAATAGATTAGACAGGAAATGACTTTGGTACCCAGATTTTCTTGGGTCCAGATATGTTAGCAATCAAGGATTTAGGTACCCAGATTTGTTTTATGGGTCCCATACAATTAATGGATGCAAAAGATTTAAAGAGATATACTTTATTTGATCTACAACTATTTAAATAACCAATTGAGGCATACGAATTTCCAACACTGGAACTAGCAGGATTTTTTCCAGACTTGATAAATCGGGTTTTAGTAAACTGTCTTTGTCCAGGTTGGTATCCCAAGCCAGTAGCATACTTAGGTGCAACTTTCTTTCCTAGCAGTTGGGTTAGAGTATCTTTTCCATTTGTGAATGTTTCTAAGTCCTTTCTAAGTTGTTCATTAGATAGTTTCAGTTCTGTATTCTCCTTTAATAATTGAACATTTTTCTCTTTTTCTACATCAAGTGCAGACTTGACACTTGCAGTAAGAGCATGATGTTTCTTTAAAGACTTATATTTATCCTTTAGTTCATTACACGTTTCTTCCAGCATATTACAGTATTCAATCAATTCATCTTTAGAAATATTTTCAGAATCAGAACCAGATTCTGCTTCACCTTCAGAATAATAAGAGTTTAAAGTGGGAGTGTCTAAGGTTACCTCAGATGTGTTTGTCATGAAACACATATTAGCACGATTTCTTTCAGAATCACTGGACTCTGATTCACTTGTGCTGTCTTCTGAAGCACTCCAGGTGGCCTTCATAGCTTTCTTATAATTCTTGTCCTTTTACTCATATTTCTTCTTGAATTTTAACTTAGGACAGTCAGCTTTGATGTGTCCTTTCCTTTTACATTCATAGCAAACTATGTCTTCTTCTTTATCATTTTTCTTCCAATCTTTCTTCCACTTACCTTTTCTATCATACTTACCCTTTTAGTTTGGTTTTCTGAAGAACTTCTTCTTCCTATAGAATTTCTTGAATCTCCTTGCTATTTGTGCCATCTCGGCATCACTTTCAGAATCTAAGCCTTCACTAGATGAGCTTTCAGTTCGTATATGCACTTTCTCCTTGTCTTTTCTCTTTGATCCAGTAGACTTAAAAGCTACAGATTTTCGTTTTGGTTCCTCATCTTCCTCTTTATTCACCTTTAGCTCTTCTTCGTACATCATCAGCTTACCAATTAACTCCTTGACAGGAAAAGTTCCAATATCACAGGATTCTCTAATTGAAACGGATGTGCCTCTCCATCTGTCAGGCAGACATCTCAATAATCTCATGATTTGCTCCTTTGCTGGAACAATATTTCCCAGTGAGCTCATTGTGTTGACTATCTCATTAAACCTGAGATACATATCAGAAATAGGTTCCTCAGCTTTCATCTTAAAGTTATCGTATTTGATAGTATAAGTATTTAACCGCAGTTCCTTGACATTAGTTGTTCCTTCATGAGAAACAGCTAAGGTGTCCCAGATTTCAAAAGCAGTTTTACATGCAGAAATTCTATTGAACTCCTCATTTCCTAGAGCACAGTAGAGAGCATTCACAGCCTTACAATTATTATTGTAAGCTACCTTAGTAGGTTCATCCCAAGTTATTCTTTCAGTTTCTGGAATCTTGTATTGAGACTCTATAGCAGTCCAAATATCAAAACCCATACTTTCCAAATGAATTTTCAATTTGAGCTTCCATTGGGCATAATTCACACCATTAAAGAAGGGTGGCCTGTTAGTAGCAGCACCTTCTAGTCTATTATCCATAAGGAAATGTGAGAAAATGTTTTAAAGAGATAAAATTTAGAACTAACATAAATTTAAGATCTTTTAGATAAAACTACAATCACAGTTTAAAAACAGAGAGTTAAAATAAAACTTTGAGCAAGTATAACAGAGATAAACACAACCTCTGATACCAAATGTTGGTCGGAGTGGACACTCAAGAGGGGGGGTGAATTGAGTTCCAATTAAATTTCTGTTAAAAACAATTTCTATTAAAATCCCCAAATTTCAAAAACAAATTAAACTGTAGTGAATTTATATAGATTATAAAGGTTCAATTAGTTTCTCAAAGATTGATTAATTCTCAGTTAACTTAATCTTATGATTAAATTAACTTTTGAAAATAACTTACTGATTTATAACAAATATAAACACTTGCGAATTTAATTATCAAAGTGGCTTTGAAGATATATTATATTTCAAAGTAATAGCAGTGGAATAGGAAATAAATATGTATAGTATGGATATAGAGTATAACTATAAACACAGAGAATTAACCAAGAGGTTCAGTCTCAAGTCGAGACTTAGTCCTCTTCCACTTGGTGATCAACTGCCACCAAGCAATTTTATAAAAAGGATTTGATACACATCCTGTATCGGGCTTTACAACAGTTTTCACAAACTGTCCAGGTTTGACAACCTCTGCCACAGTTATATGTGGGAAAACAAATGACCAAGCCACACCAGGCTTCTTCCACAGTTATACATGGGTAACAATTGTAAAAAGGTTTGGGATAGGGATTTTCAGTATCCCTTAGTTTAAGCACAAGAGACAATGTGTGTAATACTAACACACTGCTCACAAATGTAAAACACTTAAACACAGTAGAGCAAGAGATAGAAAGAAGAAGGTTTAGAATGCTCTATAGTGTTGGCAGATCAGTTCTGGACTCGTAGGAATGAGTGACTTGAAGCTTTGGTCCTTTTTTCTGTAAGTTGACACTAAAACAGAGTGTCATGATTTCCAGACTTCCAGATGTTCAAGTGATCAGCTTCTTTGATTTTGAGTGCTTCACAGCATGGCTTTTAGAAGACGGTTCTTTCAGTCGGTTCACTTGAGACTCTTTTGTTCTTCAGAAAGAATGCTCGAGAGTTGTGTATATGCGTATCTCCTTCTCAGTTGTAGATGTTAGACTCTGTGTGTCTTCGTGTATGTCACTGTTCTTTTTTTCCATTCATCCTCGTTCTTGAATGCTTCTCTCTTCTTTTTATACTCCTCCATATATGCCCTTTTTGTTCACCCGAGGCCGACAAGATAAATAGTCTTGAGTTACACGTGCAATCTTCCTCGTACATTGTATTATTTCTTGATATGTCTGCAAATATCAATAAATAATGTTCCGTGTATCAATTTGGCTAGACATGACCGTTAGATTAGTATTAATCAAATTGGTAAAGAAAAAATAGAAATATAATAATAATAAACTGGTCGAGAATGTATGTCACTGTGGACTTCAACTGTGGTCTTCCAACTGTGGACTTCCTTCTGACTGCTGACTTCAACAAAAGCTTGCTGTCTGTAGGCTTGAAATGGTAGCTTTTACTCCATGTAACTGTAGCCTCTCTAACTGTAGACTTGTAATATCAAATTTGTTGAACTGTAACCTTTATCAACTGTAGACCTCGATCATCAGTAGTCTTAGTCGACAGAAGCTGTCTAACTATAACCTTGACTGTAGACTTATGACTGTAGGCTTGTTCGACTGTGAACTTGATCCAACTGTAGACTTGTTCGACTGTGAACTTGAGCAGAGAAAACTTTGAGCAGAAGTCTTGTAACTGTGACCTTCGTCTGTGAACTTTGACAATAGATAGCGGTAGACTCGTGACTGTAAGCTTGTATTAGTCTTCGACTGTAACCTTGTAACTGTGAACTTATTGCAACAGTAACTTAAGGTGACAGTTAGCTGTAACTGTGACTTTGAAAAGAAAACTCTGACTGTTAGCTAACAATACTAAACTTATGTAAATACTACTGTAAGAATATGAACTGTTTAGAATAACATACGTTTAAGCATAGAATAATAAGATTAATGCAAGGTTTTAATACATCATAATCAATGTTTAAGCATGATTTGGGATTATCAAAACAGGTGATTCCAACAATAAAAAACCCATCACCTATAAGAATCAAAACAAACCAACAATACCAATAATACCAGATCGAAACCCCCATACCTGGTCTTGATCTTACCTGTTGAAGATCCTTCATGATAGACACAGTTTGATGTTACTGATGATGAGTTCGAGCATCATTGTCCTCCAGGTATCCTACAATTTTCCCATAATCATCCACCATGGCCCATCCCTATGAGTTGATTCAGTCTAAGAACCATTGTTGCTGTCCCAATATTGTGTGTACTAGAAGCAACATACCGAGGAGACCGTCTACTACCAAGATAAGAACGAGCGGAGAGAGAGAGAGATATCCAACAGTGAGAGGGTGAACCAACAGAAGCGAGAGAATAATCTTCCTTCCATGGCCCCGCTAACCAATCATAGATCCTCTATTCAAGAACCAGCTACATCATGCTTCTTCTTGACTTCTCCCTCCATGAGAACCCAAATCATACCCAGAAGGGCGGCGTGCTAGAATCCTCTCTACACCCATCTCTCTCTGGTGAAAACCAAATTCTAAATTTGAAGGACCTCATGTCTAAGGTATTTTTTTAATGATGTGGCATATATACATATAAAAGAATACAATAAAGAAATTTTTGAAAGAGGGGGCAGTTTCACTAGGACACGTGGTCGAACGAGCGGAAAAGGGTGGTTCAATGCCTAACAAAACTCAAGTAACAAATTAAAATAAAATTTAATTTTAATTAAAAAGTAAATTTTAATATAAAATTAAACAATATAAACCTTTGAAATTAAAATTCATAATAATTTAATATGTAAAAAGTTATACCTTTCAAATTAAAAACTAACAACATGATGATTCTACACCACCTACCATCATTATTTTGGGTATCACATCCTAAACAGGAAAGACCTATAGGGTATGAATAAAATGGTCCCCCTAACAAGTATCAATGTGAAAAATGTCGACAAAATTAAATATATTTTAAACAACTGCTAAACATTCATAGAATTAAACAATTATAAACAACTACATGATAAAGGTCATACCTACAATTACCTGAATCACAATATGTGATGATGCCATTAAGGAAAAAAGTACTAGAAAATCATATGCCAACATAGGTCCTGGGAATTGCTCACCTCTTCCATAATCACACCAAAAAAATATAGTATTATCCATCATCACACAAAAAATGGAAAAATAATACTTAGGGAATTCACATAGAATGCAACTCATTACAAAAACTGTGAAATCATGCAACGATATACACAAAGAAAATAGAATTGAGAGAGAAACATATAGAAAAAATGCATATTAAATGAAACAACTGAAAGAGGTATCCACCCAAACCAATAAAACATACGAGAAAAAAATCAACAAGCACAGATGGCTTTTAGACCAAGCTGCGCCACTGAAAAAATATAACAGGAAGACTCTCGATGCAAGGCATGAGAAGATATTTAAATGATGGATTCCGAATCTCCACCAAAGGAGATGACCACCTAAAAAAATCTGCAAAGTGGTATCCTAAAAAAAGGGAAACAAAAAGTACTCATGCAAGTAGTCCCAACATTAGAGGAAAGCTCTAAGACATGAGAACAATGGTTGGGAACTATCTAGATACTTAGGGGGAAAAGCCACTAAAGGGACACACATCCTAGTCTATAATTAATAATGAAACAAGGTTCCTAACACTATGAAACCAAAACATATATGCTAACAGGTTTTAATAGAAAAAAAGAATCTTAATGGCCAGCCAAGTGACAAAGAATAGAACTACACCCACAAGTAACCCAAACCCAAACACTGAACTCGCTATAGGACCATAACTGGAGCAAACAGTCCTAAAGGATGAAGAGAAACACGACAGATCTAACAAAATATCATCTCCTAGGAAAAAGGTAAACACTAGAGACATAAGATCCTTCCAACCCCTTAACACTAACCACCTCTCAAACATAGGAAAACCCCACACAGAACCCATTCCTGCACCAAAACTATAGACATACATAGAAAACAACTAGAAATAGGCATCTTTGTGGATCATATAGGAAATGAAAACTGGTAAATGACAAGGAAACAAAATTTCATCAATAGAATTAAATTATACCCCAAGATAGCACACAACCAAGATGAATGAAACAATCAAAGTTTCCTACAACCGATAAAATCCACTAACGAAACATTTGAAATAAAAGAGAAATCAATTTAAACCTTTAATGGAGACAAATTTAAACCCTAATTAGGATCTAATAACACTTTGTTACGCCGAGTTCCCCTTTGTGAGAGGCAGTCCCAAAAAAATAGCACATAATTTATTGGGAATTTCGGTTTATTAAAATAAAAAATTCTAAAATGGTGTTTATCTACAGTTTACTAAAAAACTGATAAATAGAAATAATATTCATGTTGCAATTCCCTAATAAGGAATAAATCCAAAGAATAAACAAACTTATAGCTGTATACATAAAGTATGCATATGATAATTCAAATTACAAAAAATTTTAAACACACTACTATATGCCTATTTCACATTGAAACTATATGAAAATAAATAATGCATACATAAATATTATACCATTTTACTCTAATATTATATATATATATATATTAGGCATTCATTCTATAAAATCATGAAATTTCAGTATGCATAATGCTTTAGTGAGTGCATATACACCTGTATAGATATTTATATAGTTACATTTATATAGTTACATGATTGAATTTTATGTAATAAATCTTCATCTATATAGAAAATTGTGTAGTAACATGGATACACTTCAGTGACTTCGACTAAACATATATTCATTTTTTAGTAGGAATATACACTTAGCATGAAACTAAGAGAGGCCACAATTTAGTTTTTTCTCTTAGGATTCTTCTATATTAATCACTTTGTTCATAAGCCTTCACTTATAGGAATTATAGTATGCAATATGAATTAGTTTCAATATTCTATAATTTACATATTTGGAAATTAACCATAAATTTACAATATTGTGAGGATTATTTATTACAAACCTATAAATTATCTTTATCTAATATTAAACTATGATCAATAATTTATTTATGAACATGAAAAATTTGTTGGGGAATCTTATCAGTAAATTTATTTGAGATGTTATACTAGTTAATTTTTTATTTTTCATCATAATTATTCAATTTTAAATTAATTAAATCATTATGTTTTTTTTTGTTTTTAAATTCCATAACTCTATTCTGAAATATATTTTACACTAATTATAAAATAAATTTCTTCTAAACTTCTTCTAATTCTTCATCTTCTGATGACGACAATGTATTTAGATTCTAGGATTCCATTATAATTCACCCATGTCATATAATCTTTAGTGTTTATCATGAAAAAAACACTTCCATCGATTATGTATCCCATGATTTCTATGATTCAGTTGATTCGCATGAATCTTACTCTATTGGTGTTTCACATAAAGCCTTTGGGAAATTGTTTTTTTTTGGGTTCCAAATTATCAATTCCATTAAGATATGAACTATATTATTATTGTCATGATTTTTACTTGAAAAGTAAAAAAATTAATGGTGTGCCTATCAATTTCCAATTATTCATCTTCCAACCATCATAAAAAAGGATCTTCTAGGTAGAAACATTAAATGTCTCTCACATTATCATACTTATAGAAATAATTCATTATTAATCCTATGAATAGAAGTGTTACCCAAGTCCCAACCACAAGAATATCATTCCCAAATCCCATACCCTAACAAATCTAAAATTACGGAGGAAGTCATGCCTTTGTTCATTGCCATAACATTCATCCCACTCTGGCTCATTGCCACAATGTTCAACCTTTAGGTTTTTCAACACATGTTTCATCTTTTTTTTCATTATAGAAGATTTCATCCTTTTAATTTGTTGCTAAAATTCTAATCCTTGTTCATCTCACCCCCAAAATCTAGTAATCATTCAAGTGACCTACAATATATGGAAACCTTTCACCCCCTTCGGCTCATCACCACACCATTCATAGCCACCTACATTCCCTTAAATCAATCACCCTCTTTGTTATTCAATATCAATTTATTTAAAATAACTTATTGAATGAGAAAAAATTTGAAATTTCTATTATGAATTTCCTATCTTGGGATACAAATGTTTAGTGAATGATAACAGACACATAGTTTAAAGTTTGAACAGACTCCCTTTTAAGTCTCATTATAGGTCCAAATGTAATTTTAATTGAACAAACATTTTCATTATATGAATTATAGTAAAGCATAAAATTAAAAAAAATAACAATTGAAATTACTATAGATTAAATGTTTTATATATGAAGGTACCCACAATAATCTTATTAGAAGGTTCATTATTAATTTTGTCAATAATAGTTGTTTATTTAGTATAAGGTTCCAATTCATTTTTTTTATTTGGTGTACACAATACCTAAATAATGTGCCTTTTAATGATTAATTTATGATTTTCTTTCCTTGTGATGTGTAAATTCATTATATTAATTTTATTATTATATATTTTTTAATCGTATATATAATTTAATATCTTGATTCCATATGATTATGAGTTTTTTCAATGCATTCCTTATAGAACTAATTATTTGAAATACATATAATAGTTTCTTTTTTATATAGAATTGAATTTATATTTGGATCATCATAATGATATGTTTACATGATTATAAATGTTATTGAATCATAGTATTTCATGGTAGTGGCATCATATATTTTGGGGTTTTCTCTAGTTCTTGTTGATGTAATGGACATGTTAGGGTTCTATGATTTTACTAGAGGTCAATCCTTGGAATCTAGTCTTCACCTTTGGTGGTTGTTTTTGATTCATGTTAATTTTGGTGCTTATATACCTTTTATGAAAATTTTCAAGTTTCCATGTTGTGAAGAATTGAATTGGGAATATTGAGAAGAACAATTGAAGGTGATTAGGGTGAGTGAAGAGTTCCGTGTTTCTAGAATCTTTACATTCAATAATAATGTTTTTTTCTTCATTTTTTCTATTGTGATCTCATATTTAGCTTCTTGTAGAAAATATTAAGGTTGATTTTTTTGGATTAAATATGTGATAATATAGGGAAGTAATAGGGAAGTAATTATTATTTGTTATTAAACTAATTTTATATTGTTATAAAATGGATCCTAACTATGATGCTCATGTCATGGTAGTGACATCATATTTCTGGGTTGTTCTCTGGTTCTTGTTGATGTAATGGACATGTTGGGGTTCCATAGTTTTAATAGAGTTAGATCCTTGTAATCTGTTATGAATGTTCGGATTGATTTTAGTGAGATTCATGTTAATTGAGTTTAGTATAGTCTATTCATGGACTTTTATAGGTTATTACATTATTTTTTTTGATATATTATTGAATTTTATATTTAGAGTATATACTATTAAGTGTTTCTAAAATGAATTACTTATAGATTTAATTAGTTGAAATACATGTAGCAGTTTTTGTTTATATTTACATGAATTTATATTTAGAACATCACAATAGTGTATTCATGTGATTAAATGATTGTGTATCATGTAAATGAATCATAGTTTATTTTAGTATTCAAAATTATTATTTTTGTATGTTATTTACTTGTTGGACATTTTTCATTGAAGATGGAATAAATTTAGGACTTCTCTAAAGGGGTTAAGTCTCTTTTTACACATAAATTTCAAAACAAATCAACTTTAATAAGTTACAATATGGATAAATACATGCTATTTGTTATAAAAAATTATATCAAGGTGTTTGGTTTGAGCACCGAGATTGTCATGGTAGTGATTTCTAGTGTTATAATGTAAATATGAGGCTATATAGATATGATATAAATTATTAAAGTGAATATATTGTCATACAGAGGCTTATCTAGTGGAGTTTGTAGATTGAAATAAGTTTTCAAGTATGGATTCCCTTATGGTTTTTGTTGTCATTGGTTCTAAACTTGGGGTCATTAGTGGATAAATTACATGGTTTTCAATTTTGGTGGCTCCCAATTAATGTTGGTCTACTGTTTCTATGCATAGATCTCTTTCGGTTCATTTATGGTTTGAGAAAATGGAAATGGATCCACTGATTTCAAGAATCTTATTTGTGCAAGTCTAGATAAAGTTCATAGAGTCAAGTGACATAGCTTTATTTTTCCATAGGTTGAAGCGTTGCAGATCTATTTTTATTGTTTTCCACATATTCTGTTTGATGAAATACTGCTACGAATTTGAATTTAATAGAGACCAAAAAAGGTAGCTTTGTTAGTTTTTGATTGTTTTTAAGTCAGAATATAAATGAATTTAATTTGATAGGATGATGACATAAGTCTAAAATGAATTCATTGCTACTATTTTTTGTAAGGAGGATATTTTCATGATCGTACTTATTCGTGTACAAGTGTGTAGTTTTACGGTGGTGAAGTTTGTTTTCCATTTTGGTAGTTCACTTCACCTATGGATATGTGCTATTTTGGAGTTTTTATTGGAAATTGAAAACTATCCATGTGAATTTCCTTGTAAATGATAGATTTAGTGTCTGAGATATTGATAGTGTAGTGGAGACTGAAGTGAGGTTGAATGAATGGAAAAATGGAATTCGTGTATTGTTTCTTGAAACTGATTTTCCATGAATAGGGTAGTAAGAATGAAATTCAACATAAATGGTTTATCGAGGGAGTCCTCACTCAAGGATGTTTGAGATCGGTCAATTCCAAAACTAATCGAGTTGAAGTAGGAAGTTCGAGAGGAATTATATCTAGAATTTAATGTCATGACAAGTAGTCTTAGTTATTGAGCTGTTGTTGAACAAGATTAATTGAGTGGTTGAAATGTAGGAGTGTGAACATGGATTGAAATTCAAATATTGCTTCAGTTGAATTAAAATATATGAGGAATTCAAGACCACACCATATAGGGAGGTTGATACTCTATGTAGAGCTCCAAAATTAGATTTGAGAGAGTGTTGGATATGAACTAAGAAATTCAATATTCACCATGGGAAATTCATGACATCATCATAGAAGGTAGTAAATAGTTAAAAGATGAGATTTTTCACTTATTCAATCCACCTGGTACACCAGTGCTAAATCTCAATTTAGAGATCTTGGAACTCTAATGTTGAAATTAATATTTTTTGTTACCTTATATGATTAGGTATTTTTATACTAGAAACCTGTTTGTATTTTTTGATATGAAAGAGGATTATTTTTTGAATCAATCATTAGAATAATAGATTTCATCATGGGATATTTATTTCATTCATGTTATTTTTTATGTTATTTTAATATGAATCAATTTGTGTATCCTATTTAAAAACATTTTGAACCTAAAACTTTGTAATTAAAAATGTGAATAATACTACTTGACACATCATATGTCATGTAACAAGCATTATTTTTTCTGAAATACATTTCTTAATTAGCTAAATTTGGATTATTTTTCCATTATAATTGTATCTATAAAGGCTCTTATAAGCTATACATAGACTTTGGAGGTGTTCAAGTTGTGAAGAGCTGAACTGGCTATCTTGAGAAAAACATTTTAAGGTGATTTAGGTGAGTGAAGGTTCCATGTTTACTTCTACTGTAAGGTTTTATATTATTCTTTTTTCACTTAATTTTTTTATTTCAATTAGTATTTGTGTACAGTAATTTTTATTCTCATTTCTTAAAACCATTTAAGAAAACAACATTACTTACGTACCCTTATTTATTGTTTTCAATTTTTTATATGTTATTTTTGTTATTGTTCATAGTGATATGCTTGTAGAAAATATTAAATATTATATTTACCTAGGATTATTGTTAAAAATATTTGAAAAAATAATTGGGTGTAATATTGGTATGTTCATTTATGGTAAGAATATATAATGATTATCTTAGCTTCTCATCTTTATCCTCGATCAATACATACACCCATACCATATTTGCATCGAGTTACATTCTCATATTGAATAGTTTAGGGGTTTTCATGGCAGTGACACTAACATCATGTTAAAATGATAGATTTTTGGTATTTTACAAAGAATATTTATTCAAATTTGATCAGGGAGGGAGGCTATTATCCATTATTTCTTTGGGTTAACACTAGATAAAATCTTTTGAATTTTGTAGTTTTCATTTTGAAAAACATTACAAGAGACCCTCACCATGGGCTTTGAACCAGCCAAACTCAATAGAGACCCCATTCAGAATCTCCCCAATCATTCAATAAAAACAAAAGTCTACAACAAGGAATGTCTTTATGTATTTACCATCAACTATAAGGTTTTTTATTTTTATTTTTTCTATTATTTTAATCATTTAAATTAGTATTTGGGACACTCACATATTTATATTATCATTTCTTACAACAGTTTGGGAAAACAACATCAATTAATTATGTTTATTTCTTATTTTCATTTTTTTAGCTGTTATTTATCTCAGTGTTCACATTGAGAAGCTTGTAGAAATGGGTGAGAATTTTCTATGATTAAATATTATATGTTAATGAAGCATATGGTGTAGAAAACCTTATATTGTAGCTTTAGATTTTCTATTACACAAGCAGTAGCACTTGTAGCAATGATTTGTAGTCACTTACGTGAGAAGCCCTTGTAACATGGATTGAAATTGTTCAATTGTTGATATTATTATATATTAAATGTACTAAAATTAATCATAATTTTGTATGTATTCCATAATTTCTCTCTCTCATTTGAATATTTTATTCCTAGGATCTCACTACTATATAACATGGTTTATCCAGTGCTAGGTCTTTAATAGTGCTAGCTAAAAATGCTGTCAAAGACCCCCTTTTTCAGTACTAAAAAAATAATTATTAAAGGGGGTCTTTAGCAAAACATTTTTAGTACTATTAAAATGGGGTCCTTTATCATCATTTTTTACAAGAGCTGATAAAGGCCCAACCTTTATTAGTGCTTTTTAAAAAGTGCTGATAAATGAGGTATTTATTAGCACTTTTTTACAAGCGTTGATAAAAGTATACTTCAAAAAAAGTATATTTCATTAAAAATAATATATTAATATATATATATATATATATTGATATTAATATAATATATTTTCTTAAAATATGTTTTAGATAAGGGAAATTGGCCTTTACACTTAATATATAAGATATTTAGTGGAAATAACGTATAAAATAATTAAAAAAGTATTATTAATTGACAATTTACTTCTTATTACCATGTAATAGTCATTAATATCAATTTTAATATAAATAAAATCAAAAAATTAATAAAATATCTAAAATAAGTTGAAAATATAACTCAAACTTCAAATGACCATAACTTTTGATCCGGGCATCCGTTTGGGTTCTACCATATATCAAATCAAACCTTTTTATGAGATCTACATCCTTAGTGAAATAGATAAACCTATGTCACATTTTAGGAGGCAAAAAAATATCCATAAGGCCTCCAAAATTGAGTTTTTAGTCGGGGTACCTTGTTTTTTTAACTTTTTCAGGATTTTCATTCTCATTTAAGGGGTTATTTTTGCCCCTTTTTAGTGGGGACTGAATTTATTACTAGGTATTACATTCATATTGATATTATTATTTTAAAATTTTATCATTTTTACAATATAATTTTTATTATAATTAAATATATAATAAGATATACATATTTTTTATATATTCATGCATAAAATTTTAATTTTATAAATAAACAATTAAACATATTTACATATAAAACATATTTATTAATATATAAAAATATATATAAACATATATATAAGTATATGGATTAAAAATGCAACAAAATATATATAAATATATAGATAAACCATAAAAAATGAGATAAAATAGTATAGGGGAGTGGAGAAGGCTTTGATGTATATGTTGGATGTTTAGGGTTTGAAACTTTCTGGAGGGAGTGGTGCACATGGGAGGGTTGGATTATCTAAAAAATTGATAAAGGGGTGGGGGAAGCACTGATAAAGAGGTGGGGTGGGGGATTGGAAGCGCTGATAAGGGGGGGGGGGGGGTAAGTTCCAGTTAAGGGGGTGGGTGAGGCGTGAAAAAAAAAATTTATATACCCTTTATCATCACTTTTAAAGGCCCCCTTTAACATTGCTAAAAGACACTGATAAAAGGTGCCTTTAACAGCACTAAAAAATGTACTATTAAAGGACCTATTCAATAGAACTTTTTTTAGTGATGTTAAAGAGGTCCTTTTACATCACTTTTTTAGCAATGATAAAAGCTTTATACCTTAACCGTACTGAAATTATCAGTAAATTTTTAGTACAGATATATTCATATTCTTGAACTATTAAAGTTTGTTTTTGTAGTAGTGTCTATTATATTATATTTCGGTTTACTGTTTGATGAAATTACTTAGGCTGCTTATGAAATCTGGGAATTCCCTAGTCTATATGGCCACCAAGATAGTTTACAGTTGGCGCAGAGGCATGAGCAACATCAGATGGAATAGTTTCATGATGGATGTTATGAGGTCCCATAACAGAATATACCACCCTATGTACCACTAAAATTCCAATATCAAAATCCATTCCATGTGCTATAGTAGAACCAATGCTTCCTAACATAGATCCACCCCTGCAACCACCTCTACCACAGTGGGAAGGAACAGGTGGGGGAGCATGATTCACAGGGTGGGGTGTATTACACATGGGTGTGCAGGTAGGTTCACAGGCAGCTCTGACACTAAGCTTTGGTGTGGTATGGCTATTTCATGAAGATTCTAAAGGAATTGGAAATTGAGAGGTAGATGTACATCGACATCTACACCCAATGCATGAGTGAAAAATTATAGATAAAGTTTGATGGGTATTATGTAAAGTTTATTATGTTTGAACATGTCTAAACATGCTTGCAATAATTTTATGAATGTTTTTTAATATAAACCATCATAGTTTCACATAATCTAATTTTATTATTATTATATATATAATTAGTTTAATGAATATATTATAAAATTTTAACATCGACTATTGGAATATATACATATAATATTTTATTTAAAATTTATGTTACAAATATATATTAACTAATGGTATTTGTTATAATAAATTTAAAGATATATATTGATAATATTATCAATAGATAAGTATTTCATATTAATCTATTTATAATTTTTTTTAACAACATATATATTATCTATTGGTATTATTATAATTGTAATAGATCTATTTCATTTTTCTTAATAACATTTAGTGACATAGTTGTTACCAATAATTTAGTGACATGAAACTTTTTGTTGGTAAAATGATTTACCAATATAAAATGTAATTTACCACGAGATATACCAATGTTGGAAAAGGATAATTATTTTTTAGTTACAACTTTTCTAGTTTTTCAATCATTATATTTCAATATATACTATTTTTCCTCTATCTCTACTGCAGGTTTGTTTTTCGCTTGGCAATGAATTCAGTGGAAGGGATTGGTGGATCTGTTGTGGGTGAGCCTCTCTATTAAAACCTCGACCGGTTTCATCACTTATCTAAATTTCATATCCTATGTGTCTCTCCTTGTTGGTTCGCTGCAGTGGTTTCTCAAAGGCTTTGGGATTTGCGGGTCATCTAGTCTTCGGTGTCCCAGGAGGTGCGTCTTATGCTAATCAATCTATAATGTGGAGTTATTCATTGGTGGTTGCTGTGTGCAGTGTTCCTCTCCGCTGGATGTGGTTTTGGTGGTCGTCTCTCCATTGAAGCCTTATATGATCATTTTTCTGCTCTAGCTCCAAGCTATTCTCACTTCTCTCCCCATTGGTCAACCGTGTGGGTTGATAGAAAGATTTGGGATATGCCTTTGTTCAGCCTTGCTGTCCCAAGAAGATGGCCCCAGCTCCACTCCCGCGCTTCGGTGGTTCCAGGTTGATGGTGCTCTTCAAGGGTGGTGATGGATTGATGGTTTGTTTCTCTTCGTGTTTCGCAGATCATTCTTCTCTAGTGTGTGTCTTTTGGTTGGCGACATTGTGGGTGTTTGTGGTGGTGACATGGATTATGGTGTCTGTTTTTTGTGGTTATGGTGGTGACGTCCATGGTTTTCCAGCAAACATTGGATCATCGTTCATAGTTTTTTCAGCGTTGAAGGCATTGTTCATTGTGTGGCACATGTGTCTTGTCTCAGTTGGACGTCAAAGAAGTGGATGCTGGTGTCGAGCGACGAGGACCGAAAAGACGGCGATGGAAGCTCCAACGACGTTGGTGATGGATGATCTGGCGACGACGATGATGGTGGTTCTGAGAAGCGAGAGGATGAAGGTGACTGGATGATGATTATGTCGTCGGCTCGAATTTAGGTTGGTGAGAAATTTGGTGTCTACGACACTCGAGGTGTCTCTTGGATAAATTATAAATGATGACGGCTAACATGTGGACTAGAAAGTGGTTTATGTTTTTTAATTTTGAATTTGAAAACTATAGTGGTGGCGTGACGCTTTATCTATGAAGAAGGCGAGATGTGAGTTTTAGTTTTTGAATTTTGTGATGTACAGTTACCACTTTTCCTTAAATTAGCTCTTAGAAAATATAAAAAAAATTTGGAGGAAAAGAGGTTTTCTTTCTTTCATTGATGGAGGAGCTTAGTTCACTCCTTCACAGAGGGATGCCAACGACGTCTCTATCCCTGAATGGTCCTAGCCCAGGTCAAGGGAGGTGGATTAAGTGGAACCCTCATAGCTCTAGTATGAAACTTAATGTGGATGGCTCATGTTCCCAAGGCATTATAAGAGGAGGGGGATGGTATGAGACATGATAGGATCTATGGTCATCAGATTTAGTGCCTATTATGGCCCGAGAACCCCCATTGAAGCTGAATCCATAGTCATGCTCAGCGGATTGTTCATCTACCATGAGAATCACACTCCTGTCTCCTCATCTGAATCAGATTCATGCATCCTGGTCAAATTCCTTCACAACAAAGCTAGGCCCCCATGGTTGTTATGTTACATTATCAGAAAATTTAGGCTTCTACTGCGTGAGGACATTGATATTACCCACGCATGGAGGGAGGGCAATTCTTCTGCTTATTGTCTTGCTAGCAAGGGGATCCCTAACAACCATTGAATTATCTATGATAGCCTCAGGTCTCTTCCCAATGACTATAACCTCTTTTTTATCAATGATTCATTAGGCTTGTACCACTTTAGTCCCCCTTTACTTGATGGGATCATTAATAAAAATTCATTTTCAGCAAAGAACCCGTTATTCCGCACCGTCTACAGGATTAGTTAATCTTAATATTCCCACTTATGTGATTTTAATTTTGAATATCCAACATAAAAATATGTAATATGTATGATATTTTTTAATTAATAAAATCAACTTAATTTTGACCAAAAATATTAGTGAATGCGATTAAAATTAATTACAGTGATTAAGGTAAAGTTAAGCTTAATAAGGGACTAGACCTTAATATTAAGCACAAAAATGACCTGGAAACTTGTCTAAAATCCATTTTCTTCCAATAATTAGACCATATCCCCACTTGGTTTGAAATTTCTAGTTTATTGGGATATTATTAGATGGAAGTTCCCTATATAAAAGTTTAAGTAAGGAAAAAGATAAAAAGGGAACTTTTATTACCTTTAATTTTTATAAAACTTTGAGATATGTAAATAACATCATATTTTTGGCTATACATATCATTTTTAATATATATGAGTCATTTTTAATATAATAATTTATTAATTATTTTTATAGATGGTTTATTTACATAAAATTCATAAAAAATTCCAATGTAGTGATTATTTAGTTAATAATTGACTAAAATAAATGATACTATAAATATTAAAAGTGAAGTTAATTGATTGAATAATTATCTTTATTTATTTTTTGTAGATCAATATATGATGTTACACACCTAGAAAATTAATATATTTGTATTTTAATATTAGATTTATATTTTAAAATTAACATTAAATATATAATGTAAAAATAGACATTATTGTTATTTTAAAATAAATGAATTTTTATTAAATAATTTCTAATTAATAAAAACCCTATATTATGCCAAGTGATTTTTACGTGTTAATAAAAATTAAATATGGTCTATTAATTGACCAATTTTTCTTTTATAATTAATATATTGACCCATATATTATAAAAATGTTGTTAACACAATCCGGGTTTAAACATCGTTTTAGCGCGTCTTGTGCAATTGTTTTAAAATTAATTTCCAAAACACATGGGAATTTTATTTTATAAATTATTTATAATATTAATAATTAATTGGATATATATATTCTAATAAATCTCAAATTATTTCAGTCTTAATGGTTAAATTAATCAGATTATAAAACTAGATGATTTAATAAAAAAACCAAAATGATAAAATTGGGGAATCTTTGAAGTTAAGGAACCAAATTATTATAACGCACATATTTTGTCTAGTGGTGGTTTTAATCGACCATGAATACCATTTAATCCATTATTTTTCCATTTTGGAGTCACTTTATGTAAGGCATACCACCCATTAATGAATACCTTTTATTATTTACATGAGTGACACTCCCGCTCTACTATAAAAAGGAAAACACTCTACCCATTCATCACACAACTCAAGACACATTGTGTAAGATAACAGTTTATGGAAAGGTATGTTTTCATTATGTTTTTGTTGAATCCTTTTTTTAGGGTTTCAAGGGATGTCTTCTGAAAGTATGATAGGATTTGGGGGTGTTCCAGGGGCTCGGGGCATGGAAGAAGGGAGAGCTGGGAAAGAAAGTCCAGGGAACATGACCTGCGCACGACTAGAGAAACCGTGCGGCCTACCCATGTGAAACCGTGCAAGCCTTTTTCGTCGAACAGTAGCCTGCGCACGGTTTTCACATGATTTGTCAAACTGTGCGGCTGGCCCAGGTGAAACCGTGCGACCTTTCTTCCCTGGATAGTGGCACGCGCACGGTTTGCGCACGGTTTTCCAAACCGTGTGGACAAAATGGGAGGCCACATAATGTTGGGGAAAATTACAAGTTTTCCACTTAGAGATTTTAAAACCCACTCAGGATTTCCTCTCATTTCCTCCCTATTCACCCTTGGTGTGAACCAAATCGCCCAACAACTCCAAGAGATCAATCTCCCTCGTTTCTAAGGCGTTTTTTGTGCTGTTGGTTGCAGATCGAAGCTCTGGGTAAGGCTAATCCCATCCTTGGTTCTCCTTTTGGTTTAGGGTTTGTAACTTCCCTCCCTCTTGTTCTGAAGCTCTAAAACCCTATCTTTTGGGTGATTTTTAGGTTGAAGCTCCAAAGGTTGGTCGAATCAAGGTCTAAGTACTTGATTAAGAGTGCGTTCAACTGCGGTTTCGAGGTAGGTGGTCTACAAGTTATATGCCATGTTTATTTGAGTAATTTGTGCATGTTTAGTTATGTTATTGTCTTCCCTTTGTTATGTTTTGGATAACCGTGGAATGTTAGGAATAGATGGTGGTTATAATGGAAAATGGGAACCCTCACGATTTCCATGGGATGTGTTGGGTCAGACTTGACCTAATTGGGCCCATCTATGGGATGTGCCGATTCGTCCCAGGCTTAGGGAATGTGTTGAAAAAGTGACCTTATTGTGATTAAGGGTAGTGACCTTAAGGAATATTTTGGCATGTTGGGTTGAACATGGAATAGAAGTTAGGTGATGCACCCAGACTTGGCAATAACCAGAGGGTTATATAGAATGTATTAAATGGTTGATTCATGGGAATGATGAACGATTAAATGGGTTAATATGTAAACTGTTTTAAAGACCATAATGGGATGGATTATTGGTGTAGTGTTGAGTGCTTAGTGAAATAATTATAACACATGGGAATTGGGTGAATGGTTAAATGATGTGAAATGGTAATGTGTTTATGGGTTAAGGCATAATGTGAATTCCCATGTGGGTTGTTGTGGATTGTGATTTCTAAAGGTCATTGTTTGAAATGGTTGATGGTTACTTATATATAAGCATGTGCACATGGATTGGTAGAGTGGGGTATGACTTGAGGCTCTATGCCCACAGGTCGAGTGAAGACTGAGGCTCCAAACTCCACCCTAAATTCACGGGTTTGGAATGGGGAATGATGATCTATTCTCCTAACGGTTGCATTCACCCAGACTGAGGCTTCGAGGAGAGGATATGGTTGATATGAGGGTGTTAGTCTTAGTGAGATAGGATAACAATGTGTTTACCCTCTTGCATGTGATTGTTGACCTTATACCCATGTAACATAATGTGTGTGATTAACCCATGGAAATGTGACTAAATGGTAAGGGATGGTAAATGGTAATAAATTGATGGTAATTGAATGGCAATGGCTTTGGCTCTGAACTGGAAAATGGAACCTTAAATTATTACTTGGAATTTATCATTCATATTCCTTTTTCATGCACTACCTGTTTATACTGGATATTTTGTAGACACCGTTGGTGGTGGCCTACTGAGTTGTTCTCACAACCTGCTCGGGCCGCCGTTGGGTACCCGAGCAAACTTCATGTTTGCAGGTCAGGAGAAGGGTAAGGGTCCTTTCTAGTTAGTGAGTTGACATGGGTAGCACTTGGTGTAGGATCCAGACTTGGAGTCGGGACTATTTTGGAGATTTTGGCTGTTATCTTTATTTTGGGTTTTTTTCACCACAACACTTGTAGTTTGACATGACGTGGCATGTTTATTATTGGAAATGGTTTTTATGCATGTTCATTGTTTATTGTTTATTGTTCTGCTATTTGGTTTATTTCTTTTGTGGGTTACTCTAATAAAATGGGGGTATAGTCTCCCCACTTGACTCTATTGACTCCCGCTGCTAGTCGGTAGCCTTTGGCGTATGTGGATGCACACCTAAGTTCATGTTACCACCCATCTCGGAGCACCGGTTTAGTAGATTCAGGGTTGGGGATGTTACAAAGTGGTATCAGATGAGGTCTTTCTTCTCCTTCTCCAAGGTCTTGTTATTTGGGATTGGGAGCCAAGGGTTAGGATGTGTCGGGCCATGGCAATGATCTTGTTCTTAGGAGTAGATAACCCAGGTACGGGGGGAAAACCAAGTCACCGTGGGTGGGGAATGTTGTTCTTGGTTGTGTGTTGTTACAGTTGATGATATTTCACCATTGGGTGATGCACATGTGGTGTGATGTGACTGTTTTATGATATTTGGATCGTGGACTTAATGGCACAGGGATTTATATTCATGCATCATTATAGGCACCCAGGGAGATAGGTGACATGCATTTTGTTAAGCACATGCACGGGATGGGTGTGTGAGGTAGGAAGGTAGGGTGCATCATGCATTTCATGAAACCAAGAAATGATGAGAAGAATGAAATAAAACAAGTGGGTAAATGATGTTTAATGGAATTTAATGGTTTGAAATGAAGACAAACAAGTTTTGTAAAGTTTGGTGATATTTCATGGTTGTTTACCCCATGTGGACCATGGCCCACGGTAGGGATGGTTGGGGCGGTTATAGATAGAAAAGTTCTTTTGTTGCAGTTGTGAAGTTCTATGGTTTGCGTGCTAAATCTCTTGTTTGGGAATGTAGAGAGATGCCACCCTGACGTCAATTTCCAGTTGGACAACGAGAGGATGTTGCTGAGAACACTCCTCTAGTAGAAGAGCAAGAAAATGTGGTGATCAATGAAGGTAGAGAAGACCAGTTCTGAGGGAACATGGCTTTCCTTATGCAGATGATGGATCAGGACCCAGGGCGGGTTGCACCGAGTATGTTTGAGCTAACCAGGGAATTCCAGATGCAGCACCCTCCAACTTTCACCAGATAGGGTGGACCAGAGGCAGCAATGTTCTAGTTAGAGTCTGTCCAGATGATGCTGAATCATCCAGATACCCCGGTCGAAAAGCGGGTAAAGCTGTTCGTTTATATGTTGCGGGACCAGGCAAGGTGTTGGTGGGACATCCAGGCTCAAATCGAGCTGGTTGACGTAATGTCATGGAAAGTCTTTTAGGAAAAGTTTCTGGAGCATTTCTACCTGCATACTTTGAGGCAAGAGCGGGCTGCAGTGTTTACGAGCCTGAATCAGGGATTTTTATTGGTGATGGACTATGCTAGTCACTTCACTGATTTGTGATTCTTCGTCCCAGTGTTAGCAAGGGATGAGGTGGTGGCAGCAAGTCGTTTCCAGGATGGGATGAGAAATGAGATCAGGTCTCAAGTAAATATCTTCCGTTTAAAGAGGTTTTCAGAGGGGATGGATCAGGCACTCATCCCTGAAGGGAACTTGAAGGGAGTTTCGGTTTGTGGAGTTGTCGTGCCAGCTGGGCGGACAGGTGGTGCATCTTCTAAAGATCGGAAGCGCCGTTTGGAAGGTTTCCAACAAGGTGGTCAGAAGAGAGGGTCAGCCTCTCAGAGTGGGGATTAGGTGTTCTTCTATTAGTGTGGTAGGCCGGGGCACATGCATGGTCAGTGTCCTCGACTTCCAGTTGAGTTTCGTTCATACGGCAGGATGGGGCATGTGCAGAGGTTCTGCAGGAACCCTAAGCAGGTGGGTGAGCATGGTGAAAAGCAGGTGCCAGATACGGGAAGGGGATCAGTTTTCCCGTATCAAACAGGCAGTTGGAGCTCCACGGGCCGTACTGGAAAGGGCGGTGGACGTGGAACCCCCGGGAAAGATCGCTTAGTCGAGCAGGGCAGTGCAGTGCAGGGACTTTAGGATGGAGCCCAGGGTTCAGGGTCAAGTCAGCTTCAGGCAGTTTAGCTTGCACCTAGTGATGGTGAGGCCAGACCGTCGACTGTTCGAGGTACGTTCCTTGTATCTTCTACATTTTCTAGTTCGTTTTTTGACACAGGTTCCACACACTCTTTTATCTCTGTTGAACTTGTGGTAGTGCTGGGTTTACCTGTGGAAGCGGTGTGTGGAGTGATTTCAATTGAAACTCTGTTGGGAGTGCAGGTTGAGGATATACAGCAGTGCAAGGGATGTGCCTTGGAGGTTGGTGGATATCATTTTCTGTGGGACTTGTTCGCTCCCGAGATGTCAGGGTTTGACATAATATTGGTAATGGATTGGTTGGTGTTGTATCGGGTGCACATAGGCTGTTGTTATTGCAGAGTGTCGTTTAGGTCGCTTGAGGGTGACGCTTACGTTCACCGTGGTGAATGGGATGTTCGAGCAGGGCGTGTGGGGCATTTTCGTCAACAGATGAGTGGACTCATGGCTTGAGTAGCATGTCTCATGCTTGATGATACTGAAATAGGTGAACAACCTATTTTTCCTCCCGTGGTGGATCGGATTCAGGATGTGTTTCTTGAGGATTTCTCGGGGTTTCCACCCGAGAGGGATGTTGAGCTCACGATCGAGTTGCTGCCGGGAGCGGAGCCAGTTTCTAATCCGCCATACCGAATGGCACCAGAAGAACTCCAGGAACTAAATTTTCATCTTGAGGAGTTGGAGCGTAAGGGGTTTATTCATCCTAGTATGTCTCTTTGGGGATCTCCCGTTCTTTTTTCAAAGAAGGCTGATAGGTCGTTAAGGTTGTGTGTTGACTATCGGAAGTTAAATCAGATGACGGTGAAAAACTGGTACCCTCTTCCTAGAATTGATGACCTGTTTGATCAGTTGAGGGGTGCATCGGTGTTTTCTAAGATTGATCTGAAGTCAGGTTATTACCAGATGAGGGTGAGGTCTTCTAACATACCGCTGATAGCTTTCCGGAGTCGGTATGGGTTGTTTGAGTTTGTGGAAATGCCTTTCGGCTTGACCAATGCACCAGCGGTGTTTTTGGCATTGATGAACTAGATATTTCATCCCTATATAGATCAGTTTGTGGTTGTCTTTGTTGATGATATCTTAGTGTACTAAAAAACTCATGACAATCATGCCCAACATCTTGACATCGTCTTGGGTATGCTAAGAGAGCATCGTCTATACGCAAAGCTATCAAAGTGTCAATTCTGGATAGGTGAGGTGCATCTTCTGGGTCACATCATCTTGGAGGCAGGTCTAATAGTGGATCCAGAGAAAGTTCAAGTAGTTGTGTCTTGGGAGAATCCGAAGAGTGTTTCTGATGTTTGGAGTTTTCTAGGTTTAGCCGAGTATTACCGAAGGTTCATTCAAGATTTCTCTCGATTGGCAGCACCACTATCGAGCTTGACCAAGAAGGGAATCAGGTTCAAGTGGTATGAGGCTTGTGAGAACACCTTCCAAGAGTTGAAAAAGCAGTTGACAACCGCACCTATCTTGATCTTACCTGAGCCGGGTAAGAAGTACATCATGTTTTGTGATGCGTTTGAAGTTGGACTTGTGGATGTGTTGATGCAAGATGAGCGGGTTGTGGCTTATGGGTTGAGGCAGTTGAGACCCCATGAGTGGAACTACACCACTCATGACCTTGAGTTGGATGCAATGGTGTACACCTTGGAGTGCTGGAGGCACTATCTATTGGGAGAATGGTTTACCATGTTTACCGACCATAAGAGTTTAAAATACATATTCTCATAGTGGGATCTGAATCTTCAGTAGAGAAGGTGGGTTGAATATCTCCACTATTATGACTTTGAGTTGGTGTAGATGCTGGGAAAGGGAAACAGTGTTTCTGATGCTCTAAGCAGGATGGTTTAGAATCAGGCAGTTCAGGAGTCCAGCACTGAGTAGAAGGTGATGGATTTGTTTGCAGAGATGCACCTGCAGGTGTATAACGAGAGTGGTCAGGTCACTCTTGCTTCCTTGACAATGGAGTTGATGCTTTTGAGACGAGTTAAGGAAGGTCAGCTTGATGATCCGGAGTGTTTGATCATGAAGGAAAATCTTAAAGGTGGGGAGCTACCTTCTGGTTGGGCTGTCGGTGTAGATGGTGTTGTTCATGTTCGTGATCATGTGGTTGTTCTAGAGTGTTTTTGGTAAGTGTTTATACGTGAGTTCCATGAATCAAAGTGGGAAGTGCATCCTGCTTTTACCAAGATGTACCGTGATCTTCAAAAGTAGTTTTAGTGGCCTGGAATGAAAAAGGAAGTTGCAGGCTTTGTGGCACGGTGCCTTACCTATCAGCAGGTGAAGGCCGAGCATCAATACCCAGGTGGTTTGTTGCATCCATTTCCCATTATGGAATGTAAGTGTAATGATGTAACAATGGATTTTGTCATGGGTATTTCAAGGATGTCGTAGAATAATGATGCAATCTATGTAGTTATGGATCTGTTAACGTAAGTGGCTCATTTCTTACCGATTCATGAGACCTTTACAGTCGACCAGTTGGGTGAGCTGTATGTTTGGGAAATAGTGCGGTTTCATGGTGTTACGCAAACCATAGTTTCAAACTATGATCCGCGTTTCACATCGCGTTTCTAGCAAGGGTTGTAGAAGGCACTTGGTACGTAGGTGTTTTTGAGTATGGATTTCCACCCGCGGACGGACGAGCAGTCGGAGTGTACAATCCAAGTGTTGGAAGACGTGTTAAGAGCTTGTGTCTTGGACTTTGGTGGTTCCTAGGAGTGGCACCTATCGTTTGTTGAGTTTGCCTACAACAACATTTTTTAGGCTACAATTCAGATTGCACCGTTTGAGGCACTCTACGGGAGGCCATGTAGATCTCCATTGTGTTGGATGGAGGCCGGTGAATCTGAATTGTTGGGGCCGAGTCTCGTGCAGGAGACTTCTAAGAAAGTTAATTTGATTAGGAAGCGGATGGCTACGGCTCATAGTAGGCTAAAGGCGTATTCAGATTGGAGGCGTAGACCTCTTGAGTTCACGATTGGCGATAAAGCGTTCCTTCGGGTGTCGCCAAAGTTGGGTCACTATCGGATTCGAAAGTAGGGTAAGTTGGCACCCAGGTATGTGGGACCTTTTCAGATTGTGGAGAGGATTAGACCAGTGGCTTACCAATTGTCTCTTCCATAGTGGTATGGTGGGATGCATGATGTGTTTCATGTGTCACAGCTTCGATAGTATCATCTGGACCCATCTCATGTGGTTGATGTGGAGGATGTGGAGCTTGAGGATGATGTGTCATTTGAGGAGCATCTGGTTTGTGTGGTGGATCGTAGTGAAAAGGTCTTGCAAGGAAAGGTTGTGCCATTAGTGAGAGTACTATGGCAGCATGGGAAGGTTTAGGAAGAAACTTGGGATCGGGAATCAGATATGCGGGATCAGGGGCCCGAACTCTTCTCTTCAGTGGAGCATTAAGGCTTGGGAACTCGGCTCGGGGACCGGCCGTTATAAGGCGGGGAGGTTGTAAGATCCCGGTTTTTGGAAAGGTATGTTTTATTTATGTTTTGGTTGAATCCTTTGTTTCGGGTTTCAAGGGATGTATTTTGAATATATGAGAGGTTTTGGGGGTGTTTCAGGGGCTCGGGGCATGGAAGAATGGAGAGCTAGGCAAGACAGGCTAGGGCGCACGACCTGCGCACGACCAGGGAAACCGTGCAGCCTGCCCAGGTGAAACCGTGCAAGCCTTTTTCCTCGGATAGTAGTGTGCACACGGTTTGCGCATGGTTTGTCAAACTGTGCGGCGTGCCCAAGTGAAACCGTGCGGCCTTTCTTCTCTGGACAGTGGCACATGGACGGTTTGCGCATAGTTTTCCAAACCGTGCGGCCACTTAAATTTGGGGAAAATTACTAGTTTTCCACTCCGAGCTTTTAAACCCTACTCGGGATTTCCTCTCATTTCCTCCCTCTTCGCCCTTGGTGCGAACCAAATCACCCTAGAGCTCCAAGAGATCAATCTCCCTCGTTTCTAAGGCATTTTTGGTGCCATTGGTTGCAGATCAAAGCTCCGGGTAAGGATAATCCCATCCTTGGTTCTCCTTTTGGTTTAGGGTTTGTAACTTCCCTCCCTCTTGTTCCTAAGCTCTAAAACCCTATCTTTTGGGTGATTTTTAGGTTGAAGCTCCAAAGGTTGGTCGAATCAAGGTTTAAGGACTTGATTAAGAGTGCATTCAACTGTGGTTTCTAGGTAGGTGGTCTACAAGTTATATCCCAGGGTTATTTGAGTGATTTGTGCAGGTTTGGTTATGTTATTGTATTCCCTTGGTTATGTTTTGGATAACCTTGGAATGTTTGGAATTTATGGTGGTTATGATGGAAAATGGGAACCCTCATGATCCCCATGGGATGTGTTGGGTCAGACTTGACCTAATTGGGGCCATCCATGGGATGTGATGATTCTTCCCGGGCTTAGGGAATGTGTTGAACAAGTGACCTTGTTGTGATTAAGGGTAGAGACCTTAATGAACATGTTGGCATGTTTGGTTGAACATGGAATAGAAGTTAGGTGATGCACCTAGACTTGGTAATAACCATAGGGTTATATAGAATGGCTTGAATGGTTGATTCATGGGAATGATGAACAGTTAAATGGGTTAATGTGTAAAATTTTTTAAAGACCATAATTGGATGGATTATGGGTCTAGTGTTGAGTGCTTAGTGAGATAATCATAACACATGGGAATTGGGTGAATGGTTAAACGATGTGAAATGGTAATGTGTTAATGGGTTAAGGCATAATGTGAATTCTCATGTGGGTTATTGTGGATAGTGATTGCCGAAGGGAATTGGTTGAAATGGTTGATGGTTACTTATATATAAGCATGTGCACATGGCTTGGTAGAGCGGGGTATGAATTAAGGTTCTATGCCCACGAGTCGAGTGAAGACTAAGGCTCTGAACTCCACCCTAAATGCACAAGGTTAGGAATGGGGACTGATGATCTATTCTCCTAACGGTTGCATTCACCCGGACTGAGGCTTCGAGGGGAGTATATTGTTGCTATGAGGGAGTTAGTCCTTGTGAGATAGGATAACGATGTGTTTACCCTCTTGCATGTGATTGTTGGCCTTAGACCCATGTAACATAATGTATGTGATTAACCCATGGAAATGTGATGAAATGGTAAGGGATGGTAAATTGTAATAAATGGATGGTAATGAAATGGAAATGTATTTGGCTCTAAACTAGAAAATGGAACCGGAAATAATTACTTGGAATTTGTCATTCATATTCATTTTGCATTCGCTACCTGTTTATACTGGATATTTTCTAGACACTGTTGGTGGTGGCCTATTGAGTTGTACTCACACCCTGCACGGGCCGCCGTTGGGTACCCGAGCAGACTTCATGTTTGCAGGTTAGGAGAAGGGAAAGGGTACTTTCGAGTTAGTGAGTGGACATGGGTAGCACTTGGTGGAGGATCCAGACTTGGAGTCGGGACCATTTTGGGGATTTTGGCTGTTGTCTTTATTTTGGGTTTTGTTCACCACTGCACTTGTAGTTTGACATGATGTGGCATATTTATTATTGGAAATGGTTTTTATGCATGTTTATTGTTTATTGGTTATTTTTCCACTATTTGGTTTATTTCTGTTGTGTATTACTCTGATAAAATGGGGGTATAGTCTCCCCCCTTGACTCTATATACCCCTACTGCTAGTCGGCAGCCTTTGACGTACCGGGAGGCGCGCCTAAGGTCATGTAACCACCCGGCTTGGAGCACCGGTTTAGTGGCTTATGGGTTGAGGATGTTACACATTGGCTCATCCAACCACTGTCGAAATAGCCTTCCAATATCCCTCCCCTTGACCTAGAATCCCCCATTGTGCATAAAGCAATCCAAAGAAGCTTTTCGTACAAACCAAAAGAAGTTACCCAATTAAGATGTCCCACATTCTCTCAAGCTTTTTAGTTTCATTTCCATTGTACACTCCCTATACTATTATTATTATATGATTACATAAAAAAAAGTATCATAAATATACTATGATTTTTTATACTATGTTTTTGATCTACACTTACACACACCTCCATCTAATGGGTAGCGAACATACTTTTTTTTGCGTTCGGTGAACTACTGTCTCATGAAACGATGATTGTTGAATTTTTATTTACTGCCTCTAATGGTGGATATTATGATGGAAAATATATTTATATATGATATAAATTATATTTATAATTTCTATATTCTTCTATAATTTTTATTTAGAATATACCTTTGTTCTTTCCAAGTTCTGTAAATACGATAATTTCATTCGAGGAAGTGTGGACTACCACCCCCTCAAAGCGATATGAATCGTTCATGCCATACATGGAACATATAAATAATGGTTTTAATAAACCTATATAACATATATAAAAAAGATATTATACTTTAATTATAATATACATATGTATCATTTATTTTTCATTTTTTTAATACAACAATGAAATGAAAGTAGCTTTCATGCGTACGTACAACCCACCATCTCCATGAACAGTGAACTACATTTATAATCTCCAAATTTTATGGACTATTATAAAAAATTATGTACTGAATATATAAAATAATTTATTCATTGTTTAAATTCTGGAGATGATTAAATCATGATCTAATAAATAGTAACAAAAAGTTGCAATTCCAAACATACTTAAGAAAACTAGGCAATTAATACCTGAAATAGTTAAAATAATTAGAGTGTTAAAAAAAGGGTAATAAAATATTGCAAGAAGTTAATATATGATATTATAAACATGATTATAGTTCTTATATAATTTATTAACATATTTTATACCACTATACAATAGGATAAATACCACTCAACAAAAGAAAGTTTATGTTAAGGGATTATTGTCTCATTTTCATTCCATGAGACATACTAAATTATTGAGCACCTATTTTCTTATATATGGTGTAAATACTACCACGTTGACAAATAATATCATTAATTATATTATCTTCATGGTATTTAAATGTTTTATTTAAGATTTATTACCTTTGGGGTTTCCAATTAATTTGTTACTACACTAGTAAGGGATTTTCATCATTCATTTTAAATCTGTAAGATTAAAGTAATATTCACTACTTACTTATTTTGTGTGCTATAAATACTAACCATTTTGATATATAATATCATTATTTACATTTATTTTGTGGTATTAAACATTTTAATTTATGTTACTCTTTTATGGAACCCTTGACTCATAATCTACTCAAGTAGTAAGAGAATTTCGTTTTAATTTACATTCCATAGTGACTTATTTATTATTATATTCCAATTCAAATTCATTTGGTGTATATAATACATTTTCATGTTATATTATGAATCCTATTATTCTCATGATATTCTATGTTTCATGTCATACCATTCTGTGGATTATGATTCAAATGATTCAAAGTGGGATATGACACTTTGGAATGTTTAAATATTATTCTCTTCAAGAATGATCTTAATGGTTATCATTGAAATTTCAATTCTTTTTGTGATTTTCAACATTATATTGAAATAATCACTTTATTTTAATAATTTTTAATTTTTAATTTACTTAAATATCCATATCATTTTCATGGATATGATTATTTCTTAAATCGTATACCATTTTTCATACGGTGTTAACTATAAAAAATTTAGATTCTTGGTATGAAGCCTTTAAAGTATTATATTCTTGGAATAAAGCCTTGAATTTATTATATTATTGGCATGAAGACTTGAAAATATTAGATTCATGGCATGAAACCTTGACCTATTAGATTCTTGGAAGGAAGCCTTGAAATTATTAGATTCTTGGCATGAAGCCTTGACAGTATTAGATTCATGGCACAAAGACTTGACAGTATTAGCTTATTGGAATGAAGCCTTGAAAGTATTAGATTCATGGCATGAAGCGTTGATAGTATTAGATTCATGGAACTAATCTTTTACATTATTATATTCCTGGCATAAATCCTTGAAAGTATTAGATTCTTAGCATGAATTTTTGAAAGTATAAGATCCTTAGCATGAATCCTCAGTAGTATATTATAGATATAAATAATTAATAATTTACCTCATTATATTCAGTTATTATTCATCCATGAGATTTTTCATCAACATATCTATGGATACATTTCATTATCAGTTTATTGATTTAAATGACATGGGTTTAAATTTCTTACCTTTCCATATTGATATTTCCACATCTAGTTATTTGAGTGGCATGTGTCATTAGTTATTTACCTTTCCATGTTAATTTATTCATATTGATTCATTATTGATTTCTCTTTACATACCCTTACTGAGAATTTTATCTCACCCTTATTATGTTTCCTTTCCCCAGGTTATGAAAAAGAGATCATTGAATAAGCATTCAAGGATGCAATTTATTTCATTCTATTATGTCTCATGTTTTTATTTCTTATTTACCAATGTATTATGGGAATAATGTATGTAAAATGTATTTCCATGAATGCCAAAATAAAAGGTTATTTAGGATTTTATTCCTTATAATCATGTCAATGTAATGTAATAATGAACCGACTCCAGGCTTCCTATGGTCGGGGTGTTACACATCATATAGTAATGGTTGTGTTTTTAATGTCCTTCTTGATCTAGATCTCCAGATATACTCAATGGGCATGGTAAATTTTGTTTTATTTTAGGATTCCTCCACATATATAGAAATCTAGGATTATACTATTTGATCATGAGGATGATCCTCCTAGTGATAATACATCAATACATGGGCTTGTACTAAAGATACGACCTTCATGTGGTTCACCAGCTATACCATCACCCATTGAGCTATAGTTAGCACCAACACTACCAGTTGAGGATGCTCGCAGGATGAGTGTGTTGCAAGAGTTTCATAGGTAGTGACCTCATTGGTTTTGGGGTGATCCAGACCCCCAGGTGGCTAAGGATTGGCTAGAGGCATACACTCACATTTTCTGCCTTGTGAGGGTGCCTACCGATCAGATGGTCATCCTTACTACAATTCTTCTTCAGGACTCTATGGGGCGATGGTGGAGCTTAGTGATCGTGTCACAAAACAAGAAATATCTATCCTGAAAAGTTTTCAAGTTTAATTTCAGATATGAGTTTTATCCAGTCACATTGTGATCGGTACGCATGCATGAGTTTTTGCATCTGTAACAGGGCAGTGTGACCTGTTATAGTTGGTTTTCTAGAACCAACTATTTGTAATTTGATTAAATGAATATTTAATGTATTTAAATATTAAAAATATTATTACATATTGTTAATTGTTATTCATGACTATGATGTAATAATTTCTTAGAGTATTTTTTGCATTGATAAGGTCATGGAAGTTCCCTGCTATGACGAGAACCTTGAAATTCTATAACAATATTCTTAAATATTGTTATATGATTGGATGGAATACTATGATGGGAAACATAGTATACAGATCGTTAGGTTAAAGTACTCGTAAGAATATGATACTTCTTCTCATGAAGTTATCACTTGGTAATCTCCAAGATGGGAGATTATGAGAACAAACCTGACAGTAAGAATTATGCATGTTTTGGATTAATCAGATATTCCTATCTGCGAGAATGTGTAATGGTCCTTAGAATTTAATATTATCATTAATACATGTCACGACTCATACACTTTGATTTACTGATGAAAACCATCATGCCATATTTTGACAGGACGTAGTGTACATTGGGTGTGTCACGAATGATATGTTATTAATTGAGAAGTCAAGGAAGGATTTATCCCTTCCATTTATGGAAGTTGATAACTCAGCCTTTTCAATTAAAAACAACCATCACCCTAAATTCCATGGCCATAGTGTAACGATGAGTTTATTTTAGGTAGTCCAAGAATGACGTATCAAGCATATAGGTTGATGACACTATCAGGAAACCTACATGATGAGATATTGTGGAAAAGGGATTATAATAGAAAGTGATCATTCATATGTAGATTTTGTTGTTGTGACTTTTAGTTCTTTCTCTGGGGTTCCTTGACCCTTTTCTAGATTGTAATCTTGGACTTTAGGCAAGCCCATATAATGATAACAAGAAAGAATCCTAGAGGGTCACACACGATGTATTTCTAGTGATATTAATTAAATTCTATTTTAATTTAATTATTAGAATAAATAATATTCTCAATGCTGATGAATAATTTTATTCAAGTTAAAATGATCGCATAAATTAAATAAATATTTATTAACCGGATCGTGAATATAATATATTTATTTATTTTACTAAAAATTTAATAAATATGTATTTTCTATTTTGTAAATGAAAATATTTATCTTAAAGAATAATTTATTATTATTCGGGTGTTCAATAAATGGAAGAGGATTTCGAACAAACCAAGACTATTTCTGGTAATAAATTATGTAACACCCAAAGCTTCCATGGTACGCTTCTCTTTCAATAATGCAATAGCTTGCATTGTACGCAAGTTCGAGATTCTAACACAGCGCGACCAATCAAAGTAGCTGTTATAAATAGTAATAACCACTTTTTGAAATTTTATAGATTCTATTATTCAAATTGGACTTCTTTTTTGTATTCAGAATATTGAAATTAGCCTAATTTGAATTTTTTGTATTTTTCTGAGAAGTTCCAATTTTTGATGAATAGTGAAAAATACTAAACTTTAATTAAAAACAACTTTTTTTGTCAATATAATTTATAGTGATAAATTATACTATTGAGTGGTTTTAAAGTATAATTAGAATATATTTTGACCATTTATCCAATGGTGGTCATTAGAATTAATTTCACTTTGAAATTGGACATAAACAATTGCCAATCTTTTGATAGATATTGTTTCTTAAAAACACGCTAATTGTTTTAACAACGAGAATTAATTATAAAATTAATTAATGAAAATTATATGTTTTTAATTTGGTAAAATAGAAATCATTTTTTATTTGGAATATCAAATATATATTAGGGTGAATGTTTGGTATTTTTCTGAAAAACATCAATTTTTGATGAATACTGATACCACTAAGTGGTTGTTAAGAAAACTGATTTTTTCATTTAAATGAAATTTTACCATTTATGTGAATTGAATTTAAAAAATCCAACATAAATGGTTTTCTTTAGTAATTAAAATTTGGTTCAATGGGATGAAAATGATTTTTTTGTGAATAGTAACTTTCGAGTATTATTAACAGCGATTAGAGGTAATTAGGGTAATTTAAGGTAAAAATAATGTTATAATAATAAGAAATTACCATGACACATGTCCTAACCTTATAGGATGAGTCTTTTCCGACCAATACAAACCATGGGTAAATTTTGGGACCCCATGGAGCCACTTGGGTATGATAATGACATTAATACCTTTTTATTTAAAACAAAAATAAAAATGTCACAAACATGTATTGTTTTACTAAAACAATTTTTTCGTGGGGTTATATAAGTTATATTTTTGACTAAAAATATTAATTAAAACGATAAAAAGATTTCTTAAATCATGGTAATTTTTTTATTATTTTTAGACACCAAATAAATAAAATTATTAATGACACAATGATGATACAATGTTTATGTCATTAATGAATGATTTAAATAACTAAGAAGATAAAGTTTAAAATAATATCCAAAACATGTCCAATTATTATTGGATGATTTTATTTAGAACATTGGACACCTTATCATATAATTTAATGTTTCTTGGTCATTTATAAACCGAAAAACATTATATAATAAAATAATATTTTCAATCCTTCCAAAAGAGACCCTCCTCTCCCTTATAAAAGGCCCCCACCTCGACCACCTAATTCACACCTTCAAAGACATTTGGCTCGAACAACCTCTACCAAAATAACCTCTCAACTTTCCTCCCTTCATCCTAGAGGCCTTACTTTAGTCATAAATCCAACCTAATAATCCCTTTTGATCAACTCAAAAGGATACACCTGAAGAAGAGGTAATAATTTCACCACCATCTTTCAAGTTCTTTTCTTCTTCCACTTCTTCTTTCCTTGTGGATTCCATTCTAAAATAATAACTCTGGTATATTATATATACTATGATTTTATTATAAAAAGGGTATAACCATATTAGTTATTTTATCCATCCTATGAATGAAAAAGTCACCACACGTGCGTACGTACGGCTTACCGTCTCCACGTCGTGGTGTAGTTTGTTATTAAAATAGTTAATCATTTATATGGTTATAAAAATGATTATAAATGATGTAAATAATAAATATAACATGATAATTATTATGTATATATGATATACCATTCAATTATATACTATTTTAATGTCAAAATAATGATATTGTCGCTCGTGCGTACGTACAGACTACCGTCTCCACAAACGCGATAAGATTCATTCCCCCTCATATCCATTCAAGGCTAATTTTCATTCTATGATTAAAAATAATGTTTAAGGACTTGATATCATTTTGGGTATGAATAAGATAAAACCTATCTATAACAAACACAACTTATCTAACAAAACATATAAAATGAAATGAGTAAGTTAACACCCGAAACGATGATAATACTAAAATATTATTAACAAAGAAATATTAGAAGATCATATACGATATAATATTAATATATATGATTATTTTATATTCTAATAATAATGATTTAACTATACAAGAGGTTAACCTACCCTCGAACATGGAAAAGTACAAGGTAAGGGTTAATTCTACAACCTCTTCATTATTCAAGGTTGTTTATACGTAATTATCTACTGGGGCCTCTTTATCATCCACATCCGTGTTTTCATAAAAATGTATTTCACAATTTTTTTACTATTTAATAGACAATGGGTTAAAGTAATTTATACCCTTGTTTTAATTTTTATCAGATTTTTATAAAGGAATCTTTTTTTCATTTTCACAACAAGGTACTTTTTAACCTTTTCAACAAAATTAAGGTAAGAATTTTTTTTAACTTATACGGTGGGTGCGGTTATTTTCCACCATTATAAAATCGCTGAAGCTTCCCTTACAATCTTATAGTAATATTTTCAAAATAAAGTTTTCCTTTTATAATTATGCGACTTTTAAATAATTTCAAAAAGGAGATATTTCTCTCAAATAGTTTTGATCTCATCTATTTCAACATACTATAATGTATTTTAATCTTATTTGAAGTTGATTTATTATGATACAAAACTTCCATAATTTATTCAAGGTTTTGTGATATGTTTCACAGTGGATTTGTTATTTTTATACCTTTCATGGTTTATGGATAATGTATTGACATTTTTTATGCCAGTTTTAATACGAATGTTTATGTTATGTTTAAAACTTTTCGTATGAGGAATGCATTGGACTTAGTAAGTGATGGGTGGATCCCGTTATAGATCCTCAATTCATCGGTAGGTCTAATGAGACAAACTAGTGTCTTGGAACAAGGCCTTGAAAAAATATTATTTTTAGTCTTAGCACAAGGCCTTGACTATGTGGTTATGATAGTATAGAATTTTGCATTCCATTATTATGAAAGTGGCTATGATATTGCATGTGATTATTTGACTAGTAGAATATCCATGTGAGTATGTAAGTGGAATTATTCTGATTTTATTTTTGCCATATTATGCTGAAGTTCAAGTTTAAAAGGCTTTTGTTTTAGTTTTATACATTTCCTTAAATGTTTATGCTTATTTGAGAAAGTTTATGCTATATTGTTTTCCTTACTGAGCATCTGAGCTCACCCCTTTTCTATGTTTTATTTTTCCCAGGATGCAAAGAAGTATATTATGACTGACCTGCATGGATAGTCTATGGGAACTTAGTGTTTTCTATGGAAAAAAAATGTAGTTTTAGTTTTCCATTTATGATGTAATGTAAACCTTATGAATGTATCTAGTATTTCTAAGTCTACTAAACTAATCGGTCATTCGAGACTTGATCATTTATGATCATGCCTATGTTATGTAATAATGTACCGACTCTTGGTAACTGGGGTCGGGGCGTTATAGTTGGTATCAGAGGCATTTTAGTACTAACCTTGAAAGCAAGATTTAGATAAACTCTGATTAGAGGAAATAGCCCTAAGATAGACTTTGATGATTAGTATAAAAGAACATCCTAGAATTTTGGTAAAGTAGAGATTTTGTGTATTTTTTGAGCAATACATCCCTGTCTGGATACGAGAAGGTAGAGGCGGCTCTGGCACAGATTTACCTAGGAGTGAAAACTCTGACAAAGAGTTTCGGGCTTGACTCGGGGTATCCTGGAAAACGACAACGGGCCTTGCTGCACTCTTGGTTATGACACTCTCAGTGGACATGATTATGATAATTCTCATTTTCTTTAGAAATCATTATGAAGAGTTTATAAGTATATAATTCCTCAAAAAGATCATCTTTATGATTATGGATTATATCCATAAATCGTTCAATTTACGCTAAGTATTTTACAAGTTTGGAATTATTCATTTCAATTCATAAACTGACCTTGTTTATGCCATTGTTTATAAATGGCACCCAATATACGGAATGTGAACTACACCAATATGTGTGATCCAAAAATAATAAGGATCATATCTTTCATGGTATTAAGACAAAATTTAGATGGGAAATATTCTCCCATGTATTCTCAACATATGAAGAAATAGTATCATGTTTTAATAAGATAAGTAAAAAATTCTCTGAGTCTTATGGCTTTGAAGGGAAGTAATAGAAGAAAAGGATGGAAGAGAGAAAGATGGATAAAGGGAAGAGGGAAAATAAGAATTTTCCAATATGTGATAACTGTGGGAAGAAACACCCTGGAACTTTCCTGAAAAGGATGGGCATTTTTTTATAAGTGCGGAGAAAAAGGACACCTAGTGCGTGACGACAAGGGTAAGAAAAAGGTTTCAAATGTACAGTGCTTCATCTTCATGGAGTGGGGACACTACGCAAACCAATGTCTAAATCATCAGAGTATGCCCCAAATTATGCTATTGGATAATAATCATGTTATGATACTACCACAGATGAGGAGGAATGATTAGAGTTCTTATGTTTTTATTAAAGAATTATGTTATTTGAGTGTTGTATCAACGATGTACTGGTTATAATAATTATGGAGTATATAAGTATTGTACTACAGTACTATTTCATTAAGGACTTGAGACTGTGTGGAACCATGAAAAGTGACTCAATAGAAGGTTAAATTTTTGGAAAATATATGGTTGAGAGAATGATAAACCATAATATGGTTTTGATACCGAGGTAGTTATTTTGGAATAATAAATGATTGATTTCGATAAATTATATTTGATATTCTTGGCTTCCTTGAAACTGATTAATGATTTTTATGTTCCATCATTGTTCGAGTTTACAACATTTTTTGATAGAAGGAGTATATCCAGTATTCTATAAGGAATAAGAGATCACAAATGTAATAAATAAGTATTTATGGTAATTCATGATGTTGTAGTGTTTTAAAAGAATACACGATGAAGGTTTTCACATGTTATTACGCAGAAAAAAGGATCTTCATTTTTTTTTACCTTCCTTATAAAATTTGGAATATTAGTTTAGACAGACGTATTTTGGATAATTCTAGTATGAGATTTTTTTTATTGCCATAAAAGGACAACCCGGAGGTCGGGTGGAAACCCATCACCTCTGGAAAGGCTGCGAGACTTGAACCCGCAACTTAAGGGTGACAAGGGTGTATCACCTACCACTGGACCACATGATGTCCTGGATTGAATAATGTAGTATTAAATTTAGGGCCTGATAGGTGATTTATAAATTCATTATTTTTGGAACCCTATACTATTAGAATAAATAGAATATTTTTTTTTGAAATCTTTTGGAGTGAAAGATGAGTTTGTGGTAGAAACTAGTTGAAGGATGAAACTCAACTTGTCAAGTATATATATATATATATATAAATAATTTTCCCTCTTATTATATGGGTAAATTAATTCTTAAACTATAGAGAGGGGATCTTAAAAATAAAAATGTGTTATTCTAACACCTTATGTTTTGTTGAACCGATGGGATTTCAAATCATCATAGATTGATGAATTTAAGGACCTCAATTTTACACTTGTTTATGATTGATGAACTCAATCACCACCTATAAATATTTATGTTTTTAATCTAATTATATGTCTCTAATTTACACCAATTTTCTCCAAATCGAGATCATAATTTTGTGGTGACCCTTTCATTTCCCTTTTCCTCTTATTAAGAATAAATTTTATTAACCTAATTTCCGATGTGGGTTTTTCCAAAGGTATATTATATTTTCAACCTTTTATTTTCGAAGAACAATTTCAAATTTATAGGACCAAATTTAATAAAGGAGGGGAGAATGTAACACCCCAAGCTTATAAAGTACGCTTCTCTTTCAATAATGCAATAGCTTTCATTGTATGGAAGTTCGAGATTCTAACACACCGCGACCAATCAAAGTAGCCGTTATGAATATTAATACCCACTTTTTGAAATTTTATAAATTTCATTATTAAAATTGGACTTCATTTTTGGATTCGGAATATCAAAATTAGCCTAAGTTGAATTTTTGGTATTTTTCTGAGAACTTCCAATTTTTGATGAATAGTAAAAAATACGAAACTTTAATTAAAAACAACTTTTTTAATAAAAATAATTTATAGTGATAATTTATACTATTTAGTGGTTTTAAATTATAATTAGAATATATTTTTACCATTTTATCCAATGGTGGTCATTATAATAAATTTCACTTTGAAATTAGACATAAACAATTGTCAATCTTTTGATAGATATTGCTTCATAAAAACACGCTATTTGTTTTAACAACAGGAGTTAATTATAAAATTAATTAATGAAACTTATATGTTTTTAATTTGGAAAATATACATCATTTTATAATTTGGAATATCAAATATAGATTAGGGTGAATTTTTGGTATTTTTTTGTAAAAATTTAATTTTTGATAAATAGTGAAACCACTAAGTGGTAGTTAAAAAACCGATTTTTCGTTTAAATGAATTTTTACCATTTCTGTGAATTGAATTTCAAAAATCAAACATACATGGTTTTCATTAGTATGTAAAATGTGTTTCAATAGGAAGAAATTTTTTTGGTGAATAGTAACTTTTGAGTATTATTAATCGTGATTAGAGGTAATTAGGGTAATTTAAGGTAAAAATAATATTCTAATAATATGAAATTACCTTGACACATGCCCTAACCTTATTGGATGAGTCTTGTCCGAAAAATACAAACCATGGGTCAATTTTGGGACCTCATGGAGCCACTTGGGTAAGATAATAACAGTAATACCTTTTTATTTAAGACAAAAATAAAAATGTCACAAACATGTATTGTTTTACTAAAACAATTTTTGCATGGGGTTTTATAAGTTATATTTTTTACTATAAATATTAATTCGAAATATAAAAATATTCCATACATCATGTTAGTTTTTTTATAATTTTTGGACACTAAATAAATAAAATTATTTATGACACAATGATGATACAGTGTTTATGTCATTAATGAATGATTTAAATAAATAAGAAGATAAAGTTTGAAATAATATCCAACACTTGTACATTTATTATTAGACGATTTTATTTAGAAAATGGGACACCTTATCTTCGACATTAATGATTTTTCGACCTTTAGAAACTGAAAAACATTATATAATAGAATAATATTATCAATCATTCCAAAAGAGCCCCTCCTCTCCCTTGTAAAAGGCCCGCACCTCTACCACCATATTCACGCATTCAAATCCATTTGGATCAGCCAAAATCTACCCAAATACCCTCTCAACTTTCCTCCCATCATCCTAAAGTCCTTACTTTAGTCATAAATCCAACCTAAGAATCCATTTTTATCAAATCAAAAGGAAACACCCGAAGAAGAGGTAATAATTTCCCCACCCTCTTTTGAGTTCTTTTCTTCTTCCACTTCTTCTTTCCTTGTTTTTTCCATTCTAAAATAATAACTCCAGTATATTCTATATACTATGATTTCATTATAAAAATGCTACAACCCGTAATCACTTTTAGTATCTATAAATTGTATGTTTTATACATATGATTTAATACTTCTCAATTTTTATTAATCTTTTGAATGTGGATGGTGAATATATAGCTTTTTGATAATGATAAAGGGAACATTAATAGCCTTGGAAAAATTAGTAACTAAAAATATTTTCTAATATATTTATTTTTATAAGTTTATTGACAAAAATATAATTTTCTTATCATTTATAAATTGTGCGATGATGTTTTTCATGTTATATTTGAAAACAATTCCTATAAGATCTATGATTCTAAACAAGATTAGGTATTTACTCTCTAAAAGAATGACAATGTTTATATTGTTAAAATAAATTCTTTGATTTCTAAAAATGTTTATTTCTTAAGTTCCTTTCATAAAGAATATTTCTTATTCCATAGGATACAATTCCACTATATTATAAACTCACTTGAAAAGCTTAATAAAAAAGGTTTTGTCAATGATCAACCAAAACTAGAATTCCATGAAGACATAGTATGAAATACCTATCAAAAAAGGGAATCATCATAAGATATATATCAAATCAAAGAAAGTGGATTCTACCTCTCAACCCAATGAGTTGGTTCATATGGATTCTTTTTTACCAAATAGAGTTTATATTATAGTAGGAAATCCTTATGAATATGTGATTTTTAATGATTATACAAGATTCACATGGGTTAAAATTATGATGATATGAGTGCTATTTATATTTATAAGAATCCAGAATCTCATTTCAGAACTAAACATATTGATATATGAAATCACTTTTAGAGATATAATTTTAAAAAAGGGGATATCACTCTAGAATTAATTGGCACTAAATACTAATTTTCTGACCAATCCATTGGTCTCGGAGAGGGTGATTAATCTATGATAAAATTTTGGTGGAAATATGAGTCATTCTAATTTTCACAGAATATTTTATATTTAATAAATTAAATATTAATTTATTTTTTCATGTTCATCTGGTCATATAATTCCAATAGATTTTCATATTTATATTCTATCTCCATGGTTGAGTCCAGAATGGAGGTTTTTCCCTAGGCGAGGCATAAACTCATTACGGGCACCGAGGTTGTGGTCAGGCCCCTTTTTTCTTTTCTTTTATTTTCTTTTTCTTCTTATAAAGACCTGGCCTTAAAACATTACTTAATAATTAATTTTATTCAAGAATATACATTAGTACACATTTAGGATCTTTTCATATTTAGAGTTTTAGAGAATTTGGATACCTTACATAAATAACATACCACATTCATACAAGAGGAACTACTAAAAATAGTATTCATTTTTTTTCAAAATATAAAACATTAAAGAATAAAACATGATTTCTTTGAAAACCCTCTATATATTTCATCACAACTCCATTATTTCCCTTACCCATCCTTATATCCTATGATAAACATTTTAAAAACTTGGGATGAATATAAAACTGAGTAAGGGATATAAAGAAAGAAATCATTAGTCAAGTGATAACATAAAAACAATTAAAACCAATAATCATAAAAACTCACATGAATATAAGAACTATGTATTTTACTTGGAAAATATTTACCATATCACTCTTTCATTAACCCTTACACATCGAATAACCTTTTGGTCAACTTCCATCTTTGGAGTACCCAATGCATTGTAGAGCTATAATGGGGCTCACCCGTCATATATTGAGATATAATGGGATCCAACCAACATATCTTGAGCTATAATGGGATAAAACCAACATAAATAATTTCCAAGGAACATATCATGGTAAAAAAGTATCTTTAAATCATGATAAACCACTCATTCCATATACATATAAAAAACAATTCTTTTGAAACTTATTAAAGAGAGTTTTAAAAGGATTTTTAAAGGAAAGTTACTTAAAATATAAATAGAATGATAATTAATAAAATGGAATGGATATGTTTATTCACTGTAAATACACATAGTGAGACATAATATAATCAAAAATTAATCACACCTATAATATTAAGACCACCTAATGAATAATGAATAAGGTTAACCTAAAGAATGGAAATAGGGTTAATAATTCCCTTACCTTGGGTTCTTCTTACTTAAATTGTGTTTATAACTCATGTATAATGGTAAAAATAGTGTTATTAATATCTTAATGAAACATATTCATGTTTATAACACCTTATATGACCATTTTACAACATCATTCGACACATTTATTAGTAATATTTTGTTATTTACATTGTGTCGGGTGCGTTCTTTACATGGTTTCCATGATTGGTTCATGATGGATGTTCTTTTCATTTGAGAGTGAAACTCTAGAATTGAAATGGAATGGTAGTTAAATATTTGAATAACCATAAATTATACAATTTATCATTTGGAATTATGAAATGAGTATGATTCGTAAGTTAAAACGTTAATGATGTTTGTTTTGATCATTTTAGTGGTTCTTTGATAATAAGGACCTCATTTTGTTTTATGAAAAAAAACCATGTGTACAAAAGAATTGTAGAACCATGGATAGAACATAATAAATATATTATAACGTGTTTAAATCATAAAAATGGTTTCATGACCATAATTTATGGAATTAAAGAAAATTAAAATCACATCGTCCACGATGTTGGTAATTCGACACATCACAGAAAATGATTTTATTCCTTGATTAAGTGGGAGAGGAGAAGAAGAATGATGACGAATTTTATATGAACATGATAAAATACAGAATATAAAATATTTATGGAGCTTTCTTGCATCTTGGATAAGATTATGGGAAGAGACTATAATAAAATAAAAGGAAAGGAAAGGAAACACATGAAAAAGAAGAGGATTTCTTACCTCTTGATCTCTTCTCCTTGAGATCCTCCTTAAGACCTTTGATTTTGGTATTTGGGTGAAACCATAAGGTCTTGGACGTGGGTAATGATATTTTTTTGGTAGAAATTAGACAATTATCAAGTCTTGAGAGGTGTGGGAGGAAGTGGGGAATGAGGGTGGTATTTATAATGAAGGAGATGAGGTATATTACATTATTTAAATCATTATTATAATATATTTTCTCAAGACTATGCATTATATTTATTAATGTGACCGAAAAATAGTAATTATGGAATTTTAGTTCGAAAAGAGTTGTCTTAAATCACTAATGATCTCATAAATAGTGTATTTAACTGATAATTTGAATATACAGTATTTTACCGTATTTGACTATTCATCACAAATTCAAGAATTTCATAAAAATCTCAAAAATTCACCCTAAACATTTTTCAACGTGTAGAATTAAAAAATGACCTCCATTTTTTGAAAATAATTCTTTGATTATTATTAATTTAATTTTTAAATAAAATAATACTTAATTCAAAAATTAACAATTTTAATTCTATAACTGCTTCTTTATCATATTGAAAAATTAACCAAGATGTCATTATCTTAATTCCTTAAGAAAATAAAATAATAATAAAATATACTATTCATTAGGGTCATATTAATATTTATATTACCATTCATAAGGGTATGTTACTATTCACAAAAAAACATGTTGGTTCCTTTAGACTCCAAATAACTTAATGAACACAATTGTAGATGACCGTTTTTCAAATTTCAAAACATAGAAGAAACAAAATTTATGTTTGAAGTCTATTTATAAATATCTACTTAAAACAAAGTTTCGTGCATTTCATTTATTTTTTTAAATTGTGGGGTGCTACACTTCTTTTTTATTTTTATTTTTTCCTTTTTCCCTTTTTCCCTTTTTCCCTTGGATTTTCTCATTTGACTATGGGGCTCCCCCTTTGAGGTCTTTGGTTGATAGAGGGTGAGGGGGAGAAGAGGGAGAAGGAGGAGGAGGTACCACCTATGGAGATTGTTTTGATGTATATCGTGGATTGATGGGTGCATGGAACTGATATTGTGTGAAGTTGTGTCGGTTTTTTCTTACAATAGGCCCATTTTATGATTTTTATATAAATCCTTTTAGCCTATTTATATTTGTTTCTAATTCCTTATATGTATAACGACCCAGATATTTATAAAATAATAATTTCATTTCTATTAATAATTATGAATAGGATTTTAATTTTACTTTAAAGGGTATGTTATGTTTGATGGCATACCCAACACGCAACAATGGGTTTCTTCAAAATCACATGTTACACACAAGGCTGAGTCATACCGAAAAATAATATAATATTATTTTAAATGGTAGTTAATGCCTAGTCGTTGTATTGGAAGGAATAAATATAACTAACTAAAATATTATTATACATGTTTGTTAAATTTTTTTACATTTATCCAATAAAAGTTAGAGGTATAAAATGAGAATGAATTCAATTTTAAGCATTAAATACTCTAATATTTTTTAAAAGGTCGTTTTACCGCCTTTTGATGGAGAACCCTTTTTAAATCTAGTTTATGTCACTTTTATATGTTACATTTTATAAAATAAACTTCATCTTTATAATTTTAAGATCAAAATTTACTTTGGGTAAATTTTTGGTATTTTTCTGGTGAAGTTCATTTTTTAATGAATAGTAAAAAATACTACATTTTAAGTCAAAACTGTCTTTTCATCTAATTTATTTATATGGTTAGATTATCTTTTTTAATTATTTTAAAGTTTAATTGGATTATATTTTTATCATTTAATCCAATTTTGGTCATTGAATGTAATTTTACCTTTAAATTGGATATAAACACATGTCAATCTTTTAGTAGTTTTTACTTCTTAAAAAAATGCTTTTTGGTTTTGACAACAAGAATTAATTTTAAATTAATTTCTAAAACTTCTATGTTTTGAATTTGGAAAAATGGATTCCATATTTTTAATCAATATTTCCAAATTTTTTAAATAGGTAACGTTTATTTTTAGACATTATGAATAGTAACTTCACAAAATATTTTATTTACCATGGTTAAAGGGTAAATCTAGTAAATAAGGGTAAAACATAATATTATAATAATATTAAATTACCCTAACACATATCATTACCATATTTTATTAAATATGTCTGACCATGTGAACCATTGGGTCTATTTTAGGACCCCATGGAGCCACTTGTGTTTGAAAATGACATTTAATTACTTTTAACTTATAGTTAAGGAAAATATAACCAAATCATGTAACTTTTACTAAAACAATTTTTATATGGGGTTATATAAGTGATATATTAGACTATAAATAGTCCTTATAAATCTAAAAAGATTTCTACATCATGGTATTTTATTTATAATTTTTAGACATTAAATAAATAAATTTAATTATGAAACAATGATGATGCAGTGATTGCTTCATTAATAAACGATTCAAATAAATGTAATTATATATATTAAAATAAATGTAATTTTTTATTTTGATATCATAAAATAATTTTAGGGATGATTTTTAAATGTTATATTTTTATTAATGAAGTTTTTGTAATAAATCAAGTTGTTTTAAATTTTTTAGAAAGTCATGATATGAATATTGTCAAAATTGACATAATTCATATTTTAAATAAACAATATTTTATTAAATATTATAAAATTAAAAAAAAATATGATTCATCCAATTAGTTATCATAAGTCTATAAATTCATTATTTACTCTTTAATTGGATATTTTTCATGTTTTGGTAACTATTTTGATTCTCAAAGTGTTAAATACTTGATAAAACAATAAGAGTAAAAGAGAGTTATATAAAAACGATAAGGATTAAAAAATATCTAAAAACTATCTAATTCTTATTGGATGATTTCATTTCGACTTATATTCATTTTATAATTTAATTTAACGAATTTTGGACCTTTTGAAACAGAAAATAATTTTATACTAAAATAGTACTTTCAAACTTTCCTAAAGTGCCCCTCCCCTCTCTTATAAAAGGCCACCACCTCTAGCCCATTACACACACCTCTCAAGACCCTTGGATCATCCAAAATTTTCTCCAAGAATCTTTGTACATCCCTTTATTCCTCCTATAATCTTTCTTCTAGGCATAAGTCAATTCAAGAATGCCTTTTGGATCAAATCAAAGAGAGTTACACGTTTTAAGAGGTAACATCTTTTCTAAAAAAATCCATTATTCTACTTCTTCACTCAATATTATATTGTTTTTTTATTACATAACAAAACCAGTATACTCAATACACTATTATGTTTTTATGAGAAGTATTCAAATGACACTGACACACACCTCCATTTAATGGATTTAGAACATACTGTTTCTATGGACGGTGAACTACTTCCACACGAAATGAGGAATGTTCGATTTTTCTGTACCACCTCTCATGGTGGCCATTGTGATGGAACTGTATTTATATGTGATATATATTATATTTATATTGTCTCTATACATTTTTATTTTTAATTTATATCATACCTTTATGGTTTCCAAAATGATTAAATGTGATAATTTCATTTGAGGAAGTGCACACTACCGCCCCCTCAAAGTGATATGATTTGCTAATTCCATACATGGAACATATAAAAGATTGTGTTAATTAAATTATTGGATTTATATAAAATATTATATTATATTTTAATTATAATATAAATATGTAACATTTATTTTTCATTCCTTTAAAAATAAAAAATAAATGAAAGTAGAATTTATGCGTACGTACGACTTACCGTCTTCATGAACAATGCATTTCATTTTATTATATCCAAATGTTATAGAATATTATAAATATATTTATACTAGATATAAATACATATATAATGGATATATATTATATTTAAATCATGAATACAATTCTTTATAAAATTTACTTTTGACCACATGAACAATTTGTAATTATAACAAGTTCATTTTTAACTCAAGTACCGAACATCGAAAAAAAGACCGATATGAACTGGAATAATTACATGATTGTTATATCAAGTTAATAAGTGATATAAAAGGAATAATAAACTTTAGAAAGGTTATGAATCAAGTTAAATTAACTTATGTTTATTATTTAGGGAGATAAAGAACGAACAACATAAGTCGGATGCAGGGTAAGGGACTTTGTCTCAATCTCCTTTCATTGAGGCATATTTTGATTTATACACAACTTTCTTTTATATGGTGTATAAAAACCTTTTAATTTTAATTTCATTAAAAAGGAATATTTTTTATATGAACCATTTTACTAAATGACAAAATGAATGTTTTTTTAATTTACATAGTGACAACGACCTTTCCGCCACCAAGATCATTATTTCATATATTTTTTCCTTAACAAGTCGTACTGTTCTAAAAGGAAAATAAATACCATATGCAATTTTTACGTATTTTGTTTTTGAAAATGGTCTTGAGAATGAATTTATTATGTCAAATGATTTAGTGTGGCTGAAATATGCTAATGTTATCTTTATTTTTTTCTTGTGTTATGTGTTATGATTATGTTATAGTTCTGGGGCATTGTTTACATATATAGGTCGTTTCATGATAAACCTAGGGTGGGTTAGCCCCAGGTAGATCTTAAAAGTGTTGGGTAATGTGACTTAGGTAAAAATTAATTTTTCTCCTAAGAGATTTAGGGAATATACTATGATGGGTATTCCAAACATAACTCCCTATGTAGTTGTGAATACTAAAATGTAATAATGATATGGATGCCACAAGTTACCTTTTTAATTAATGATTACTATGTGTTATTCATAAAACTTATGATTTCATGAGGTTTGTTAAAGGAATTATTTTTTGTATGTGTTGATGAACTAATGTTTTCATTCTTTATTTTATAACCTTTACTGAGCTTTTTATGCTCATCCCAAGTTTTTGAAATATTTTTTCATAGGGTATAAAGAAGGGTAAGAGAAAGGAAGTATTAAAGAAGATTTATTTAAGAAAATAAATCTTGTTTTTTACAAAAGTTTTATTATTTGAATTTGTTTGGGTAGATTAGAAGTGTATACTTTTTAATTTTTGAGATGTAATATAATAGTTATGGCCTAATTCTCTAAAACTCTAAACCTAAAAAGATCCTCAATTTCAATTATTGACTTAACTGAATATTATGTAATGTTTAAGGTTGGTCCCATATAATATGGGTTACTAGGACCCTATGGGGGTCAATATAGGATTAATATAGGAGAAAATAGGGTTTTGGGATATTTTGAGGGTTTCTTGTTTTAGAATACTAATGCACATGATGTGTAGTTCATTGAACACATTCTGTGTGTAATGAACCAAAATTTTATAAATAAAATTCTCATTGTGATTGAATTAAATTCCATTTTATGTATTGTGGTTATAGAAAAAAATGTAATTATTTTGTTTTATTATATCCTATAATATTTAAATGATCATTAAGCATCCTAACTATTGATAATATAGCCATTGAATAGTGTTCATATGAATAGTCTAAATACAGTTTTTTGAATAGTCGAATTGACATAAATGAAGGAAGTGATGGCCTCAACCAGTAGGATTGTACTCTATAAATACCATTTATCATAGATTTTAAGGGAGATATAATCATTTATATTTTTTATTGACCAAGACCATTCTAAGATCCGGCAACTAAATTATGAGTGAAATCATTTATAGGAGAAGTTCAATCTCATTGAGATCATTGTACAACCCTTATATGTCGAACAACCCCATGAAAATATCACCATCCAAAACCATACCCTGAGGGTGTTTTCTAGTGTAATAAATGGATATGTATCAATACAATTATAATATAATGATTTCTATTTAATTTTTAATATAATAATGATTAAATTTAATTCTTATTATTGTTACATTATGAATGATTTTGATTTTGTGATAATAAAAAACAAATTGATTTTTTGTGTAATATAAAATTTCAATTAAGATATTACTTTTGATTAATACATGAATTTTAAACATAAATTACATTTTAATAAAATAATAAAATTAAAAAAATTAAAAAATAAAAAATATACTATAATTTTTATAATGTCAAATGGAATTTTTATAAGGGTTTGAAAATTGTTATTGTCAAAAAACCCAACATTTTTCAATAAATGTTGATTTTTTCAAAAGTAAAAATTTACATTTTTAGCAAATTATATTGATAAAATAAATAATTTTTTTAATAATCTTGTTGAAATGTTCTAATAGTGAATATTTATTAATTTTCTGAGACAACTGAATTTTGGGGTAAAAATCAAATATAGTATAAATATATAGTGTTCATTATGACATCATAATGACCAAAAATTGGTGAAATAAATTATATAAAAGGTATCCCTGAGCAAATATATGTTTTCCTTTTAAAATAATGTGATTTTTATTTTATTTTATTAATTTTATAAAGACTTTTATGAATCCTCCAAAACCTATATTATATTTTAAGGTTTTAAAATCATTTCTTTATGAAAATGACTCACTTACACATTACCAAGGGAAATATTTTAATTATTTTGGCCCTTGGGATTATAAAAAAAAGTAAACTGCTCTTATTTGGTAGAAACCATGGGCAAAAACCATGGTAAGTATTTTTTTATTACTTTATTATATAGTGTCCAAAACCTAAGTTATAGAAATAATAAAGAACTCTCATCTATTTTTCTATATAAACCCACACAATCTCTCATTCTTATTCACTCAAAAACTTTGTATCATGTCCTTTATCTTACCTCCCATATCTATAGTCCTCCTAAGATTCTCTCAATCTCTCAAGAATCTCCTCCCAAGCTTTTGGAATCACCCTATCAAAGTAAGGGATCCTTTCCTTCTCCTCTTTATTCAAGCATCTTCTTAATTTTATGAATTTTATTTCCAATTCCTAATATTGGGATGTGTTTTTCCACATCTCTATTACTTTTTATTTGATTTAAAAATGTTTATAGACTTCTTTATCTCTCCTTAAACCATTTTATGAATCTTTAAGTACTGTTTTTATGTTGTCAAAATTGCATTGTGATTTTCCATGCCAAATGTTTCTGTTGTGAATATCCACCCCCATTTCCACTCAAGGGTATTAACTTAGGAATATATATCATTCATTAATTGGGTAATTCTATATATTTAACAAAAAATAATTTATTTTGGGGTTAAAATTAATTAAATAAATCCTTATTTTATATGATCTATGTAGCACTCATATGCATGTACATGATATCAATGTGATGGGTGTGTCCGAAAGTGTATAGTGATCTAGTGAATTGGGTAATGTTTTAGTCTCATGAGACATCATGTATGAGATTAGGGAGTTAATCAAATCTATTATGGGTATTTTCCACCATGTTATAATGTATTGTAATTTATCCTTGACCAATGTTTATGATTTCATATTTAATATTATTTCCACTTTCCTATATTGCCTTTATGTTATCATGATATGTCATGCCTCTTTATTCATGTTTATGATTCTTAACCATTTTATGTCCCATTGAAATTACTATTGTCTAACATGTAATGATTTCTTTATGTTATTCCATGATTATTCCCTTACTACGCTTTATATATGGCCCCTTTCATATGTGTGTCCTCAGGTTATCCCGTGCAGTTTTATGAAAGAAAGAATATTATGAGCATGTTAAGGAATTTTTCTATAATGGAGATGTACCAACTATTTTTATGTTGTAATGTAATGTACCTAATTACCCAAAGAAACTATACTTATCAATATTCTAGGTTGTAATATGTGTTTTATTTTGTAATAAATCATGAATTAATGTGTAATAAATACAAGGGTTTTCATAGATGGTATCAAAGGATGGTTTAGTAATTTTTGGGATTAGGATTAGAAAACTCTACAAAAATCCTTACATATAAGACTAAACATAACAATACATCCTTAAATTTCGGTAAAGTATAGAGTAAGTAGTTTCCAGGAAAATATAACCCAACATGGATACTCCAAGTGGATATGGCTCTAGCACAGATGTACCAAGAGGTAACACCTAATAACACCATATTGAGGTAGACTCCATCAAAAACTGGTGCATGAAAATGATCCTTGATACACACTTGGTTTAACACTCCTAGGGTATATGATTTGGTAAATTCACAAGCTCATTATGAGCATTATTAAGGGAACAAAAACTTCCATTAGAGTCTATGTTAGAAAATATATCATGGATAAATTAGATTAAAGCCTATAAATTCATAAGGAATAAATGATTTTTATGTTATCCTTTTGATGTTATTGGATTATCATTTGTGTGTTTAATATTTTAAAAATAAGCATCCCTAATTTTTCTTTTATTTTAGCTAATGGTAGGAAATAGGAAGAACCGTGTAAACAACCATTGTCAAGGGCAATGTGATGACTTCCCAAATGTGATTCCCAATATAATGGGAGGAGGAATCCCAAACTTTATAATGATACTCTCTTAGTTGAATCATGTTTTGAATAGAAACCTGAATCATGAGGAACACCGAAATCTTCCAAAGAAATAACAAGCTATAATTGAGACCTTTATACAAAAAAGGACTCTGAATTTCAATGTATCATTTGATCCCCTAATTTCATATAAATGGATCAACTATATTAATAAGATATTCTACATCATTAAATGTTTTGACTAGGGGAAGTTTATAATGGATGTTCATCATATGGAGGGATAAGCTGGTTAGTGGTATACATTGATCAAGAATGTGAATCTTGTGGAAGAGATCGAAATAATGGAATGTAAGGAATTATAGAAAATGATTTTTGAAAAATATTTTATTTGAACTCTATGAATTAAAATGGAAAGGTATTTCTTTTCCATCAAGGAAAAAGACAATAAATACATTGGTATTTATGAGGCAAACTTTACAAGACTTTCATGATATGACTCTAGCTTTTTCATTACCTCTAAATGCAATTTTGACCACTTATTTAGTGTGATAAAACTGAGTCTACAAAAATCCCAGGAGATCCATGAATTTGATAGCTATGAGGAAATTTTATGATGTGCCCTCAAATTTTAAATTTGGATCAGTGAATCTCAAGGGTATCATGATGATAAGAAGCGGAATGTAGAGTTTAATTTTGGAAGTGTTATGGAGAAATATAATGGTGGTTAGAAATTTCAACATCCCACTTGTAAAAACTGTGGAAAGATGAAACCCCAAAATCTCCTCAGGCCTTACTGAGGCTGTAGTATACCTTTACCATGATTAAAGAAAACATTCAAAATGAACAACCAATGATTTGTACTATGGTCAAAAGTCGAGTTTTTACAACATACCCTTCTTATAGCAACTTGTCAACAAGTTTTACTTCAGAGGTAAAAGAGGTATTTTCATCAAAGAGTTTCGGCCACTGAGATTGTATATTATCTCCCCACTCCCATGTATCATCCTATACTAATTAGTGCAGCCATAGAACCTACACAAGAGGAACAGACCTTCCTTGGAGTGTCTTCACACTCTGATCAATAATACACACCAGATAAACCTTGAAGGAAGCATCTATATCTACATAAACCTCATCAAGTTGAAAAACCTAATCTAGGTCTGGATAATATTGGTGAAGCTGAGATACATGAAAGAAATCATGCATGGACCAGTATCTCTAATAAATTTCCTACTATTAATCCACTAGTCTGATGTGATTTATAGTATCGAAGGATCCAATGAACCTTGGTGATATCTTAACCTACTTCTGAATATGTTTATGCCCCAACCTGGGAGAGACTTTCATGAAAACTCATTCTCCGACCTAGAATTGAAGAGTTCATCAACGTCTATTGGCATATGAGTGTTGTATATACTGAGCTGTCAATATATGCTTCCAAATCCGTTGGACCTACTCTATAGTCTCCTCAATGAGATGAGGCGCAAGCACAACTGCTTCCCCTGCCTCTATCTAGAATAGAGGAGAGCGTCAAGGCCTACCATACAAGGATTCATAGGGATCCATCTCAATGGTATCCTGGAAGCTGTTGTTATAAGATAACTCAATAGGGGGAATGTGTTTCTCCCAAGAATTATAAAATTAGGTAGTGCATGCATGAAGTATATATTTTAGAAACTGAATTGTGCTTTCCATCTATCCATCGGCCTGCATGTGAAAGGTCATGCTCAAAAGTACCTGTATACCCAAGGCCTTCTCCAAACCCTACCAAAACTATGATGTGAAATGATTATCTCATTCATAAATGATAAAATGAGGTTCTCTATGAAGACACAATACCTTCTTGACATACAGTATCCCCATATCATATACCGAGAAGGTATCTCACATAGGAAAGAAGTGTGTGGACTTCATCAAATGATAAAAGACAACCCACATTTCATAGTTTCAACATGGATAATCTAGTCATGAATTACATCGAAAAATCATCCCATTTCCACTCAGGGATGGACTGTAGCTGAAGAATCCCTGTCAGACATTGATGTTCTTCCTTCACCTACTAATAGGTGGAACACCACGAGATGAAACTTGCTATCTCACATTTCATGCTAGGCCACCGGTATTGGCATCTAAGATCACAATAAATTTTGGTGACACTAGGGAGAACCACCATGTTGAGGCATGGAAATACCTCATCAGCTCCTCTCTAGTATCTACTAAAATCTACATACTCTCATAGAATAATAGTGTGTCATCCCATCGACTGTCCAACCAGAAGATGCATCTTCATCTCAGACACATTCCCATTGGATAAGGCCTTCAAGATCATATTTTTATCTTGAACTTACTCATTCTATAATATTATATGTAACCTATAAGTTTTACATATTGTTCTAACGATGGTCCTCCTAAACCTCAACATGCATCTATGAGAATAAGTCTATAAGCTTCCATTCATCACTGGATTCCCAAACTGCCTATGTTTGAGTATTTTAGCTCACAGCATCAACTACATAATTCTCTTTTCATAGAGTGTAGGTAATATAGAAATCAAATTATTTTATGTACTTGACCCATCTATGTTTCTTAAGATTCAAATATCATAGTGTGAAGATGTATTTGAGTCTTTTGTGGTCTTTGAACACCCCAAAATACTCTCCCAATAGGTAGTGTCTCCAATAGTGTAAGGCATTAAAAACTATAGAGAGATTTTGGTCATTCATAGGGTCAATACTCTCATGAAAACTCAATTGAAGAGAACCATATGCAATGACTCACTCATCATGCATCAGAGAAACTCCAAGAATGACACTTGATGTATCACAAAAAACTATATTTTCCATGCCTGGCTCTAAAATAATCAGTAACAGCACTGAATTGAATCTTTCCTTCAACTCCTAAATGGTTGCTTCACAAGCTTCAAACCATTTAAATTTCACACCCTTTTTTTTCAAGCCCATGAGTGGTGATGTAAGGCATGAGAAATCTTGGATGAAGCATCCTTAATATTCAGAAATCTATAAGAAAATCCTAATATCAAATAGTTCGTGGGATGCTCCTAAGAAACTGTAGCTCTCACTTTCTCTAGGTTAATAAAAACTCCTCACTCTGAGATTATTCGACCTAGGAAGTGGACTTTATTTATCCATAAGTGGCATTTTCTATGCTTAACATAGAGTTGATGTTCTCTCAGCACATTCAACATGATATCAAGATGAGTTTCATGTTTATCTATGGAGTAAGAATACACCAAGATATCATTGATGATGAAAACCAAAAATGAATTTAGATATGGGTGGAAAATATGGTTTATAAGATCCATGAATATTTCAGATGCATTTATGAGACTGAACTGCATAACCAGGTACTTATAGATACCATACCTACATCTGAAATTTGTGTGAGGTATGTATGAAGTACTGACACACACCTAATGATAGCCTGATCTCAAATCTATCTTTGAAAATTCCTTCACTACTCAAAGATGGTCAAAGAGGTTGTATATTCTAGTAAATTAATACCAGTTCTTTATATTTAGTTGATTCAACTAATGGTAATCCACATAAATCCTAAGGGTACCATGTACCTTCTCAGAAAAGAGGATAGGTAAACCCAAAGAGAAGTGTTGGGGTGTATAAAGACTTTCTCTTCCAAGTCCTCATACTGATTCCAGAGCACTAGAATATCCTTAGGTTTTATCCTATAAGGAAGAATGTTCACAGGTGATTCTCCTCACACAAGATCAATAGTAAACTCTACATCTTGCACTGGTGGTAGACCAGAGAAGTTGTTAGGAAATAAGATTTTGTAATGCTTCACTACAGGAGGAAAGATAGTGGGTTGTAACCCATGTTCATCAAGGTAATGACTAAAAACCAATATTGTAACACTACCAAGCCTATGCTACTTGAGCCTCATTCATGTCACACTAATAACCCATTCTCTCTACTACACATGTGTAACCCCCTCTCATGACATAAATGTCACCCTCTTACAATAGCAGTCAATACGATCTCTATAGGGAACTAGCCAGTCTATCTTAATGGTTTCATTGAATCCTTTCATGTTGAGAACATGAAGGTTTCATATGAATATGTAACTGCCTACCTTAAGGGGGTAATTCTGTAAATGGAGAATACCCTTTAAACACGTACCTAAGGGTGTATCTAGCATCAAAATTCCATGATAGAATTTAATATTGAGGCCCAAAATCATAGTGATCATCTTAGATATAAGAGAGTGAGACACATCTGTATCAAAAAAAGTAGACACTAAATTGGAGGATACTGGAATAGTAACACATATATTATATGGTTTGGAACTCTTCTCCTATGGTGTAGGTTTCACTACAGGTTACTATAATGTACCACAACCATGAGTCCCTTCCTAACTATCCTGAGTAGGCCTGCTCAACTAGCACTGAGATTCGTATGTCTGGTTTCCTCTTCCTCAACTACCACCTTGGACTGATCGACCGATGGTATTATAGTTTACTGACTATTGTGATTATATTGACCCAAATTCTGATCAAGGAGTAGGTGTATATCCCTACTTGATAGGCACTGGTGATAAATTCCTGCAGAAATGGTGGAGATGTTCCATTCTTCCATAGAAACTACACTCAATTGGACTCTACATACATTGTCTCTTGAAGTTCCTTAGTGCTCTTCACTAGTGAAAAATAATAGAACTTCCTATGAAATAATCCTAACCACTTCCACCACTGATAGATTCTTCAATGAAACATTTTCATCAAGATTAATATCCACTAGAATCCTTAGGTGTTGAACCGTCATGGCTCACACCATCCACCTCCCTCAAATTCACTCTGTAATCAAGTCCTTGTTGAAATTCTTAGAAATCACCATCATCTTGAGCACATTGACCTGTGATCGGATGGTGTAACACAACCCATCCTTAAATCGCCTAGCTGACATTAGATCATTAGTATCTAGAGAGTTAGAAATCCATTGCATCTCAATGAAATCAGATAAATATTCTATAAATGACATGGTCCCCTATTATAGGTTCATAAACACCCTAGATCTATCATCCCTTAGAGTCTAGGGAAAGAAGTGATCATAGAATAAATCCTAGAAGTCATCCCAGACTATCCATCTATGCTGCCCTGCTTGGGTGATTACATCCCACAACTAATTGGTTGAATCCTGAAGCATGTAAGAAACTAGATTAACCATCCACTATGGAGTCATCTCCATATTCTAAAAAATAGACAAGATCACTTCAATAAAAGACTCTATTTAAAGTGTTCTTCCATCCCCTGAGAAAGTAGGAGGATGTTTCTGCTGACTGAAAATTATTTTTTATTAAAAGGCACTTTTAAGGTAAAAGTGAGAAACCAAACGTTATAACACTTACCAAATAGAAACAAACATAAAATCATAAAAACCCTCTTCCAAGCATAAGCATCTGCCGTTCACCCCAAAGAAGGCCACTCGACGATCCCATGCATGCATGGTCCCTCCCGATGGCAAGCCACCCCTCTATATCCACCACATCCCAAATGACCTACGGAGGGGAAAACAACATGCTCGAGCCCAACTGGTCAAGCTGACTCTCCAACAGTTCCTCACACAACCAAGCTAGTGACTCAACAAAGCAGAGCTATGAAATAAGTAAAAAAGAGTCATTAAAAATTAGTTGAACTCTACCAGAAACAGTTACTCTAAGTAGGAGGATGTTTCTGCTGAAACTTGTTAGTTTTCTCTACCATACTTGGGTCAGGTTTCACTCCACCTTGCATCTACTGCATCATACACAAAAACCCATCCCAAAACTCGGCATTATTTCCCATATTTTGAACATGAAGAGGATCCATTGGTGGATCAATAGGAGGAATTCCTGGTGGATCAAGGCCCTCAACCTCAGGAACATGATCATCACCGCCTTCAAGGCGCACAACTGCAGGATGTCATGGCAGAATAACACTACAATGCCAATCAAATGTCTCAAAATGGATTCTATAAATTTAAAATATTTCATTTAAGAAACTATAATAGGTACTAAATCCTTCATATAAGAATTAATGTTCCTTTCTTCATGCTTCATAATCTAGAATTATACATTGGAACAGACTATAACATGCAATAAGAATGGAGAAACACACACTACCCACTACCAAGGCCAAGTTCAGGTCAACTTTCTATGTTAGGAATGTAAAATATTGATGTTATCAAGGTAAAAGTCATTTTACATTTGAAAATGTTCTCATTTAAACATTTTAAATGATTAAATAGGCTTAATGCAATTATATTCCATTTTTCGACCCATAGGGGGCCATACACCATATGAACCAAAATATGGCACTCACTTGGATGTCATTCTCATTTAAATTTTTCTTAATCATGTAATGACGCTGCTTCAAATAGGTTGAGCCAGTTTGAATTTCATTTTATGATCCATAATGTCCCATACACCTTATAAATCAAAGATTGGCACCCACCAACTCACACCACAGTACGATCCAAATCCAATAAGAGGTGTGAGAACAATTTAATATATATAACATGGCATATTCAAGATACAATAGAAAATTATTTATGAAAATTTAAACGTGAAATGGAAAAATTCATGTCATATTCATATTGTGTCTATCAAGATACATATTCTAATACATAATCCTCGTTTCATCAGGTCGATCAATGAAATCATAATTCCAATATCACCAATATAAATAACATCACAAAACATGTGAATAACCCTATGGTGAAATGATATCAACATTAATAGTAGAAACAATAACAATCATAAGGAAGGAAACATGGTCTTCACCCCATACATGGGTTCTTGACACCCAAGCACGACTTAAGAAAAAGTCCCTAAGCATTTCCAATATCCATTTTATTGTTGATAAATTTTAAATAAAGAATGTTAATATACCAATCATACCAATTTTTGACATACCAGATCTAGATGCCACTTAACCTATGCCCTGAGCCCAATTGGCCACATGACCCATGGCGCGTCTCCCCATACTCCAGGGGCTGCTAACTAGCAGCGAGGGTGTGTAGGTAGTATAGAAGGGAGACTATACCCCCATTTCAAAGTAACGAATTGGATATAAAAAATAGTAACAATAGTGGAAGAATAAATAGATACAATAGACATTGAAATATTGAGTGACTGAATAATTTAGAAGAAGCCTCATAGGTAGTTTCTAATACAAACATGTATGCATGGAATGCTAGTACAAAAGGAAATGAGTGATAGGAAATAGACATAATAAAAAAAAGTGAGAAGGTGGATAAAAACCAAAAGCTTCTCCATATCATCTCGAACCTAATCCTGATCCTCTGATCCTAAGCTCCATAGAAGAAATATGAATCAGAAACTGATAGAATGGTATTTTCCTCTATCCATACATACTAGAAAATAGTCTTATCGAGTGCTAAAAGAAACCCAAGTAGGGTTTGAGATAAATCTCAGTAGGCCACCACCAAGGATGTCTACATGTAATCTGAGTAGGTGCTCATAAGTAAATAGTGTGCCGGTAATTGATGGAAAGTAATGAACTGCTAAATAATTAAACAACTTCTGGCTCAGGTTACTAAAGGACACCTGGAGGGTCTACCTGCTTCATTCTAAAGCCAGTATGTCTGATCAAGTTACTATATATATATATATATATATATATATATATTATAACTAGAATTGGGTAAGAATGCCTCCCATCCATACAAGTATATAGAGACTGTAACTGACATGGGGTACGAATTCATCCCACCCATATATATAAATATTTATAGCTGGCATGGGGTAATAATGTGTCCCACCCATTCACATTTACATATAGCTAGCATGTGGTAAGAATGTCTCCCAACCATTCACATTTAAATATATTTGGCATAATAGTGGCATATCTATTTACATCATGTAATATATGGAAAACCATCTTATATCATTTCAATTTAAACATTAATCAATACATAGTCACATGTTCAATTCAAGGCATGATGGATTCCCTCTCATGCATGTTATTAGCCTTTCACAATTCCCTTTATATCAATTCAATTGAAATATTTAATTTATTTAAATCATAAGCACAAGGAATGAGTTTAACTATCCTATATAGTCCATGTTCATTTATTTCATTTCAAGGAAAAATATTCATTACATGTGAACCATTTTAATCAAGGTATCTTATTCACTTTTCATAACATGTAAAATCTAATTACAAGAGAACAAGCCTTGGAAAAGGTCATATCAAATAGTCACATGGCCATTTTTGAAAATTCCAATCGTAATAGGTTTAAACACCCATGGGGTGTCTTGGGTATATCAAAATACACATGAGATGATGGAAATTTATTTTAAACTCAAGCCAAGAGATACAGACAATATTTGGTTATCTTGTTAAATTGGCCTAAAATGGCCAATTTGGTTGGCAGACCCCTTGGGTGTCCTTATAGATCCTAGTTGATTTAAGAACCCGTAAAGATGACTCAATTAACCTATGTCAATACACTAGGGTAAATTATACATGAAGGAACCAACACATTATAGAATATCGGAAAAGTTCATCTTTTGGAATGATGGAATAGAAACAAAATGGCCAAAACTCAAATGTAAAACTATGTGACCACCTAACATAGAGTTGTAGGTAAATCCTTTCTTGATATCAACCTCAGATTCAAATCAATTTGGAAGAGATCTGAGTTTTATTTAAACACCTTGAAAATAGGGTGAATGATCTTACCTCTAAATAATGCAACTAATGGAGATATTAACTAAATAAAATAGGATGTGTTAGGTTAGCCTCACCTTGGGTTACCTGATGCTTACTTTGGGTCAAATATTAGTCACCAGATGGGGGAATAATAATATATTGAAGCTTCATAGGGTTTGATACCAATGAAGAGGAGAACCCACTAGTTTTGTCCACTAGAGGTGAGGAAATAAGAAAATTAGATTTTATGTTGGAAGAGGGGGAAATGGTCATATTTTCCCCAAAACGCACTATGCAAGGTTTATGTGAACTGTTTAAAAACTATGCCCAAATTGTGTGTTAAGTCTATTCCACATATCTATAGCAGGCTTCACAACCATGCACCTGGTCTGTATAGTTGGAGATAAACCATGCAGACTTGTAGGTGTCTCTGTCTGTAGTCGTACGGTTTACACAGACTGTGTGGCCTGGGTAGCACAGTTTACACTAACCATGTGGCCTAGCCTAAAGCCCATTTTTCAAACCTTTGAGCTTCAAACAAACCCTAGATTCTCCTCATACCTTCCCCAAGCAGTAGTATACCTTTACCATGATTAGAGGAAAGATTCAAAACAAAAAAACCAATGATTTGTACCTTGGTCAAAATTCGGATCATTACATAGGGAGCCCAAAGATGTATTGAAATATACAACAATACTATTGGTGGGACAATGTGAAGGAGGAGTTCATGAAATATACATCAAAGTATATTGTATCTCAATAAGTGAAGGTTAAAAGGAATAAATACAAGAGGATGATGGAACCATTACCCATGATTACTTGAGAATGGGAAAACATAACCATGTACTTTGTCACTTGTTTTTGAAGACATCAAGAATAAATAATATTATATGGGTTGTGGTGGGTTTTATTACAAATACTTCTCACTTAATTTCAATTTATTAGGACTCCTCACTCGATCAACTTGCAAGGATATATATTAGATAAATGGTGAGGCTGCATGGAACACCAATATCGATTATATCTGATCAAGATCCAAGATTTAACTCCATGTTCTAAAGGAGTCTCCGAAATTATTTGAATAATGATTTAAACTTCATCATGTCTTGTCCCCCTCAGAATTATGGCCAATATGATCAGACTATCCAGACACTCGAGGACATGTTGAGAGCATGCTCGATGGACTTAAAAGGATAATGGGATCAAATTCTTCCTCTGGTTGAGTTCTAATACAATAATAGTATCCACTCAAGAATCCAAATGGATCCCAATGAATCCATTTATGGGATTAGGTGAAGAACATTTGTATATTGGGATGATGTTTGCGAATGCAAACAGATGGGTCCTGAAATTTTTGTGGAAATAGTGGAAAAGGTATAGACCATTCAGCAGCACATCAGTTCTGATCAGATTCAAAATAATATCTATGTTTACATTATTTTATCTGACCTATAGTCTGAGGTTAGAGATAAGTTATTCCTCCATATATCTCCATGGAATAAATTCATGAGATTTGGGAATAATGAAAATCTTATTCCAAGATACATCGGTCCCTTTGAGATCGTTGATCTCATTAGAGTGGTGGCCTTTCGACTAGCACTCACACCTAACATATATCAATTACATGATGTGTTCTATGTATTTCTCTTAAGGAATTGAATACCATACCCACTACATGTGCTAAATTTATAGGTGGTACTATTAGATAATTATCTCTCATATTAGGAGAAGTCGGTGAAGATCTTAGATCATAGAGAAAAAGTTTTAAAAAATAAGACAATGCACTTGGTCAAAGTGATACAGAGAATACAAAAGTTTGAATAAGCGGTGTGGGAACCATAGGAGGTGATAAAATATAATTACCCTCATCTATTTTAGTGTGTGAAATGAAAATTTCAATGGTGAAATTTATGAAGGGGGATATTTTAATTACAAAAACTTTTATAAATAAAACTCCCTTTGTGATTGAATTAAATTCCCTATTATGTATTATGGTTATAGAAAACACATTCACTTATTTGTATTTATTATATCCTATAGAATTTAAAATACTTTTAAGAATCATAACTATTGATAATATAGTCGTTTAATATAAATCATATGATTAATATAAATATTGGGTTTTGATAAGTCCAATTGACACAGACAAAAAAATTGATGGACTCAACCAATAGGATGATACCATATAAAGCCCATTTATCAAAGATTTTGAGGGATATAGCATCATTGGAATTTTCCCTTGACCAATATCAAGTTGATATCCAACAACTAAATCATGAGAGAAACTTTTAATGAGGTAAGTTCAAGCTCATTGAGGTCGCATCCGAAACCATGTATGTTGAACCGCCCCATGAAAATCTCACCATCAAACACCTTACCCTTAGGGTGTTTTTTAGTGTAATCAAGGGATATATATCAAGACCTTAATAATATAAATATTTATATTGTATTTTAAATATCATAATTAATATATTTACTTGTTATTTTTTGTTACTTTATGAATGATATTTATTTTGATACGATAATACACAAATTTTATTTTATTTGTTAAATGAAATTTCAATTAATGAATTACTTTTGATGAATTCATGAATTTTGAAAGTAATTTAATTTTAAGAAATTAATACAATTAAATAATATTTATTAGATATAAATTATAATATAATTTTCATGAAGACAAATGTAATTTTTATAAGGGTTTGAAAATTGTTATTATAAAAAAACCCAACATTTCTCAATAAATGTTGATTGTTGTTTTAAAGATGAAATTTATAATTTTTGAAAAATTATTTTGATAAAATAAATATTATTTTTGGAATCATCATGTCGAAATTATCCAACAGTGAATTTTTAATAATTTTCTAAGGCACTCGAATTTTTAGGTAAAAATTAAATGATGTGTGTATTATGACATAATAATGGGCCAAAAGTGTTATAATAGATTCTATAAAAGGTATACATGAAAAAATATATGTTTCCCCTTTAAAATAATATAATTGTGGTTATTTTATTAATTTTATAAATTCTATAAATCCTTTAAACCTTGTGTTATATTTTAAGCTTTTAAAATCATTTCTTCATGAACATGACTAACATCCACATTGCCAAGGGTATTATTTTAATGAGTTCTTCAATTATCCATATAAAAAAGGAAAATAATCCATTTTTAAGAAACCATGGGAAAATATTGGAATGTTTTTGTTTTTTATTACTTTATTATATATTGTCCAAAACCTATGTTTGAGAAATAATAATGAACACCCCTCTCTTTTACAATATAAACCCACTCAAGATCCCATTAATATTCACTAAAAAAACATTGAATCATGTCCTTAATCTTAAACCCCCTCTCTAGATTCCTCCCAAGGATCACACTAGCTCTCATTAAGCTTCTTACAATCTTTTGGAATCACCCTCTTAAGGTAAGGGTCCCTTTCATTATCCTCTTTATTCAAGAATCTTCTTCAGTTTATACATTTTATTTAAAATTACTAATGTTGGGATATGTTTGTACATATCCATATTACTTTTAACTAGATTTAAAAATTATGAGAGACCCCTTTATATCTCATTAAACCATTCAATGAACCTTTAAGTGTCGATGTTATGCTTCCAAAATTTCACAGCGATTTTTCATACCAAATGATCGTGTTGTGAATATCCACCCACATTTCCACTCAAGGGTATTCACCTAGATGTACCTATCATTCATTAATTGGTTAATTTATTGTATTTAACCCACAATCCTTGATATTTGTGTTAAAATTTATGAAATAAATCCTTATGTTATATGATCTATGTGTCACACTTATGGATGTACATGTTATGAAAGTGGAAGGTGTGCTCAAAATTATATAGCACTCTGATTAATTAGGTAATATTTAGTATCCTAAGACATGATTTATGGGATTAGGGAGTGGAATTAATCCATTCTATTAATTTTTCCACCATTTTATGACATCTTTGAAGTTATCCTTGACCTGTGTTTATGATGTCACATTTAATCTTATTTCTAGTTTCCCTTGTTGCCTTTATGTTATCATGTTATATCATGCCTCTTAGTGAATGTTTATTATTCTCACCCCTTTTATATCCCATTTAAAATACTATTATCTAACATGTAATAATTTCATCATTTTATCTCATTTTTATTAAAGTATTGGGCTGTATAGATCACCCATTTCTTATGTATGTTCCCAAGTTATCCCATGTAGTTTTAAGAAAGATAGAATATTAAGAGCATGTTAAGTATGTTTTCAATAATTCCAAAGTACCACCTATTTTTAAGTTGTAATGTAATGTACCTAACTACCCATAGACACTATAATTCTCAATCTTCTAGGTTGTAATATGTGTTTTCACATGAAATAAATCACTAATTAAAGTGTAATAAGGAAAAGGGTTTTCATACTGTGTGTTCTTCCTATTTTGGGAAAATGATTTTTTTGGTAATACATGCTATATACTATGGGTAATTACATGTAGTGGAGACTCAGGGTGTGTCGGGGCACATGGTCATGTAGGGTACATGGCTAAACCCCATGCGAGGTACATGGCCAGTGTCTTTGTACTATTATTGGATAGACCCTGTGTGGGGTTACATGGCCTGGTACATGGATGGGCACCCTGTGTGGGGTACACGAAATGTACAGGGTGGTACAAGCCATGTGATTTTGTGATGTACACACCAAGTATGATAGAGGTACATGAGAAATACCCATATGGGGTTATATTTTCTGTACTGATAGGCACATTTCAAGTACATTGGAAAAGTGCATTGTTGATGCTGAGATACATGTGTCACAGAAGAGGATAAGGAAGGAACGACTAGTTCAGATAAAATTTGATCCAAAACAGCTCCAAAATCCATACAAGGGACTATGTTCTTGAAGGTTAAGTTCTATGTGAATTATTATTTCCACATAAAGATTTATAGGTCGCATGGATATAGAGGCATTAACCTCTACACAATGTAAACTCCAATTCATGGAAGTCATTAGTCTGTGAAGAGGTTTTGGTGGTTCCTCCACACCGTGTAATTCCAATTCATGGAGGTCTATGGGTTGCGTGGAGGTGGAGGCGGTAACATTATCGCAATGTATTTCCCATTTTCAAAACAAACCTAATGTCATTAAGGTTAGATTCTTTCTCAAAGGGCCATATCTGTTGCAAAATTGATGCCCCCTCCTCTTTTAGATATATAAATACCTTCCCATGCCTAACTTTTCAGGGGGCACAACATTTGAATTTCCAGCCAAAGATATGAATTCACAAAACTACAACCTTCATGATCCAAAGAGAAGATGGATTTCCCAAGGTATTCATCTTCATTGAAACCACCTCCCTTGGATTTTTAAGGACCTCAATCCATTTTGGATATTCCTTTTGTGAAGATCTATAACCATCGCATAAGAATAAATCCCTTTTAGGCTCTTGGGGTTTTGTGAGAGAATTATCCTTCTTGAAAATAACCCCATGGTAACCAAGTATTCAAATTGAAGAAGGGTGACACTATTTCGTGAAAAAATCACTTTCATGTGACCTTTTTCCTTCATAAAGACCTCATCTTTCACAAAACTCCATCCTTCGTAAAACCCATATGACATGCCTCTCCATGGTTACCCCTTTCAGTCAACACCCTTTCTCTAAAGTTGACTTCCCAAGGCCCCAATAACCATCAAGAACTAGTTCATCTGCACCCTAAATAGTTGTGTGACCGGTACCATCAAACCTTGTGAACACACCTTTCATTTCAAGTATGTCCTGAACCATTACCTTGACTTTTCCTACTAAGAATAGGCACCCTAATGCATCTCAGTCCTACGAATAGTAACCCTAACATCAATACCCCTAATTTACACTCCTCTATGGCAGTTTTTATACCATACCGCATCAAGAGGTTCATGAGAAGTAGAAACATAAGCCCCAAAGGTGGAATAATCAATGGAAAATGATGATATTTCTTAGTATAGAGGCTTTTTCCCAGATTATCCTCTCCCACTATGAAATGGTCTCCTCAGGGGTAGGACCCACTAACATCTATGTTGAATGATATAAAATTGTATATCCTAACATTTGAGATTCATGATGTAAAACTAAATTATCTAACATCTTAGTAATATGATGTTAAAATGCATGAAAACTTCCTCATCATATGACGTTAAACTATAGACTTACCCCGTGTAATGAGCACAGGATTCCTTATGTATGATCATCATGGGATTCCACCTTCTCCTTCACCATGAGACGATCCTCCCACTTTGGGCAGCCCACGTGTGTAATCCTCATATCATCCTTCCCCACTATGGGATGATCCTCCTCCTTTGATCATATTCCATGCATAATCCGTACACCATCCCTATTGAATCACCTTCCTCAATGTGAGTGTTTTTACTACAAGATGTTAAATAGCATGAAACAATTCTATCAAATGACCTTAAACTATGACATCAAACTATGTGGGTTTTGATCCCAAATACCCAATGGGGTACATAGAACAACTCCATGTGGTTCAATCCTAATATACAAACACATCTGGGGTACCTCCCTAAGGTTATATCTGACACCACAACATCACCACCAAACCCTTATGTGTGAAATATTTACCCCTGGTGACACACTTAACCAAACCATCGAGTGTGAAATCTTTCTCACTATTGAAACACTTAACCAAATCCTCAAGTTTAAAATCTTCCCCCCTGGGGAAAAACTTAATAAAACCCTAAAGTGTGGTCATCTTCCCCATGGGGACACACTCAATCATCCACATGTCACCACAATACATAAAACATATCACCAACATAAAATATCTACCCCATATAATAAAAATGGGATGAATGTGGTAAAAATCCTCAGATTCCTTACACCACTGGAATTAACTACCCCATGGCTGAAATGAGATGCCTTGGGTTCCGCACCTGAGATGCCTCACATGTTAAATGACCTACAATAGGTAAAGGCTTTACATATTCTCAATATACCCAACATCTAGAGATTTCTATAAATTACCAACATTAATATCTACTCTAAATGAATTTCACTTCCCTATCAGGATAGAATCATCATAATTAACCATCATCACCCTTGATATGGCATTGAGAATATGTTTTATGAACATGACTCAAATCTATGAGGGAGTCCCGGACTAGAAGATGAGATCCATGGAATATTACATGGAAGTAGGAACCAATATACCATCATCCCATTTTGATAAAGGAGATTACATCACTAACCATGGTGATAAAGTCCACCCACATTTTTAATGTGGCGATGTAGGGTAAAAACATGTGCGATAAGCAACCCCAGTGGAAAGCATCAGAAACAAGTGGTGAACCCGACATTAAACTCTTCTCCTTCAACCATGATAACTAGTAATGATAGGTCACTATCAAATTTTCATATCACTGGATCTAGATATATGGTGTTAGGTCCCACTTAATGAGAAGTGGGCCCAGCATGAAACTCTCCTATGACTTAGGGTATAAGACATTAGGAATCCTTGGATTACAACACCACCAATGTAGATCCTTTCACTAATTTATAATGCATTAAAAATATTGGGGAATTTATCAACACCTTCATCAGATATATATTGATGGATGATCCCATATAATTTATAGGACTCAAGAAATTGGATATCAATGATCTAACACCAATGGGTGTAGGGGATAGGGGAATGTTAGTGAGAAAATTCAACATGACTATATTCCTACTACAACAACCACCATGTCTTCAGATACTAGGTGCACATTTCCCATATCACCCTATAAACTCATCTTGAGGAGGGTGATCAACACCCTTGTTTAGTGATATGAACAACAAGAGATAATTACCACAAGGTATATTTCCTACTAGGATATCAAATAATCAATGCCTTGTTGACACCCCCCCTCGAGGGCTACGTAGAAAATTTAACCCCCATTATAATGGAAAAATGCATCGTAATCCTCTACTTGGAGTGTTATAAAAGATCACTCCCATGTGAAGAGGATACAGGGTATGTTTGAGCTATTATTACATTGGTAACTACTCAGGATCCACCCAGGAGGGCACCCATCTAGCTGAATCAGCCCCAGCACTAATCGATCCAATGGGATGATGAGTGATTTGACCCCATCCCCACTCCTCTGGGACCAGTCTAGAACACCCAACGCCAATGATGGGGGTGGGATCAGAATATTTCTTGACATGAGATATCTTTTGAATCTCCATTATCCCTATCCACCTATGGCATATCCCATCACATTCTCTCAACTGTTGACCAGGGATCTGTTTTTTCCAAATTGGGATTGAGACCCCAACTACCTCTCAAATAGGTCGGGTTGACTCTCTCAGTCATTTAATCCACTAGAAACTATTATCAATCATCCCATAATGAGAAACATCACTATGTAAGTCCTCCCCACACCACCACCAACTAGCGCATAGGCCATCACCATGCTGAAGATATACTTTTCTCTGAAGATCTATCATCGGGAAGGAAGGAGAACAACCATAGAGGGGGTCATTTTAGTGGTATCAGTCATAACTCACGTGGAAGGAACCTAAGAGACTCACAAAAATCACACTTGGGGAATTCATGCACCATCATAGGTGGGGACTTGAGAATTTTCATATCACATTCAACCTCTCAAACTCTGAGAAAAATAATGAATTAATGAGGAAACTTTCACCCCCACTGCCAAAGCTGGGGGTAAAAACTATCAACTGCGACTTATAATCCCTAAATTCAAGGTTCGTATAATCCCAAAATGATTACATGGGTACCTGTAGGTGGAGAAATTTTTTTCATACTTTCAGGGAGTGTAACCATCCTCATCTCGATCTGTTTCTCTCCTCTATGCCTCTACACTAGATGTTCAAGAGATGTCAAGGTATGGGTCAATTCCTTCAAGTAATAGTTGGAACTCCACTGATAATCAAAGAGATTCTACCACTCTCACACACCAGTAGGTAGTAAACACCCCATCCTATATGGATATGATCTTGAAGTTTTCTCTACCTCCAAGATACATTCCAATATGTAGTGGATGTTTGGTGTGTGTGGTGACCCCTCTCCTGGTAAATGAGTATCAAAGAATAATTGTTTCAATACCACTGTCGGTCTCCCAGCCTATGCCAATCAGGGCTTAGGCTGTCCAAGAATGGGATCATCCTCTACGTAAGGAAGAAGAATACTTGTGGATACATTTGGATACCGACCAGTTTTTAGTCGTGTTTTGGCCACCTAAAGCTCTAATATTTTTTATCCTAGAGTCCCTCACTAAGGTTCAGGTAGTTTATTTTTAACAAAATATTAGGTAAACATTAAACCCTCTTTGAGACCATTAGATAACCTACCCAAGAAACCTTGATCACCTCAATTCCATTCACCAACACTACAAGAGGTTTGATATAGTAGTGCTCTTAGTAGATAAGTACCCTAAATCGTATGGATACTTCTAGAATATCCATTAGAACTATGTTAATATTCTTAATGTACTCCAAAAAAGTCATAGTAGAGTCATATAAACATTTACAGATCGGTGGTTGCGGTAATATGTTTCACTCTATTTTATCCCTATCACACAACAACAATGATACCATCAATCCGGTCCACCCGTTGACAGTGAAGGTTTCTCTATGACCACTTCCATAGTGAATTTCATTACCATCGACCCTCCAAAGGATCAATGAAACCAAACTACTAACACATGGAATTATAGGGAGAACCCAATCTAAGGAGAAACATGGTACTAGGAAGATCAACCGATAGGTCCCTGTACCTAGCAGCAGAGACTGGTGTTGGGCCTTGGGAGTCCCCCTGATGAGACACTAACACCTACTAACTGATGTATTGATAAAGGAAAAGGTAATTTTGAGCTTATCAATCCTTCTAATAATGTACCAGAGACAGAATCAGACTCCAAAATAACCACTTTTCTCTGGGAGCTAGAGGGATATAATAGGATTACTATAAAACTTAAGTTCGGGTAGCACCCAATCTATGACAATGTTAAAAGTGTCCTCTTCACTCCTCTAATTGTTTATGCAATCCATATTGACCAAGAAACTAGATTTAAACTAGGTTTCCCTACAAATCCCATCATTGTAGAAGTTTGGGGATATGAAAAATGACCAAGATGTGATTTTCCCACTCCACTGAGAAATGTGTCTATCGACCTAGAGATCATGGGTATGAAACCTCCTACAAAAATGACCCAGTTAAAGAATTGTTGACACCAAAAACTCACCAGGATAATGTGAAAGCTACTCTCACTACTCTCCTTAAGGCTAGGAAAACGAGACAGGTGTCAGTTACATCAGAGAGAAAGTTTTATCCAATATGGGTATACCAGATACACCCACCACTATAATTCAGTAATCCAAGTTTCAACTCATTTAATGGTACATGTGATTTGTTGAAACATATGGACCACTTCTCCTTAATGTGAGGCCTAATGTCGGGGAATCCAGAACAACATGAGATAATAAACTGTAATGCTTTGTCCACACCCTGTAAGGAACCATATCTATGTGGTACAGTAAGCTATCCCTGGTATCCATTACTGGTTGGAAGGATCTTCATAGAAAATTAGTCTATCATTTTAGTTCCACCTCACACAAGACTAGAATAAACTATATTTTCAAATCCAAATAAGGGATTGATGAGCGGCTGGATGGATTTATTTCCCAATGGAAAGGACTAACGTACTCTCTTAACCTGAAGTTGTCTTAAGAATAATTGATTATGACATTTTTGGAGAATTTTGAATATGATCTGGTCCCTACCCTAATTTCTTTGAACTATCCCAATATATTTCAGAAGTTATCCAAGAAATCTCAGTTTTCCAAAGAATCCTTGTAGAATACCAAGAAACGGTCATGCCCATTGCCTATTCCATCACCTTTGTGAAGGCTCTTAAAAGAATAGACAGGTTGTAATATGCATTAAGAGGCTTCTCAGTTGGTCTACTTATTTTCCCCTTTACCAGATGATCCCCTACAAGTTCATCCTTGATAGGCATAGCCTCACTTAGTGCAGCCTTATCAGGCATATGCATAGCCTCATAGAGATAATGTTGCTTCGGCCCCTTGTTAAGTCTAGGAACCCAGGGTTCCTTTCACAAAAATAAGGAATAGTACTTAATCTTTCAAAGAGGCATAGGTTCAAGGTTATTTCATATGTACCCTAGAAAAAGGGATCTTGAATATTCCTAAGTAAAAGAGACCCTAGGATGTCAAAAATTATAATCATTCCAATAAATTCTCATACCATAGGACCCTTTGACAAACCACAAGAGAATTATTTGTCTTTAAATATTGGCTCTAGGACTAGGTGAATCGTAGATTAGTCAAATTGGGTGATGTATTAAAATGGGTAGCACATGTCTCCGCTAACACTGATAGTGATAGAAAAGACTCTAGTGAGTGGAAATAGGTTCTCGACCAAGGAATGCATAAGTAAAATTAATATTTGGATAAAAATATAGTCTCTCATTCCAATGGTATTATCCATGATCGCTTGAGTAAACATAACCTATTGCGGTCACCATGGATCATCTCGCTACTGTATCCATGTATACACCATAGTCTTTTAGGTCTTTGAAGAGTAAATGTTAGCAGTGAAAGAGAAATCAGAGTCCCCCATTAGTACCAAAAAATTCTTTCACCCTTCGTTATTTCATGCCTTCTTAATTGGGATTCATGCATTAGGTTCATCTAGTCCTTAACTATTCCACTGATGAAGAGAAATAATTTACCTCTATGAATTTTTTTGAAATAATAGACCACTACATGATGATCAATAATGAGGACCATTGTGTGAAAACCTCTGTAACTTCCTGTAGACACTGTCAAAGGAGATGTAGAGGACACACCAACATATAGAATTTCTATTATATCACTTCAAACCAAGATATTCATGCTATTGAAACTAAGACGAAAGCATCACGTAGGGCTCGAAAAGTAAAATACACCTAAGATGATTTATTAGGTGTTCTAATGAACCAAATCATATTAGTTGACTGTGAAACATAGACATTACTACTATGTGACCTTCCATATATATCCAGGGCTTAAACTCAACCATCTGGTTCCCATGCATCATATGTTTAGAGAAAAATAATTAACCAATGGTGAAATATCTCTAGAACTAACTAGTCCTCAGTGCCTCATCCAATGATGCCCTCTATTCCCACTTCTAAAGAATAACCTTCTATAAGAAAAATACTTCATGTTTCCTATAAATTTGATGTGTTGAACCACCTCATTGGAATACCTGTGAGTCTCCCGATCCTCAGGTCTCTCTACTTTTCAAAGGAATTGAGTGAATCCCTCGTCAGTTGGTTTAAGATTTCCCTTTAGTTTGATACTGAGGTAGCTACCAACAAGGATTATTATGTTGAGGAATTTGGGTATGAGGAATATTGGTCCATCATTTCATTTTCTAAAGAAGATGAGGGTGCCACCTTTTAGGGGAACATATGAACATAGTATATCATGGGCCAGTTCAACAAATTGTAACTCGACTACTACCTAGTGAATATTGTCTCTAGGATCAATATCATCCTACCCTAAACACTTCACAAGTTGGGGCTCATGTAAGAGGATTTGATCCCCTCTAACTTGAAAATTCATGTATATTATATGAGGAAGAATAGGTCATGTGGAAAGATTTGGCTAAAGTCTAAATTCTATAGTCTAGTGGTGAGTACTGAATTTATGGTATTCTCATAGGAAATAGCCTATAATTAAATATTGTTAATTTCATATCTCCATATGCATTTAGTGGTACCCTCTTTGTACCAACGCCTCACATACTCCCATTAATTTCGTGTATGGGTAATCCAGGGTGACACATCCTCCATCAAATCTTGTGATTCCCATTATTTGGATGTTGAGTACTCTAAAAGGGAAGGAAAATAGCCCAGTATTGATGATGTTGATCGTATTAATTCCCCCAATTTTCTGACATGTACTATAATAAATCCCATGTAAAACTTAAAAGATAGATTCATTCATCCAATACATCGATTGGAACCCAAAAAAATAGACATGGAAAGTTGTTTTATAGTCCCAAAGAAGGAGTACTCACTTATCACATTGTACTCCAAAATAGGATAGGACTAACCAATACTGGAAGACCCCACCCCTTTCAAGTACTAAGAATTTTTCCCCATGGCTGCCAATTCACAACACTTCCGCATGTTTTAAAAGGCAGGTCTGACTTGATGGAAGTTGACCCATCATCATTAATTTGATATTAGAAGAATAAATCATGGTCAAAAACCACATGGGATTGGATCATCATACTTTTTCATTGCAATATCTACTTAGTAAGAGTTCCTTGTTAAAGACTCTTCCCCTATCATATTGGGTCTTTATGATGACCCTGGATCTATAGTTTTAGAAGATTTTCATCATCCCACTAATTTACATATCTCACATGATGAAGGGGATATGAAAAATGTACCTCTTGCATTTGAAGAGTGTGTCTCTGTCACTATTGATGAGTTGAATCAGGTTAATCTTGGCACTGAGGAAGATCTAAGGCCGACATTGATCAACACATCCATATCATCAAAGGGAAAAAAAGTATGTGGCCTTCCTTAAATAGCACCATGATGTGTTTTATTAGAGCTATAGTGAGACGCTAGGCCTCGATCCCCAAATTAATATTCATTTACTTAGCCTCCCAATGGGTCACCACGGGTACAAATAAACACCCAGAAAGATGAACCCCTCTCACAATGTCATGGTCGAGGCTGATCTTTACTAGCTTATTAAATCCAAATTTGTCAAAGAGGTCCAGGACCCTATATGGATGGAGAACACTATCCCATGATGTGTTTTATTAGAGATATAACAAGTTTCTAGGCCTTGATATACAAATTACTATTCATATACTTGACCTCTAAGTGGGTCACCACGGGATCAAATAGCCACCTAGAAAGATGAACCCCTCTCACAATGTTATGGTTGAGGCTGAGGTTGACTGGCTTATTAAAGACAAATTTTTCAGAGAGGTCAAGTGCCCTAGATGGATGGAGAACACTGTCTCATTCAAAATAATAATAATGGGAAAATTAGAGTTTTCATCGACTTCTAAGGCCTCAACTACCATTATTCAAAGGATGAATTTCCCTATTCGGTGAAAGATATATTGATTTATGTTAAAACTACATTTCATGCCCTCAATTTCATGGATGGATATTTTAGGTATTATCATATATGGATTCCCCTAAGGATGAGGAGTCCACTTCTTTTAGGGGACCCCAAGGGAATTTTTTCTACCAAGTGATTCCTTTTATCTTGAAGAATGTTGGAGCCACTTACCATCATGCAATTAACCATATCTTCAAACCACTCCTCAGGATGCTAGTAGTTATATATATTTTTTGGTGGTTAAGTCCCACTAATTCCAAGAACATATAAATGACCTTGAGAAAGTGTTTGATTCGCACCATTCCCACCACATAGAGAAGAACCCCTTGAAGTGTGTATTCAGGGTTACCTTTGGAAAGTTTCTCAGCTTTGTTGTTAGATATAGAGGCAGTGAGATCGATTCATATAAAATTAAGGATATAAACCAAATTCCACCCCCACTCAATTTCTAGGAATTTTGAGGCCTCCAATGCCACTTAGTCTATATTTTTTGATTTATTTCAAATATGGATGGTAAGTATAAGATCTTTTCAAGTATCATGAAGAAAGGCTCCATTTACCAATGGGATGAGGATTGCCAGACAAACTTTCAGGACATTAAGTCATATATACTATAGCCTTTTGTTATGATAACACCCATCTTACAAAAACCTTTGGTCCTATACATGACCACCCTAGAATGATATATTGGTCACCTCTCCTCCCAATATAACAATGAGGGTATATAAAATAGCCTATATTATCTAAACTACATGCTCCCCAACACGGAGACCGGATACTCCCCCATCATAAAGAGTTGACTTGGGCTATTCTTTGCGGTGAAATTTTTTCGACATTGTTTATAGCTTTATGAGATTCAACAATTGTTACAAGTTGGCCTACTAATTTACATCCTCAATCAACCCATGATAAAAGGGAGATTGTTGCACTTGGTGGTAATACTCTAGTAGTTCAATATTAGTTTTTTTTTCAAAGAAAGCAGTCAAGGGAGAATCATTGGAAGACGTCCTGGCTAAGCACCCAACCCCTAAGGAACTTCCCCTAGATATTGATTTCCCATATGAATCCATTATATCTATGGATCAGACTATGCCATGTTGGAAGATTAATTTATATAGTACCTCTAGTATATCTACCATTAGAATTCTAAACAACCCTAAACTCAACAGGGTATGCCTGGGGTTGTCTTCATCACTCTTACACAACCCATCCTACTATACTCATTCCTATTATCGAAAGGTTGTACTAAAAAAACGGAGTACCAGGGCCTCATCACTGGACTCTAATTGGACCTCAATATTGATGTACTAGTTTACCTATGAAGGGAGTCACTAAGTTTCTCATCAAGTATATCAAGGGTAACTACATCATCAAAAATCAAGATCTTGTACTCCTGATATAATGGACTCATCATTTGATGGCCCAATTCCCTTCCCATATAGAGGTAACACATGTTCCATGATCATAGAATATCCTAGACAACACTCTATAAAACTTAGACTCATCCCTTGTAGAACATGATCAGGATGACCTGGTCATTCATGTGGAACATCTAAGGGTCATAACCCATACCACTTCTAAGGATGATAGAAAATAGAAAGTATACTAACTGGATTCCAATGCTTCTACACCAGGGCACTCAAATTTCCCCATGGTCGAAGAAACCCCTAATTGGATAACTCCATTAATTAAGTATCCCCAACATGGAATTCTTATGCTATACCGAGACATGCGTGAGTGAATCCACTAGTTTGTAATATAGTTTACTCTCTAGAGTGTCCCTAACATTGATTAGGCTATCTATAGGAATGGGTTCAATGGAATTATCCTATGTTGTATCCAAGGTCATGAGATACTTTGGGTCATGCAAGAGGTCTATTTCGAATCATATGGAGCCCACCATCTAGGATTAAAGCACTCCCAGCAAATTTAAAGGTTGGGATACTTTTTTTCCCTCATGGTTTATGACTACATCGAATTTCTCTAGAGGTGGAATGCATTTTAGATCCACACCAACTTTTTTACACCATCCTCTAGAACTTTTGAATGCTACCAAATATTCTTGGAACTTTGTAGTTTGGGGGCATGACATTGTGGGTCCCTTCCCACCAATGATGGTTAAACAGTGTAATTACATTTGGATAATAATAGACTTATTCTAAAAGTGAGAATAATTATTTACCCTCAATGGATTTAAAATTCAACCAATGGTCAATTTTGTAAAATCGTGCATCATTCATCGATTTGGGGTTCCTCACACAATTCTGATAGACAGTGGGACTAATTTTCAAGATTCGAAGCTAAAGAAATTGTGTACCGATATAGTGAACCTTACCTTTTACACATATAATTACATGATTTTAAGAATAATTAAATGTGAAATTACAATCCAAGGATCGTAAAGTCTAGTGTCTTTGAGATTAGGTACATAATTAAACATCTTGATTCCAAAATAAGAGAATATTTTATTTAATCTTCATAAAGAGCTCCTAACTTCCTTTGAAACCTTGAATATGCATAAGATAACCTGGGGGAGATACATGAAAAAGGGATGTGCTAAAAATCTATGTAAGGAAATGAACATTAAAATAAAGCTTATCAGATGATTTAGGAGGCATAACATAATGATATAAAAAGGTATGGAACATGATTAAACATAATGAATAATAACATATAGAATAATGTATCATATAATAATGGAATCATACTATTGTGGAAACAACAAAAAACAAGACTTTATCCTGATTCGAGGATTAATTTACATAGAGGAGCACAAGTCAAGCCTAACCACCAAGACTATTTCATATGGAGCACGAGTCAAGGCTAACCACCAAGACTATTTCACATGACGTATCATGAGACTAAACATTACCCAATGCATTGGAGTGCTATATAGGCACACCCATCATAACATATTCATGGATATATGTACCACATGAAAAATAAATATATGTGTTACCCATAGAAAGAAATGGGTATTATAATCATGTCATAAATCATATTAAATGGGCATATCATAAAAGTGTCCTTGAAAGAAAGGAATTAAATCATGATCAATTTACTTATATATGTGTATCGATAATATTGTAAGATTAGGAAATTTGTAAAAAATTGAAGTTATAAGTTATTGATGAACATACATAATATTAAATGATCATATAATTTTTTTGGTTATTGTGGGTGAGGATAAATCATTAGATAACATGTTAATGATAATCATTTGGACTAATTTTAGTGGTTTTTCGATCACAACGAACTAGTTTTGGTCTATTATTTAATTTCATATATATATAATGGTTCTAGATCATTAAATAAAGTATAATAAATATATTTTAATCTTTTTCCAACATAAAAATTGTTTCATGGCCATCCTTGAAGATGGTAATGGAAATTTAAAACTTCATCATCCTTGAATGCGATAAATTAACACATCATAGATGATGTTTTCATTTTTATTATAAAAGGAGGGGAAAGAGAGATGATGATGACTTATTCCATTAGAATAAAAAAATTCCAGTATATTTAAGGTAATGTAGTTATCATAACATTTGGATGCGGGGATGTGAGGAGATAAATAGAAAATAAAGGAACTTGAAAAGAAATTTAATGAAAAGGAAGAGGGTTTTACCTCTTGATTCCTTCTTCATGAGAACCTCCTTAGGGGATTCGTTTTTATATTTTGGTAATACTAAAATCTAATAGAGGTGGGAATATTTTTGGGAAGACTATTGGGTAGAATTTTAACTTGTCTTGAGGCTTGGGAAATGTGAGTAGAATAGGTGGTGGGGTGGTATTTATAGTGGAGGAGGGGGTGTTTTCTCATTATTTTATTCATTAGTTTATTATTTTAGCTCGAGACTATGAATATTTTTAGAATTATAATCAAATATAATAAAATAATTAAGGATGGTTTGATATTTTGGGCTTAAATAATCCATACATAATCTATGAATCTACAATTCATGTATTTATCATTTATCATAAATTACCGTATTTTACTATTCACAAAAAATTCATGTATTTTAGAAAAATCACAAAAAAACACCCTAATAATTTCTAAATTTCTAGAATTCCAAAATTAACTCCATTTTATGAGAATAATTTTATAAATATGATAAGGTTAATTTTTAATTGAAATTATGATTTACTCAAACAATATATATTTTAAAATTATAACTGATTTTATAACACTTTGAAAAATTAATTAAGGTCTCATAAAATTATTTTAAAATCATAAGAAAAAAATAATAATTTATGAATACATTTTATGTAAATGAATTTTATTTTAAATAATTAAATTAATCAAAAAATTGTAATTAACTATTTATAACCTACAAAAATAAAATCACTTAATTAATAATTGTTAAAACACTTATTTACTTATACTATGATGTAATTATATCATATTACCATTTATAAGATTCTTAAATTTTATTTATATTTCTATAGGTGAGGTTACTATTCCATTGTCTGGTTTACTATTCATAAGGGTTATAATACTATTCCAAAGGTCAAGTTACTATTTCATTGGTATAGGTTCCTTAAATTCTTGAAATAATTATTATTTCATTCATTATTCATTTATAAAGTATATATTATGTTATTTGTGTGATTAAATATTATATATACTATATGAAATAATTATAAGAATGTAATTTCCAATGATAAAACTTTGGGTCGTAACATTATTCCCCCTTATAAAATTTTACCCTCAAAATTTCATTTTCTACACTACAGTTAAAAAATGTTCCAGAACTTCTCTTTCATCAATTGATTTGGTTCCTATGTTTCCTCTTTGTACTTATGAATCTACCAAAGTACTTTGACTAGGTTAGTGGTATTGTTGCATAGAACTTTATCTCTACAATCCAAAATCTTTATCAGCTGCTCCACATAGGAGAGATCATTTTCCAAATATTCCAACTCTAAATTTAGTACATAAGAGGAGTCTGGTTTTTTACTTCCTTAAATGGGATACATGGAATATATCATGTACATAAGACATGATTTTTGGAAGTTCTAGTTTATAGGCCAAAGCTTTAACAAGATTAATGATCTCGAAGGAACCGATGTACCTAGGATTTAGCTTTCCTTTCTTCCCAAAACTCATGATCCTATTCCATGGAGATATTTGGAGGAATAACATATATCCAACCTTAAATTAAAGGTCTAATCGATGATTCTATACATAGATCTTTTGTCAAATTTTGGATGCCTTGATGTGCTGCTGAATAGTTTTCACCTTCCCCACCATTTTTTCAACCATTTCAAGTCCTAGCAGCTTACATTCACCAACTTCACCCCAGAATGATAATGTTATTCACCTTTTCCCACATAGGGATTCATATGGACACATTTGGATGAAAAAGTGTAAACTATTATTGTAAGATAACTCAGCAAGAATCATATGTTGGTCCCATCCTCCTTTGAATTCCAATGAAAATTCTCTCAACATGTCTTCCAATGTCTAACTAGTCCACTCAAATTGGCCATCAGTTTTTGGATGATAGGTTGCACTGAAGTTCAACTCAATGCATAGAGTATGTTGGATACTTTTCCATAACATTGAGGTAAATCTAAAATATTTATATGATACAATAAATTGTGGTACTCCACTCAACCTTACCACTTCTTTGATGTATATTCATGCAAGTTGATCTAGTGAGAAGTCCTCTGAAATTGTGATAAGGTGAGTTGTATTTGTAAGGCGATCCACAATAGGCCATATAGCATTGTTCCCTCTAGATGTATTTGGAATTCCAGTGAAAAAGTCCATTGTGATGTTTTCCCGCTTCCATGTTGGTATGAATAATGGTTGATTCAACCCTTTATACTTTTTTCTTTTAGCCTTTACTTTCTAACATACTAGGCACTTTGATGTATATTTTGCGATAAACTTTTGTATATTGTCCCTCCAAAAGTTATCTTAGAGATATTGATACATATTTTTGCTCCCTAGGTGAATAGATAAGGTTGAACTGTGTGTGTCATTTATAATTTCCTTCTTTATCTCTAGATCAGATGGTATACATAGTTGTGACCTAAATCTCACAACTCTATCCTAAACCATTTTGAACTCTGAGGATTTCCCATTTCTAATAGACTCCATCATTTTATGAATTTCCACATCAGTTCTTCAAGAATTATTTATTTTCACCATAAGGGATGGTTGATAAATCAATTAAGAAAGGATTGATGATGTTCCTTCCTTAACTATTCTCATGTCCATCCATTGTAGCTATAAGAAGATTTGATCCTTCTCAATTGTCATCATTGATAAAGATGTAGGATCATTTCTACTTAGAGCATCTCATACCTTATTTTATTTACCAGGATGTTAGTGGATGGAGTAGTTGTAATCCTTAATTATCTCTAACCATCTTCACTGGAACATATTAAGATCCTTCTGTATGAATATATATTTGACACTCTTGTGATCATTATATATTTCACACTTTTTAGCATAAAGATAATGCATCCATATTTTCAATGCAAAGACCACAACTGCTGACTCCATATCATGCATGGGAATGTTTTTCTCATGGATGTTCAACTTCCTTAAGGAGTAGTCTATCACATTATCATTTTGTATTAGTAAATAGCCTAATACATTTTTTAAGAATCATTTTACACCAAAAACAGTTCTCCACTTATCTAGTGTGTGAGTATTGGTGCAGTGATAAGACACTTTTTGAGCTCCTTAAAGCTTAACTCACATTATTGAGTCCATAAAAACTTCACCTCATTTCATGTCAGCTTGGTTATTGGTTTTTAAAATCATGATAAGTTTTTTACAAATCATTGGTAATACCTAAATAGAATATGAAATTTGTGGATCTTAGTTATAGATATTGGCATGGGCCACTCTTCGATTGCCTTTTTCTTGGAAGGGTCCACAAATATTACTTGACAGGTGATAAAATTCCCTAAGAATGATACATCATCCTTCTAGAACTCACATTTATTGAAATTTGCATATATTTTCTCCCTTCAAAAAGTCTTTATCATAGCATTCAAATGATCCTCCTATTCCTCCTTTCTCTTGAAGTATATCATAATATCATTAATAAAGACTAACACAAATTTTTTGAGGTAATATCTAAAGACTCTATTCATTAATTCCATGAATTTTTTTGGATCATAGTGAGTCTTAAAGGCATCACTATGAACTCATAGTGTCCATACCTCATTTGAAAGGAAGTCTTGGGAATATCTTCTTTCCTCACCTTTAATTGATGATATCCCAACCGAAGGTCCACCTTAGATAAATAACTATCCCCATGTATCTAATCAAAAAAATCATATATTCATGGAAGGGGATAATTTTTATTTATAATGATTTTATTGGGCTCATGCTAATCAATTCAGAGGCACATTGATCTTTATTTTTTCAAGATGAAGAGAACTGGCTCACCCCTTAGTGAAACACTCAAGCGTATAAAATCCTTATTTGGATTCACATGTAACTTCTTCATTAGTTATTCTAGCTCAATAGTGTCTATTATATAAGGTTTCTTTGATATATTTAGATACCCAAAAATAATTTCAATTGAGAAATCAACCTCTCGATCAGGAAGAATACTAGGAAATTTTTTAGAGAATACATCAGTGTAATCTTTCATGATGGGAATGTCTTTGAGCATGATCATCTCTTTTATCTCAATCATTTGAGCAAGATATGTTTTCTCATAAGGAAGTAATATCCGCACTTGATATGATGATTTTGAAGGAGATTTATCTTCCTCCTTACACTTTTAAATAATTGAACGATGATTTTGGATGTGAAGAGTGATCTCTATTTCCAATAATTTGATGTTGGCTTTGTATAAAGATATCCAATCCATGCCCAATATAGCATCAAACTCTAAAAAAAGAAGTAAGACAAGATTTTATGGGAGGTTCAATCCACAAACAATAAATGGAGAGAAGTTATGTACTTTGGATGAAATAATTTCCCCATTAGTTGTTCTCACAGATAACTCAACCTCCATATTTTAAGGTGGTGATTGAATAGTTCTACTAAACTTGAAAGATAAAAAAATGCATAGAACTAGAATCAAATAATACATTCACTATTCTTGAATGAATAACAAGAATAATTTTTACCACATCATTTTCTAGTTCCACCTTAGCAGTAGTGATAACATATGCCCTTGTTTCCTTAGAGGTTGTTGTTGAATGCCTTTGACAATCCTGGGATTAGGGAATTGGTTTAAAAAATTCCCATGTTCCTTACAATTTAAACACTACACTACAAGAAGAGTATTGACCTGAACCTTCCTTTGTTCCTCTACATTAGTGGAATTATTCATATCCCTTCTGTAGTTCTTATCCAGATTCCCCATTCTTCCACATTTGAAGCATTTCATGGTTCCCTTTAAACAATTCCCATGATTCTTATTCTCACAATTTTGACACGTGGGATATTTTTTCTTCTTTACATCATGGGATTTATTTTTTGATTCGCCCATATTAGACTCCATTTCCCACTTTTTTTCACCATGCCAGAGATACCACTAAGAGTTTTCAATATCCATTTCAACCTTGAGGTCACAACGGATAATCTCATCATAACTATCAAAGAATTGAATTGAAAATTCTTTTTATAGACTCAACTTTAGTCTGCTAAAGAATCAATCCATATTGCTTTCAATGTTCATGAAAAATTCGGAGGCGTATCTTACAAGTGTTTTAAAGTTTAATTCATATGCCCTGATAGACTCATCTTCATTTTTCTTAAAACTAAGAAACTCTCTTTCCATCTTGAGATGGAGGGTTTGGAGAAAATATTTATTGAAAAACATTTTCTTAAATTCCTCCCGATCCGTGGAATCAATTTCCTCCTTGAACTTCATGTTTTTGATTAGTGTTCACCATTGATTAGCTTCCTCATCAAAATAATAGTCAACCAGCACAACTTTTTCTTCTTCTGAGCACTAAAGGACATAGAATATCTTTTCAATGGATTTAATCGACTGTTCTGTGAGGAGGGGATTGATAGATCTACTAAACATGGGAAGCCTTTGCTGCATAAAGTATTAGACCATAAATTTTTCTCTCTTAGGAGAAGTAGGTCATTCCACATGATTCAATTTATTATTCATAACTTGAGATAGTTGACCAAGTACTATCATGTAGTTTTGAGCACCCATTCTCATCATATTTGGTATGTAATTAAAAAAATAATCACATTGATTTTTGGCATGAGTTCTTCTAATCCCATCCATTAACTAAGAAAAGAAAGTAAAATTAGGGGGCTTGAATACTAATAAGTATAATAAAAGGGAAATTTTAACATAAAGGGATAACCTTACAATGGAAAAGTATATCCTAACTTGTGATTCCTAAGGTTTTAATCTAGTTTATCCATGATTTTTTTCCAAACAAATATTCTTAAACACATTTTTTATTCCCTTAATAATGTTTTGTAATGGACATATGAATTTAACAAATAATATCCCCTAGGAGTGTCAAACCAGGTGTGCAGTAAGGCCCATTTTCATGTACCTGGTTACCCTAAATCAGGCATGGTACACCTTTTCATAGTTTTTACTCCAAGATATATCTATTATAGAACCACGTCTACTTTTAGTATCTAGATAGGGATGTATTTTTTTGATAAACAACTTACTATATACTTTCCAAAATTTAGGGATGTTTTCTCATACTTAGAATTATACCTATAGTTCTGACTAAAGTTCTCTAGTCCTAATATCCACTCTGATACCAACTATTAAGACCCTAACCTTTTACACATATCATTACATTATTTTACGAATAATTAAACATTAAATTACAATCCAAGGATCATAATGTCTAGTGTCTTGGAGATTAGGTGCATCATTAAACATCATGATTACAAAATTATAACATCTTTTATTTAATCTTCATAAAGAGATACTAACTTCCTTTGAGCCCTTACATGCATAGGATAACCTGGGGGAAATACATGAACAAAGGGATGAGCTAAAAATCTCAGTAAGGAAATAACCATTAAAATAAAGCTTAGTACATGGGTTAGAAGGCATAACATAATGATATTAAAAGGAATTTAAAATGATTAAATATAAAGAATTTTAAAATATAGAACATTGGATCATATAATTATTGAATCATATTAATAGGGAAACAACATAAAACATGACTTTAGCATTAGTCCAGGCTCATTTCACATAGAGGATCACGAGTCAAGGCTTACCACCAAGATTGTTTCACATGGAGAACAAGTCAAGGATAACCACCAAGACCGTTGCACAAGACATATCATGAGACTAAACGTTACCCAATTCATTGGAGTTCTATCTGGGTTCACCCATTATAACATATTCATGAATATGTGTTCCACGTGAAAAATAAACATAAGGGTTACCCATGGAAAGAAATGGGTATCATAATAATGTCATAAAGCATAATAAATTGGCGTATCATAAAAGTTTCCATGAAAGAAATGATTTAAATAATAAATGGACATTCATAAAGGAAAATATTCATATATCATGGTAATTTATGTCAAACTGAAGTGATAACATGTAAAAAGAGTATTTATGAAGCTTTAGAATTAAAACATTTTAGTGTGGTTTGAGGACAATATTAAAGATAATTTAAAGAATAAAATGTAAAAATATATTATATTAAACTATAATTAAACCAAGAAAGTTTTTATATTAAAACATATTATGTAGTTTACTTGAAAATGGGAAACAATTCGGTGAGTTCCATTAACTTTGGCTTTCTTGTCAGGAAGAATTGAGTAGGAAACCTTTTAAAAACGTGTATATCACCAAAAAATAAGAATGAATGGATATTAATACATGATTTTGTAATATATTCATAGAATTTATAATATTTACATAAAAATAAAAGAAAACTTCATTTGGGTAAAAAGATAGAAAGAGTAACCCGTAGGAATAATGGAGGTTTAGGTCGAATCTTGTACCTCATGTAGGAAACGATTCTATACCTAATCTTAATGTCACGAATAATAAAATTAAATATATTAACTAATTAAGAACCTATTATACATTTATTTGATTTATTATAATTTTATTATGTTCATTTATGTCCCTTTTGATGGGTTATGAGATTCAATTTCATTGTTTGGGAGCGTTCATTTCCTTAGTTTTCATGACCAGTTTACTTATATACATGTACGGATAATCATGTAAGATGAGGATGGTTGTTAAAAATTGAAGTTGTAAGTTATTAGCGAACATAAAGAAGATTAAATGGTCATAAAAGTCATTGGTTATTTTGGGTGAGGATGAATCATTAGAAAACATGTTAATGATAATCGTTTAGATTAATTTTACCAGTTTTTCGATCACAACGATCTAGTTTTCTTCTATTATTTAATGTCATATATACATGATGGTTATAGAAAATTAAATAAGTTATAATATGTATATTATAATCTGGCTAAACTATAAAAAAATCATGGCCATCCTTGAAGATAGTAATGGAAATTGAAAACTCTATTGTCCTTGAATGTGATAAATTAAGACATCACGAACAATATTTTCATTTTTAGTAAAGAAATAGGGGTAAAGAGAGATTATGATGAATTATTAGATTATAATAATAAAATTACATCATATATAATTTATTGATTTATAATACCATTTGGATGATGGTAGGTGAGGAGAGAAAGAGAAAATAAAGGAACTTGAAAATAAATTAAAAGGAAGGGAAGAGGGTTTTACCTCTTGATTCCTTATTCTTGACAACCTCTTTAGGGGATTCATTTTGTTATTTTTTAATAAAAAATATCATGGACATGGGGAAGAGGTTTTGTAATAGTTTTGGGCATAATTTAGACAAGGATCAAGGCTTTAGAGGTGTGAGGAGAAGAGGTGGTGAGGTGTGGTATTTATAGTAGAGGAGGGTGTGTTTTCTCATTATCTTATTCATTAGTTTATTATTTTGACTCATGATAATGAATATTTTGAGAATTATCATAAAGTATAATAAAATAATGAAGTATGGTTAGATATTTTTGGCTTAAATCAGCCATACATCATCTATGACTCCATAATTCATGTATTTAGCATTTATCGTAAATTAGTGGATTTTACTATTCACCAAAAATTCAAGAATTTAAAAAAATCCCAAATATTCAACCTAACCATTGTTTGAAATTCAGAATTAAAAAATGAACTCCATTTTATGAGAATAATTTTCTAAATATGATAAATTTAATTTTTAAATAAAATCATCATTTAATAAAAAAATACATATTTTAAAATTATAATAACACTTTGAAAAATTAATTAAGGTCACATAAAATTATCTTAAAATAATAAGACAAAAAATAGCAATTTATGAATAAATTTTATGAAAATAAATTTTCTTTTAAATTATTATATTAATAACACAATTGTAATTAAATATTTATGACCTATAAAAATACCCACACATAATTAATACTTTTTAAAACACTTATTTACCTATAATATGATATAATTATATCATATTACCATTTATAAGATTATTAAATTTTATTTATACATCCATTGGTGAGGTTACTATTTAATTGTTTGATTTGTTATTCATAAGGGTCACATTACTATTCCAAAGGCCAAGTTACTATTTTATCGGTATAGGTTCCTTAACTTATTGAAATACTTATTATTTCATTCATTCTTCATTTATAAATTTTATATTGTGTTATTTATGTGATTTAATATGATTTATACTATATTACATAATTATAAGAAGGGTATTTCCATTGATAAAACTTTGGGTGTTACAACCAGGTACAACAATCAGTACAACCACACTTCTTACTACCATGCAAAGGCGAATGGACATATCAATGAATTAAAAAAAACCCTACCTAACATCCTAAAAAATATGGTGGGACTGAAAAAAAAATATTTTTACTGATAATCTTTTTAATTCCCTCTATTACCATTGTATAAAAACTTAAAATTCCACCCCAGGTAACCCTGTACTCCTTAGTGTATAGAATAGAGGTAGTTTTGCCAATTAAGTTTCAATTTCCATCACTACATATGCCTATTTATGAACACTAGATGCCATAAAGAATAGGACAAGTATATCAAGTTGAGTTGGAAAACCTAAATGAAAATATATTTTAGAAATTTTATAAGTTACAGAGACACTAGAATATTGTTTCATAAGAATTCAACAAGAAAGAATGTCTATGCGTCTTCATTCAGGGTGACATGGTGTTGTCTCTCAGAGCACTGATGATACCCCAAAAAAACCATTTAATCTAGAAAAAAAGTGGGAAGGACCTTACATTATCCATAAGGTGTATTCTAATGTATCATACTCTTTAATAACCATGGATTGGGGTCATATCAAACCTCCCACCAATTCCAATTTTCTCAATAAATACTTTGCATGAATCCAACTAGTCAAAGATACATGAACTTAAAATGTATCAAACTATTACCAAGAATTATGACATTAGACTATTTCCACCATATTCCAAGCTCTATGACCTTGAACTAGTAGTTTACCCTTCGTTCTAAGATCTATGACCTTAAACTTGTAGGAGCTATAATCCGAGTTATATGAATCTAAAATAAAAATCCTAACATCCTTAGTACATGATGTTAAATTGTATCCTTACCCTATGTGATGTAAATAGGATGTCTCGTATGATATGTATGAGAAGAAAAAACACGAACATCCTCAGCACATTACATTAAACTATATCCTTACCATGTATGTAAAATATAGGTATGGGATAACCAAGACTAACATCCTTATTACATGATGTTAAACTATATAATTGACCTACGTGATGAAAATATTATTCCCCATATGAAAAATATGATATGATTTTATGTCCTCTATGGAGAGTACATCACCCCTCCAGCATCAATCCTATACTACATCGTGTTCCATAACTACTTTTGTATTGATTCTTGTATGTAATAAGATATGTAGAGATGCCTAGATGCAACATCCCAGGCCCAGTCTCGGCACCAACCTATTTTTGGGGTCTCTCACTAGTCTAATTCAAATGAACCTAAACTGCATACAACTGGTATCAGAATTTCTTTATCTGGTGCAAGGACTCCTTGGATCCTTATTAAAATCAAGTTTCCCCTCTTTTTCACAACCTAAACATTATCTAAGTACCTAATTCCATTTATTTCCAAGCATTATGACCTTAACCAATATACATTTAACCCCTTATAGTCCCTCATTCACATATTTTGATTCACCCTTGATATTTCATAAAACCAATACCCCCTTATTTTTTCATTAGTCCTCACCCAAGAGGGATCCACCCTACATGAATCGATCTTCTACCACACCGTATTCCATAAATCTATTTGGATTGATTCCCATTTCCATGGGATATGTAGTGATGCCTGTATCTCATATCCTGGGTCTAGCCTCTACCATCAAATCATTGCAGGGTCTTTCCTCTCTCAACATCATGATTTCAACTTATGTGTAGTTTTTCTTGAAAGTTTGTGTGGAAAAGGGTATCCTTGGACCACCTTCAACATTTCAGGTTATCACTATTTCATTCCACACAATTCTATTTTGGATGTCCACTCACTTTGGTATGAGATCCATAACCTTAAACTAGAAGAAACCTTAGTCAAAACTGTATGACTCTAAACTACAACGACCAACATCCTCATCACATGATGTTAAGTTATAGTCTTACCCTATGTGATGAATATATTATGATACATATAATAATTATGAGATGAAAAAACAAACGCCCTTAGCACAAGACTTTAAACATTATCCTTATTCTATCTGATGAACATATGATACCTTATGTAATAAGTGTGGGAGAAAAAAAACAACGTCATCAAAACATGACATTAAACTATATCTTTATCCTAAGTATGAAAATAGGATTCCTCATATAATAAATATGAGATGAAAAAAACCAACATCATCAGCACATGATGTTAAACTATAGACTTTCCTTATGTGATGAACATAGGATGCTTCATATTACAAAAATGAGATGATTTTATGTCCTCATCGTAGAGGGTGTCACCCCTTCAGTATCGGTATTCTACCATTTTGTGTTTCATAACTATTTATGGGTTGATTTATATTCCCATGGAATATATAGAGACACTCAGATCATATATCCCAGGTCCATCCCCACTACTTACATACTTTGGGGTCTTTCCCTTCCATGTAAGTATTGATACTTGCCTACCGACATGATTATATAGAGTGTTAGAGAACATGATGGGATAGCTCCTAATGAACTCAACATCCACCCAATAAATTACCCACTTCCACTTTCACACTTCATGATTTCTATAATTTGGATCCTCATCATCCCATAAATCCAAAGAGGACCGCTAACAGCAATGGTTCCTAACCACAATAGCTCAGCTACCATCTTGGGAATATGCCTTGAATGTTCCCTGGTAGTAGATGGTGGTTACCATGTTTCGAGCATGGTCAACATCTATTCATGCATTTGTTTTACTAATATTTTTCTAGTGTGGGTGTGGAACCTGTGTTTGGAACACTGTCAATAGTTGTACCTTGCCCTTCTATTTTTCCCTTTTCACCATCCAAGTTTGGGAAGTAGCAATTTACTTTCCCTTCCATTTACCTTTCCTCTGCTGAGAATCCAAACACCCTGAGTGTCATAAAATTATACACTCATGTAAAATGACTAAAATAAGTCATCATCATTTTTAATTCCCCAAGTTATATTCTTTTATCCTCATTGTTATCTACCATGTGATAATGGGAACTTCCTAACACTTCCAATTTCTCAAATTTAACATGGATCATGTGGGATTAGGAGTCGGAGAGGAATTTCCCCAATCAAATTTTAGATGCATAGGTGCTCCTTGATAGAGAATCACATCTCTGGTATTAACTCTATGACCTTAAACTAGGTTTCCATATCTAAGCATCATGACCTTAAATTGTGTTTTGGTTGTCTTATAAATGTTCCATGTGACCTTGGGTCTCTTTGGCCTCAATTTATGTCTGGTTACCTCTCCTATATGCCACAAACTCTTCTTTGATACCCCCCATGGTCCCAGAATCATGTCCTTAAACTATTTGAAACTCCTAGTCCAATAATTATGACCTTAAACTATTTGTTACTTCTTGGTCTAACTGGTATAACCTTAAACTGCCGAAGGTAAGAGGCACAAATGTCTTTCTGGTTGAAAAACTATAGTGGAATTCTGAGAAAAATTTAGAATCACACCCATTAAGTCACTCTCATGACTTGAGAAAAAAATGAGGCCATGAAGAAAAAGGTACAAAGTTAGAGGGACCCACTATAGACCCTAATAAAAACTTGGTTTTAATCATTATACCACATAGGTTCAACAAAATTTAGAGCCAAATCTCATCTCCCTTTTAAACATGATCTCCTCTAGGATGTGGCACCTATTATGCCTCATTACCATGCATCCCAATACCCTAAACGAGTTGGAAGATTCTAAAATATGTTATGAAAGTCCTAATAACATGTATTTAAACTGTACAATGCATCATCCTCACCTTATGACATTAAATTATACATTCAATGTCCTTCCCACAAGAAATTACACTACACTTCCTTAATTCTCATGGAATTACATAAAACTAAAAAACAACTTAGGCCCTTTCCTAAGAAGCTCTCCACATACTTTTTTCCAGTCACCTACTACACTATTCGAGTTATTTGACTTTCACTCCATATCCAAGATTATTCTCACACTAAAAGATGATTCTAGCCTTTTTTCAGACCGATACGCCTACCAAATATGCAAAAATCCAAAATATTGTAGTACTAAGAGTGTTGCACTTCATTTGAACATTCCATCAGTTCATTCACATGCTTTACATCTTCCTCGATTTAGATCCCCATCGTCTTTCACATCCAAATAGGCCCCCTGATAGTAATAGTGCCTAGCTACACTGTGTAGTACCCCCGGTTTCTGGTACATAACCATTTATTTATACTATTAGGTATATAAAGTATAAGTGGGAATGTTGGGAGAGTTTGGGGATATTTCACTATGTTTTGGGGACAAAAAGAGAGGCACATGTACTGCACACAGTTTATCAAAACCATGCATAAATCCTAGTAGAAAATGTGCTCAATGTCAGGTTTGAGGCAGAGATCTTTAGCACGGTGTGTGCACAGTTAGAGAGACCATATGAGGAGGTCATGTGAGGGTCTTTCTAGGTAGTATATAATTCATGGTTAACACACTATTTGTCTAACCATGTGAACTAACCATACGCATGGATTAAATGAGATCCTAAAAAGGTGGATATCCCATGTTTTTGCCTCTAAGTGGATCATTTTTTCTCCTAAGCGGCCATAACTCGAGATTTATCTTCCTCAAAGGTATTGTAATCTCTCCCAAGTTATTTTGAGTGAATTAAAAGGCTTCCCTTAGTGTTTCGAACTCAGATTCTTGAGGTATCTAATCATTATTCATCGTTCTTGATCGGTTTCTTAGATCTAATTAGATCTACTTCTCCTCTCTTCTTGGTGTCTCATATATAAACCTATTATAGATAGATTTATGAGTGTGGATTCCAAATAAGTTTAGTTTTGGTCATGATATTTATAGGAGAAGATATCTATGGTGGTTCTATGAAGAATCGACTCGGTTTTCTTAAGCGTTCTTTGTCCGTTGTCCAGTTTTGTCAAAACCTTTGAGGTAGTTGGATTCTATCATGAATACACTTATTATAAATGATGGGAATGATTTAAAATTGAATATATTGTGTTAAATTGGTTTTTATTTGGTTGTTTAGAAATCTTTGGGAACCCTTATTTGTGATAATTTGGAAAATTGTGGGAAATATGGAAAATTGGGTATTTGAATAAAGTGCTTGTGTTCATGATTTTAAAATATGGATTTTAAAATAGGGATTTTCTGGAATTGTGGCACATGGATTTGACTAGACATTTTCAATAAAAAGGGGATGTTTTATTGAAACGAAATTATTGTTTTGAAATTGGTTTATTCTTGGTTTTCAATAAAAATATAGTTTTATTGAAATGGATTGAAATGGTTATTTGGAATGGTTTTGGAATACATTGGGTTTTGTGTGAGTTCTTTTTCGACATACCCCTAAATAAGGGACATGTACCATTGGGGTACAAGGTGTGTGACCCTATATTGGGGGCGTGTTCCATTGGGACCCAATGCATGTGTGTCCATGTTGTGAACTAAGGAATGGTTATTCCAAAATAATAATCAGAATTGGTTTATAAGACTTGATTTGTTATTTTATGGAAATTAACTTACTGAAAATTGGTTTCATTTACCTTTGTTTGCACTTGGATATAATTCGTTTTTGAACTTTTTTATATTTTGTTATAACTATTTTAGAAAATTGTTTTATATAAACTATTTTCTATAATTTTATAATCATTCTATCCTAGTGGCATGAGTAGGGAAGTCATTGGGAAAACCTACTAATTTATATACTCACCCTTGATTTGGAACTTTGGTGCTTTTGCAGATACTAACTTCCAGGACTTGGGAAAAGGTAAAGTATCCCACTTCTTTAGCACCATGTCATGATACTTTGGACTACTTGGTAATGTTGGAGCATCGAGATTGTAGAGAATGGAACCTTATTGTCTTCTTAGAGTTATTCATTTTCTTTCCTCTATTTACTTTGATTTTGGATTGTCTTCCATTGTATCATACTTTGGTTGGTTTTTATAAAGAGAATGATGAAAATTTCTTAGTTTATTTCAGGCATCATATAGTGAGATGTTTGTTGTTTGTTTGTTGGGTTATTGGTTTCAGACATTAAAGGGTAAATCGTCCCCCACTTACTTTAAAACCCTTCGGCATTTATTTCCAAGATTTAGCACCTTAGGGATGACTCTTAAGGCCTAGTAATGACCCGTGGCACTCACAGGTCATTACAAATGGTATCATCTTGTTCGGTCCTTGCCTAACAAGTTTTGATCAATGTTATTGGTCTTGGAGTTGAAATTATTTCTTGTCTATTCCTTGGGTTGGAATCTTAGAAAGGATTATCATTTTTAGAACTTGAAATGGTTAGCATAAAAGGACATAGCTAACCTGTTTATGATGAAATTTATGTTACCAAGGTGTTGGGTACATAAGTGTTTTGGAGACACTTCTAGAATGCTGAAAATCTCACTATCGTGGGCTTAGCCAATGAGATGAGCAAGACATGAATTAAAGAGGAATTACCTCTCACTAAAAGTTCATACATCATTTCGAGTAATGATTCATTTTGTGTATAATTTGTTGATTTATAAAAAAAATTAGGAAACAGTTTTCAAATGAAAGACTTTGAAAAATCATGGTTGATATATTTTGAAAATTGTTTAATTTTTAAAAACAAGAATAAGATTTTTCAAAAATGGTAGAAATGGAGGAAGGTTGTTTTTTGGAAATTTGTTTTGTGATAGTTGATGTGATATGATTTTAAATGCTAATACATTAGTTGCTAGAGAGTTATATTGAATGATTTTGTTGTTGATTTAGAAAATGGCACTTGGTAGGCATTGTCAAAACCAACCCGAAATGGCTGTGGAGAATGTGGTAACACCTGAACCATGGGTGAACCAAGATAAAGTTAAGAGTATTGTTCAAGATTTTCAATCTCTGGATATGGGGAACTAGAGGAACGAGCCAGGTCGTGTGTATCATACCATCTAGTTCATGAAGCAAAATCCACCTAACTTTTAGGGAGATGTTGAACCTAAAAAAGAGGGGGTGTGGCTGGGTAGGATGAATCTTATCATTGATTCCATCGGAACACTATCAGACATCAAAGTTATGTTGGTGACTTATATGCTCGAGTATCTTGCATGCCAGTGGTGGGATTTAGTGGTAAAGAAAAAATATGATGAAGGCCTTATATGGGAGGATTGCGGTGCTCTGTATTATGGATTATACATAGATAGTGAATAGAGAGACTGTGGGTGAATATTATATCTCAGGATATATGGGAGGAGTTTTAATGATACCTAAAGGAAATGGTGGGAACTCAAACATTGGGAGAAAGAGGAAAAGGGACAACTATTTCAAAGGTGGACGTGGAAATCAGAATCAAATGGCAGGATCAGTGAACATTCCTCCACAATCCAAGATCAAATAAGGTTGTTTTTATTGTGGTTCATTTGACCACATAAATCGAGATTTTATGGCACAACCTATATCATGTCATAACTACAAGAATATGGGGCATATTTAGTGCTATTGTCACAGTGTTCCAAGTTTAGGTGCTCGAGACACTTTTTTGGCGCCACAAGCATCGTGTGCTTCAACAAGGTGAGGATAGTAGAATCAGTCTCGTCAGCAGATCAGAGCTAACCATGGTGATTCTAGAAATACCATGACTCCTAAACCAGGGAAATATCAGCAAGGCAACAAAGAGAATAGTGCAATGATGAATCAATTAGATGGAGTTAAGAAAATGATTGTCGATGATCAGGCTGGACCATCTAAAGTGAGATGTATGATTATTTTGAATTCTACCCTTGTGCAAGTGTTCTTCGATATTGGTGAATCTCATTCTTTCATTTCTTCCCATTCTATTTATTTTCTATTTTTAAAGTATGAAATGATGCCTTCAGTTTTACAACTAAAAACTCCTATCGGGGAAAGAGAATGTCAAGTCTTTGTGTGTAGAGCATGTGCTATAACTGTTGATGGAGATGAGCTGAAACGGGACTTCTCAGTCTTGGACATGGATTTCTATGACGTAATCCTAGGTATGTATTGGTTGACGATGTTTAAGTCTCACATTGACTGTTATAGGACAACCGTTAGTTTCATGACTAAGGACGACATCGAGTATCTCATCAGATGAGAGAGGATGGTAAAGGAAGGTGAAAAGAGCTTGTTGGAATCGATGGTGGGAATAATATCTTATCATTCGTCAGCGTTACCTTTAGCATTAATGGAATAGATTGAGGAAAATAGTCTTCCAGCAATTGCGGATCAATTTCCAGATGTATTTTTCATGAGCTTCTCGGGGTTACCACCTATAATGGAAGTGGAGTTTACGATTGATCTCCTTTCAAGGACCAGTCCTATTTCCCTTCCATCTTATAGGATGGAACCAACAATGTTATGAAAATTTAAATTGTAGTTGGAGGAGCTAGAAAGCAAGGGTTTCATTCAGCCAAGTACATCTTTGTGGGCAACACCAGTCTTGTTCGTGAAGAATGCGGATGGAACTCTTCGACTATGCATTGATTATTGTAAGTTGAACCAATTAATGATAAAGAACAGATATCCACATCCATGTATTGATGATTTGTTCGATCAATTAAGGGGAGCTCAATGATTCTCTAAAATTGACTTGCAATCAGGATATCACTAATTGCATGTTCGGAAGGAATATATTCCAAAGACAGCTTTTATAATCAGATATGGAAACTATAAATATATAGTCATACCTTTTAGTCTAAAAAATTCACCAGTGGTCTTCATGGATTTTATTAATTGGATATTTTAATGATATCCAGACTCTTTTGTTGTGGTGTTTGCGGATGACATCTTGGTGTATTCAAAGACAAGGGATGACCATGAGGAACACTTGGAAACAATGTTACAAATCTTGGGAGATCATCATTTGTATGCCAAATTATAAAAGTGTGAATTTTTGATACAGGAAGTATATTTTCTTGGCCATATAATTTCTGAGAAAGGTGTTTCTGTTGACCCTGAAAAGATAGAAGTTTTTATCTTGTGGAAACCACTAAATAATGTCTTTAAGATAAAATGTTTTCTTGGTCTAGCTGGTTACAACTGATACTTTGTGCATGATTTGTCATGACTAACTTCACCAATGACAGCTCTAACAAAGAATAATTCTCCATTCCAATTGACACAGGAATCGTAGAAGTCTTTCTAGGAACTAAATGTTTGTCTTACATCGACACTTATCTTGATTTTTCTAGAATCATGATAGCGGTATGTGGTGTACTACGATGCTTCGGGATCATGGTTTGGTTGTGTTCTCATGCAAGGAGACCATGTGATTACTTATGGTTCAAGGTAGTTGAGGGTTCATGAGAAGAATTACCCAACACACAATTTGGAGTTAGCTGCATTCATCCATGCTTGAAGACATGGCGTTATTATCTCTTCAGTGAAAAATTTACTATGGTCACGAACCACAAAATATTGAAACACATTTTCTCACAGTGTGATTTGAATCTGAGGCAAAGGATATGGATGGAGTATCTCCAAATTTTGAATTTGAGTTGATGTATACACCAAGAAAAAGGAATTCATTGGCAGATGCATTGAGTAGAATGTTATTTGATCAATTAGAGAAAGAAGCTTTGGATGAATGGCAGTTGATGTTGGTCCTAGCCAACATGCATGAGAAATGTAAAGACCAAGGAGATGTTGTAGTTTTATTTTTATTTATGCTTGTTCTTGATTTGGTGAATACAGTCAAAGGGGCACAAACATCTGATGTTGAATGTCAGGTTATGAGTTCAAAACTCAATGGTGGGGAGACCATTGTGGGATGAAAACATAATGGGAGTTAAGTTTTGTATTTTATAGATCGTATGGTTGTAACAATGGATTGTTAGGAATGAATCCTTTATGCTTACCACCATTCGTAATGGGTTGTACATCCAAGTACACAGAATTTGTATAAGGCGTTGAAGGTGCAGTTTTGGTGGAGCATCATGAAAAGGAAGGTGGCCGAGTTCGTCTCACGGTGCTTAACTTGTCATCAGGTTAAAGTCGAGCATCAGATACCGATATGTATGTTTCATTATTTACCTATTATAGGGTGGAAATGGGAGAAAATAGTGATGGATTTTATTATAGGTCTTCCAAGAATGGTTCGGAAACACGATTCCATTTGGGTGATAGTGGATCAGCTTACCAAGTCGGGCCTTTTCATCCCTATTTGTGAAACACATATGCTGGAGGATCTGTCTAAAATTTATATCCAAGAAGTGGTAAAAAGACATTTCGTACTAGTTTCAATCATTTCGAATAGAGATTCAAGGTTTACATCTCGTTTCTGAAAATCCCAACAGAAAACCCTTGGGAATCAGTTGACTATAAGCACGGTATATCATCCTTAGACAGATGGCCAATCTAAGTGGATGATACAAACATTGGAAGACATGTTGCAGGCTTGTGTAATGAATTTTGGTGGCACATGGGAGGATTATTTACTCTTAGCGGAGTTCTCGTATAATAATAGGTATCAGGCCTCGATACAAATGGCTCCATTTGAAGCATTCTATGGACGTCCTTATCATTCTCCACTATGTTGGGTGGAAATGGGTGGGACTTCACTAGTTGGTCTGAGCCTTGTCCAAGAAAAAGCAGAGAAGATCCATTTGATTGGAAAAGGAATGGAGATGGCCCAGAGTCATCAGAAATATTATACAGATCATCATTAAAGGCCATTGTCGTTTTCTGTGAGTGATCATGTGTTCTTAAGGATCTCTCCAAGACTTGGACATCTTCATTTCTGAAAGCAGGGAAAGTTATATCCTAGATACATTGGCCCTTTTGAGATACTGGAATGGTTCAGAGAGGTGGAATATCATTTGGCATTACCACCACGGTTAATTTTGGTGCATAATGTTTTCCATGTATCCCAGTTGAAAAAGTATCAGCCTGATCCTGACCATGTGATCAGATGGGATCATGTTGACCTAGATTTGGATGCTTCGTTGATACACATCCCAGTACAGATTATGGATAGGCAAGAAAAAGTATTGCATGGAAAAAACATCGGTCTAGTGCAGGATTTATGGTAGCATTTTCATATTCAGGAAGAGACTTGGGAACGTGAGAAGGAAATAAAAGAGAAATTTCTAGAACTCTTTTAGAGCAACAATGGTCTTCTACTTTCCAAGGACGAAAAGATAGATGGTGTAGAGAATATAGTACCCACGTTTTCTGGTACGTAACCCTTTATATGTGATTTTAGGGATATAAACTATAAGAGGGAGAGAGTTTTTTGATCTTTCACTATGTTTTGGGGACAAAAGGAGAGGCATATGGGTTGCTCATGGTTTATCCAAGCCATGCAGAAATCCTAATAGAAACTATACTAAATGGCTGGTTTGAGGTAGAGATCTTTGGAACAGTGTGCACATGGTTAGAGAGACCATGTAAGGAAGTTGTGTGAGGGTCTGCCTAGGCAATAGCTAATGCACAAATAGCGCATGATTTGTCTAGCCATGCAAACTAATTGTGCTCATGGTTTAAATGTGATCCTAAAAAAGTGGATCTCACATGTTTCTTCCTCTAAGTGGATCATTTTTTCTCTTAATATTCCATAACTTGGTTTTTATCTTCCTTGAAGGTATAAGAACCTCGTCCAAGTGATTTGGAGTCAACCTGAAGGCTTTCCTTGGTGTTTCGAACCCAGATTCTTGAGGTATGTGATCGTTCTTCAACATTCTTGATCGGTTTCTTAGATCTACTTAGATATACTTATCCTCTCTTCTTTTTTCTCAAATATATAGCTGTTATGGGTAAATCGATAAGTTTTTATGCCAAATAAGTTGATTTTTTGTCTTGATATTACTAGGATAAGAGATCTAATGTGGTTCTATGAAGAATCGACCAGGTTTTCTTAAGCGTTCTTCGTTCGTTGTCAAGTTTTGTCAAAACCGTTGAGGTAAGTGGCTTCTCTCCCAACTCCACTTAGTAGAACTGAGGGTAATGCATTCAAATTGAATATTTTATGTTGAATTGGTTGTGATTTTTTTCATTTAGGAATCATTGGGAACCCTTCTTTGTGATGGTTTTGGAAAATTGGGGGAAATGTGGAAAATTGGGCATTTGAATAAAGTGCTTATGTTCTTGATTTTAAAATATGGATTTTAAAATAGTGATTTTTTGGGATTGTGTCACATATATTTGATTAGATGTTTCCAATAAAAATTAGATGTTTTATTGAAACTAAATATTTGTTTTGAATTTGGTTTATTCTTAGTTTTCAATAAAAGTATAGTTTTATTGAAATGGTTTGAAATGGTTATTTGGAATGGTTTTAGCATACATTGGGTTTTGTGTGAGTTCATGTTCAACATTCCATTGAATAAGGGACATGTACCATTGGGGTACAAGGTGTGTGTACCTAGATCAGGGGTGTGTGTTATTAGGACACAGGTAATTGGACGAGAGACCACTCATCAGTATGGAATTGGCAGATGAAGAATGCATGTGTAGGTGTGTTGTTAACTAAGGAATGGGTATGCCAAAATAATAATCAGAATTGGTATATAAGCCTTGATTTTTTATTTTCTGGAAATTAACTTACTAGAAATTGGTTTCATTTACCTTTTTTCACTTAGTTATAATTTGTTTTTGAACTTGTTTATATTTGGTTATAAACGGTTTTGGTAAATTGTTTTATATAAACTATTTTATATAATATGCTAACTGTTATATTCTAGTGGAATGAGTAGGGAAGTCATTGGGAAAAACTACTGAGTTATATACTCACTCCTACTTTGGCACTTTGGTGCTTTTGCAGATGCTACCTTCCAGGACTTGGTAAAAGGTAAAGTATCACACTTCTTTAGCACCATGTCATGATACTTTGGAATACTTGGTGATGTTGGAGAATGGATCTTGTAGATCATGGATTCTTGTTTTCATATTGGAGTTATTAATTGTATTTCCACTATTTACTTTGATGTTGGATTGTCTTCCACTGTAGAATACTTTGGTTGGTTGTTATAAAGAGAATGATCAAAATGTCTTAGTTTATTTCATGCATCATATAGTGAGTTGTTTGTTGTTGTTCTGTTGGGTTATTGGTTTCAGTCATTAAAGGGTAAATCATACCCCACTTACTTTGAAACCCTTCAGCATTTATTTTAAGCTTTTGGAACCTTGGGGATGTCACTTAAGGCCTAGTAATGACTCGTGGTACTCTCAAGACAATTGGAATTAGCAGTTCATTACACACTGGCTCACCAACCATCCTGGTCACACACCCTGAAATGCTTCCCATGATTTTTTTGAGTCTCATGTTTCAAACATAATGAAAGGATAAAACACATTTTTTCCCCATACCTAATGAAGTGATAATGGGACCTATGTTTAAAACATGGTTAGAAGTAATCCCATATCACCCTGTCACCCCCTTTGTATTCCAAATCCTTGATGTTCAAATTCACATTCCTTATCCTCTTTTTTCGGTTATAATGCAATGCCCCTGGTACTACCTCACTGGTGTAATGGTGATCATTGGTAACACAAGTTGGTTGTATAGAGATCCATGTTCTCCAGCCAAATATTTTCCATTCAGGATACTTCCTATGGTTAATAAGAAATTATAACCCTGAGTGATCAACCCTTCTTTGTAACTCTCATAAAAATGAGCAATCTTATTTTTTCCCCTTATTTTCTGCACTGTTCATGAATCATGTGGGATTGGGGAATTAATATTGGTTGTTTAAAAAATATTATTGAGATGTAGAAAAAAGATAACATCTAATCACATAGTAAATTTAAAAAAAAAACATTCTAAAAGATTAGTGAGGGTCATCCACATGTTGAAGACTCTCCTTTATTTCAAACTAATGTAGATTTACTTAAGTATCATCCCCAGTGACTAAATGCTTGATCTCATCCCACCTCTATTGAGTATCCTCTAAAGTATACTATTGATCTAACAAATCAGCCACTTTCTCCTTGTAAAAATGCAAAACTTATTTGGACCTAATTCACACATGATTTTTATAGTATTGGCACTCAACCACCATAGATACTATATTTTCTTCCCTATACTCAAATTTTGCTAACTAATCCCTAAATTAGACAATGATCCATGTTTGAGCAGTGATAATGACTACATGATCTTGTGCCTAATCCTCTAGATGAGAGATCTCCTCCTCGAATACCTTGAGTACCTATGTTCCCTTAGAATTATTCTTTTGTTGGGTGATGTTGAACTCATGGGACTCATCACATGCTTTTTTGATGAAAAAATCTCAATCCATTACATAGATGATGTAAAGTCCCTTTCACTAGTCCCTAGACTAACTAACCAATAATGTAGATATCCCACCTAGATTGGAAAATCATCCATTGGAGTGTGAGTGGTGAAATTATTCACACTCCTAAATTCCTTGCATCAGAAAACTCAGTTATCCTCAGAAACATCTGAGATGGAATCCTCAAAGTCCTCGGGAGTGCAAGCTCATACTAAAGGAATACCACCAACACATTATTTCAAGAATCATCTATAGTAATGTCCTTGGTAGGGTCAATCCCAATTTCTAGAAAGAATGCATCCTCTCCAAATCTTTTTCTTTCAAAAAGTGCTTCCCCAACACCTTATGAAACCTCCAAGGAAGGCTTGGACACCATGGATTTCACGATCGTCTTTATCGGTGCCACAATCTTTCCCACCTTCATTGAGGCCTCATCTTCAGCAGCCACTTCATGTGGCACCTCTTTGGTAGTCTAATCCACCATATCTTCCTCAACCATCCACATCTAAGGCACAACCTCCTCGACTATATTTGTTGGGATATAAGCATTTGTTGTCGCTGCCTCAGCTATAGGATCGACTGACTCGAGCATCGCCATAGGTGGTTGAGCTCCAAACACATTTTGAAATATCATTTAAAGTATATGTTTACTTGAGCATGATTTATGGGGGAAAACAAAAAGGAGAAGGTGAAAATGGTAGAGGGATTACAAGAGTGGTACAAGTCACATAGAAACATATAAAGGTTCATTGGTAGTCCCCCAACTGTTGGCAGCTACCCCATTGATGGATGTGCTGATTCTATCTAGAAGAAAATAAAATATTCCACACATTTTCAAGAATTTATCCTTGAACCCATACAAGTAATGATAGGATACCAATAATCACTTGGGACTATTGATCCATCACCTCAGTTGTAGGCATCACTTCAATAGATGGTGGTCCACCTATAACCACACAATCATGAAAATACCATGATCCCACCTACTCAAGGGTTGGAGATCCCTTATCCTACACTTTAGGATCATCATGGACCTTCCCCTTCCTCAGTTATCTCTGATTCCTACAAAAGTAAAAAGAGTTATACAATGAACTTAAAGGGTGGAAAATGGTCAAAGCACACAAAATTGGGAAATTTAACTAATCAGCAGTAGAATCTATTTTCCATAGGGAATCCAAGTAAGAATCAATTCCCTAGGATTACTCCTCTTTTAATCCCTCTCCCTAGTTGCACTGACATCCATTTGGTCCATAGAAAGATCCTGTGGGGAAGGGATTCTCAGAATCACCTTTACTCAGCTGTTTAAGGTGTGCACAATGCCATGAGAATGAATAATTTCATACAAATCCTTGAAATATTTCATCACCTCATCCCAAGTAACAAGGAAGACTTCCCGTGCATGAACCATACCAGGAATTGTTATCCCCTCATGGTATAAATGTTTCCAAATCTCATGGAGATAGTAGAGTTGTTTATTGATTCTTCATCTCTCCCAGGCATTGGGAAAGACATCATCATTGGGGATATCTGGGCGATACAATCGCTTCCATGGGTCCTAGAATGTATCCCTTAGAACTACTCTATATATAACACCTTCCACTCATAGCCACTTTATTGGGAGTTTTAAGCATGTTATTACACCCTAACCTAAATCTTTCACCTATTCAAAACCATAAATTACTGGTGATGCAGCTACAATCCCACCTATTGGCTTAGATCTACCTACATGGTCTTCCCTACTCACTGTTCACCCCGACCTCATGGTTGTGGGGGGGGGGGGCTTCCTTAGCTTATCGAGTCCCCAATTTCCTCATCATTTCCACATTATAGCACCCTCCTAGATTAGTGTGTATTCATGGATTATCCCATAAGAGGCTATGGGGGAAGTAGCTCATTTTTTCCCTTTTCATATTCACATGTGAGCATGTTCCCTATATTCCAAAGGACCAAGGGGTTGTTCTCACTACATACCCCTATATACACATTCAGGGTGAGCCCCTGGTGGTGCCTAAATTTCTATGTGAAACAGTGTGGGGTGTATAGTTCCAAAATCATCATACAATCCACCAGAGCCACCAATATGCCACCTTTAAAGGACAAGGGGTATGACTGGAACTCGATGGTCCCCATTCCATAATTGGTCACCTTTCCTATGAGAATAGGAAATAGATGTAAAATTAAGATATCTTGTAGCACAATCCTTACTAATACATCAACTGATCCCAAATCGAGAGGCCAAATCCCAGAGATTTTAAGGATAGATGGTTGGAAATTCATGTTTAGAGGTGAAATTGGGTTTAGGTATTCATATCCCCACATGTGTGTAGAAAACCAACAATATAGGAAATTCAAGGGCTCATACACACAGAAGGGGGTCTTTCATTAACTGATGTAGTGCATCACCCTGTATAAATTTTCCAACACTAGGACTACTAAGTTGATATGCATCCCCACCACTATCATTTCCACTATAAAAAGGATTTTCATCCACACCCCATGTGAGAATCCCGAACTAGGAGAATCCAACCACAAATTAGACTGTAAATAAACACTTCCATCTTGAATATAGGATCCTCATGATTCATACTATATCCCCATAGTTTCCACTAGATTTCCTCTAGGATCCTCTAGTATAAATGCTCCTTTACTCACATTGATTCTTTAAGACATCATTATTTCCTCCAAATCATCTTGATTACAGACTCATTCATGAAATAGCTAAACTATTCTTTGAAATGGATGTCATTTATCCTTAGTTTTTGATCACTTTTCCCATGTACCATGTGTAGAAGAGATTATATAGTCATTGACATCTACTCCTGGTCCTCCCAGACATCCTCAACTGGGAGAAACTTATCATACATCTCCCCTTGGATGGGGATCCCTACAATTTTGTAGAGATCCCATAAATTGATTCCAACCAACCCATGATGTATGCGAAATGTGTTGGTCCCCAATGACCACCTGATCAACAACTCCTGCATGATGTCCTGGTGATGGTAGACATGAAACTATGAGGATCATGATGCCTCATAAAACATAACCTGATTCAGCTCCACCTGAAATTCATGGTAATACTGGTATACAAAGTATTCCTCGACCTATTCTTCTATAACTATTCCACTCGGACATAGGTCCCATTCCTTGTTTCAACCTTTTATATGGTTCATCAAACCCACATTTATAATTTTCTCATATTGATGGGGTGCCTCTTCCTCCAATCACTCTCTATTGAAATTTTTCACATGGTTCTAAAAAGTTTGAGTGGTGAGATATGCAAGGTCTTTCATGATGTGACCTACAATATCCCTATTCCATTAGTATTTCTCAATCATACTTCCAGATTAGTAAGTGGGTTCTTCATGACTGGAACTAGGGATTAACGCATTGTCCCTTATCCAAAAACCATATAATGGAAACCTATTTCAAAATAGGTAAACTTATTGATCCCCCATTAGAAATTTAGTGAGTGTATCATGATTCTACCCACATTGAAAGATCTCCCCAACCATGAGGTTATTATCCATCTCTCTTTGTTGAGAAAAAAAAACATCTGCACCTTCAGCATATATCATTCAAGACTTTTAAATTTTTTTAATTTAGTTTACAGATGTTGATTCATGGAGTTTAGTTCCAAAAATTTCATATACTTGTGAAAATATATTCACAAAAAGTACTTTTCATCAAGGAGAAATGTTTCAAAAGTGGTTAGTATTTAAATCACAAAACACTCACTAAAATTATTTATTTTCATGAAAATTTACCAGGGTATTATCTTTCATGAATATCTCATGATCTCCTCAGAGACCCCCACCACTATTTTTTAGCATAAGTTTAGGCAGATTTTCACAAATAGAGATTACCATTCACCAATTTTCAACAGTTCTCCCTCAGAATTTGACCCTCCTTCCCCTTATCGGATATAATTTGGAGGGTGGGTTGTTGAAACTGAAATACATGTTTCATGGGAGAGGTTGAGGAAGGCATGGGTGATTTTGAGAAAATATAGCCTGAAAATTCCAAAACCCACCAAATAGACTATGTTCGCAAAGGTTAAGACCATTGGGAATAGTACGTTCCTTGTGAAGGTGGGGAATCCATGTAGAAATGGAGGTGGTAACCTCCACGCATTATAAACTCTGATTGATAAAAGCTTCTAGTCTACATGGATGTTGAGGTAGTAACCTTCAAACGTCATAATTCTGATTTGTGAAGGTCCATGGGCCACATTGAGGTGGATGTGGTAATATTTTTGAAATGTATGTCACATTTTTAGAACACCCATGTATCTTGAAGGTCATAGTCTTTCATACAGGTCCCTATATTTCATGAAATCAATGACCTCACTTCTACTAGTGCTATAAATACCTCTCCATTCCTGCCTTTTTAGGAGATGCAACCTTTTGAATTATGGACAAAGCTCTGAATTCACAGAACTACAACCTTCATAGGCTATAGAGGAGATGAATTTCCCAAGTTAGTCATCTTTCTCAAAACCACTTTTCATGGGTTTTTGAGAACCTCAATCCATTGTGGAAATGTCTTTCACAAAGTTCTATGACCATCGTGTAAGAACAAATCCCCTTGAGTCTCTTGGGGTTTCACGAGATAATTATCCTTCACAAAACCAACCCCATAGGAACCAATACTTAACTCCAAATCAAGGTCACCCTATTTCACAAAACATGTACTTTCATTAAACCTATACCTTATTTAATCCCTCAGATTTCATGAAACCCGAACCTTCATGAAACTGTTCCACTAGGCCTATATATGGTGCCTCATTTAATCCAAAACCCTTTTGTAAAAGTTTAGTTACTGGGGACCCTATACCCATCTAGAACCAGTTCATCCACACCCTAAATTCTTGTATGACCAATACTAGTAACCCTTATGTCCACCCCTTTTACTTAAATCACATCATGTACCATTACCTTGCCCATTATTCCTAAGAAAAGGAACCTTAATGCCTCCTTCTCTTAAAAATAGGAAACCTTACATCGGGACCCCTAATTGCTACTCCTCCATAGAAGTGTTTACACCATGCCCCACCTAGAGGTGCATGAGTAGTATAAATGTAATTCCCAATGGTTGATTCCTAAAGGTAAACTATCAATATTTCATCATAGAGAGGAATTTTGTTGGATATTCTTCTCCCACTTTGAAATGGTCTCCCTAGGCATAAGACCTGCCAACATTTGAGCTGTATGACATAAAAATGCATGACCCAATTTACGAGTTACCTGACATACAATGGAATAGCCCAATGTATCAGTATTATGATGATAAACTTTAGAAAAACATCCCCATGACATGAAGTTAAACTATAGCCTTACCCCATATGATGAGCATGGGATACCCTATGTATGATCATCATGGGATTCCACCTTCTCCCTCACCGTCAAATGATCCTCCCACTTCGGGCGGCCCACATGCATAAGACCCACACCATCCTTCCCCACTATAGGATGGTACTCCTCCTTTGGGTAGCTTCCATATGTAATCCCCACACCATCCCTCATTGACACTCCTTTCATGACGCAAGCATCCTTACTGCGAGATCTTAAACTACATGGATTGGTCCTATCACATGACCTTAAAATGAGGCATTTAAATACATGGTTTTTATCCTTGTTTCACAATGAAGTATGTAAGAAACCTCTATGAGTTTCAATCCCAACATACCAACACATTGGGGGTACCTCCCTCAGGTTCAATCCCAACACCCCTACATCACCACAAAACTATCAACTGTGAAATATACCCCCCCTAAGGAAACACTTAACCAAACCCTAAAGTGTGAAATCTTCTTCACTAGGGACACACTTAACCAATACCTCATGTGTGAAATATTCCCCCTAGGGACACACGTAATCAAACCCTCAAGTGTAACCATATTACCTTATAGGGACACACTTAACCACCCACATATCCCCACAATACATAAAACCTGTGACCCATATAAAATCTCTACCATGTATGATAAACATGGGATGTTTTTAGTGAATAGGCTCAGATTCCATATGCCCATGATGTCGACTACCCTATGAAAGACACGAGATTCCTTGGTTTTCATGACTGAGATGCATCACACATGAAATTACCTATAATAGTGGAATACTTTATTATTCCCAATATACCAAGCATCTAAATATGCCTAAACATTATCTATGTTACTATCTACTCTAACTGAAGGTTTCTGCTCTATCAAGATAAAAGTAGTGTAATTAACTGAAATCCCCATTGAGATGCTGCTGGGAATAATTTTCAAAAAAATGACTCAAATCAATGAGGGATACCCTAACTAGAAAATGAGCTCCATGTAGGAATCCATGGAAGGAGTAACTGACATACCATCATCTCATTTCGATTAAGGAGATGGCATCACTAACCGTGGTGGTGGAGGCTTCCCACGTTTGGAAAGTGAGAATGTGGGAAAAATAAATGCATGACACGAAGCCTCAGTGGAAATAATTGGAAACATTTACATCGAGTCTCCTATGTCACATGGATAGGGTGGGACCATATGGGTACATACCTTATACCTGAAGTACACACCGTGTACTTTTTCCTACCTTGTCCTATTTTCCCTATTTTTCACATTAATGTTAGAACGGGACTTGTGGGTTGTCTATACTAATTTTTTTATATGTAGATCAAGATGGAAGATCATTTGGTAATTTATAGGTCATATGAATAGTTTTTATATGAGATATATTTTATAGAAGGATTCCTTTGAGTTTTGGTTTCATAATCCTCTATTGGGTTGGGTTGTGAGCTATGAGCCCCAATTGAGGATTATGAGTTTGGTGATCATCCTAGCTCAAGTTTTCCATGGAAATATGTTTGAGTTTATTTTTGACAGATCCTGGAAGGTGAGATTGAGTATTTTCTCTGATGAGATCTCGGTTTATTTCTATGTGTTAGGACCAATTGATCAAGGTTAGATCTGTAGAGGTTTATCTCTTAGGTTTGAGGAGACTAGAGATGTTTCAGCCTTTATACTTGGTTGACACCATGGGGTGGTGGTTTTATTTGGGTACTATTTAGGTATTGAGATGAGTATGAGGGAATCTTGATTATTCCCTAATGGGTAGTTTACTAGTCAAGTGATCAATCATTTTAGTATTCATCTGTTGAGAATTCTCGTGTGACATAGCGTTCTTTGGATTCCCTTGTGGGTGAGTTGGTACTTGTGGATGGGTCGTGTGTTGGGAAGCCTTACTGAGGTTTTTATTGCATGGTATTTTCCCCAAGTTTTTTATTATATGAGGATCCCTTGTTGGATCCTTCTTTTGAGGTGTTCATGAGGATCATTGTGAACACCCTTGTAAGTGTGATCTGTTTTGTGATTCCTATTGGGTATGTTGTTAATCGAGGTTCATTTGGAGGCCACTGAGGGATGTTTGGGATTTTTTCACATTGGGAATATCCCGTGATTTTTGGATAAGCTAGAGGAACCCATCATATGGTGTCCTAATATTTCTATATTCATTGGTCCATTTGTGGATCTATAGATGGGTGTGGTCTGAGAACATGGGTGCAGTAGGGGATTCCCTAGTTGGACGTTTCTTTATGTAGTGACCCCGAGGATTGCGGAACTCCTGATTTTTTTTGTTCTTAGGTTTTTCCATGGAGATCCCATAGTAGATGTTTATTGGATTCAATTATCAAAGGTGATAAGAGAGGCTCCATTATTTTTTGGATGAGTGTATGATCATTTCTAGTTTAGTTGTTTGGATGGTGGGTTCGATATTTGGATCATTACATAATTAGTTTACCTTTAGGTGAGATGTTTGAGGTAGTTCTACTCTAGACTTTGGTTTGAGGAGAACCATGGGATATCTTAGATTGGGCATTGTCCCTGATTTTTGATCTGTTTCTCTCATCCATTGGTTGGATATGGATATACAATCTTAGGGGGATAATGGGTGATCGAAATGAGTGAAACCCCCCTCCAATTGAGTGTGCACCCTGGTTAGAGTAGCTTCGGGCTTGTGAGGCATCGAGGTACTCAAGGAGTGAGTTTTGTGTACCATGGATGTTGTTGTGATCCTAGATCTATGAATGTTGTGTGCTCCTAGGTTATGTATGGATCCCACCTATTGTTAGGTCCATAGATTGTTCCCAATTCATTTTGTAGTACCTTTGATACTGATAGGTTCTCTAGTTAGGTCAACCTAGATATTCATTTAACCATTTCTAATTGTGTTATTGATTCCTAGATCCCAATAGATTATCTTTTTCATATGGAAATCTATGGTCACTCATTGGGTTCTATCATTCATGTCTTTTCCTTTAGACATATCGAGTCTCCTGTGTAGATTTGGAAGACGCGCTAATTGTTGTGTGGCGAGGTGAGCCATGTGTTGTAAATCCTCTAGTAAAGGCTATATAAGGGGTAGATTTACCTTGTATTCTAGGTTTGTACTCTTAGTTATCTATTTTCCTTGTTTCTATTCTTCCGCACTTTGATTTTATACAAATTTTATTTTTATTACAGCTATTATTAGTTTTGGCTAGGCTAGGAATATCACATGTGCATGCACTTGTTATGAAAATAGATTATAGTATCGCCATTGGGGTTGGTCTACTAAGATTTATTTCTTACCACATGTACATGAACCTCAATGTGCATGTATACCTGATGTTTTTTTTAATTTGAGTATATGTTTCATGATGGATGGGGTCGAGGCCTAGTGTTTCTTAATCAAGCGGAGCTTCTCATCTAGAGTCTCGAGATCAATCAGGTGAAAGTCATGGAGACCAGGTATGTGGAGATCCTGATGTATATATTTTTAATTTCTTTATTTTTTATATATGGTTGGCCCAATGGGTGACCAGCTATTGTATGTTTTTTATTCTTTCAGTCTGTATGATTGAAGGTTTCATTCCATTTATTTTAGCATGATTCTATTTCAGTTTATTTATTATGTGTACTTGAATTTCCATCCATGTGTATGAGTTTGGTTATTTTCTATTTTTATTTCACTTTGATTAGGGGTTATAGTCTCCCCAATGCACCTTTTATATCCTAGATTCTTTTAGGTAGCCTCTATCATTCAGGGATGTGTGCTCTTGGCCTTATGGTGATCCAGATCAAGTAACATGTCTGGTCAACTTGGGCTGGTTCGTTACAAAATGGTATTATAGGTGTTTGGTTTTATGATTTGGGGATTTGGTAGACTAGTGGTCTAGGAATGTGTTAGTAATTTTTATGGATATTTTATTGGTGTGTCATGAACGTGTTCACTAATAAGAATTCCAATTTTCCATGTCATGGGATTGCTCTTATTGGATTTCGTTTTAATGACTGTGTGATTTCACCTTGTATGATTCACTTGAGTTTGTGGATTTATGGTTTATTCTAGTTTTTGGCTCTTGATCCATGGGAAAGAGTCTAGTGTTCATGCATCATTATAGGCATTTAGGATTCACACTAAATATTCATGTCTATGGTGTTTTACTGATGATACATGTTCAATTGTTTAAAGTGTCATCAACTTCTTATATGGTATTTTTTCATATAAGTACTTGGTGGTGTTCTAATAAACTGAACTGCATGTATATATTTTCTTCTAATGATATGTAATGTATATCATGTGGTGAGAGGTTCACCAGTGATGGAGACAAATTCCCTTCAATAAGAGATGCATGGAATCCCTAGTGGGTTGGTAGTAGGCTCTGAGTTCCATGTTGGTAGCTTGATAAGGGAAAGGGTGTTTGGGGGATCTTTGGATTGGAGTTGAGTTTCCCTAATGAGGTGGTTCCCCTAAATTCATAGGTTTTGTTACTTGGGAGGGAATTTTTCTTTCCACATGTTGTCTGTCAGGCCTTATAGTGGGGCTTTTGTTCCTGCTATCACTGAAGGCTTGGTTGGGCATGAATATTCTTCCTTGGTGGGGCTGTTGAGGTCTGTTATCATCAGGATATGGTTAGTCATGAGGATTTTTGGTTTTTAAGAAGTAGAGCATCAGGAGTTATCCATATCTCATGCATGGATTGAGAGGGAAGGTTTGGTTAGACCCATGGACCTTCTCATTTTGGTTGTGCCTTGGGTAGCATAACAGGAGCGTGGTTGGACACTTGTGGTTTTGGATCGAGACTCAAGTGGAGGGTGGTTGCGTATTTGATCATGGAATGAGGAAGATGGCTCATTTTTAAGAATGGTGATTAGGGTGCACCAGTTTGTTGGAACTAACCTATGTGAGGAGCATAGTCAATGGTTTTAGTCATGTTACCTTAGTTTCATTAGGACATGTCTAGTGTTAGTGTGAGTTATGTTATGCATTCAAGGAGTGGTTTAAGGAAATAATTGTAGTGGGAAGTCCAACATATGTTTTCAGAGATCATGAGCCACATTTAAGTGGTTTTTTGATCATGGAGGTTTTTCTTCCTGGAGGGATGGGAATGAGTGTGGGTTGTTTGGGGTTTTCATTCTAGTGCTCGGGTTTGATTAGTTTGGCCATGACTATCCATTATGTTCGATGATAGATGTATCATGGGTTGTGTGGTATGTCAATTGGGAAGTAGGGTGATGATAAAGATACCCTTGTGGTATGGGTCATCATATCGATCATAGTTGAATGTATCTTCTATTAGGAGGGAGTTGTTAACACTATAATATTGGTCATTGAATAGCTGGGATATCATTGGTTGCACCAATGCTTGGGTGTGAGCATGGATGTTGGATAACCATTGACACTTTTTGGTGGTGAGAAACATTTGTGGTGGTTATTTTTTGATTCCTCGCATCATAATAGGTTGTTAAAATTATGGGAAATTTGAATTTTTTTCAGAATTGTTTTAGTTTATCCTATAAGATGATGTTGGTTAATTTTTCTAATCAATCTACTGGTCCCAGAATTGGGTGTTTACCCTAAGATGTGATTTTGGTGAAAATATGAGTTGGTCAAATTTTCACAAAATATTTAATATTTAATTTATTAAATTTTAATTTACTCACATGTGTTCATCTAATAATATCTTTCAAAAGGATCATTGTATCGAGATTCCATCTCTACTGTTGAGTCCGGAATGGGGTTACCCCTTTTCTTTTCTTTTTGTTTTTTTTCTTCCTTTTCATTTTTAATTTTTTATTCTCTCCTTTTCCCCTTGTATTTCCACGTATTCCCATGGGGATTACCCCTTGGGTTATTTTGTCGAGATAGGGGGAGGGATATAAGAGATAGAGGTAGGATTAGTATCCACCTGGGGAGCTCATTTGATGGTAAATCGAGGATCGGTAGGTGTGTGGTGTTGATCTGGGGTTAAGATTCTATAGTTTTCACCCAGATATAAGCCTATTTTAATTTTTTTTCCATAAATCCCTATAGATTATTGTTTTTATTTTTTAAATCCTTGTATGGGTTTTTGGGGACCACGATGGGTTAATCTAGAATTAATTGGGAAGAAACCAGGGTTTCATACTATTTTTCAGTGTGTTTATTTGGGAATACCGATGTACATGGCATGTAGTTCATAGAAAATCAATTGTGCGTTCTTAAATTTTTGGAATGATGAGTTTTATTGGGACTACATATTGTATATTGTGGGTACACACTATATAGTGGTGACTCGGGATGCGTCGAGGGTACATGGTCATATAGGGTACATGACCAGACCTCGTGCGAGGTACACAGTCGGTGGCCATGATTTGTGCTTGTACAGACCCTGTGTGGGGGTACATGGCTAGGTACATGGATATTCACCCCATGTGGGGTACACTCCATGTATATGGCGGCACGTGCCATGGGGTTAGGTGATGTACACACCAAGTGGGGCTGAGGTACATGGGTAGGTAACCATGTGGAGTTACACATTGTGTACTAAGAGGTAAAAGCTGTGTACTTTGGAAATTTAAATGTTGAGTGGCATGTAGAACATGACCATTGAGGTCCCTTGCAGGTATATGTCATATAAAAAATGTACGCGTTGTGTAATTTTTTCTGGCCTTTTCCTTTTTTTTCATGTTTTTTCCTTGATGTCCAAATTGGTCTTGTGATTAGTCCATTATGAGCATTTTGTCAGGTATATCATGTTGTTGGAATCCTTTTTCCATTTAGATTCCATATGTTTAGTGTTTTGATAGGTGATCTTTTGTAGTAGGATTTCTTCTAGGTTTGGTGTCAAAATCCTCTAGTGGGTTGGGTTGTGAGCTGTGAGGCCTGAGTGAGGGTTGTGAGCTCAATGATTAGCTTGGATCAATAATTCCATGGAAATATATTTGAGGTTCATTTAAATGGATCTTAGAAGGTGGTATTGGGTAGTATCTTTTAGGAGATCTTGGTTTATCCCTACATATCGGGACCAGTTGATTGAGGTTATAGTAGTTGAGGTTTATCTCTTGTGTTTGAGGATACCACAGCTATTGGAGCCTTTTGTATGGGTTAAATTCATGAGATAGCAATCTCATTCATGTTTCATTGAGATATTGAGAAGTGTTTTAGGAACTCTTGAGGATTCCCTAGTGGGATGGTTATTGATCGAGTGATAAGTGGTTTCTATAGTCAGTCATTGAGAATTCCCATGTGGCATGGTGTTCTTCACATTCCCTTTTGGAAGAGTTGGTACCCATGGATATTTTTTTTTTCTAGGAATTAAAACTAAGGATTTTCTTTCATGTTATTTTCCCCAAGGTTTTTCTTAGATGAGGAGCCCTTATTGGTTCCTACTTTTGAGGTGGTCATGCAGACCATTGTGAACACCCTTGTACGTGTGCTCTGTTTTTAGATTCTTGTTGGGTGCATTGTTGATCGAGGATCATTTGGAGGCCACTGAGGTCTATTTGGTAGGTTTTTTCTCTAGGTTTTTCCTGTTCTTTTGGATGATATAGAGGAACCCCTCATATGGTGTCCTATGAAATTTGTGTCTTTTGGTCCAGTTATGGATCTATGGACAGGTGTGGTCTAAGAGATTGGGTGTAGTAGGTGAGTCCATAGTTGGACATCTCTTTATGTAGTGGCCCTGAGGACTGATGGAGCCTTGAATTTTGGTTTAGCCTTGAGGTGGTTTGTGGATATCCCATGGTGGCTATTTGTTGGATACTGAGATATAGGGTACTGGGATATGCCTGATTATTTATTGGATGAGAGTGGATTAGAACTACTAGTTTAGCTATTTGGATGGTGGGTTCAAGATTTGGATTGTCCCATGTTTGGTTGGCATTTGGACAGGATGTTTGATGTGGTTTTTTCAGGACTATAGTTTGAGGGAGAGACCCTTGGGATATCTTGTATTGGGAATTGGTAATGAGTTTGGATATGGTTATCTTTGTTATTAGTTGGTTGTGGATAGATGGGATTAGTGATCTAATGGGTGATCTGGATGAGTGCAACAACCTCTAGTTGAGTGTGTGAACTGGATAAAGTGGATTCAGGCTTGTGAGGTGTCAGGGCACTCACATAGTGGGTTTTTTATACTTTTGATGTTGTTTTACTCCATGTTCCATGGATATTGTGCACTTCTGGGTTATGTTTGGATCCCACCTATTGTTGGGTTCATAATCGGTGCCCTATTTATTCTGAAAGTCCTTTGAGACTGAAAGGTTCTCTAGTTGTGTTAACCTGAATGTTCCTATCACTAGTTTAGATCATGTTATTGAAGTCCTAGAGCCCTGTAAATGGTCTTTTTTATGTGTATGATTATGGTTAAGCCCTGGGTCTAGTATTCATACCTTTTCATTTATATTTCTTGGAGCTCCCATGAAGATATGGAGAATGCACCAATTACCATGTGGTGGGGTGATCTGGGGGTTGTAAATCTTCTAGAATGGGCCAGAGCATGGGAAGATTTACCTCGAGTATCAGGCTAGAACCCATGGTTGTCTATTTTACTTGTTTCTATTTTTTTCCTTTTTTATGAAATTTTTATTTTTATGCTATTTTTTATTAGTTTCTTCTAGTATGGTCATATCACATGTACATGCACTTTTTATGATATTGGATTATAATTTCACCATTGGGGGTGGCCTATTGATATTTATTTCTCGACCCCTATATGAGAACCTCAGTTTTCATGCAGGCCTAATGTCTACTTTCAATTATGAATATAGGTTTTATAGTGTATAGAGTTGAGGCCCATTGTTTCTTGATCAAGCGGATCCACTCACGTATATTCTCAAGATCGAGCTGGTGTAGCTCGAGCATTGTGGTGACCGAGTATGTGGTTTGGCTCAGTGTTGGTAGTAGAACCTGAGGTATTTATTTTCACTTTATTTTTTATATGTGGTCAGCCCATTGGGAGATATTTTGTTGTATATTTCTCATGATTTGAGTCTGTACGACTGTATACTGCATTACATTTATTATAGCATAATTTTTTCAGTTTATTTTATTATGTGTACTTTGATGTTCATCCATGTGTATTAGTTTGGTTATTTTCCATTGTTATTTCACTCTGAAAAGAGGATATAGTCTCCCCACTATACCTTTTAGACCCTCACCACTGGTCAGAAGCCTCCGGAATTCGAGGAGGCATGCTTGAGGCTTTGTTCTGAGCCAGATTGGTTGACGTGTCAGGTTAACCTGAGTTGGTTCATTACAATATTTGACATTAATTATGAATTATTAACTATGTATAATAATTTTATTCTTAGTTTGATATTTTTTTATTCTTTAATTATGTATGGTCTATCAATCTAAATGTGTGATCTATTAAACTACAAGCCGTTATATTTTTGGAAATATGAAAGAACATACTATCGTGAATTATATCAATCTACCATATATGTTTTATTATTTTAAGTATATTTTATTCAATTCTCATTATTTATTGTTTACAAATTCCTAATTTATTTTTAACGATCCATAAATATAATCTAAATCAATTATCTTATTTAAACACCTAATCTTAGCCTAATTATGACCTCTCCTTGTTAACTTAACCCTAGCCTTCCAACATCAAATTTCAGTCAAGAGTATTCAAAATGAAGTTGTCCCTTTAAGATGTAGCTTTGAAATCCCCGGGTCCATACAATATATAAATACCCGTAAACTATAAGGAAAAGTTTTTTCTTAATTTCTTTGGGATTTCATGAGTACGCAGTTTCTGACGACACCGGATTTTGAGGCCCGGTGTGCCCGGAATCAATTTTCGAAGCTTAGCTCGGGTACGTTCAGGGAACGAACGAGCGGGTTTTTCTAACTTTTGAACCGATACTCAGAATCAAAATCTGAGGGCACCGATGAAACCGCAGCGCCGGTAATTGCTTAATAATACCTTTACTAGAGTTGTGTTTTCTTGGGAGGAGTTTTAAAAAAAGTGTGGATTAAATGAAGAGTAAAATAAAATTGTGTTACAATTTTATTTCTTTTTTAAGAGGTTTAATCCTAGGTGTGGGAGTTGGGGTGGGACCCGCTAATTACTAACTACCCTTGAGTGGTTAAAGTTGAGGTGGGGCCCACATGAACCCAACCCCTCAAATTCCCTAACTCCTCTAAACCCCTCATTAATCTTGCCAACATAACACCCCATTTAATTAGACAACTCAAGCTTAATCAGTTAAGTGAGTTACGTGTTTGAATTTTAAAATTGAAATGCATGGCTTGAAGTAATAAAATAAGAGAAGTCTTATTTTATTTTGATGGTTAGTTGTTGTGTGAAGATATTTGGGGAGAGAACTCTAAGTCTTGAATAACTTCATCACCTTCGTTGAAAAACGCCAAGACATTGACGTAGAATGTCGTCACCACAAGGATAGATGATGTGTCATTCCTCCTCCTCTCCGCAGATGGTGTGAGACGTCGTCCCCTCCTTGGACGAATTCCAATGCCATCATCGAAACCTTACCCCGCGACGCTATCAACCACGTCACCAGTAAACATCAAGGTTTATCGAGGTAGGTGTTATTTACGTTCATGATTAATTTAACGTTCTTCGTTAATTAAATTTGGCCACATGTTATCGACATAACAGGAGGAGATCAGACCGCACAAACACGGCCGATCCTCCTCCCCTTTTATTTGTTGATCCGCGTTGAACTTGTAGAGAAGGCGGCGAAGTGTCGATTCACCGTGCAGGAACAGAAAGGACCGCGGCCGGAGTGGGCCGCGGTGGAGGTGTGCGGCACCGTCGCGTCGTGCCGATTAGACCGAAGGAGGCCGCACCCAGGAGCGGGCCACGGCGGAAGGGCGCGACACTGTCACGCCGCGCCGGAGCACCAAGGGGACGCGGCTAGAGTGGGCCACGGCTAGAGCGGGCCGCGGCGGAGGGGCGCGGTGCTGTCATGCCATGCCGGACGGACGGAAGCCGCGGGCTGAGGCAGCGACGGTTCAGCAGGAGGCGACCGGGCTCGACCGACCGACGACACACCCTAGAGGCGGGACTCCCACGGGTCCTGCATGGCTCAACTGGCCGTCCATAATGGCCGGCCCTTACCTAGGAAAACTGGGGGTTGAAACCCCCGGCCAGCAAATAGGGCGGACCCCACTGGGTCCGCCATTTAGTTCCAGGGGGTGGCGCCCCCCTTCGCACCCTGCGGCCGGCTCCGAGTCGGGCCGCATGGCCGTGCCCAGCGGCGGGCTGGGATGCACCCTACCATGGGCCAGGCCACGCCCAACTGGGCCGGACCCGGACACGGGTTGGGTCGACCCGGTTTGAGCCGACCCAGGGGGTATTGGGCTGGGTCGGACCGGGCCCAAACCCCCTATTTTCATGCAATTTCGTTCAAACGCTCATATCTTGGGCTACGAACCTCCGATCGAAAAACTGTCAGTTGAATTGGGATCCTTGGATCGAGATGGTAATTTTGGTATATTACACTCATGGTTTTAGAGAACTTTGGGTATAACCAGGTTGGTTCGAACATGAAACCAATCGGGCCCTCGGAGAGGAAAAGCTTATTACATGAGCTCCGGACGTCCGATTGATGTGTTGTCGACTTTGTTGGATTCCTCTTAGTGAGACGGTTCTTTTGGATTACTCCAATTGAGGTTTGGACGTAGATGGAGTATGTTGGGGTTGGTTTTATCTTAAAAACCAACCGGGCCCCTAGGACGGAAAAGCCAATATCTCTCAGACCGGGTGTCCGATTGACGCGTCGTCTGTCGCTTTGACTTCCTATTGATGAGACAGAACTTTGTGATACATCAACCATGGGATTTGTGGTAGTTGATGTATCGACCCCTTGGCTCATGGAGCGGACCCTCCTGGAATCGAGCGTGCTGTGTGCGGGGAACCCTAGAGCTAGTTGCGGCTGCGACGACGATGGCGAATGTACTTGGATCCTCCGTGGGTTCGGCAGCGAGGAAGACTGTACAAGGATCCTCCGTGGATTCGACAACGATGATGACTGTACTTGGATCCTCTATGGGTTCGGCAATGATGACGACTGTACTTGGATCCTACGTGGGTTCGGTAGCGATGGTTACTATACTTGGATCCAACATGGGTCCGGCAGCCACGACATCTCTACTTGGATCCTACTTGGGTTCAGCAGAGGAGATGATTCAGAGGCTACATCAATCATCTCCACCCCTCTTCGTGAATAGTATTCCTGTGTGAGCTGAGTCTCGACTTACAATCATTATCCTCGATATGATTGTCTTGCTTTCCTATGTGGATGGAGTTGTACTTTTCTATGTGGATTGGGGTGTACATTCCTGTGTGGACCGGGTTGAACTTGGACTCGGAAGTTGGAGCCGAACGGGAATTGATGACTTAGTTATATGTATGGGCATATACCTTAAGTAGTGTTGGTTGTTACTTTGTTTTGTATCTTTCCTTTTTGGTTTATCCTTTGTGGATTCCGGGAGACCTTCGGGGGTCTCGGGGTCCTTACTGAGTATCGTATACTCACCCCTGCACGGGCTATGCCCGCACTACGTGGTGTTGGATGCAGATGACAGACAATGCTGATCTTGGTTGAGACTTGTGGAGCGGGACGATACCTGGAGGTGGACTATCAGGCGGGATGTACATGGTGCAGATGGACGAATTTGAGGAGCAGGGGAGACCATCTGTACCCACCCTTCAGGTGAGGTTTTTGGAGGATGTCTTGGTGGTTTCTGCTTTATTTCTCAGCTGTTGTACTTTACTTTTCAGTTGTACTGCACTTTCAGTTGGGTTTGTATACTGACCCGTTTACGTTCCAGCGCTTACTTTTGTTCTCAGTTTAATTAGTGTTTACTTCAGCATGCGTACTCTGTGGTTTTTGTTTTCTTATATAAAGGCAATGGATTCACTTTTATCTGGATTTACGCCTTTGGTGCTAGTCGCCAGCCCCTGGCCTATGGAAGGCGGGCTTCGGGTAGTCATGGCATGGGCCTCGAGGTCGGGTCGTAAAAAATTGGTATCAGAGGGAGGTTATACCGCAGAACTCAAAACTCTGATAATTTCTTCTATGCGAAGAAAATTTTTAAGGGTATTTGAGTGTGGTTTTCAGTCCGGGGAGTCCAATGTTGGTGCAGCGGCCGACGTATCCATACACCAGGACCCTGACTTCTGATTTCCGACTCAGTGCACGAAAACATTGATTGCATGTGTGTTTCAATGTTTTCATTGTGATTACTTTGTGTCAGCTCACCAGGTATACTGTATTGACTGTGGAGCACCTGTTTCTTTTCAGGATGGCCCCACGACGGCAGCCAGATAGGGTTCCGAGCTTTGTGCGAGATGGCAGCCCACCGAGTGACGAGGCCTCGGTGTAGGGCCCCATTACAGTAGAGGCCCTGGCGGTACCTCTACTCACCGAGCCACTGATGCCACCAGCCCCAGTAGCTGAGAGTGCACGTTGCCTGAGTGCAGTCCATGAGTTTTAGCATCAGAGACCGCCCAGGTTCCGCAGGGAGATGGACCCTCAGGTATACGAGGATTGGCTGGAGGCTGTTGTTCGAGTTTTTAGATTGGTAGGGACACCAGCAGATCTTATGGTGATCCTTGCGATGAGTCTCATGAACGCGGCAGTAGGTAGATGGTGGAGCCTGATGCTCTAAGTGCACGATGAGGTATCTCTTCTTTGGACGGACTTCGAGAGCCTCTTCCGTTCGGAGTTCGTTCCAGCCACCCTCCGTGCGGTGCGCATTCAGGAGCTATTAAAACTGTGGAAGGGCAGCATGACAGTAGCCCAGTACTCGACGAGATTTACCGATATCTTGTGCTACTCCATGGACATGGTACGAGACCCATTCTTCCAGGACCGGACCTTTGAGCAGGGACATATGCATGATATCAGGGCTTCGATGATCTCCCTCAGACTACCGACACAGGCAGGAGTACTGGAGCGAGCCCTTCTTGTAGAGAACTTTCTTGCTGAGCCTTCACTAGCAGCGAGGCCTACCGCAGGGCAGCACGTAGCGGAGTCTTCTGCAGCAGGTAGTCGACGAATGTAATAGGGGTCCAAGCGGACCAGACCATCAGGTGGGTGACCTTAGGATATTGGCTCGGAGGTGTGGGGCATATGCAGTAGATCCACTCATACGAGAGGCAGACAGTGCTAGGCATGCGGCGGGCAGGGTCAAATGGCTCGTGACTGCCCGACCCGCTATGCAGGGGATAAACAGACGGTTGATGGACCACCCAGGAAGAGGCATAGGTTCGACTGTGGCGGTTCGCATGGAGCAGGTGGACGAGGTAGAGGATCTGGACGAGCAGTAGGTGGTGGAGGACGCTTCGGGGCTTTACCACCACCACCACTAGGAGGTCCACCCCGACCACAGGGAGCTGGCGGATAGAGGCAGGCTCTGCTTCAGGCAGTGGAGGCCTACGACCATGGCACACCTGAGATGATTTGAGGTACTATCTGTGTCTACTCCACCCTTTCTGCAGTTCTTATAGACATAAGAGCGAGTTATTCTTTCATTGACGCTGCCCTTGTTCAGATCTTGGAGATTCCGACAGAGCCGTTGGCTCGATCCTTATAGCTAGAGACTCCTACGGGAGCAGACTCAATGATTACGCACTAGTGCTGGAAGTGTGAGCTTACTCTAGGAGGTGAGATCTTTGGCTGGGATCTTCTTGTAGCAGCGTCGAGGCCTTACGACGTCATCTTGAGAATGGATTGGTTATCAATAGTTTATGCTCAGATCGAATGTATTAGGCGCAATATGATGTGTATCCACACTGATGTGAGTAGGTTCATCTTCACCGGCGAGAAGGGAGCCTTTGTAGCGCAGGATGGACTCGCGCAGAGGACAGGACAACTAATCAGTCATCAGTTTGCTAGACTCATCCTAGGAGAAGTTGACGTGCGAAGTCTGAGTTTTCCTATTGTGGTGGATTAGTATGCGGACATTTTTACTGATGACATTCCAGGACTACCTCCTCGCAGAGAGGTAGAATTCTATATTGACCTTTAACCCAGGAAATCACTGATATCTACTCCAGGATATCGGATGGCTCCCGCAGAGCTTCGTGAGCTGCGGGTACAGCTGGAGGATTTGCAGGGAAAGGGATTCATTTGACCCTATGTTTCACCCTGGGCTTCCCTGATTTTGTTCAAAAAGAAGACGGATGAGAGCTTGCGACTGTGTGTCGATAACCGTCGCCTGAACCAGGTGACCGTGAAGAATAAGTATCTGCTATTGAGGATTGAAGACCTCTTCGATCAGCTCAAGGGAGCATGGTGGTTCTCAAAGATAGAACTCAGGTTAGGTTACCATCAGCTCAGAGGTCGAGACGAGGATGTGCAGAAGACGGCTTTCAGGTTTCAGTATGGACACTATGAGGTCTTGGTTATGCCTTTAGGCATAACCAAAACTTCAGCAGTGTTCATGAGTCTCATAAACAAAATCTCCCAGCCTTACCTCGATCGATTTTTCATAGTATTCATCGACGACATATTGATTTACTCGACTATTGAGGATGAGAATGCCGACCACTTATGGGTTGTACTGGATACACTCCAAGAGAACCAGCTTTATGGTAAGCTCTCGAAGTGTCAGTTTTGTATACGAGAGGTCCACTTCTTAGGGCACGTTATCTCTGAGGCGGGATTTGCGGTGGATCTTGCGAAGATTGAGGCAGTGCTAGCTTGGGAGCCACCCAGGAACGTGACAGAGGTGTGGAGTTTCCTAGGTCTGGTTGGGTATTATCGGAGATTTGGTCCAGACTTCTCCAGAGTTTCAGCACCGCTTTCATCTTTGACACAGAAGGGGAAACCCTTCCTGTGGTCAGATAGATGGCAGAAGAGATTCCAAGAGCTGAGATAGAGATTAACCAGTGCACCCATCTTGAGGCTACTGGAGGAGGGAGTAGGGTACGTAGTTTACTGCGATGCATCAGGGACTGGACTTGGGTGTGTCCTAATGTTGGAGTGGCCAGTGATCACCTATGGATCATGACAGTTGAGGCAGCATTAGCATAACTATCCTACCCATGACCTGGAGTTAGTAGTAGTGGTCTTTGCTTTGAATATGTGGTGGCACTATCTGATGGGCGAGTGCTTTACAGTCTACTCTGATCACTAGAGTATCAAGTATATCTTCTCACAGAAGGACCTAAACCTGAGACAACGACGATGGATCGAGTTCCTCCAGGACGATGAATTTGAGATAGTCTATACTCCTGGAAAGGGAAACGTAGTAGCTGATGCTCTCTGTAGGAGGATGGGCATTCATCTACTTGGAGAGGCGACAGAGCAGTTAGCCACTTTACAGATATCCTTCGTGGATAGAGATGGGGAAACCTTTATACAGTCACTCACAGTCACAACTCCACTTCATCAGCTGGTCAAAGAGGAACAGCATGGGAATGTTGACTGTGAGACTCGGAATGCACATATTTCCACAGGACATCCACCTGATTGATTTTCTGTAGGAGGAGAGCACTTCATCCTTTTCATAGGACGTACCATAGAACCAGCTGCATTACAGGAGGAGGTTCTAAGAGAGTTTCACACTTCCCCTTTAGTAGTACATCCAGGAGTAGCGAAGATGTACCAGGATCTTAGACGATAACACTGGTGGCTAGGTATGAAGAAGGTTGTGGTAGAGTTCATTTCATGATGCCTCAACAGCCAGAAGGTGAAGGTGGAGCACCAGGTACCATTAGGCTTGGTACAACCCTTGGAGGTCCCAGAGTGGAAGTGGGATGGGATATCTATGGATTTCATGACTGGACTTCCACGTACTTCTAGAGGACACGACTCCATTTGGGTGATCTTCGACCGACTCACCATGTTGGCCCATTTCTTACCTATTAGAGAGCAGGGTTCAGGGGAGAGCTTGGGACGCCTCTACGTTCAAGAGATCATACGGCTTCATGGTGTGCCATCATCCATCGTCTCCGATCGTGACGCTCTCTTTACTTACCGGCTTTAGAAGGGGTTTCAAGAGGCATTCAGGACGCAGCTACTCCTGAGCACCGTCTTTCACCCTCAGACGGATGGCCAGACGTAGAGGACCATTTAGACTCTCGAGGATATGATCTGTGCATCTGTCCTCGAATTTGGTTACAACTGGGAGGATCACCTACCCTTGGTGGAGTTTGCGTACAACAATAGCTACCACTCCACTATCGGGATGACACTGTATAAGGCATTGTACGACCAACCTTGTAGATCACCTCTGTGCTGGACAGACACTGGGGAGTCAGCACTTGTGGGACCAGAGATGGTCCAGGCCATGACAGAGAAGGTGCAGATCATCCAAGAGCAGATGAGGACTACTCAATGCCGAAAGAAGTCCTATGCTGATAGGAGGCAGATACCACTAGATTTTGAGGATGGAGACCATGTTTTATTACGGGTCTCACCTCGGCGTGGATTACGGAGATTTTCCCGGGGCGGAAAGTTATCTCCACACTTCATCGGACCATTCCATATTCTCAGTAGGATTCGCAAGGTGGCTTATCGCCTGGCTCTTCCACCTTAGTTGCACCAGGTGCATGACGTCTTCCACATATCTTAGCTGAGGAGATACGTGCATGACCCGACACATATCATCGACCATGGGGAGCTGGACATCGATGACAGGGTGACTTTTGCGGAGGTCCCGATGGAGATCGAGGATCGACAGTAGTGGGTCCTATATGGATGGTCGATTCCTCTAATTTGCATCAGGTGGAAGAACAGGAGCCTCCAGGAGACCACTTGGGAGCGGGAGGCTCAAATGCGTGCACAATACCCTCATTTGTTCCCTAGTTTGTGATGAATCTTTATGGGGATGTAAAGCCCCGAGGTGGTAGTAATGTAAAGACCCGTAAATTTCAAGGAAATATTTTTTCTTAATTTCTTTGGGATTTCACGAGTGCACATTTTTTAACGGCACCTGACTTCGAAGCTCGGTGTGTCTGGAATCAATTTTTGAAGTTTAGCTTGGGTACGTTTAGTGAACGAACGAGAGGGTTTTTCTAACTTTTGAATTGGTGCTCGGAATCGAAATTAGAGGGCACCGATGAAACCGCAACACCGGTAATTGCTTAAGAAGACCTTTACTGGAGTTGCGTTTGATTGGGAGGAGTTGTAAAAAAAGTGTGGATTAAATGAAGAGTAAAATAAAATTGTGTTACAATTTTATTTCTTTTCTAAGAGGTTTAATCCTAGGTGTGGGAGTTGGGGTGGGACCTGCTAATTACTAACTACCCTTGAGTGGTTAAAGGTGAGGTGGGGCCCACACGAACCCAACGCCTCACATTCCCTAACTCCTCTAAACCCCCTCATTAAGCTTGCCAACATAAAACCCCATTTAATTAGACAACTCATGCTTAATCAATTAAGTGAGTTACATGTTTGAATTTTAAAATTTAAATGCATGGCTTGAAGTAATAAAATAAGAGAAGTCTTATTTTATTTTGGGGGTTAGTTGTTGTGTGAAGATATTTTGGGAGAGAACTCTATGTCTTGAAGAACTTCATCACCTTCATTGAAGAACGCCAAGACTTCGACGTAGAATGCCGTCACCACAAGGAGAGATGATGTGTCGCTCCTCCTCCTCTCCACAGCTTGTGTGAGACGTCGTCCCCTCCTTGGACGCATGCCAACGACGTTATCGAAACCTCACCCCATGATGCTATCTTTTGCGTCACCGGTAAACGTCAAGGTTTATCGAGGTAGGGGTTATTTACGTTCATGATTAATTTAACTTTCTTCATTAATTAAATTTGGTCTTATGTTATCGACATAACAGGAGGAGATCGGACCGCACAAACACAACGGATCCTCCTCCACTTTTATTTGTTGATCCCCATTGAACATGTAGCGAAGGTCGCGCGGTGCCGATGCACCGTACGGGAATGGAACGGACCGCTGCCGGAGTGGGCAGAGACAAGAGCGGGCCGCGCCAGAGCACCAAGGGGTCGCGGCCAGAGCGGGCTGCGGTGGAGGGGCGTGATGTCGTCATGCTGCGCCAGACGGACGGAAGTCGCGGCCTAAGGCCATGGCGGTTCATCAGGAGGCAGCTGGGCTTGGCCGGCCACCGACACACCCTGGAGGCGAGACCCCTGCGGGTCCCGCATGTCTCAACCAGCCGACCATAATGGCCGGCCGTTACCCAGGAAAACCGGGGGTTGAAACCCCCGGCCAGCAAACAGGACGGACCCCACAGGGTCCGCCGTTCTGTTCCAAGGGGGCGACGCCCCCGTTCGCACCCCAAGGCTGGCTCCGAGCCGGGCCGCATGGCCGCGCCCCATGGCGGGCCGCCGGGCCGCGCCAGCTCTGCTGAGCCATCGGGCCGCGCCAGTCGGGCCGGGCCGTGGCCAACTGGGCCGGACCTAGACCCAGGTCAGGTCAACCCACTTCGGGCCGACCCAGGGGGTATTGGGCTGCGTCGGACTGGGCCCAAACCCCCTATTTTGAGGTAGTTTCATTAAAACACCCATATCTTGGGCTACAGACCTCCGATCGATGCACCATTAGTTGTGTTGGGATCCTTGGATCGAGACAGTCATTTCGATATATTACACTAAAGGTTTTGGATAACTTTGTGTACGACCGGGTTGGTTCGAACATGAAACCAACCGGGCCCCCGGAGCGAAAAATCTTATAACTTGATCTCCGGACGTTCAATTGACATACCGTCAACTTTGTTGGATTCCTATTAGTGAGACGGTTCTTTTGGATTACTCCTCTCGAGGTTTGGATGCAGCTGGAGTACAGTCGGGTTGGTTTTATCTTAAAAGGCAACCTGGCCCCTAGGATGGAAAAACCAATATCTCTCAAACCGGGTGTCCGATTGATGCGCCGTCTGTCGCGTTGAGTTCCTATTGACGAGATGGAACTTTTTGATACATCAAACTTGGGCTTCGTGGTAGTTGATGTATCAACCCCTTGGCTCGTGGATCTGACCCTCCCGGAATCGAGCGTTCTCTATGCGGGGAACCCTAGAGCTGACTGCGACTGCGACGACGATGGCGACTGTACTTGGATCCTCCGTGGGTTCGGCAACGATGACGACTGTACTTGGATCCTTCGTGGGTTCGACAGCGATGACGACTGTACATGGATACTACGTTGGTTCGACAGTGATTGTTACTGTACTTGGATCCTACGTGGGTCCGGTAGCGACAACATCTGTACTTGGATCCTTCGTGGGTTCGGAAGAGGAGATGATTCAGAGGATACATCAATCATCTCCACCCCTCTTCGTGAATAGTATACCTATGCGAGTTGATTCTCAACTTACAATCATTATCCTCGATATGATTGTCTTGATTTCTTGTGTAGACTGAGTTGTACGTTCATGTGTGGATTGGTATGTACTTTCCTGTGTGGACCAGGTTGAACTAGGGCTTGGAAGTTGTTGCCGAACGGGAATTGATGACTTAGGTATATGTATGGGCATATACCTAAGTAGTGTTGGTTGTTACTTCGTTTTGTATCTTTCCTTTGTGGTTTATCCTTTGTGGATTCTGGGAGACCTTCGGGGGTCTCGGGGTCCCTACTGAGTATCGTATACTCACCCCTGCATGGGCTACGCCCGCACTACGTGGTGTTAGATGCAGACAACAGACAATACTGATCGTGGTTGAGACTTGTGGAGCAGGACGGTACCTGAAGGTGGACTATCAGGTGGGACGTACACGGTGCAGACGAACGGATTTGAGGAGTAGGGGAGATCATCTGTACCCACCCTTCAGGTGGGGTTTCTGGAGGACGTTTTGGTGGTTGCTTCTTTATTTTTCAGCTATTGTACTTTATTTTTAAGTTGTAATGCACTTTCAGTTGGGTTTGTATACTGGCCCGTTTACCTTCCAGTGCTTACTTTTGTACTCAATTTACATAGTTTTTACTTCAGCTTGCGTACTCTGTGGGGTTTTTTTTCTTATATAAAGGCAATGTCTTCCCTTTTATCAGGATTTATGCCTTTGGTGCTAGTCACCAGCCTCTGGTCTATGGAAGGCGGGCTTGGGGTAGTCACGGCACGGGCCCCAAGGTCAGGTCGTGACACAAAATATTTTAAGAAAGATCTAGTAGAACCGTAAAACCTTTAAAGCCACATCTATTGTCTCGTGATGTTTTCCTAGAAAATGAAGTGGATTTAAAATGGTTTAGAACAAGTTGATCCTTAGTATGGAGAGCTTTCCAATAGCATGGTTGGACAGAATGGTTTATGGAAAACAATGGACCCTTATATCCCTAGTTATTAAAGGATTTCTATTTGAATATGATTTTGAAGCTAGTGAAATATGTGGCAACTTTAGAACAACTATTGACGATCAAGAACATATATTTTCTTCAACTTTATGGTCCATAAGTTTAGGGGTACCACAATAAGGTGAATATGTGGATTTCTAAAGTTATTTCTCTAGCAATAATCCTCATTTCAAGTTTAAATGATCTTTGGAAGATATAACTAGTTATGGAAATCCTCAAAGGCCAAATACTGTTGAGTTCAATAATGAGTAAAGATCATTTCTTAAATTCATTCAATATGTTATTTGTCCTAGGAAAAGAAATTTCAGCATTGTGAAGCATCATTATTTATTCTTTTTATATTTGATGGTACATGGAATTTAGATAATCCTGCCTAGATTTATTTTGAGACATATGGAATAATTAAGAAATACTTTGTCCAAATTCAATTATCTTCCATATCAAAAGTTTATCTCAGCTTTGTTAGAACTCAAGGGACTTTTTCCTTAAGGGGATGAAAATTATACTATCTCTAATGTTATTTTTTTTTGAATTAAATCACTTGCAAGAGGATAAAGATTTGATGGAACCCTTGAAAGAAAATGTGTATTGAGGGTGAAAATAAAATATATTAGCAATACAATCCTATGAAAAATACAACTATGAAAAAGGAAGTTATGGATCCAAGTTTGGAACCTGATCAAGTGTTTGAGGATGATTATTCTTCTGATGAAAGTGGGTAAGATGTGACAATTTATCTTAATGAGGAATCGTTAAGGTATAAGGACCAAAAGAATTACTCTCCTTATCCAGAAAATGCAAGCCACACAATGCCCATCGAAGGAGTAGTAGCTATTTAGGGAGATGATATCCATAGAACATTGCTTTTTAGATACAATTTCCCTGATTTTGGTAGTAATGATAATCAAAATTTAGTGACAAGAATACCTACAATGTTTGAGATAGGGGGAGTACCACCACTATTTGACTCAACACTTCCTAGAGATGATAAGTCTTCTGAAACCTATCAAATTAATTTGGTAAATTTTACTCTAGAAAGTGGAGATAGGCATGATCCTAATAGTTGAAAACCACCTAAACATGTTATAAATTCCATAAATATTTTATTTGGTGATCTAGATAGTGCAAAAAAGGCTCCCCCACGGATTCATTTGGAACAAGGAAGACTAGACCTCACAGTTGATGATGTTTTCCATGATATGTTTGCTTCTACTCCTATAAAAATAGTTGTTCCATATTCCCTAATTCACTTTTCTAATAATTCAATCCAAGGTGATCCAATATATGATTCCTCTCCTCAAAAAAATATTATACTATTGGAAGTATCTAATAATTCAATTCAGAAGATTGATAGGCCTAAGTTTTACTCACTAGATGATGATGAACCTATGTTGAATCCGTCAAATGTGGATAATTTTGACTCCACCCCTAGTAATATTTTATATCATATAACTATTATTCCACTTCAATTTCATCATAAAACTTCATTCAATTCAAAAATTATTTATTAGATGTCTTAAAGGAAATATTTTTGTGTCTGGGAATTGCTGGTGAGACTGGTAGAAAGGAAGAAATTTCCTTCATTATTGCTAGTGTTTTTTCTCACATTCATCCGAAGTTGTTACTAAAAATTGTTCACATGGACCGTGAGATTGAAATCCTCATTGAATATGTTGGAAATATATCAGAATATTTACTAGAAATGATGATTAAGATAAACCAAAGGTATCTTAATGTTTTTTTCACTACCTTTAGAACTCCTCCTCCTTCAGCACATGTATCTATTAATGAGGATCTCATTAAAAGGATTGTGCATGAGTAGATTAAGGAACTTTTTGAATGTTTCAATGAAGCTAATAATTTGATGCAGATGGTTCTATCTTCTCATGGTGAAAAATTGTTTGATATGGTTTTGGAAGAGATTGTTAAGATTATAAAAGACAAAGAAACTATAAAAGGTGTCATTATGTATTGAAGGATCCAAATATTCACCAAATTTGATCTAAAGACTATGTTTAGATCTTTGTCTAAAGATATTTGAATGCCTCCTTTAATTCAAGCTTTTAAGTCCCTAGTGGAAAATTTGTTGATAATGAACCCTTTTTTGGATTAGTTTATGACTTAAAAAGATGAATTCCTATATATAATGGAGCATGTATCTAGAGTTTTAACTATTATCACTCAGATTTTGGAGAATTACATTTTTACTACCAACACTGTGATTTTAGCACCTCCAACTCCTCATATGACTAGTGTTTTTACTTCTACCAGTCTAGCTTTGATAGCTCCCATGGGTCTTCTTAGTCTCTATCCCCCTCCAAATATATAGTAATTAGACCTATATCTAAAGTGATTCTGATTCCAGGAGATCCTTCTTACCCTCAACTGACACCAACACCGTATGCTTGGGGGATTTATGATGCAGGTGGTGATGCAGGCATGACGCGGTAAAGTAGTGATGCAGGAATGATTTATGAAGGAGGTGACGTGGGAATGATGTAGGCCTAGTGACACAATCATGATGTTATAGGCATGGCACTACACTGGTCCTTCGTACCATGTTCATAGGCCACTTGGCATTTGGCCTACGTGCTATGTAATGAGTCTCCCTCTACCCAGATAGAAAGAGGTCTTTGCCTTCATTATAAAAAGAGGCTTCAGTCCCAACTTTTTAAAAAATACTCTATTTTTTGTCTTTTTGATAATTCCAAAAAGGGGAGTAATGGTTTAACAATATGATTTATTAGCATACTTTATTTATTTATTTATGCCATGAATTTTTATCATCAAAAGGGGGAATTTTTGGCTTAGTCCAACAATTCATATGTTTAATGTTCTCAAATCATGTTTAATTTATTAGTAATGAATTTAGTGTTCTATGTTTGGAAATTGTGTTTTTTGGATAAATATGAAAATTAAAAGTGAACTTAAAGCGAGGAATCGACCACATGAAGAAACTAAACTGGATGCATTAATAGAAAAGAGTTTATGTATCAGATAAGTGAAATTTATCTAAGTATTCAACTGACCGCACGAGTACTGGGCTGACTACAAGAAGGATTAAATCAAACACATGAAGACTTCTACTCAACCACATGAAGCAATCTATAAATCAACACTTTTTTAAAAAGTATTCAAGAGACCACACAACTAAATCGATCGACCAAATGACTGATCGATCGACTATGGTGAAAATTTTATAAACTCCTCATGTGGCTGCAAGAGTAAACTATGTGACCGAAAGAGAAAATGGATCAACGACATGGTATATCTAATCAATCATAGTAATCAAATGACAAAGTATCAGAGTGACCGCATGTTGTGACTAATTGACCATAAGGTAAAACTGAGCAACCGTGTAAAACATTTGGAATTGTGGAAAAGTATTGAAGTGACCACACATTTAAGTGGAGTGGCCGCATGTTGAAGTAAAGTGACCACATGTCCAAATGATCAACCACACAACCCGTCAAGTAAATCAACCAAAGTGTTTGTCTAAGTACTGATAAATCATGAAGTATCAAGCTAACATGACAGACTTAGATCAATCGTGTTTAATTAGAGTTATATTTAAGCAATATATTCCAATGACTAATTGTGGAGAATTCAATGAAAAGTAAACACATTTAAGATATCTGGATTTTTTTTGTTGAATGCAAGGATTTATAATGATTATTCTTCAATGGAAGTTTGGAATAAGAGTTTCTCTATTTATATCAAGAAATGGTTCGCGAAGAAATATCGATTGAAAAAGAGTGGACACGAGAACTATTACTCTAATTTAAATTCTAAAACACTCTATTTTCTATTGTGCATATCTGAAAAGTCTGAGAGAATGCATCTGATCATTTCATCTTCTCTCAGAAAAAGAAAAGGAAGACATTAGGAAGAGAAGAGAACCTGGTTGGTCAGCTGAAGCTCAATTAGTGTGAATGTTGCATCGAACTTCACCTCTCTCTCTTTGTTGGTTTTACATTAATTTTGAGTTATGCTTTTATTATTTTGTACATCTTCTTAGCACTCCCCCAGTATTCTAAAGATAAGTACTCAAATACTTCTTTTCTCTTATTTTTACACTTGTTATCTCATGAACAACTGTGGAAGAGGTTTAGTGATAGCCTGGACACCCTCGTGTGCAGTTGTTTTTATAAAACTTGATCTATGTTGCAGATTAGATTATTTGGTCTAATAAACGTGTTTGATTGTGGGTAACTATCAAGTGAAGAGGAATAAGTCTCAGTTTGATACTAAACCTCTTGTTTTGATTTTCGTGGTGTGTTTTCATTTACTTTCTAGTGCTCTATTTTAGCCTTAATATTTACAACACTTGAATGACTTTGATACCAAACTTTTACCAATGATATATCTATTTTTTATGTGAGTAAAGTAATCTCAAAAGTTAGGACAATATCAATTTATTCTAATTGATTCATGATCATGCCCTTGAGAGGTTATTTCAAAACACCAAATGAGTTACACCTACTATATCAGTTAACTGTGTGTTTTCTAAATGAGGGGATTTCTTTTAAAATTTGTTTTTAACAAAAAAAAATATTTGATGCTCAATTAACATCTTCTTGGGAACTCCGCTCCAACTAAAAATAAAAAAAACATCAAATGAAAGCTTCTATAATGGATATGCACTCTAGGAAGCTAAAAACACGAAATATCTCTATTATATATGTCTAAAAGCAGCTAAAAATTCACTTAAATTCATAAAACTAAGATGACTATGCCGTGGTAGGATCCATTATGTTATGGTTTTCCAATCTAATCTAAAACTAGCCAACATCACCGTAAACAATAAAAAATGGTGAAATATTCTCTTTCCCCAAACCACGAGCAGCTACCACAACATGGCCTGGTCTACACTCTCGTATTTTATTTGAAATCTATCAGCTTATTAGAGAGGAAAACATTGGGATATGAGATATATATTTTATCCAAAATCTTCAAATCTTAAGCCATGATAATGTCACAGTTCACTAATCGTTGTTCTTTTTTAGAACTTGGTTTACTCTAGTAATGGCAATTTGTCATTTTCTTTAAGTTCATTGGAATATAAAGCATCATGATATTTTTTTCATTCTCATCATGTCATGGTTTTTTCCATTTGTTTTCTTTTTCCAAACGTTTTTAAATTACATCAAACTATTGTCAAAACATCATGAACAATATAATTTAGACAAAATGAACACAATTCCATTATAAAAATCCAATGAATATAAAAATGAAGTATCATGTACTCAAACATATCAATTGTGATCATAACAGTTGAAATAATAACATGCACGATAAATCATAGAACGATCATATGAACCCCAACTATCATAAGTAACAAGATTAAAGTAACTATTTGTATAATTAATAATGAATAATGTGTTTGTTTATACTTCATGCATGAATCACAAACAAAATTTTCTTAAAAATATTATTGATCACTCCATGAATGCAAGATTTACATAGTGGCCCAAATAACGCTTTCAAATGATAGAGATGTTCCAAATCATTAAAGCATGGTGTTGTCTCAACCACATGAAAGTGTACCCGAGGAATCATACACTGAAATCAATGTTTTCATGGCATGGTCATTTATCATGCAAAACTTATTTTTAAATAATAAAATAATTGGTGTTTCAGAATTGGATTGAAGTTGGAAGTAGCACAAGGAACACGCATGAATGCATGTGTGCGCCATCCATGACCTCATCCTCTGTCGGCACCACTGTCAAACCCCTATTAGTAAATTCAATGGAATTCTGTCGCCGCCATTTTCAGCCTTCAAAATTGGTAGCCCCGCCCCTGTCCCATATCCTTTAAAAAATTGTTTTTTCATTTACTGTAGCTTTTCTAATCAATTTGGATTGTGGGAATTAGAAAATTTCTAAAGAATTTGCGATTCAGCATTTTATAAATTTTATTTATTGCTTGATTTAATTTTTATTGTTGGTGTTTGTGTGTATATGTATATATATTTCATATATTAAATTTATATATTTATTTTCATATTATATATAATTTATAATATACATATAGATTTATAATTATGTGTGTTTTATAGATGTTTACACACACACACACAATTATATATAATTTTGCAAAATATATAAATATGAATTATATAAAAATAAATACATAAATAGATTAAAATATATTTACATGTATAAATTAATCTATAAATCACTATATAATGAAAATATATTATATCTTTTATTTATATAATTTATACAAATAAATATCATTATTAAATTTATATTAATTAATAAGAATGTTTTATGATGTATTTAAATACATTATAAAAATTGTATATATATAAATATATGAGTTATTATATTTAAGTATTTAATTATGTGTTATAATCACAATAAATCTTTTTTACTTTAAAAAGGAAAGGCGGAGAGCCTTAAGATCCTTGCATTAATTTATAAAAATTGGGGGGTCCAATGTCACATAAGAAAACTTGCCCTCAACCAATAGAATCAAAAAAAAGATATAAGTATATAAGTATATATGCATTTTTATATATAAATATATAGATATACAAATATTTATTTATAGATACACTAACACTTCTACATAAGAGGCTTTTAATATTATTGAAAAAGAGATTTGTCATCAGAAAAAAATGTTGGGGGGGGGGGTTGTCACACAAGCAAACTTGTCCCCAACCAATGGTAGAAACTAGAAACAAAAAAAAGATTTAATTATACAAGTATATATGCGTTTATTTAAATATATATATTCAAATATGTATTTATAAATACACTACCACTACTTCATAAAAGGTTTTTAATAGTGACAGAAAAGAGATTTTTCAGTGCAAAAAAGCGCTGGGGGTGGGGGGTTGTCACACAATCAAACTTGTCCTCAACCAATAGTTGAAACTAGAAAAAAACAAAGATATAATAGTGTCAATAGTCTGGAAAAGGATTCTAACTTCAGTCGGTTGAGGAAGATGTTGGGTGACCCTCAACCTTCTATGCAACATTCTTTTGTGAAATCGAATCCAAATGTGGAGATTGCTACTGGTGTTTTGGACCCTCCCCTTGAGGGTCACCAGGGTTTCAGTGGGCATATCTCTGATGTGGAACAAAAAATGGTGGATGATGGAGGTCCCAAGACTCCTGAGAATGTTTCAAATGCTGAGGTAGTGAGCTTAGGGAATTCCATCAATGTCAATGGTCAGGTTGAGGCTCAAAAGGAACCCAGAGGGAGTATTTCTACAGGTTGAAATATTCTAGAACAGACAGTAGTGGGCGAGGCCTTGATCTGGCAGAATCCTAGAGAGGTGGAAGGTCTTTTGCTGGGAAACCGTTTTGGGATTTTATCCAAAGATGCTCCGGTCCAGGTTTTTGAAAAAGATATGGTCAGAACAAATAAGGCTGAGCAGAAGGTTCCTAGGAATTGGTCTAATGATGAATGCTCCAGCCACTTTGCCGGAGATACAGAGGATGAGGGTCATGATAGTACGTATCCAAGCCCAAGGAGAAGTAAGATCAAGAGATGCAACAACAAATAAAGGAAGGATTACTCTCATTTATCTCTATTAATGGAGACTAGATATGTGGATAAGGTGAAGGCCAAGCAGATGGTTAGTGACCACCATCCCTCCAAGTCAGCTTGTCAGCAACAGGAGTTTGATGCTATTCTCGAACAACCATTGGAATTTCTCATGAGTTCGAAAGAGGTAGTTGTTGAAAATGTTCTAAAAATTAATGAACCTGACAAATAGGTTGAAATAATGATGTCAAAGACTTTAAGGGTGACTCCTAATGAGGTACATGGCACCTGGATTGATAAAGAAGACCTGATTTTAATAAGGGGATTCAACAAGGGGAATATCACCATTGGGGAGTACATCCAATCCTGGGAAAATCTAGTGTTTAGGCATGAAGATATTCTAATAGAGGAACCCGACACTCAGGTAAATAATATCTCATGGAAACTATTTAGGGAGACTAAAACCGATAGGTTGAATTGTACTTTAATGGCTCAGTTATCTCCTTTTGTGTCTGAACTAATGGTTTCTCACTTTTTTCTTTAAAAGTGTTTGATAATAAAAATTTAATTTTGAGTGAGTGATATATATAAATATATAAATATACAATACTATATAAGTGACTTTTAATATCATTAAAAAAGATATTTTTCAGCGCAAGCAAGCATTGGGGGGAGGGGTTTCCATACATACAAACTTTCCCTCAACCAATAGTTGAAACTAGAAACAAAATAAATTGGATACAAGTATATATGCATTAATATATGTAAATATGTAGATATAAAAGTATGTATTTATAAATACAATACAACTACTACAAAATTCGATTTTAATAGCGCTGGAAAAGAGATTTGTTAGCGCAAGAAAGTGTTGGGGGGTTGTCACACAAGCAAAAATGTCCTCAACCAACAGTTGAAACTAGAAACAAAACAAAGATATATGTATACAAGTATATATGCATTTATATATGTAAATATATAGATATACATACATGTTTTTATAAATGCACTACCACTATTACAAAAGAGGCTTTTAATAGCCCTAGGAAAGAGATTTGTCAGTGCAAAAAAAACATTGGCCGTGGGGGTCACACAAGCAAACTTGTCCTCAACCAAGAATTGAAACTAGAAACAAAATAGAGATATAATTATTCACTTATATATGAATTTACATATGTAAATATATATATGTACAAATATGTATTTATTAATACACTACCACTACTATAGTAAAGATTTTTAATTGCACTAGAAGAGAGATTTTTCAGTGCAAAAAAAGCACTGACAACATAAACGTTGTTAAAAGCGCTTAACCTTTATATGTGCTTTATTTTTGCACTGATAAACTAGGTATTTATCAACACTAATAAAATAACTAATAAAGGGGTCCTTTATAATCAATTTTACTAACATTGACAAAGACATCCTTTATCAGTGCTTTTGGTAGCGCTAATAAAGGCCATGCAGCTGCTGTAAGATTGCAACAACCCTAGGACACCAAATCCAATCAGAATACAAATAGAAAGAAATACATATAAATAGAAAATAAGATTAAAATTAAAATCTAACATTGAAATATCATTTAAATTCAACATTTAGTTAAAAAAATATTTACAATGATGTGATATTTTCAATTAATTAAAAAAATACAGTTAATATACAAAATTGCAACTCTTGTAACAAACCTTCTCCAAAGATCAAGCTTCATACAAAAGTTTGTACCTTTAATAAAACCCATGTAAATTTTAGTAACTATAAATTAAAAATAAAACAAATTTTAATTTTAATGTTATATAATCCACATATGGTAAATTTTATTGTTAAATACTACATATATATGTTAATGATATTATCAGTTAATGCTTTTGATTGACCTGAGGTCGATTCCTACATGTCATAAATGATTAATAAATCATTGTCCTAAAGTTTGAAAAAAAATCTGAGCTTGTTTGCTTGGTTTTGGCTATGTGACACATGTTTTAAACCAAAATGACACTTTTATATTGAAAACACACACTTCGAGTCATATCTGCCACAATGTGCATTGGATTGATGTGTGGTCAATTCCTACACATCAAAAATGAATTATGGATCATTGTCCTAAAGTTTGAAAATAATCCGAGCTTATTTTATCTATTTTTGGGTATATGATATGCATTTTAAACTAAAATGACACTTTTATATTGAAAACACATACTTCGAGTCATTCCAACCACATCGTGTGTCGGATTGACATGAGGTTGATTCCTACATGTCATAAATGAATTATGGATCGGTGTCTTAATGTTTGAAAATAATTTGAGTTAGTTTGATCATTTTGGTTATGTGATGCATGTTTTTAGTTAAAATGCTACTTTTATATTGTAAATGTTCACTTTGAGTCATACTGACCACATCATGTGTTAGAATGTCGTGCGATTAATTCTTACACACCACAAATGAATTGTAGATCGTTTTCCTAAAATTTTAAAGCAATCTAAACTCGTTTTCTCAGTTTTGGTTGTGTGACGCGCGTTTTAAACTAAAATGATTCTTCTATATTCAAAACACATACTTCGAGTCATACCTACCACATCGTCTGTCATATTGATGTATGGTTAATTCCTACAAGTCACAAATGAATTATGGATCATTATCCTAAAGTTTGAAAACAATCTGATTTATTTTTCTTGGTTTTGGCTATGTGATGAATTTTAAACTAAAATAACACTTTTATATTAATAATGCGTACTTCAATTAATACCATCCACATCATGTGTCAAATTGTTATGTGGTTGATTTCTACACATTATAAAGGAATTTAAAAAAAAATCCCTAGATTTTAAGAATATTTTGAGCTTGTTTGCTTGGTTTTGGCTATGTGATGTTCGTTTTAAACTTAAACGACACTTCTAAATTGAAAACATGCAATTCAAGTCATATCGACCACATCGTATATCAGATTGATATGCGATCAATTCCAACATGTCACAAATGACTTATGGATCATTGTATTAAAGTATCAAAAGAGTATGAATGCATTTTATGGGTTTTGAGTATGTCACATGTGTTTTGAACTAAAATGTCAATTTTAAACAAAAAACAAACACTTCAATTCATACCGGACACACTATGTCTCAGATTGAGTTTCAATTGATTCTATAGGACCCCGGAACACCCTGATAGGGGAGAGGTGAATCAGGTTTTTAAATTTTTCTTTTAAAGTGACGAATCTTATCCCCACATTGGTAAGAACTTGTTAAACCTTTCTTATAGAATTGTGCAGTGTTTAAAGATTCACATGCAGAGAGACAACACAAAAAATTTTACTTGATTCATCACTAAGGGCTATTACAAGGAGCATATGTCAACAGTGTGTCGATCATACCAAAATAGACTAATCTTCCCTAGTTTTGGAATACAGAAGTTCAGACACATTCACTATGTGCTAAACACACTACCTTTACAAGATTTTAGGGATAACACACTGCCTTCATAGGAGCACTTCCATCAACTCCCTCATCTCACTAATTTGGGTGAAGTCTTACTCAGTTTAATGACGTGAAGCTCTCTTCAATAGACTATAATTTAAGTCTTTATCCTTGACTAGTATGAGAATTTTCTTGCATCGATGTCCTGAATGGATGCACTTGAAAGCATTGTTCACTTAAACTTGATTTTCAATACTCTTGTTAGTGAATCTCACTACCTTCTTGAAGTAGACTGCCTTTGTGGAACCCACTATCTTCTCGAAGCTCACTAATCCATCCCAGAATACACCATCATCATAAAACACCTTTTTCCCAGATACCTAAGCATTGGTCAATACTAAGAGAGTTTTTTTCAATGCTCAATCTCACTTTGAATACTTTATTTGTGAAGCTCTTGGACTTCTTGAATTCAAATCCATTCATCATTTACTTCCAGAATTTTTTGTGGAAAATGAAGTGGGTGAGATTTCTATTTATAGGCTCAACCTTTTATGATGCTCCCACTCCTCTAACATATTTTTCATGAAACTCAAAAATCCTATTCATGAAGCTCTTTCACTCGTGAAGCTTCAGTGAAAATTAACCCACTCACGAAGCTTCTCATAGTCATGGATATTACCAACAACACTTTTCATATTTTGCGATGCTCCACTTATTGTAGTGTGCGAATATTACCCTCAACCCATTGCACCATTATCGATGCTCCAAATCTTTTTGAAACCTAGTCTTTGCAAAACGTATGACTTTACCATATTTATGAAGAGTAAACCCCAAAAAAACACCTTTAGTGATGCTTGACTCTTCCTCCCATTTTTAAGACCAAAAAATTGTCAAACACTAGGAAATGACTCCACCTTCAACATTGTAGTTAGCTTGTACTACAATATCACTTGCCTTGTAAACTCCCTGATCAACCCAATATGGATTGACAATGAACAAAAACTAGACTCCATTTATAGCAAATAAAAACCTTGGTTAAAAATATTTATGGATTTTTGTTCTAAAGTATCAAAACAATATGAAATCATTTTTTGTTTTTGAGTATGTGGAATGTGTTTTGAACTAAACTATCAATTTTAAACTAAATACACACACTTCAAGTCATGCCTATCACATCGGCTATCGAATTGATTTATGGTCATTTACTACACATAAAAAATGAATTATAGATAATTTTCATAAATTTTTGAAAACAATCTGATCATGTTTTCTCAGTTTTGGTTCTGTGATGTGCGTTTTTAAACTAAAATGAAACTTATATTGAAAACACACACATTGAGTCATACCATCCACATCATTTGTTGGATTGATACTGGATCAATTCCTACACTTCAAAAATGAATTTTGGATATTTTTCCGAAATTTTTAAAACAATAAAAGATCACTTTCACAGTTTTGGATATGTGATTTGAGTTTTAAACTAAAATGACACTTTTTATATTGAAAACACGCACTTGAAGTCATGTCGACTTCATCGTGTGTTGGATTGACCTGCAGTTGATTCCCTAACATTAAATATTAATTATGAATCATTTTTCTAAGTTTTGAAAATAATATGATCTCATTTGGTTGGCTTTGGCTATGTGATGCACGTTTTAAACTAAAATGACACTTATATATTGAAATCATGCACTTTGTATTATATTGGCCACATGATGTGTTAGATTGACATGCATTAGATTTACACACATCACAAATGAATTATAAATCATTATCTTAAAGTATGAAAACAATTCGAACTCATTTTCTTGGTTTTTTCTTTGTGACGTGTGTTTTAAACTAAAACGGAACTTCAATATTAGAAACACTAACTTCAAGTCATACATGACACATTTTCTATCAGATTGATATTCGATCAATTTCTATACATCAAAAATGAATTATGCATCATTTTCCTAATGTTTGAAAATAATTGGATTTTTTTCCATTTTTGGCAATGTGACATGTTTCAAACTAAAATGACACTTTTATATTAAAAACATGTACTTTGAGTCATATCAACCACATCATGTGTCATATTGATGTGTGGTCAATTACTATACATCAAAAATGAATTATTATTTTTTTAATAAATTTTGAAAACAATATTAGCTTGTTTTCTCATTTTTGGCTATGTGACGCACATTTTAAACCTAAATGACACTTCTAAATTGAAACCATGCACTTCGAGTCATACCAGACACATTGTGTGTTAGATTGATGTGCAGTAAATTCTTACACATAAAAAATGACTTATAGATCTTTTTTCTAAAGTAACAAAACAATATGAATGAATTTTATTGGTTTTATTTATTTCACATGAGTTTTGAACTATAATGTCAATTTTAGACTAAAAGTATACACTTAGAGTCATATCAAGGACACCATGTCTCAGATTAATGTGTGGTTGATTACTACATGTCAAAAATGTTTTATGGAACATTATTATAAAGTGTAAAAAATATGATTGTGTTTATGGGTTTTGATTATGTTGCATGTGTTTTGAACTAAACTATCAATTTTAAAATAAAAACATGCACTTCAAGTCATAATTGTCAAATCATCTATCATATTGATGTACGATCAATTACTACATGTCAAAAATGAATTATGGACCATTTTACATAAAATTTAAAACAATATAAGCTTGTTTTCTCAGTTTTGGCAATGTGAGGTGTGTTTTAAACTAAAATGAAACTTCTATATTGAAAACATGAACTTTGAGTCATACCTTTCACATCATCTGTAGGATTGATGTATGGTCAATTATTACATGAAATAAATGAATTATAATTGTTTTCCTAAATTTTGAAAATAATATGATCTCACTTCCTTGGTTTTGGTTATGTGATACCTGTCTTAAACTAAAATTACACTTTTATATCGAAAACAACCACTTTGAGTCATACCGACCACATTGTGTGTTAGATTGATATGCAATCAATTTCTATACATCATAAATAAATTATGAATTATTTTTCTAAAGTTTGAAAAAAAATATAATCTTGTTTGTTCAGATTTGTCTATGTGACACGTGTTTTAAATTAAATGGGGCTTTTATGTTGTAAACACACACTTTGAGTCATACCGGACACATCATGTGTTGAATTTATCTGAGTTTGATTCCTACATGTCACAAATGAATTATAGATTATTGTCCTAAAGTATCAAAATAATTTGAATGTGGTTTCTTGATTTTAAATATGTCATGTGTATTTTGAACTAAAACGTCAATTTTAAACTAAAAACATACACTTCGAGTCATACTAGCCACATCATTTATCAAATTGAGTTGAATTTGATTCATAAATGTCAAAAATGTGTTATGGATCATCGTTCTAAAGTATCAAAACAAAATAAATGTGTTTTCTCAGTTTTTGAGTTTATGGCATGTGTTTTGAACTAAACTATCAATTTTAAACTGAAGATATAATGTTCTAGTCATTCTAGGAACACCATATATGGGATTGAGTCATGATTGATTTCTACACATCAAAAATAAATTATGGATCATTGTACTAAAGTATCAAAACAATCTGAATATGTTATATCACTTTTGAGTATTTCATGTGTGTTTTAAACTAAAATGTCAATTTTAAACAAAAAACACAAACATTGAGTCATACTAGACACACCGTGTATCCTATTGAGGTGTAGTTAGGTTCTATATGTCACAAATTAATTATGGATAGTTTTCATAAATTATCAAAAACAAATTGAATGAATTTTATCATTTTTTATTATTTAATGTGTGTTTTGAACTAAAATGTAAATTATAAACAAAACACATACACTTCAAGTCATATTGAGTACACTTTGTATCATATTAAGGTGCACCTGATTGAGGTGTGGATAATTCCTCCACTATTCAAGATAATTTTCATGAAAAATATTTTTTGGAACTCATAGTTTTCCTTCAACTGTAGAAAATTACCTTAGTAGGTGAGAGATTATATTTGAACTATAGAGTCTCTTTCAAAAATTAATTGAAGAAAATTAGTGTGATCATATATTTTATAGATACATCCTTAGGATTTAATTCATATTTTTGGCAGAATGCATTTTCATCTTCCATATGAAAGGAACATGTTCTCTTTTTTTTCTGGCTTGTTGTAGATAGTTGAAAGCAATGCATTAATTCCCAAAATATATGTTAAAAAACTAAATAAGTATCAGATAAAAATGATTAGGAAATTCACTTAAAAATATTAGATAAAATGATGACAAAATTTACTAAATAAATAACATGAATTAAAATTTTCATGATGTATATATACATTATTGACCTATTTCCCTATCACCATTATCTCGGTTGCATCCTCTAAGTACAATCTCTCACGAGCACGAGAAGCTTCGAACATGTTACAAGCTATGTTAGAATCCATATAGCGTAATCCTCCATTATAATTCTCCTTAAGAAACATGTCAAAAATAATATATAAGAATTGTGATACTAATGATTCATATTCTAAATTTATCTCATAGATCATACTAGATCACAAACATAATAGGTAATCACTTAAATTTGATGTTGGTAGACATTCCGACACCATGTTCTCTAAACACTCAACTCTAAACAAATTTACTTCTATTGAGTATGTATATTGTTTTAAATCTTGGTAGTACTAAGAAAATATAGGCAAAAAATGATTAAGAAATATTTTTAATGAAATTTTAATTTACATTGGAAATTAGCTGTGCGAGATGCTAGTATTTTTATGGTATATGACATATTTTATAAATTTTAAAACGTAATATCCACAACCATTGTCATTATCTTGTTTCAGAAAATGTATAAACATTGAGAAAAATAATTATATTGTTTTGAAATATGTTTTGATATTTAAATATTACTATATATATCTTAATATGTTTCCATTTGAATAAATCAATAAGCTTCTTTGTTCAGTCACTGACCTCATACCTTGATTTATCCTATATTTATAGATTTTCCTATCATAACAATAACCTCATTTTTTGTCAAAAAAAAACAATAATCTCATTAAAACAAAAACTGAAACATATAATTCTAATTTTATGTGTAAAAAGTTTATTTTAATGCATTACAAATTCACAATATTCATCATGTGTGGTAGGTTCGATGGAAATCCATGAATTAGATCCAAAAAATAAACATTTGGGGTATCGAAATTGATTCCGACCAGCATTCGGAGTTCCCTAAAGAACAAAAAATAATAATTAAAAAAATGATGAAAAATATATTTTATATGATTAAATTGTATATTTTTACCCCTACATTGTAGAAATCAAAAAGAGTATGTCATCTAATATTTTCTTCTCAAACTTCTCACTTAGTTCATCTTTTCTCTTTTCAATTTCTTCTAATTACAAACAAAATTTATCCATAGAAATGATATAGGGATCAATGAGTCCAAATCTTGATTCATAAAGTTTTCCCTTTATATAGTAGTAATATATATTCCTATATAAAATATCAATAGTAATTAACTATAATTAAAAGATTAGATCATTTTTTGGATAGACAGATTATGAAAATGTACCTCATATATTAATTCACAACTAAGACTCTCATCCATTCAAACATGATAATCTCATTAATACTCTCCAGACCTACCATTTTTGTAATGAAATTTTTAAATATTTATTCTCCGTATTGAATGTATAACATATTTCCATATTTAAATGTGGTGTCTTTAACAACTTGTAATGTTAATATATGCGATAATGGAACTAGTGAGGAGAAGGTACCCACAAATGGCCCTTTTACTTTCTTGGTTGATTCATTGGATTATCTTGATCTGAACATCCATATCAAAATAATTTTATCTATATATACTACCATACCTCATTTCAAACCATTTTTCATCAACTGCTAAAGGTTTTTAATTTAAAAAAACTATTAAGGATATACCTGATGTATCTTTATAATATTAGACAACCATGACATGAAAGTTCCAATAACATCATTGATCGTTGTAACATTCATATAATCAAGAAGAATAAGTAACTCAGCCCTCGATTTGTGAGCTACTTCAATCCCCACTCTCATGTGATCTTTTGGGAGTTATTTTTCCTATATCACATCCCCTAAAATATTATACATTATACCCATCTCAACGAGGTGACGTGTGGGTGTTGATAAATATAAATCACTTATAACTTCACCCTATGGAATTTTTGTAAGATAAATTTATAGAAATTTGTTTGATTCACATTTAGGAGAAAGAGTAATGAAAAAATTTATTACATATGGTAAGGTATGAATTTTAGGGGAATTGCTAGCCTCAAAGATAATAGGTTTATTTGGATCTTCATATACTGATCTTTCTTCCACTATCGGTTTGCTATGATCATTTCACATATATTGATCCACCAAACCATACTGGACCATAATATATTTCAAAGAATCTATCTGCATCTGAAATCCTTTTATCATCTCATATGTATCTCTTTGTGGATTTGTCTTCTCAAAATTTTTTCAAGGGGACACTCCACAAGTTGTACCTTTAACACAACCATATTGTTCTGTCTGCTTCAAAGCTACTGAAAGTAATTTTTCTTTAGGTATAGTCGATGATGATTATTTTATCTAATCCATATAACAATATAAAAAAATAAATAGATATTTTATGTAATACTATTATAAAGCATAAAAAATTACTATTATGTTACACTTACACATGCTTCTCATACTGCTTGTGTGTTTTCATTAACTAGTTTACCCTCTTTATTTAAGGGAGCCTCTTTCCATAGCGCATGATGTGGGATGGAAGTGGAATCTTATTTTATTTCATCAATATGTATATAAAAAAAGTAAATATTTTGTTTTATATCAAAAAAAACTTTTATTATAGATTTAAAATACATAACATTTTCTTTTCAAGTTGAGTTCACCCCATCCTTGCTTTACGGTAGGGGTAACGTGTTTTTTTTCATGTTGTTTATTTTCATTACTCCTTTGTTATTTCATAAATTAATAATTTAGATTCAAATTGGATAAAATAAATAATTTTGAATAAAATTTTATTAACAATATTGAACCTGAAATGATTTCTCATTGCAACAAGTAATGAAATATTTCCATGTACCCTATTTTATAATACATGAATTAATAACTAGTGGGGGTGTATTTAATTTCCCCTAAGAATCCCTGAGATGATTCTTTGTGTGATGTTTCTAGAATCCTCTATGATATTTTATAGTGTCCATTAAGACATGTTTATTATAGAAATCACCTAAAATAAATGAACTCTGTAAGGGATAATGAAAACTAGATCAATCTTTCATTATATAATGTTGTAGTAAAATGGAGAAATTATATCATAACATTAACTTAATTTTTTCCCAAAGGGTTTCCTTCAATACAGAATGTGAATAATGCAACGTATCTATATTAAGTGGAACATGGATTCCCATTATGAACCCAACATAACTAATGAACATTTACTTGTTGGGGTCAATAGGTTGGTCACGTTGATTCCATCCAACCTTAAATTATATAGCCTTTCTTCTTACCTTGATAATTTTATTTAACATAGTGATTCTATGTCATTCTTATTTTTTTCATCAACTTGTTATTGATCCCCTAAAACTTATGTAGTTTCAACATCAACCATCTATTCTTCCTTAGGATCAGTAACACCAACATGTGAAAATTTCATTATCTACATGATTAATCCAACATTTAATTTAGATTACAAAAATGCAATAGAGAGCACATAATATAATGAGGAGAACCATGACATATTAAAAAAACATTAACCTTCTAATCGAACTCACCTTTTTTCTTTAAATATTTAAGGGATTTGGATCCTCTATCAAGTATCCAAATCCCCTATTTGTGGCCCCCTAATGTACAAGGTAATGTCTGCATTGGGACTGTCATGAAGTGATTGTGATCTCCTAATCAAAGGTTCATCCTCAATTGAATTTTCATCTTACCCTACAGTTGTTTTATTAACTAGTAGGATAATTGACCAATTCTTATTTATTAGATCTGAGACATAAAATACCATCACTTCGTGTGATTCCATTATGAACAGCTCTTCCTTATACCCTTCTACACTGAAATTCACCTTCACAAATCCCAATTCATCAACTTTCACTGCACTCTTATTGTAAACCCATTTTCAATATAAAATAAACACTTGAAATTTTGTTTAAAACAACTCATATATCTGTTAAATGATTCTAAAATATGACACATTAAAATAAACTGAATTTTTATCCTTAGAAACATAGATATTCATCACTTCCACCACAAGTGTAACTCTACTATTTTTCATTGTACTACGTTCATATTGTTCATTTTTATAGAAATAAAAACCATTAATTAATAAACCAGTGTTATATATAACATTTACATTTGGTCCCCTTTCTATTCATCAAATTCATTTGAAAACTAAATTCATATTTTCATATAACACCTTATAAATGTGATCTCAAAACCATCCTATAAAATGTTGATTATGTTTATTTAATATTCATCATTCATCCCTTGATAGATTCAAATTTCTATGAATTGATTTTGGGTCTTAAATATATGGAGAAACCTATGCACTGTTATGTAAAATGTAAAGGTTTTATTGATCCCACTATTTGATGGTAATTATAAAAAAATCACTTCCGAAAATCCCTTTACCAATAAGCTGTCCACTTTGATGATACATTAGGAGACCAATCTATCAATATGTGATAGGTAATCGATAAAAAATTCAATAGAATCTTAAAAAATATATTTATATGCAATAAAGTATTCTGGATGACTTCGATTCTTGTTGTACCCTTTAAAAATCATCAGATATTGTTTAATGAGGTACATCTATCTGTAATGGAAAAGATCACATAGTTGAACCTCTCTAACCAAGTGAACCATTAGGTGGACCATTATATCATAGAATAATGATGGGAAGACCATCTATAATTTACATAATATGACTACAATCTTCCTATTCATGATTAAAAACTCTGTCGGGTCTATAACTTTACTACATATTACTTGGAAAAATAAGCGGAGTCTAGTTAATGTATGTCATACATTTTTAGGAAAAATTCAATGCAAATAAACGAGCATAAAATCTTGTATCAAAACATGATAGTCATGTTATTTTAGATCCTTAAACTCAAAATTAATCATTGATGTGAACTTCTTGATATTTTATGAATACCCATCTTGAACTTTTACACCATTAAGGGAATAAAAAAATTTCAATTTTTCTTTTTCAGATAGATTGAAAACTATTGGAGGCAAAAAAGTCTATCTCTAAACCTTCATTGGTGAAAACTCTTCCCATATCCCCATTTCAATCACATCCAACCTAGCCTTGATTTCATCTTTTTTTTTCAAAAACATTTAGTAACATTCCAAAAAATTATCAAATACATTTTTTCCATATACATGACATCAAGAAAATGATTGAAATATAAACAATTTCAGTATGGAAATTCAAAGAAAATTGATCACATTTACCAACCTGATTTCGTAAGTTTTTTCAAAAAAGGATTACCAAAAACAGTATCGGTTCATGCTCAAATTTACCCAAGATATGAAGGTAGAACGGTACTTGTAGTCTAGATTGGGTTGTCGAATCCACTGATACCTAAGAAGATACCTAAGACACACAACCTATGAGGTGGATTTTTGGGTATGAAGTGGTAAAATTGATTTTGAGTTTGGATGGTTTTGAATAACACTAATAAACCTATGTGAATTCAATTAAATTAAAATGGCTTGATCTTACGATTATTCTAGGGGTGGATTGAATGAATTTTACTTCTTAGACAATTTTGGTTTAATTAATTCTTCATGAATCCATTCTTCAAATTAACACTACCTTCATCATTTTCTAGTTTGATGCAACTAAACTCAATTACTAATACCTTACATAATTAGAGAACCTAATTCATGATTTCTCCAAGGTATATGGTCATTTTAGTAATTGGATTTAGCTTCCTCAAAAACAGTGAAGATGAAGAGTGGAAATAACTGAAGAATGGATGTCTTAAATTAGTTAACCAATTAATAACAATTCATTCATAAAATAAAATTCAATATAGCCTTTTCATATTCCTAAGATCAACCCATTAATGTTTGATCCCTACATTTATGGTATACTCTCAATGGTGGGCGGTATATGGCTTAAAAGAATTAGATTGAAGAAATTAAAAATGCAGAATTAACGAGCACTCCTCCGTGCGTGTGAATGAAATTCACACCTATGTGTGAAATAATTCCGCACAACAAAGAGATATCACTGTGCATTGTGATTATAAATTTCTTAATGAAATAAATGGGAAGAATAGAATAGAAAAATTTTGATTAAGAACAAAGAAGTACAAAAAGGAAACTTACATGGAAATTGAAATGCGATTACAAACACAAAGTGGCAGCATAACATTAAAATTAAACCAAACACCCAAGATCCTTAAATCCTCCAACACCACTACCTTAAATAGGAATTTTTGAGCCCTTGGGTCGAGCCTCCAATAGTACAAGTCATCTCACTTGATTATGGTAGGTCTAGGGTGGTGGAAAGTTTGTGGAAAGAAGACTTTCCACCCTTGACCTTAAAAGTCATCCAGCTTGCATCCACCAAACAGAGGCACTTGAAAAACCTTCTATATGGAATAATTTGGGTGGTCCATAGAAGACTTAAATTAATATCCTGATGTACCCTAACATCCTGTAAAACTCAGCCCAAAATGAGTTATGGTTTTCGAGATATGGTTTAATTGGTGGGCTATTTTTCTGGGCCACAGATTCTGGCCTAGATTTTGATATACTATTTGGTCTGCCTAAATAACAATCATGGAGGCCAAATTATAATTGGATACTGAATAATGGTTTGTTACTATATATTTTTTCTAGAATCCTATGAATGTTGGGATTCATTGGGCCTGTATTGTGGGCCCCACATTCTCATCAGTGGGCTGGTGTCCAATCGGCCTTCTCCAGAATTGTTTCTTTTCATTGCCAAGTATCTCCATCATCCTTTATGAATCATCCTTTGATACCTGAATGAAAAATGATTAAATTGAAGTGAAGATCCGTTTCTAAAAATATCAAATTAAAATATGGATAATTAAATTCCTTAGAATCGGATGAGTCATTGGGCCTAAATTGGTGTACATAGGCATGACGTGCACAAATGATGAGAATTGATGCTCAAAATCAAAATCCACTAACTCAGGCCCATAAGATCAAAAATGAAAATTTAATACCATTAAAATGTAATTATCATATATGTTTTTATTGGCTAATGAAGTGTCAATATATTTTAATTTCTCAAACAGTTGGTCACCTATTAGCAGAGATGGTGTTGTGCCTTGTTATGTATTCCCATAAAATGTTGTCATCCATGATTTATATTTATGTTTTCAAGGTAAAAAAATTTGATGTCCTAAAAACATAGTCTTCGAAGAAATTTTCAAACGAACAGAGTGTGTGAATTCTTCACCAATGGGAAACCCCAACATTCCTTTAATGATATAGCTTGAGAGATTTCCATAAATAAGAAATTCATTTATCATACCATACAACATGGCACTCAATGTAAATTATTTAATTCTATGAGAATCATAAAATTTAACACATGTATCTCACATGAATTTTAGATCTTCGATCAATGGATCCAAATAGATATCAATATCATTACTGTGTTGTTTTGGTCCAAATATAAACAGATACAACATAATTTATATAGGATTCTTGCATGACTATAGGGGCAAGTTATAATTTACCAACATAAATAGCCATATAATGTGAGTAATACTTTGTAAACGAAAAAGATTCATTCCATTTGTAGATAATTCAAGATACATATTTCTCAACCCATTTCCAAATTTAGGATACTCATAATAAATTTTCTTCAAATAAGGAGAGTCTTTTAGATGGAATAGTTTCCCATATTCAATTATTGTATCAATATTCCATTCCAATTTTAATGAAATTTCCTAACATCCATATAGTCATCTAAATAGTGGAATGGTAGTAATGTACTATACAACTTTCAATGGACTTGATTCATCCTTACTATATCAATTTGTGCCACACTTATGGAATTTTATGAGTGATTTATAGTCCTTGCATTACAATATGAAATCATTTGGACATTCATGTATTTTTTAGATATCATGGTCATTAAACATATCATTTATTTCACCATGAGGTTATTGTGATTTCTCTATGAAAGGGTTGAGGTCCAGTGTCTCTTGATCAAGGAGAGCCTCTCGTTTTGAGTCTTGGGATCGGGCCGGTACAACTCGAGTGTTGTGGAGATTGGGTATGTGGTTTGGACCAGTGTTGGTAATAAATTATAGTGTATTTATTTTCAGCCTATTTTTTTATATATGATCATTCCTATGGGTGACCAAATATCATATGTTTTGTATGATTTGATTTAGTATGGTCGTATGTTTCATTCCATTTATTATAGCATGATTCTATTTTAGTTTATTTATTATGTATAATATAATGAACATCTATGTGAATGATTTTGGTTATTTTACACTATTATTTCACTTTAAATAGGGGATATAGTCTCTCAAATTCATCTTTTAGACCCTCACTGCTGGTCAGCATCCCCAAGCATTCGGGGAGGCACGCTTGAGGCCTTGTGGTGAGCAATATTAGGTGATGTGTCAGGTCGAACTGAGCTGGTTTATTACAAAACATTATCAAAGGTGTTTGGTTTTATGATTTAGGGAGTTGTTAGAATAGTGGTGTAACGTCCCCGACCCAAAATCTACTAACCGGCGCCCTGAGCTGAGTCGTCACATGACCTCAAGCACGCCTCCCCATATGCCAGAGTTTACCGACTAGCAGCGAGGGTCTAATAAGTCACATGGGGAGACTATACCCTCTTTACCAGAGTAATCCATAACAGAACACAATATAAATATTGGAAGAAATATGAAACAACCAATAACACACATAACCAAACATTTCCCAAATAGGGTACAAACCACAAATCAAATACAACCATTCCATGCCATACTAGTAGTGTAAGGTGAATAAATCCCAAAATAAAACAAATGGAAAAATCTCCAAACGATTCATAACTCTAAGTACAGATCCTTCTCCATGTACATCCCAATCCCAAATCAACAGCTTAGTGTAGGGCCACTGCCCTTGTCCTCACTTGCAACTAAGAGATCTGCTTGGGTACCCAACGACGACCCGAGTAGGGTGTGAGTACAATACTCAGTAGGCCACCAACAATGATGTCTACAAAATATCTAGTCTGATATATAGTCCATGAAAGTACAAAATAAATGGTAAGTACACAAAGGGAAAAAATCAGATGCCATTAGATATATAAGGTTAATTTAATTAACTCCTAGCATTTATACCAATTTCATTTTATATTATCTTCATTCCTTAATCCATTTTGATCACATGTTCCATGGGTTAGGCATAATTATCATCTACACTAGGGTCTAAGGCAATCAATCACAATGCATAGGGAAAATAAATCAAGTCCCTATCACACTAGGGATTCACATATCACATCAACACATTATCCTTAACTCGAAGCCTCAGTCTGGGTGGAATACAACCATTAGGCGAATAATGCCTCCATCCCCTTCCCTAAACCATGCATTTGTGGGGTGGATTTTAGAGCCTAAGTCTAACTCGACCTATGTTCATAGAACCTCAAGTCAATACTCCACTCTACGAAGCCATGTGCACATTCTTATTTATCAAATCACCACAACTATACCATAACACAACAAAACATAACCAATGCCATTGGAAATCATCAATCACAAATAATAACAAACATAATTGGAATTAATACTATGCCATAACCCATTAACACATTTACTAATCACAATTTCATAGTCATTTATCCAAATTCCCTTTCTCGTACCTTAACTCTTTATGTTTATTCAACAACCCTTATTACTTAGTCAATGTTCATCAATGGACATACTTTAACACATTTAGTCCATTTATCAGTTCAAGTACATTTCCCATATATTAACTCATTTCATATTTATCAATTCCCTCATGCAACCATTTACATGTTCTCAATTCACAAGCCACATCCAATTTAACATGTTCATCAATTCATGTGTACTAATCCTATTTGGCATTTTAACATAAATCATATAACACTCGAAATAATCCCATTTAACCCTAATAACCCATTACTAATACATTCCAAACCACCCCTTTAGCCATAAAAAACCTAGTAAAAACATAGACATTCCATATTCAATCCAACTAACCGTACTAACATGTTCAACATTGGATCTATGTTATTACGCATCAATTCCACATGCGACCTTGTCAATTTCTTGGTTTGAAAAGGTCGGCACACCCCATGGGTGGCCCAAAAGTGGTTGAATCATCCTCGATGCATCCCACGAAAATCATGAGGGTTTCAAATAATTATTTAGATTACCATTATACTAAATCCCACCAAAAGGTATCTAAGGCACAACAAGAAGGAATCAAGAAAACACACTCATATGCACAAATCTACTTAAAAACTATGGGGTATAACATTGTAGACCACCTACCTAAAATCCAATGATGAATGCACTCCAAATTGAATCCTTAGATCTGAATTCAACCACCCTTTGAAGCCTCAACCCAAATCTCTCTGAAAAAAAGGATTTAGAGCTTTAGATAGAGATAAGGAATAAGTGAAATCCTTAAACAAAAAATAGAATAAAGAGTGGGATTATCCTTATTGGATCTTTGATCTACAACTGACGACATTCCAAATTACCAAGAAATGAGGGATATTGATCCTTGGGAGCTCTTGGAGGTCTTGGTTCATCATTAAGGTTGAGAGGGGAAGAATGGAGGAAAATCACGAGTTGGGGTTTAAAAACCTAGAGTGGTAATTTTTGTAAATTTTCAAACTTTTATGGGCCGCACAGTTTACCCGCACGGTTTTCCAAACCATCCTCAAACCAATCAGAAGCTATTGCATGAAAATAACCCCTTCGCACGGTTTCCTTGGAATTCCACACAGTTTTCTTAACCATGCGCCAACAGTGCGTAAGGATCTATCTATATATGCTCTATTACCTAGGATACTCTGCATGGTTTGCACTAACCATGCGCAAACTATGAAATATGCCCAAGAAATCCCTTTTCATACTATTTTATATATCAAACCCCAGAAACACCCTTTATCTTTCACATGAACATGGGGAAACACTTATCTATCCAAAATGAAGAGGCCAAACCAAAACTTAAACAAAAAAATACCTTAAGAAAATTTGGGATCTTATAACCTCCCCACCTTATAACTACTCATCCTCGAGACACTCTTCAGAGAATCACCAAGCTTCTAAAACAAGAGATCATTCCACTAGGCCTTCCATTCCATTCCCAACTTCCATGTTTCTGGTTTCACATCACAAACCCCACTGATCACGGATCAAGGTCACATACTTATCCCACAAGTCTTCCTCACCACAACACAAACTGAAAAGTCCTCAAGGATGCATCAAATTCAACCATACCCAACCACTAGAACATAGGAGAGAAAAATTGGGCAACATCGACCAACTCAAAAAACATGGAAACTTAACACATAGTATTATCATCATGGAGGAACCAATCAACACTCCATCGGGCCGATCCTATACACAACTCTTGACCCAAATCACTTGGCGCCATTTTCCTATGTTTTCCAACTCTAACGACAACCAAACTCGATATCACTCAAAGAAAACACATGATCCTTCCAACCATATTTTCTAAAGATTTAACTACACAAATATACATTCAAACACACCCAAGAATCTCGGATACTCAAACAATTAAACCTGTGCCAAAGTTCTCTACAAGGGCCAACTCACCTGAACGGTGACCACTCGAGTCCTTCCAACTCGAAACTTTGATCACGTTGTAAACCAACAATTTATCCGGTATGGTTCTCTCCAACAATTTTGGATACTTGGAACCTCATCCATTAAAGAAGGACCACCAGAAATCAACCCAACATTCCCATCACCTAACATGTTCCAACTCACCATATCCAAGCATCCATACAGAAATTACCCTAAATTGGCATCCATCCGCACTGTGAAAACCATTCAGGAGGACATTCATATACTATCCATTAATGTACTAAGACCAAATTGAACTCACTTAGGTACAACTTCATTTCCAAAGGCACTTTTCGCTATAACATGCACCTGGAGGTGGGTCACTCTCACCATATCCATTCTAGTTTACCACCTCAGGTCGAACCACACCTAACTAGTCTGTCCGGGAACACCCACCTTACAATGATCTTACACTACCCCTTCCTCACCTTCCCAAGGTACTTACTAACTTGAAGCCTATCATTATCATCCCACACACCTACTGAGGTCGGTCCTTGAATTACAGTATAATTCCATCATCATGGCATTACCACCCTCTAGACCGTCATTAGGAATCACACTTGGTATGACACCACATCACATGCCCAAGGTTCCCTCAACATCAAGATGTCCTAAAACCACACAAGGATAAATTACTCGAGTCTAACCCCGATATTAATTAGAGTTATAGAACCCAGCATATCGTACCAAAACCTATTTTCATATACAAACACACCCTTCTATGTCTTCTATGCAGACATAACAAGCTTGATATGGAACCATCATGGGCTTGAAGCCAACACTTGGATCATTAGTCACCACATCCAAGTCCCACATTTCCTCTCTAAAGAACCTAACATTCACCAAATAGGTTTCTCATTGGCATCCTGATGCCATTACATCAACTCGATGTTCTTCTGTCCACATCTAGAACTAACTTATCACTCCCCACCTTAGGAGTGTCGTTACCATTTCTCACCATGAGGGATTCCAACCACCGTGTATTACTCTCGATCAAAAGCCTAACCACAAAACATAGACATGGATATCTATCTTTTTCCCAAAATAAGAAAATGAATGTCACCTAGTGCCCGTTCTCAGCTTTTGTGAATGGCACCCATGGCGTTTGTCGGTATTCGGTCCATCCTGAGGACCTCACCCCAAGCCATTGGGGGTGTAAATCACATCTACAATCTCCAAATATACCATTTCCATGATTATAAACTTCTTGATGTCCCTCATCCATCCAAACACCTTCATGTCTCTTAGCGTGAGCCAGAGCTTCTCAACATGCCTGGGATGATGTCAAGATGTTGGGCATGCTCGTCACTTGCTGAGGTACGCTAAGAAGTTTTCGAAGAACACCACCACAAACTTATCCATTTCTGAAGTAGAACTATGGGACACCATGACCTGCCAAGTATTTCAAGCTCCCATGTTGAATGCATCTTATCAACACTTAACCACCACTAATCAAGTGTGATTGCTAACCAAGTCTCATCACCGCTCTATGATCAAATTTCAAGGTAACTGTGAACCAATGTTTCAGGTGGAACTACTTCCAACACACCGCTCAAATTATTATGATGTGTCCCTGACAACTAACAACCCAAACACATAGGTCTACCACACCATTCAAACCAACAGTCTCTCACAAATCTACCTTAACTTGTGTATATCCCATCGCCCACTTACTTACCTAACCATGAATCTTGGTTAGTTAACTTCATTAGCCCTGAGGCGACCTCTACATATCACTCAACAACCAAACCATTCATACAAACATGTTTAGCCACATGTCCACCCTCACCTCGAGTGTCACCATCGAGCGAAGGAGTATAATTGTACTTCATTCACCCTTGTCTCTTCCACTTGAAAACAACTTAAAGACCTCTAGTAATCATCATCCAAACAGGTGAGTCAGGAATCCATGCGATAAAACTTTTCGAAACAAACATTACCTCTTATCATAAACATTAGGGTTCCCTTACGAAGGAACCAGAAACAAATATACCATTCACTAAAACTTGGGGCACTTAGTATGCATTGACGCTACCCCTGAATAATCTTCCACAATTCATATTAAAAGGTACTTGCACAACTGGGCTAACCTACCACGAGGTCACCCTTGATTTTTCAAAACTATTATCATGTAACCACAACTTGAATTGCACCACCATATATCAACCTTACTATGTATCCTTCTATGAAAAAACGGCACCATGCAACACTCTAGGTCCCTCTATCAAACTTCAAAACATCCACATGTGTGAAAAACACTCAAAATCACTAGAAACCCCATTAGAAATTTCTCATAGGTAACCTTGAAGGTTGTATGTTACCAACTCCCTAGACTAGAGTCACAACTAGAAATATACATTGGACCTCTCTCTAAACCATACATATCATGAAACAAAAAATAAATGCTCTGAAAATGCACTCTCACCCCATTACAATGCACGATATGCCTAATGCGCCAAGAAATAATTTACTCTAGGTTCCATACCAAAGGGATACACATTCATCAGTACTACGAGAAACAAATACTCTCTAGGATTCAAAATGAAACTCTCCAGGTCATTACTCACAAGGTCACTAAGACCCATGCACCATCCTTAGGGTCCAACATGCACTCTATACGGTCACGAATCAAGAGAGTTTCCTCACTCACATTACTGAACAATTCGTTGCAACCTAAAGGACACAACCCTACCAAGGGTTCCGTAAAACACTACCTAGGACACATAATCACCGGCAAGGCCTCACAATCCAAATCTGAAGTCTCAAACTAGGGTACTCTCACTGGCCCAACCCACGCCTAAAAGGGTCAAACAAACAACACAGAGGACACCCACCATTGAACTGAATCATTCTCATTTTAAACTTATCATTCACCCGATGATTCTAAGAATGACCAAAAGGATTTAACCACAGATAGAAAATACCTCACACTATCAACCTCTAACAAAACATCATTCATACTCTATCCCAATGGTCATCATTACACCTAGAACACTACCCTCTACCATACCCACCGCATATCATGGTCAATATGGGGTGACCAACATACTAAATCACAAGTCTTTCATCAATACCTCTCCAAACAAATTCTTCTTTTATATCATGATTCCTTCCTTTTAGACACATTTCCCATTTCACAACACGTTCAATCATAATTTTAACTCATTTACACCTTTCATTAGGAATAACTCATTAACAATTTTACCATCATTATGCAATCCTTTTTCTTTTATACACTAAATCAACCTTTAAAATTTATCACTACCCAAAATGTTAACTCATTAATAACAATTCATTATAACTGATATTACTTAACTATTTATTTTCATTCCTTTAATTCACTCACTTACATTACAATCATTAGGCAGTATTTTCTTCAGATTTATCAAGGAAGTATAATTCATTCTACTCTCTATGTCCTACACACCCATCCCATGTGTGTTCCTATAATGATGCATTCCAACTATATCCTTAGGTGCCTAAAATGATTCATGAATTCATAAACTCATGCCATTTATGGCATGAGAAAATATCATAAAACAGTAAAATCATACAAAATGTGCATCACTCAACAGTGAAATACCATTAAACTGTAACAAAAAATATCAAGAACAACAATTTCCACCCAGGGTGACTTGGGTTTTCCCTAAAACATGGGTTACCTACTCCCAAGCAAGAGATCATTAACAAGGCCCGACACATTATAATCTCCTTTAAACTATCACCAAATAGTAATAAAGAGAAAATAACTCCTTTGATACAACTTTGTAATGTCCCTCACCCAGAATCCACTAACCGGTGCCACAATCTGTGTTGTCACATGACCTCAAGCACGCCTCCTCGTACACCAGAGGTTTCCGACTAGCAGCGAGGGTCTAATAAGTCACACATGAAGACTATACACACTTTACCAGAGTATGACACAATAGAACACAATATAAATAATGGAAGAAATTTGAAATAACCAATAAACACACATAACCAAATGTTCCCAAACAGGGTACAAACCACAAATCAAATACAACCATGCCATTCCATTCTAGTAGTGCAAGGTGAATAAATCCCAAAATAAAACAATTGACCAAATATCTAAATGGGTACCAACTCTAAGTCTGGATCCTTCTCCATGTACATTCCTATCCCAACTCAACAACTTAGTGTTGGGCCTCTGCCCTTGTCCTCACCTACAACCAAGAGATCTGCTCGGGTACCCAATGGTGACCCGAGCAGGGTGTGAAAACAAAACTCAATAGGCCACCACCAACGGTGTCTAAAAAATATCTATTCCAATAGATATTTCACACATGTATGAAATAAGTGGTAAGTACACAAATTAAAACTTGGGTTCCATTAGATATCCACGGTTCTCTTAATTAACTCTTAGCATTTGTCCCAATTTTATTTTTATACCATCTTCATTCCTTAATCCATTTTGATCACATGTTCCATGGGTTTGGAATAATTATCTTATACACTAGTATCTAATACACTAAATCATAAAGAATAGATAAAATAAATCAAGTCCTTATCTCACTAGGGATACACATATCACATCAACACATTATACTCACCTCGAAGCCTTGGTCTGGGTGGAATGCAACCATTAAGGGAATAAAGCCTCCATCCCCTTCCCTAATCCATGCATTTATGGGGTAGAGTTTAGAACCTTATTCCAACTCGAACCATGGACTTAGAACTTCAAGTCAATACCAAACTCTACCAATCCTTGTGCACATGCTTATTTATCAAATCACCACAACCATACCACAACACAACATAACATAACCAATTCCATTTGAAATCATCAATCACAAAGCATATCAAACAACATGGGAATTAATAATATGCCATAACCCATTAACACATTTAACAATTACAATTTCATAGTCATTTATCAAAATTTCCATTATCACGCCTTAACCCTTTACGTTTATTCAACAACCCCTATGCCTTAGTCAATATTCATCAATTGCCATACTTTAACCCATTTAACCCATTTATCAGTTCAAGTAAATTTTTAATGTATTAACTCATTCCATATTTATCAATTCCCTCATGAAACCATATACATGTTCTTAATTCACAATCCATTTCTAATTTAACATGTTCACCAATTCATGTGTACTAATCATATTTGACATTTCAATATAAATCATATACCATTCAACAAAATCCCATTTAACATGATTAACCCATTACTAAGCCACAAAAAGGCACCACTTAAGCCATAATAAAACCTAGGAAAAACATAAAAATTCCATATTCAATCCAACTAACCATACTGAAATGTACAACATGGGATCTATGTTATTACACATCAATTTCACACGTCACATTGTCAATTTCTAGGTTCGGAAAGGTCGGCACACCCCATGGGTGGTCCCAAAGTGGTTGAATCATCCTTGATACATACCATGAGAATTGTGAGGGTTTCAAATAATTATTTAGAAGATCATTCTACAAAATCACACCAAAGGAATCTAAATCACAATAAGTGGGAAACAAGAACACACCCTCATATGAACAAATATATTTAAAAACTATGGGGTATAACATTTTAGACCACCTACCTCAAATATGATGATGCAAACACTCCCAATCAAATCCATAGATACAGATTCAACCACTTTTTGAATCCTCAACATAAATCTCTCCAAAAAATAAAGGTTTTAGAGCTTCAGATATAGAGAAGGAAGAGGTGCAATCCCTAAACCAACAAGAGAATAAAGTGTGGTATTAGAATTACCCAAATCTTCGATCTATAACTAATAACACTCAAAATGATGAAGAAATGAGGGATTTTGATCTATGGGAGCTCTTTTAGGTCTTGTTTCGTCACTAGGGTTGAGAGGAAAAGAATGGAGGAAAATCTTGAGTTTGGGTCTAATATCCTAGAGTGGAAATTTTGTAAATTTTCCAACTTTTCTGGGCCGCACGGTTTATCCACACGGTTTTCCAAACCATGTGAAATACATGAAAACGTTTCTACCCTAAAATCACCTCCATTACATGGTTTCCTAGGAATTAAGCATGGTTTTCTTAACCGTTCACCAACCGTGTGTAAGGCTCAGTCTATGGCTGCACGGTTTCCTGGGATACTCTGCATGGTTTTCTCTAACCGTGAGAAAACCATGAAATATGCTTAGTAACTACCTTTTCATCATCTTTTCATGTCTCTAACCCCTAGAACACCCCTAAGCCTTCACATGAACATGGGGAAACACTTATCTATCCAAAAATAAGAGTCCAAACCAAAACTTAAACAAAAACATACATTAATAAAATTTGGGATCTTACAAGTGGTCTAGGAATGTGTTGGTACTATTGATTTATATCTAACTAGTGTTTCATGAACACCTTTACTGATAGAAAGTCTAAGTTTCAAGGGAATGGTATTTCTGTTATTGGATTTTGTTTTTATGGTTGTGTGATTTCACCTAGTATGATTCAATTGAGTTTGTGTATTTATGGTTTATTCTATTTTTTGGATCTTGGACCGTGTGAAAAGGCCAATGTTCATGCATCATTATAGGAATGTAATATTAACATGTCATCTGCATGTCTATGGTGTTTTACTTATGATGGATGTTTAGTTGTTTAAAATGTCAGTAACAGCTTATACGATGTTTTCTCATATAAGTACTTGGTGTGATTGTACTCAAATAAACCACATTTATATATTTTATTTTGATGAAAAATCACATGGATCATGCAGTGAGAGGTTCACCAGTGTTGGATATGTAATCTCTTCATCGAGGGATGCATAGAAACCCTAGTGGGATGGTAGTGGGCTGCGAGTTCGCTATTGGTGTCTCGACGCGGTAACGAATTCTAGGGGATCTTTGGATTAGGCTTGAGTTTACCTAAGTTGTTGGTTCCACTAAAGTCCTAGGTTGTGTTCCTTGGTAGGGATCTATTCTTACCACATGTTTTCTGTTGGGTCTTTTGGTGGGTCTCGTGTGCTTGCTATCACTGATGTCTTTGGTGAGTGTAACTATTCTTCCTTTGTGGGGTTGTAGAGGTTTGTTATAATCAATATGTGGTTAAGAATGTGGATGTATGATGTTTGAGACATGGATATCTCTGAGTTCTCCCTATCTCATGCATGTCTTAAGGGGTAGGTTTGGTTAGACCCCTAACCTGCTCATTTAGGTTACACCTTGGTTAGCGCAGTAGAAGCATGGTAGGAAGATTCTGGTTTTGGATCGAAGCTCGAGTGGAGGGTGGTTGTTTATTTGATCATGGTATGATGAATATGACTCATTTATAAGAGGAGTGATGAAGGTGCTCCGGTTTGTTGGAACTAACCTGTGTGAGGAGCATAATCAACGGTTTTAGGCACGTTAACCTAGTTTCATTAGGATTTGGTCATGTGAGTGTGGGTCATGTTGTGCACTCAAAGAGCAGTTTAATGAAATCTTTATAGTGAGGAGTCCATCATGAGTTCACAAGTGTCATGAGCCTAATTTAAGTGGTTTTTTGAGTGTATAGGTTACTTTTCCTAGTGGGTATGGAATGAGAAAGGGTTTTTGTAGGTTTTCGTACTAGAGCTCAGGTGTGAGTAGTTTGGACATGTCTATCCATTAAATTCAGTGATGTATGTAGTGTGGGAAGTGTGGTTTATTGTTCTGGAAGCGGGATGACGATAAAGATACTCCTATGGGGGGAAGAATTAGATCAATCATGATTTAATGTCTCTCATGTTGGTAGAGAGTTGTGGATACTCTAAGATCAGTCATTAGACTATCAAGATTGCATCATTTGCGCCAGGTCTTAGGTGATAGCATTGTTGATGATTGTCCACTGAGGCTTCTTGGGGCTTAGAATCATTTATGGTTGGGAGTTTCTAATTCCTCACATCATCACAAGTTGTGAAAAATAGGGGAAATTTGATTTTTTTTCCTAGAAGTATTTTAGGAAAAAATGGTAATATCTCCTGTAATATTATCTCAGATAAATTTTATAACCAATCAATTAGTCCCAAAATTATGGTTTTACACTCAGATATAAGTTTTTTGGAAATCCAAGCTATCCAAATTTTCACAGAATAGTTAATATTTAATTAATAAAATATTAATTTAATTTTATGTGTTCATTTGATCATATATTTAAAATGGAGTTTCAGATTTAGATTCTATCTCCATGGTTGAGTCTAGAATATTGGGTTTTATTTAGGTGAGGAATAAACCTATTACTGGTGTTGGGGTCGGGGCCAGACCCCTTTTCCTTTATTTTATTTTTCTTTTTATTCTTTATTATTTTATTATTATTCCCATTTCCCCTTAGATTTTCATGTATGACCATGAGGCTTCCCCCCTTGGGGTATTTATTTCAGAGTGTTATAGGGAGAGAAAAGGGAGAGGGATGAGCAGGCACTTCTTGGGGAGCTTTCCCAGAGGTAGATCGAGGATCAACGATTGCATAATGCAGATCTTGGGAAAACCTTTTGAAAATTCCACCCAGACGTAGGCCTATTTTTATGTTTTTTCAATAAATCCCAATATATTAGTTGTTTTTATTTTTTAATATTTTAATAGTTTTTTGGGGACCCCTTTCGGTCGATCTGGGATTAATTGGGGATAAATGGGGGTTTTGAGCCGTTTTATGGTGTTTCTGTTTAGGAAGACCCATTTATATGACATGTAGTTCAGAGAAAACATGTCATGTGTTCTTATTTTTTAGGGAAGATGAGTTTTTGGGACTACAATATGTAACACCCTTCATTTTTATGAATTATTTTTTATGATTTAATTTAATCTTTTTGATATTTTTCATTTTATACAACACTAAATATAACATGTGTTATATGAAAGCACCAAGTTATTCTTACTTTGTATGCAACACCAAGTTGCGATTGTGCTACACATAACACTTAGATTATATTATGGTAAAAACAACAAAATTTTTGTCTTGTGTTTCACATAATACCTATTTCCTTCGATAACTTGAATGGAACGCAAGACCAAGTTTTACCAAACTATAATGTACAATTAATATTATTATTAAAATATTATTATAGTTGTCACATTTTTTTAGAATGGTGGTTAATAATAATATAAATTAAATTATTAAAATATGGTTTACACATGTTTTTATTAAAAAGTCATTTGGAAACTAATTAACTAGAAATGAAAATAAAACTTTTTTGAAAATATAAGAAATCTTTTTTGGGAAAACTATATTTATGCAATCAAACTATATTGATAGTTTTACCTAAATAAATTTATTAAACCAATTTTGATGATGTATTTTAATGGAATTTATATATTTTATATTAAATTGACTATTAAACATTCATATTATATTTTTTCTATTAAATAGATTAGAATAAAACCAATTTTATGCATAAAGATATATATTTTTCTAAATGGTAATTTTACTTCCTTTTAATGGTAAACCTATTTTAAATATAATTTTTGAAACTTTTATAAATTATATTTGATAAAATAAACTTCATTTTTGAAATATTAACATAAAAATTATCTCAGGGTGATTTTTTGGTTTTCTTTAGAAGTTTCATTTTCCGGTGAATAGTGAAAAATAAGGAATCTCAATTGAAAACTGTATTTTATTGTAATTTATTTATATAGCTAAATTATATTTTAAATTGATTTTAAAGTATATTTAGATCAATTATACATCTATTAACACAATTTAGGCCATTATAATCAATTTCACATTGAAATTGTATATAAAAACATTTCAAAAATTTTGAACATTGTTACATTAAAACCCATTGTCTCATCCTATCCACAGGATTAATTTTAAATTAATTTCTTCCACTTATATGATTATAATTTGTAAAAAACGGATTCAATATTCGTAACCAGAATATTTTATGATTTATAGGAAGGTAAAATTCTTTTTTGACCAAAAATGTTAGCAAAAGTAATCAGAATTTATTACAACAATTAAGGTAAAAATGAGTTTACTTAGTGGTTAAACTTTAGCTTAAGGGGCCAAATAACGTAGACAGATGCCCAAAATCCATTGTATGAACATATTTATAAAATATAAATTCTTTTATAAAGAATTTACCATTATTTAAGTCACATTATGTCAGGTATACCTTTTAATAGTATTTACCTTTTTATATTCATATGAATGGCCTTCCTCCTCCACTATAAAAGGGCACTCACCCCCTCACTTATTCACACCTATCAAGCCCTTTGGATCATCCAAACCAGACCAAATAAGATCCCAAATTCCCTTAATTCATCCTAAAAGTAAATATTTGTGCATAAATCCAACCAGGGATTCCCTTTCGAGAAAACCAAAAGGAGTTACCAAAAAAAGAGGTCACATCCTTTAACAAGCACTTTTGTTTTATTTTTTTCTACACCCCGTAAATTATTATTATTACATACTTATATAATAAACTAAGTATAATAAATATACTAATATGTTTTTATATCAATGGTCTTACCTACACTCACACACACTTCCATCAAATGGGATACACAATCATCGTTCGTGTGTACGGTGGACTACCTCCTCGCGAACTGATGTCGTTCGTTCTTCCATTACCACCACTCAAGGTTGGGAAAAATTTTGGAATTATTATTTTTATATGATATATATATATGATATTTATGATTTATTTATACTTATATAAATATTATATAACACATACCTTTATTCTTTCTATTTTTTTTGGAATACGATAACTTCATTTTTGGACATGTGGACCACCCCCTCCTCAAAGTGATGTGGTTCCTTCATACTTTACATGGAATGTATTAATGATGAGTTTTAAAAAAAATGTGTTATATATGAAATAATTATTCTAATTTAATTATTATATTTATATATATCATTTATTTTTCTTTCTTTCAATATGACAAGAAAATGAAAACAACGTTCATGTGCATGTATGACCTACCATCTCCATGAATAGTGTATATCATTTCCTATTTATATATTTTATAGATTATTAGAAGTAAATATGTAATGAATATATATTATATTTATATAATTTTTATTATTATAGATATTATGAAATCATGATAAAAGTAATATTATAAAAAATATAACAAATCCAAAAATATAGGAAAAACAAAGCGGTTATTACCCGAAATATAACTTTAACATGATATTGTTAATAAAAGGGTAATATAAAGTCATAATAAAAAAATATATGGTTTTATATATAATAATATAGTTCATTTGTAGATATATAATAAACTTATACTTATTATATATGAGTCTTTAATGGTCATGAAGAAAGTAAATACTTAAGGTAAGAGTTTTCTCATCTCACTTTTATTTTTGTGAGATATATGATATATTCACCACTTATTCTTGTTGTGTGATGTATACACTAAAATATGAAATGTTATATAATGAATTTAATTTATTTAATGATATTAAAAGTATAAAGTTATGTAATTATTTCATGGATTTAATGATTCAAATGTTACTCAAGTAGTAAGGGGATTTATAGTCTCACTTTTATTTCTATGAGACTTATGTCTTATTCATCACTTGTTTATTTTGTGAGGTGTATATACTTAAAATGAATGTATTATATGATTATTACCCTTAAATTTATATATATATATTCATATATCCATTTGGTTGTCTCTCTTTCATGGATTTTACGGTTCAAAAGTTACAAAATTGGTAAAATAATTTTGTCTGAATTTGCCTTCGTTGAGACACATGTTATGTTATACACCTATATTCTTTTACGAGGTGTATATACGACCCTTTGACATTTTATACTATGAATATAATTATTTTAATTATATTTTATGCTTAATTTAATATTATTATTTTATTGGTATTATGATTAAAATTCTCCAAGGTCGTAAGAGTTTATTGTTAAAATCTCATCGTTTATTTGGATTGTTTATGATTATGCTTCTATTGATGAAATATTATATGAATATCTCAAGAATTATCATGAATTTTATTATCCTATAGTTATTAATGATATATTAAATTAATGTTACCATTTCCAACCCTTTGGTACTTAATATAATTAAGAAGATGTTTTTACGAAAATTCAACTTTATTTCTCTCTTTAGTCGAAAATCTATTTTATTCAAAAACCGTGTTTTCTAAAAATGTTTTCAAAACTATTTTTAAATGATTTTTTAATATTATTTTCATATAAAAGGATTTTAAAAGTGTGTTATGTTTTAAAAGTTTAAAAAAAAACGTTTTCAAAGCTTCCTTTATAAGTTTTCAAAGCTTTTTTCAAATAAAAATGTTTATAGAAATGTTTTATGATTAAAAAAGTTTTAAATGAATTTAAAATATTCCTTTATATATTTTAAAATATATTTTCAAAGAATAAGGTTTAATTTTATTTAAAAAACTATTTGAAATGATTTTCAAACCTTCCTTTATAAGTTTTCAAATGTTATTTTAAAACAATAGGGTTTCAATGATTTAAAACTTCCTTGATAAGTTTTTAATGGTATTTTCAAAGAAAAAGGTTTCCAAAATGTTTTATGTTCTAAAAATAATTTTTAAAGGTTATCAGTATATTTTCATCATGAAATGTTTTAAATTATTTTTAAATCTTACTTCATAACTTTTGAAATTGGTTTTCAAAGAAAAGTATTTTGAAAATTTTTTATCTCTAAAAAAGGATTTTCAAAGAAAGGTTATTTTTTTATGAAAGAATCTGAGTGATATTTCAAAATTATTATCCATATAAGATGAAATAATTTGATATAATTTATTCTTTACTAGAGATATGATCTAAGTTAACCATTATTATTCTTTCTCTATATGGTTATATGTTTGATGACATGTAGTTTATGAAACCCGTTTCTCTTCCATGGGTTATACCATGATAAAACACTTATGAAACCTGATTCGTTTCATGTTTTATTATATTATTAAATGACTATTAAACCTGTATATTTTCCATAGGTTATTATATAATGCTTATGATATCCATTTCATTTCATGGGTTATGATATTATGCTTATAAAACCCATATCTTTTTATGGGTCCTAATATGATGTATGTTTTTTTATATTGTGGAACAAATATATATGAATTCATTATGGGATGTATGAGACATATATCTACCTTTAATTAATTTTGTAGAGATTAATATATAATGAGATAGAAATGTCTATAATAGGGAGTGAACTCAGTTCAGTAAAAGACTTTGTTAGCTAAGATGGTCTTGGGAGTGAACCTTGACTACTAAGATGGTCTTGGGAGTGAATCATGGCTACTAAGATGGTTTGAGGAGAGAACCCATTACATATTAAGGAAAGGGATGTGACCAGGGATAGTGGTGTGTCCCACCCAGTAGGTGTATCTCCCTGATGTTCCCAAATATGTTTTTGGAAATGATACTTTACTTATAGGAAATTATTTTATATTCTTATGTGTCTGCCATAATTACATGTCTTATTATTATGTTATGATTTCATGGAATATTCTCTTTATTCCCTTATGATCCATGACTTATGTTTTGTTAATATTTATTCCATGACTCATGTGTATGATATTTGATGTACAGGGTTTGATATTAAAATGTTATACTCATATTCTCATACCCTTATGTTCTTGTTATGCTTATGTATCTCCTTTATTTACCCTTACTGAGCATCTAAGATCACCCTTTATTATGTTTCCTTTCCACAGGTTATGAATAAAGGTTTTGAGTAGGAGTACTTAAGGGGAATATCATTGTGAAAAAATTTATGATCTTTAACCAAGTTAGAATAATGTTTTCTGAGTTTCCAGTTACACTACACTGTTGTGGTCCTCAGACATGTAATTTTGTAATGTACTGAATATTAATATAAAATTATGTAATATCCATGCTTGTTAAGACTGGGTTGATATAATTGGTATCAAAGGAAAGGTTTAGTCAACCTTTGGAAACTGGGATGGGAAAACTTTAGTGAGATCCCTTGGGATATTTATAAGGATATGTCTAGGGATGTATCTAAGGGTAAGAATAAGGTGTCATATATTAAAGAATGTGTCACAATTTATACATCCTATAAGTGATGTTTCATGATTATGTAGTTTTCTACTATGATAAGTGTTTCTCACACTTTGATTTCTAGTTTTAGTCGATGGAGAGAACCAGAAGAGACTAGGTTAACATTGAATGTGATAAACAATTTGCTGATGAGAAGTCAAATGGGATGATCACTATAGAAAAGGATCCCTTGATCATCCCTAATCCATTTCCATGAAACATTATTAGCAATGTATACCTTAATCAACTCTCTGACTCAACAAAGAAGATAAGAAAAGAGTTCACTAGGAATTTAGGTTATGGATACCACAAAAGAAAGAATATTCAGTTTCCTAGATGTTGAGAATGTGGGAAGAATCACCCAAGTGAATGACTTAGAGGAACTTAAATATGTTTTAACTTTGGAAAAAAAGGATACAATGAAAGTAACTAAAAAGGAAAAAATGAAAAGCTTGGTTAATTCAATGAATGAGAATAATGTCCTCCCTAATACATCATAATCAATTGAATGCTTTAAATGTATAATGAATGCGCATTATGAAAATCGATGTCCTAAGTGGAAAGATCATGAAGAGAATCAACAATGTGGTATGAAAAAAGGTTATATTGCTGCTGATGATGAGGCTAAAGGTGAAATGTAAAAGGAAAGAGGTATTAAGTAATATGATGAGGTATCCTTGTTAATGGATTAAGGATGAATCATAATAATTTAATTTTTTATGTATTTGTATTCAAGAATTATGTTATATGAATTGTGAAGTATATAAGTATTGTTTAGTTTATGTTTTTTTCTATGAATTTATAAGAATATGTTGAATGGTTTCTATGGACTAGAAAATTAATTTAAATGCAAGGTAATATTCATGATAAACACATGATTAAGTGAAATATAACCCCTAATATGTTCCTAATGTTTAAATAATGATACTTGGATAAATATATATTAGATAATAATAAAGTAAATTAGAAAGTGTCGATTACCTTGGAACTAATTAAGAATTGGTTGAAAAGTGGTTTATGCTATCATGGATGGGGTTTATGGAATTTTTTGGATTTAAGGAATATATTAAATAATATTTGGAATAATAAAGCATGCATGTTTTTTATAAGTATTTATGGTAATTTAGGTTATTACCATGTTTTAAGAGAATTCATGATAATGATATTCACATATTTGGTATGTGACAATCAAGAGCTACTTTATTATATAAGGTGGATAATTTTAAGATGATTTTGAGAAATTTCGTGATATTCTTTCTAATGTTTTGATTATCAATTTTCAAAATGGGTATAAGGCCAACCATTTATGTAATTGTTTTAGTTAAACATCAGATAAGGTTTTAGAGATTAAAGTATTATCGTGCCATGTGAGGATTTGTGTATATTTTATAACTTGTGATAACCATTTTGTTGTGATGTTAGATAAAGATAGATGGCATGACCTATCATTATATTTATGGATCTCAAGATCTGCTAATGCTTTAGGAATTATAAATTCATCTTCATTTCATGGAATAAGAGATGAAGTGGAAATTGATTAAGGAACAACCCAAGGGTGATATTGTGCTTATGAAATTAAATTAAATCAGGTAAATTTCCTCATTAAAATTATTCAATTTTAGTAAAATGTTATTTAAATAAAAATGTCTTCTTATCATCATTTTTTATGATATCAATGACCTTTTTCAAGCCTCTTTGGGTTATGGCTTTGTGATCATTAACTTTATCCTAAATATGTTCTCTATCACTCTTCATCAAAGTTAAATTTATCTTCTATATCCATTATTTTACTTTCCACTTATGTTCTCCTATGTGAAATCCGATTTATGATTTACTTTATATAAGCATTATGTTTCCAACTTTCCCTTTTAAAATGAAGTTTTAGAATATATTTTTACGATGTGGGTTTCTATGAAAGGAACTTTGAAGTATTAAACCTTTGATAACCCATATGAATTTAGAAGGAAAAAATAATTTTAAGGTAGGTATAATGTATCACCCAACATTTTAATGATTTATTTTTTTTCAATTTAATTTAATCTTTTTCACATTTTTCATTTCATGCAATACTGACTATAACTTGTGTTATATTAAAGCACCATGTTATTATTGCTTTGTACACAACACCAAGTCAATATTTCACCACACAAAACAATTATATTATATTGTGGTATAGGAAATACTATTTTTAGCTTGTGTTACACACAATGATGGGTTCCATTGATAACTTTCATGACATGCAATGCCAATTGTTACCAAACTACAATGTAATATTCATATTATTATTAAAATATTATTATAATTGTTACCTAGTCATTGGAATGGTGTTTATGAATAAGATTAATTTAATTATGAAAATATGGTTTAAAAATTTATATAAGAATAATTATTTCATGGCCAATTAACTATAAATTAAAATAAATCCCTTTTGAAAATATAGGAAATCTTTTGCTAGGAAACTTAATTTATGCAATCAAACACATTTAAATCAATAAATTAATTAAAATAGTTTTGATGAATGATTTTAATTTAATTTATATATTAAATATATAATAAACTCTTAAACATTTAGATTATATTTTTTCTATATAAGAGATAAGAAAGAAACCAATTTTATGCATAAAGATATATATTTTTCTAAAAGGTAATTTTACAACTTTTTAATGACACACCTATTTTAAATATATTTTTTGAAAATTTTATAAATTATATTTGATAAAATAAAGTTAATTTTTTAAATCTTAACATACAAATTATCTTAAGGTGAATTTGTTTTGGAGAAGTTTCATTTTTTGGATGAGTAGTGAAAAATACTGAATTTTAATTGAAAACTAAATTTTCTAATAATTTATTTACATAGTTAAATTATATTTTAAACTTGTTTTAGAGTATATTTAGATAAATTATGCACATATTAAAAAAATAGGTTATTTTAATCAACTTCACATTGAAACTGTATATAAAATCATTTCAAACTTGTAGACATTTTTACTTTAAAAACTTGTTGTCTCGTCCCATCTGCTGAATTAATTTTAAAATAATTTCTACCACTTATGTAATTATAAATTGGAAAAAAATATTCCATACTTTTAAGAATAATAATTTTTAATTTTTATTAATTTCAACTTATTTTTTTACCAAAAAATATTAGTGAAAGTAATTAAAATTGATTACAATAATTAAGGTAAAAACAAGTTTACTTAGTGGTTAAAATTTAACTTAAGGGAATAAATAACCTATAAATATGTCCAAACTAAATTGAATGAATATATTTTGACCATATTCTCCCTTTTATATAAAATGGACCATTATTGGAGGTATATTATGTAAGGGATACCTCTCAATAGTGTTTACTTTTTGTATTTACAAGAGCCTCACTCCTCCACTATAAAATGGCACTCACCCCCTAACTTATTCAGTCCTATCAAGCCCTTTGAATCATCCAAAACATGCCTAAATAATCTAAAAAATTTCCTTAATTCATTATATAATCCTCAATTTTTTATAAACCAATGATGAAATCCCTTTGGTGCAAACAAAAATGAGTTAACCAAATAAGAGGTAACATCCTTCAATAAGCACTTTTGTTTTATTTCTTTCTGCACCCCTAAATTATTATTATTACATGATTATATAATAACCTTATAATCATAAATATATTAATATGTTTTTATTTTAAGGTTAAGATCTAATATCACTCACACTTCTACCAAATGAAATACACAATCATCATTCGTGTGTACGATGAACTACCACCTCGTGAATCGATGTCATTCGTTCTTCCATTACCACCTATAAAGTTTGGGAATAATGATTGAATTATTGATTTTATATGATATATATAAATATATTATATTTATGATGTATTAATAAATCTTTAATTATTATATAATACATACCTTTATTCTTTCCATTTTGTGGGAATGTGATAACTTCGTTTGTGGGCGTGTGGACTACCACCTCTTCAAAGTGATGTGATTCGTTCACGCTTTACATAGAATGTATTAAGGATTATTTTAATAAAAATATGTGTTATATATGAAATAAAAATTATAATGGAATTATTATATATATATATATATCTATGTGTGTTTCATTTACCTTTATTTCTTTCAATATGACAATAAAACAAAAACAACGTCCATGCGTAAGTATGACCTACTGTCTCCATAAACGGTGTATATCATTTCCTATTTATATCATTTATAGATTATTATAAATAAATATATAATTAATATATATGATATTTATTTATTTTTATAATTATGTAGATGATTAAATCATGATATAATTAATAGGACCAAAAATATAATAAATCAAAACATATACGAAAATAAAAGGAGTTATTACCCAAAACGTAACTTTAACATGTAATTGTTAATAAATGGGTAATAAAAATTCATAAAAAAATAATATATGGTCTGATATATAATAATGTTTTTATTTGGTATATTTATAATAAATTATACTTATTATACATGATTTTTGAATGTGTGCGAATAAATTCAACACTTAATGTAAGTGTTTCTTCATCTCACTTTTATTTTTATGATATATATGCTATATTCACTAAATATTCTTTTTGTGTGGTGTATATAATGACCTATGTCATGTTATATCCTGAATTTACTTTATTTAATGATATTAAAATTTTTATTTGATGTTATTCTTTCTCAGATATCATGATTCAAAAATTACTCAAGTATTAAAGGAATTTCTAATCTCACTTTTATTTCTGCAAGACTTATGTCTTATTCACCACTTATTTATTTTGTGTGGTGTATATACCACCCATTAATGTATTATAAGATTATTATTCTTAAATTTATGGGTATTAACATATCCATTTTATTATCTATCTTTCATGGATTTTGCAGTTCAGAAGTTACCAAATCGGTAAAATAATTTTGTCTCAATTTTTCTTCTTTGAGACAAATGTTATTTTATGCACCTATATTATTTTATTATGTGTATATAATTCCCTTTGACATGTTATATTATGAATATTATTATTTTTATGATATTTTAATATTTATTTAATTTTATTATTTCTTGGGTATTATGATTCAATGTCTCCAAGGTGGCAAGAGTTTATTGTTATAATCTCATTGTTTATCAGGATTGTTTATGATTATGTTTATATTAGTGAAATATTATGATATATATCTCAAGAATTATCATGAATTATATTATAATATTTTTATTAATTATATATTCAACTAATGGTCTCATCTTTTCACTCTTTTTTACTTGATATAATTAAGATTTTTTAAGAAAATAGGACTTTATTTCTCTCTTCAGACAGAAATATGTTTTATTAAAAAACCATGTTTACTAAAAATGTTTTCAATTTTTTTTAAATTATATTTTAATATAATTCTCAAGGAAATGTATTTTAAAAGTGTTTTATGTTTTAAAAAAAGGTTCTAATTTTTTTTTCAAATCTTCCTTTATAAGTTATCAAATATATTTTTAAATAAAAAGGTTTTCATAAAAGTTCTATGTTTAAAAGGGTTTTAAATGATTTTCAAAGCTTATTTTATATGTTTTGAAAGATATTTTCAAAGAAAACGGGTTTGAAAGAAGTTTTATGTTAAAATTTGTTTTAATGATTTTCAAATCTTCCTTTATATGTTTGCAAAGGATATTTTAAAAGAAAATGATTTCAATGAGTTCAAAGCTTCCATTATAAGTTTTCAAATCTATTTTAAAAAAAGGTTTTCAAAATGTTTTATGTTATCAAAATACTTTTTCAAAGTGAAAATTATATTTTCCTCAAAAATTTATTTTAATTATTTTTAAAGATTACATCATAAGTTTTCAAAGTAGTTTTCAAAGAAAAGGATTTTGAAAATGTTTTATGTCTAAAAAAATTATTTTCAAAGAAAGGTTATATTCCTTAAGAAATGCTCAAAGTGATCTTTTAAAATCATTCTACATATAAGATGATGTACTTTGATATATTTTATTATTTAATGGGGATATGATACTAGGAAACCATTCTTATTCTTTCTATGGATGGTTATGATTTTGATGATATGTTAGTTATGAAACTTATTTCTCTGCCACGAGTTATACCATGATAAAACACTTATGAAACCTTATTCATTTCATGGGTTATTCTATTATGAAATGACAATGAAAACTATCTATTTTCCATGGGTTATTATATGATTTTTATGATACCCATTTCATTTCATGGGTTATGATATGATTTTTATAAAACCCATCTTTTTTATGGGTCATGATATGATAGATGTTTTATTATATTGAGAAACACATATGTATGATTTCATGATGAGATTGGTGGGACCTATATCTCCCTCCAATTAATTGGGTAAATATTAATATCTCATGAGTTAGACATGGCCAGAATGGGGAGTGAACTCGATTTAGTAAAGGACTATGTTCGATAAGATGGTCTTGGGAGTGAACCTTGACTACTAATATGGGCTTCAGAGTGTATCTTGGATACTAAGATGGTTTGGGGAGTAAACCCATTCCACTATAAGGAAAGGGAATGACTGGGGATGGTGGTGTGTCCCACCCAGTAGGTGTATCTCCCATGAAGTTCCCTAATAAGTTTTGGAAATGAGCCTTGAATTATAGGGAATGATTTTATATGCTTATATGTCTGCCACAATTACTTGTCTTATTCCAATGTTATGATTTCATGGATTATGATCTTGATTCCCTTATGATTCATGACTTATTTTTTTCCAATCTTTATGCCAGGAATCATGTGTATGATCTTTGAAATGCATGGTGTGATCTTTGAATGTTATGTTCATGTTATCATACCCTTATTTTATTAATATGATTACATATCTCATTTATTTACCCATTCTAATAATCTAAGCTCACCACTTATTATGTTTCCTTTACCTAGGTTATAAAGAAAGGTTTTGAGTAGGAGTACTAAAGGGGAATATCTTTTTGGAAAAAATTGAATATCTTTTACCAAGTTAGAAGAATGTGTTCCAAGTTTCAAAAAACACTAAACTGTTATGATCCTTAGGCATGTAATTTTGTAATGTGATGAGAATTTATTGGGGGGGTGGGGGTGGTCTGGGTGTGGAGGGTTCGAAAAGGACACTCTTAGAGATTCCATTTCTAAAAAATATGTAATATCCATGTATGTTAAGTATGGGTCACTATACAAGCCATGTGACAGGGGTACGCATCATGTAGTGGTGACTCAGGGTGCGTTGGGGGTACATGGCTATGTAGGGTGAATGAATAGACTCCATGAGATGTACATAGTTAATGTCCATGTATTGTTCTTGTACAATCCTAATGTGGGGGTACATGGTTGGTCACCCTTTGTGGAGTACACGCCATACAGGGTGGTACATGTTGTGTACTTTAGTGATGTACATGTAGAGTGGGGTTAATGTACATAGTCAGGTACCCATGTGGGGTTACATGTAGTATACTGAGAAGAAAAATCTATGTTCTTCATAAAATTACATGTTGAGTGGCTGGTGGAACATGACCAGGGAGGACCCTTGCGGGTACATGTCGTGTACCTAAAGTACGCATCATGAACTTTTTCCTGCCTTGACCTGTTTTCCCTATTTTCCATTGATGTTTGAATTGGACTTTTTATTCATCCATTATGATCATTTTTATACATAGATCATGATGATGGAATACTTTCAGTGCTTATAGAACATCTAGATGGTGTTTTTTGGGTGAGATTTTGTAGGAGGATTCCTCTGAGGATTGGTTTCAAAATCCTATAGTGGGTTGGGTTGTGAGCTGTGAGGCTTGAGTGAGGGTTGTGAGATGTGAGGCCTGAGTGACGGTTGTGATATATGTGATTGGCCTAGCTGAATTATTCCATGGAAAACTATTTTTATTTCATTTGGATGGATCCTATAATGTGGGATTGGATAGTATCTTTTAGGATATCTTGGTTTTTCCTTGTCCATCGAGACCAGTGGCTTGAGGTTAGAGTAGTTGAGGTTTAGATCTTAGGTTTGAGGAGACCATACCTATTGGAGCTTCTGGGCTAGGTTGATGCTGTGAAATTTCAGTTTCGTTCGGAAGTTATTAATCTATTGAGATGTGTTTTAGGGTCTCTTGAGGATTCCCTAGTGGGATCATTACTGACCGAGTAATCCGTGATTATTGTAGTTCGTTGTTGAGAATGACTGTGTGGCATGGTGTTATTTGGATTCCCTTTTGGGAGAGTTAGTACCTATGGATGGGTTATTTTCTGGAAAGGTGGGATGAGGTTTTTCTTTAATGGTATTCTCCCTGAGATTTTTCTTGTATTAGGATCCCTGGTTGGGTACTGCTTTTGAGGCGGTCATAAGGACTGTTTTGAACACCCTTGTACGCAAGATCTATTTTTGGATTCTCATTGGATGTGTTGTTGATCAAGGATCAATTGGAGGCCACTGAGTGTTTTTTGGGATGTTTTCACACTAGGTGTGTCCTGTGATTTTGGATTTTCTAGAGGAACCCCTCATAGAGATTCATACACATGTTGTGGCCTTTGTGACATTTGTGGATCTATGTATGGGAATAGAATGGGAGATTAGGTGCAGTAGAGTTGTCCTCAGTTGTAAATATCTTTATTAAGTGACCCATATGATGGAGGGATCCCCAAATTTTGGTTTTTCCATGAGGCGGGTCAAGGAGATGATGTGGTGAATATTTTTTGGATACTGAGATTTAGGGTACTGAGAGAGGCCCCGTGATTTATTGGCTGAAAGTGGATCAGTGTTTCTAGTTCAGATGTTTGGATGCTGGGTTCAAGAGTTGGATCATCCCATGTTTGGTTGACCTTTAGATAAGAGGTTTGACATAGGTTCTACATAGGACTTTGGCTTAAGGTGGAGACCCTTGGGATATCTTGTATTTAGTATCAACTATGAGTTTTGATCTTGTTCTCTCCTCCATTGGTTGGCTATAGGAATATGATCTTAGGGAGATAATGGATAATATGGATGGGTGAAACCCCCCTCTAGTTGAGTGTGCGCCCTGGTTAAAGTGTCTTTAGGCTTGTGAGGTGTCAGGGTACTCCCAGAGTGGGCTTTTTATACTTTTGATACTTTTTTCCTCTAAGGGACATGAATTTTTTGCACTCTCATATTATGTATAGATCCCACCTATTGTTGGGTCTATATTTGGTGCCTGATTCACTCCGCAATTCCTTTAGGGTTGAATATTGCTCTAATTGTCTTGACCTAGATGTTCATGTCTCAATTTAAATCATGTTATTGGAGTCCTAGAGCCTGGTAGAGGAACTTTTTCATGTGTATGCCTATGATTACACCATGGGGTTTGGTATTCATGGATTTTCATTTAGACATATTCAGGATCCCATGTGGATCTAGGGAACACACTGATTTCCATGTGGTGGGGTGGTCTAGGTGTTGTAAATCCTCTTAGGAGGGCTAGAGAGGGGGTATATTTACCTCGAGTGTCAGGATAGAACTCGTGTTTGTCTATTTTACTTGTTTATATTTTCCCGCTTGTGTTTTTATATTGTTTTTCTTTTTTTCAGTTTTTTGGACCCTCTATGCTATAGTTGTTTTCAAAATCACAAATAATGTCTAACTATAGATTCTACTCTTTCATTATTTTTAATATCACTATGATATAGTTGTTTACATGTGTATTTTTACATGCATTTTTGGATGTCACTTAGTTGTGTAATGTTTTGTGTTAGAAAGACTCTTCATAAGATTTTTAGATTTCATGTTCGACACACCGATGTTTGACACACTGATGTTTGACACACCAATGTTCGACACACCGATGTTCGACACACCGATGTTCGACACATTGATGTTCGACACACTGATGTTCGACAGACCAAAGATAACACACTGAAGGTGACAGACCGATGCTAACAAACCGAAGAAGATAGACCAATGCAAATGACTCAGCGATAGTCATAAATGACCGTTTCATTTTTATTAATTCAAATTTATTTCTAACAGTCATATTTATACAAATTAATGTTTCAGACATTAACTAATGTTTTCTGTAGGAATATCCATAGATAGTACGAGGTTCATGGACGTGAAAAAATCTTCATGCGTTCTGGACCTTAAAGTATAAAAGGATTACAAGCTCAATCTAAAATGGAAAGCTCTGAACCTGCTAGAAAAACAAAAAGATTGGCTGTGTGAATATGAAAGATATTGAAAATAGAATAACTCGAAGTTTAAATATACAAGAAGTCTAATATTACAAGCTGCATCCCGCTGATGCCCACTGAACACCTTGACATCAAAGATTTGAACCTCTACACACCTTGAAGCTATATTACAGAGACTACGATACTCTGTTTTGGATCCATTTTCCAGAAGAGGACTCGAATATCATTTTCTCTTCATCCAATGAGTCCAGAGCTTTAATGCACAACAATTTTTTTTCTAAACTCTATCTTTACTTTTATAACACTATTGTGTTCTTATGTTTACTTTTTGAGCTGTGTGTATATCTGTTTATTTCACACACACTGCCTCCTTAGATTAATTTAAGGGTACTAAAATATTCTCACTCTCAATCACTCTCTACTCTTGTATCCCACGTAGAACTGTATAAGAGACCCTGTGTGATCTGTTTATTAGTTTTTCCCAAGATTAACTATAGTAGAGTTCAAGTGTGACCTGTAATTCCCTGTGAGCTATTGTGAACTCTGATCCAGGGTGTGGATCAAAAGTTTATTAATATAAATAGGTTGGTGACCGGTGATCACCAAGTGAAGAGGACTAAGTCTCATCTTGAGACTGAATCTCGTGTTTTAACCGTTGTGCTATTTGTTTTATATGTTTTCCTATTATGTATTTCTCATATTAAGATAAACTGAACTTTGATAGTCAGTTTAGAAAGTGTTTATATCCGTTTTGATTAAGTAGATTAGCTTCAAAAGTTTGACTAATCTTTAGATTGGTAAAACTGAGAATTAATCAATCTTCTGAGAAACTAATTGAACTTTCACAACTTTTATAAATTCACTAAAAACTGAATTTGATTTTATTTCAATATGGGATGTTATCTTAAAGAACCAATTTTTTATATAAATTTATATAGATACTCAATTCACCCCCCTCTTGAGTGATCTACTTTGACCAACATTTGGTATTAGAGGAATTAAAAGTTTTTGTTAGTTTTCAAATATTTTCAACTGTGATTATAGTTGTTTTTCAAAGATCTCAAAATTTCTGTTATTTTTAAATTTTAATCTCTTTGAAATTATTTTACAATATGTATTATAGAAAATAGATTAGAAGGAGATGCTACCAATATACCACCATTCTTTAATGTAACTAATTATGCTCAGTGGAAGCTTAAAAATTAAAATGCATCTAGAAATCATGGGATTTGAAATCTGGGATGCTATTGAATGTAAATATAAAATTCCTAAAACTGTTAGAAACACTTGGGATGAATCTACCAAGACTTCCTATAACAATAATTTTAAATAAATGAATGATCTGTACTATGCACTGGGATATTAAGAGTTCAACTGTATGTCTGCTTGTAAAAATGAACATGAAATTTGGGACACTCTATCTATTTCTCATGAAGGAACATCTAATGTTAAAGAAATGAAATTAAATACTTATACTATTAAATATGAAAACTTCATAATGAAGACTGATGAGTCAATTTTTGATATGTATCTCAGGTTCAATGAAATTGTGAATACCATGATTTCCTTAGGAAGAGACATAACAACCAAAGAGCAGATCATGCGTATTCTTCGATGCTTACCAGAAAGATGGCATGAAATGTCTGTATCAATCAAAGAATCGTGCGCTATTGATAAAATAATAGTGAAAGAATTGATTAGGAAAATAATGGTTTATGAAGAGGAATTAATGGTAAATCAAGATGAGGATGAACCAAAATGAAAATATGTAGCCTTCAAGACAACTGCTTCTAAAAGTAAAGACACAGAGAAAGTTCATGCTTCTATTGAAAGCTCAAACAGTGATGAAGTAGCTTCAGAAAATGATGAAGAAATGGCCTATTTGGCTAGAAGATTCCAGAAATTCTATTGGAAAAAGAAGTTTTTCAAAAAGCCCAATTATAAAGGCAAGTATGATAACAAGGGAAATTGAAAAAAGGATTGGAAGAAAAGTGAGAAATCAAAAAAGATCACTTGCTACGAATGTAAAAGGAAAGGACATGTTAAGGCTAACTGTCCAAAGATGAAATACAAGAAAAATTATAAAAATAAGGATAGAAGGTATAAAAAGAAATAAAGTCCACTTGGAGTGCCTCTAAGGATAGCTCAAGTGAATCTGACTCTTCTTAGAATGAGAAATATAATATGGATAATATGTGTTTTATGACAAACACAATTGAGGTAACCTTAGACTCTCCTATAAATAATAATTATTATTATGAAACTGAGTCTGAGAATATTACAAATTATGAATTATTCGAATATTGAAATATGTTAGAAGAAACATGTAATGAGTTGAAATATAAGTATAAATCATTGAAGAAACAACATGCTCTTACTATGACTGTTAACTCTGAACTCACAACTAAAAAAGAGAAAAATGCTCAACTGCTCAGGAGAAAAATGAACTAAAAATGTATAATGAGAAATTAAAGAAAGACTTAGAAATGATTACTAATGGGAAAAATACTCTTACTCAAATTCTTGGAAGACAAATAGCTCCTATGTATACTTCTGGGATAGGATATCAACTAGGACAAAGGAATTTGTCGAAATCTTTTTTTTGTAACCAAATCTAGAAAATCTTGTACCTTTTTCAAAAACCATAATTGTATAGTAAGTTCCAATTCAACAAATTATTTTACTGTATCTAATTCTTCAGGACCAAACAAAGTTTACTTTTCAAACACACTATATTCTGCATATAGGAAACCCATAAGACAATTGTGGGTACCTAAAGCTTATATTACTAATATATGTGGACTCAAAGAAATATGGTTACCAAAGTCATTTCTTGGATAACTATTTTGTAGGTAAACTGCCTAAAGAGCTCCTGTAAAAAAATGTGGTACTTGGATTGTGTGTGTTCAAGACATACGACAGGGGACTATTCAAGATTTAAAAGTCTTATCAAGATTGATGGATGACATGTCACATTTAGTGACAATGGTAACAGAAAAATCATCATCCTAGGCCAGATTGGTAACCCTAACTATATTTAAATTTCTAAAGTATAGTATGTTGATGGATTAAAGTATAACCTTCTCAGGATATATCAATTGTATGATGATGGATTTAATGTTAAATTTAAAAATGATGCATGTCATGTTTTTGATGTAATAATAAGTAAATATTTACTGCTCTTAGAAACGATAATGTATATGCTATAAATCTAGATACATTAGCCTCAAAGAATGTCTCTTGTCTAAATGCCTTTCACAAAGAGTCTTGGATCTCACATAGAAGACTAGGACATTACAACATACACTCTCTTAGAAAGTTAATTAGAAAAGGCATAATTAGATCCTTACCCAAATTAGAGTTTTCAGACAATAAGGTCTGTAATCCCTGTCAAAAAGGAAAGCAACATAAAATCTCTTTCAAACTAATAAAAGAAGTAACTACTTCTCAACCCCTTGAGTTGGTTTACATGGACTTGTTTGTACCATCTAGAGTTTCAAGTCTCAATGGGAATAACTCTGTTTATGTTCTTGTATATGATTTCTCTAGGTACACCTGGACCTTTTTACTAGCTCATAAAAGTGAAGCTTGTTCGTATTTTACCAAGTATGCTAGGTCTATAGAAAATCTCTGTGATTTTAAGATTAAATCCTTAAGAATTGATCATGGTCGGGAGTTTGAGAATCAATATTTTGAAGCCTTTTTCTCACAAAATGGATATAATCATAATTTCTCTACACCTAGGACACCTCAATAGAATGGTGTGGTAGAAAGAAGAAATATAACCTTATAGGAAATTTCTAGGGCTATGATTCATGATTATGATCTACCCATTTATTTTTGGGATAAAGCTATTAATACAGCTTGTTACATAATAAACAGAGTATTAATCATACCCATCCTTATGAAAACGCCTTACGAGTTATGGAACAATAGGAAATCCAAAGTAGGTTATTTTGAAGTGTTTGGATGTAATTTTTATATTCTAAACACAAAAAATAATTTAGATAAATTTACCTCCAAAGGTGATGAAGGAATATTTCATGGATATTATACATCAAGCAAAGCCTATAGAGGATTTAATAAGAAAAACAAATGTGTGGAGGAATTTGTACACATCAAGTTTGATGAAGCAGATCCACCTAAGCCAAATACCTCACTAGAAAATATTAAGGAGGATATGTCCAATATAGACATTAATGATAAAACCTCAGATTATCATATGAAGGAATCTGTGAAAACATTCAGTTCTAGAAATTCTCCAGATCCTAACCATAGTGAACCAGACCAACCTGACCAACTTGAAATATCAAGTCCTACCTTCTCTAGACCAACCAGGACCCTTAAGAATCATTCCTTAGATGTTGTTTTTGATTATTTAGATATAGGAACACAAACAAGAGATTCCTTGAGAAACTAGGTTGAACATCAAGATTTCTTTTCATAGCTTGAACCTAAAAATATCAATGATGCAATCAATGATGAATTTTGGGTAATGACTATGCAAGAAGAACTTAATCAGTTTGAAAGAAATAATGTTTGGAAACTAATAAATAGACTGAAGGATACTTTGAATATAGGAATCAAATGGGTGTTTTGAAATAAAGTAAATGAAGCTGGAAATATAATTAGAAATAAATATAGACTAGTTGAACAAGGATATAATCAAGAAGAGGGAATTGATTATGAAGAAACATTTTCAACAATAGCTATACTTGAGGTTATTAGGATATTACTTGCCTATGCAACACACTTCGATTTTAAACTTTATCAAATGGATGTCAAAAGTGAACTCTTAAATATTTATATAGTTGAGGATGTTTTTGTTGAACAACCCCCAGGTTTTACAAATCTACTTTTTCCGAATCATGTGTTCAAATTATCAAAAGATTTATATGGTTTGAAACAAGATCCAAGATCTTGGTATGAAAGGTTGAGTGATTTTTTTATTTCTAAATGATTTATAAAAGGACTCATAGATCATACTTTATTTATAAAAAGTATTTCTAAAGAAGTGTTAATAGCCCAAATATATGTAGATGATATTATCTTTGGATCTTCTAAAAACTCTTTATGTAATGATTTTTCAAACATAATGCAAAGTGAGTATGAAATGAGTTTAGTGGGAGAACTTAAATATTTTCTTCAATTTTAAATATTTCAAAATAAAGAAGGTATTATTTTAAATCAAAGTAAGTACACTAAAGATATTTTGGAAAGATATGTATTTGATAACATTAAGAGTAGTGAAACCCCTATGAGTTCTACAGGTAAGTTAGATATTGATGAAAATGGAAAATCAGTTGATTAGATTGCTTACTGAGAAATGATTGGGAGTTTGTTGTACTTAAATTCTAGTAGGCCATATATTATGTTTAGTGTGTGTATGTGTGTGAGATTTCAAGAAAATCCAAAAGAGTCACATTTACATGCTGTCAAAAGAATTTTCAAATACCTCAAGTATAAAACTTATTTAGGACAGTTCTATCCTAAAGGGAAACCTTTTGATTTAGTTAGATATTCATATGCTGATTTTGGTGGATGTAGGTGAGATAGAAGGAGTACCTCTGGAACATGTCACTTTTTGGGAAAGTCACTAATATCATGGTGTAGTAAAAAGAAAAATTCAATTGCATTATCAACTACTGAAGCAGAATACATTGCTGTTGGAAGTTGTTGTGCACAAATTTTGTGGATAAAACACACCTTATTAGACTATGGATTTCAATTCAAACATATCCCCATAATCTATGATTAAACAAGTGCTATTAACATTTCTAATAATCCAATTTCTCATTCTAGAACAAAACATATTGATGTGAGACATCGCTTTTTGATAGATCGTTATCAATAAAATGATATAACTATTGAATTTATTAGGAATGAACATTAACTTTCTGATATATTTACTAAACCCTTAAATTATGAGAGAATGAGTTATATCAGACATGAACTAGGAATGATAAATCAGTAGGATCTTGTCAAACCGATCCTTGAAACCGATCTTGTCAAACCGATCCTTAAAACTGATCTTGTCAAACCGATCCTTGAAACCGATCTTGTAAAACTGATCTTGTCAAACCAATCCTTGAAACCGATCCTGTCAAACCGATCCTTGAAACTGATCTTGTCAAACCGATCCTTGAAACCGATCTTGTCAAACCGATCCTTGAAATCGATCTTGTCAAATTGATCCTTGAAACCAATCTTGTCAAACCAATCCTTGAAATTGATCTTGTAAAACCAATCCTTGAAACCGATCTTGTCAAACCGATCCTTGAAACTGATCTTGTCAAACCGATCCTTGAAACTGATCTTGTCAAAACGATCCTTGAAACCAATCTTGTCAAACCGACCCTTGAAGACGATCTTGTTAAACCGATCCTTGAAACCGATCTTGTCAAACCAATCCTTGAAACAGATCTTGTCAAACCGATCCTTAAAACCGATCTTGTAAAACCGATCCTTTAAACCGATCTTGTAAAATCGATCTCCTGAAACCGATTCATTGACACCGACGTTTTTAAGGACTCTTTTGTAATTTTTTTTTATTTTAAATAATTGATACTATTTTGGTATTATTTTTTCCGCGTTTAAATTTTATACTTTATGATTTACAATCTTTAAATTATATACTAAGTCCAATCCATCCCGACCTTTTACCTTCCAACCACCGTAAATCTTTATACCCTTTGTCACTCTACCTCTCGACCCTCAGCCTCAACTCTATTGGAATTGAAGCCTCGACATAGAAAGGGCCAAGAACGCTATAGAGGAGACAAGAAAATCACTGTCTTCTAAGTGACAGAAAGGTCAGTCCAGTCGATCTACAAAACCAAGCTTAGAAACCCAAGTGGTTAAAACTGAAAAAGAGGTGTCTGCTGAGTGGCTTCTGTCAATCAAGTAATTTTTTGGTAAAAGTACTAAAATCTCAAGGGTGGACGAGCTAGTTTTCTAATAATTAAATACCTTATTATCCCTAGATAGCGCATGAATTCTATCAACATTTGAAGATATCTCTTGATGAAGCTGGGGAAGCAAGAATTAATTCAGTAGTAAAGGGAAAAGAAGTAGCTTTTTCATCTAAAGAGTGGGATGAATTCTTAGAGATATCTCATGAAGGTGTCTATGATGATTATCTAGGTAATATTCCACCTTCCTCTAATTCGTTCTCCTATGAAGATTCTCTGAATGATCTAACTGGTAATGGAGAATCTAGAAGGACTATTTCATGTGATTTTGAAGGATAAATAAGATTATTGTTTAAGTTTATTCAACATCAAATCTTCCCAAGGAAGGGAGACTTCTCTGCCGTGAAGTGTCAGGATGTATTCCTTATCTATCTGTTGAAACATGGGATAAAAGTGAACCTATGTACGTATCTCAATGTGCATTTATCACTTCATATCCATCTTCCATCCTACCGGACCAAAGGATCAATTTGATCTAGGTCTCAAACCGGGAGAATAACCTATCTATTCTGATGAGGAAGATGAGCCTGAAGTGGCAAGGGAAGAAGGATCTCCTATTGATTGTAGGAGTGATCCTGACATTACTAAAATCCCCAAGGACATGTCTTATGCACCTACTAGTTCACCTATGGACTTGCCCTTGAGAGAATCTATGTTAGGTGATGAGGATGAAGAAGATACTGAGGTTACTGGTGTTAAAGGTTATGTGAGTAAATCAGATGAGGAGTATGATGATGATGATGATGATTATTATTATTATTATTATTATTATTATTATGATGATGATGATGATGATGATGATGATGATGATGATGATAAGGAAAAAGGAGGAAATGATGAGCGTGTAAGTGATTCTTTAAAAGTGGGACAACAATTGGTGGACATATCCAGTGAGGAATCTCTACATAGAGTAGGTGATGGTGTTGAGCATGTTGAACAGGAAGATGTTGCTCATAGAGATGCTTGTAATGAGGATATATCACCCCATCCTAATGATGAAAATCAGGAAATCATTTAGGAATTTAATGAACTTAGGGCTTGTGTTCCTGAGGAAGAAGTTGAGGATCAAGTGCCCCAAATTGATGAAATGCCTAGAATAGGTGAAGTGGATTGAGATCATGTAGAACTTGATGTTCAGTTATTTCTTGTACCCAGAAATGTTGTCATGGATAGAAGAATAGATGAAGAAGTTGATGAAGATAATGTTGTTCCTGAGACTCAATGAAGAAGGATCAAGATTGACACTATTGAGCCAAGAGACTGGACCTGTACTAGAGAGTGGAATAATGGTCCAGGATATATTCTTTTTGGTTTGGAGTATGACTCACATGAGGATAGAGTGCCTCCTCCTCCTATTCCACAAGTCCAAGCTGAACCAGAACCTGTTGCACCTGTTCCACCAGTTGCACCTGTAGCAGTAGAGCCAGTAGCACAAACCGTGCCGAGTGACTATGTCAATAATGCTGATTTGGAACAATTAAAAAATGATATATGTGAATCAGTGAAATCCTAATTTGGATCTAGAAGTTAGGACTCCACTTCAATAGATATTTCAGATGCTGATGCAAGGATGATTGAAAGAATAGTGATCCAGGAGATTCAACTGAATCACATTACCACAACAAAAACCATTATTAGGAACAATACTTTGCTAAGAGAGGAAGTAAGAAAGATGAGAAATGAGTTAAATTCTCTAGCCTCTAACTTTAATACCTCCTTCAGTGGTGATCTGGAAGTTCTTAGGAACTTGGTGACTCATCTAATCAGTGTGGATATGAAGACGTTGAAAGAGGAGTTTGGGAAAATGTTAACTAGCCCATCCAGTTCTAGAAGTGGGAAAGGTGTTTTTGCTTATTTGGAGTCTCCCAAAGTTGTGATGAGAGAGGAAATCCAACATCTTTAGAGTGTTTCAGACGATGAAACTCTTGAAAAGGTGCATTGAAATACAGAACTCATGTACAATATGGTTAGGCAGTGTACCAATGAAGTCTCTGCTGATCAGAAAGAGATTCAAGAAAATGTGGATATGTACTTTACCAAGATCTATACCAAGCATGACCTCATAAATAGCTTCAAGTTTCTAGCAGAGAATCTCAGAACACCTCCTATCACTGAAGCCTTCAAGAATTAGGTTACTCAATTGAAGGAGTTTACCCCTTTTCTGAACAAATTCATGGAAAATAAGGATGACTTCAAAAAAGATATGTAATATGATGGTGAAATCATTAATAATTTCATCAACCTTCTTAAGCCATACCTGCATATCCAGGCTGAAGCCATTGTGGTCCCTACTGCAGCTTCCATTGGTACTGCCTGTCATCCTCTTACTCCAATGACTGTCTCTCAGGCTCTTTCCCAGATTTGACCGGTCATTACAGAGAAAACTCCTAGTCATGTGTCATCAGAAAGAAGTCCTAGCCTTTCAAAAAATGTACCTACATGTTTTTTTCGGCCTGGTGTTCTCTTCAGACCACCTCTTCCCTCTACCTCTACCAAACCATCTCATCCTACTTTAGATTCTTCAAATAAAATAAAATCCCCTCATAAGCCAAACCCTTATTGATGGATTTCATTTTTGATAGATATTCTATCTTTTTGTTTGTATTGTACTTTTTTTCATCATAATGGAAATATTTATGCTGTCTTTCATTTATGATATTTTTTCTCTTATTTTCTGCTTCTTTTTTTACTAATCCAAAAAGGTAGAGAAAAGAAGAGGCATAAATTATTAATCTAAGAAGATGAATACATTATTAATCTAAGGGGGAGAAATTTTGGCAAAGGAGACATGGCATGTACTCAACATAATATATTTATTGAGGGGGAGATTTGTTTTAAAAACTCAAACAAGGGAAGGCTTTAGTTATATTGCACAATATCCTTTAGTGATGTATGTTACACCCACTTATTTTTTTGATTCTTTATATTTTTATGTATACCATAATTTGTGATTATCAAAAAGGGAGACATTTTTGGACCCTCTATGCTATAGTTATTTTCATAATCACAAATAAGGTATAACTACAGATTCTACTCTTTCATTCCATTTAATATCTCTATGATATAGCTGTTTAAAAGTGTACTTTTACATGAATTATGGATTTCACTTAGTTATGTAATGTTTTGTGTTAGACTGACTCTTTATAGGATTTTTAGATTTCATGTTTGATACACCGATGTTCGACACACTGATGTTCAACACACTGATGTTTGACACACTGATGTTCGACACACCGATGTTTGATACACCGATGTTCGGCACACCGATGTTCGACACACCGATGTTCGACACACTGATGTTCGACACACTGATGTTTGACACACCAATGTTCAACACATCAATGTTTGACACACCGATGTTTGACACACTAATGTTCGACAGACCGAAGATGAAACACCGAAGATGACAGACCGATGCTAACAGACCAAAGAAGATGACTCATCGATAGTCATAAATAACTATTTCATTTTTATTTATTCAAATCTATTTCTAATTGTCATATTTAGACAAATTAATGTTTATGACATTATTTAATGTTGTCTGTATTACTATCCGTAGACAATACGAGGTACATGAATTTGTGGAGATCTTCATGCCTACTGAACCTTGAAGTATAAAAGGATTACAAGCTCAATCTAAAATGGAGAGCTCTGAACCCGCTAGAAAAACAAAAAGGCTGGCTGTGAGAATATGCAAGATATTGAAAATAGAATAACTTGAAGTTTAAATATACAAGAAGTCTAACATTATAAGATGAATCCTGCTAAATATTGTTGAACACCTTGACATCGAAGAGCTGAACCTCTACACACCTTGAAGCTAGATTACAGAGACTACGATACGCTGTTTTGGATCCATTTTCCAGAAGTGGACGTGAATATAATTTTATCTTCATCCATTGAGTCTAGAGCATTATTGCACAACACACATAGATTTCTAAACTCTTTCTTTAATTTTATAAATATTTTGTGGGCTTGTATTTAATTTTTAAGCTGTGTATGTATCTGTTTGTTTCACACACATATCCTCCAAATCTTAACTAAAGGATACTAAAATATCCTCACACTCAATCCCTCTCTACTCTTATATCCCACGTAAAACTGTGTAAGAGATACTATGTGATCTGTTTATTATTTTTTCCCACGAATAACTATGGTAGAGTTCAAGTGTGACTTGGAAAACCCTATGAGCTGTTGTGAACCCTGATCTAGGGTGTAGATCAAATGTTTATTAATATAAATAGGTTGGGGAGAGGTGATCACCAAGTGAAGAGGACTAAGTATCAGCTTGAGACTGAACCTCTTGTTTTAACTGCTGTGCTGTTTGTCTTATAATTTTATCTGTTCTGTATTTCTCACATTAAGATAAATTGAACTTTGATAGTTAGTTTAGAAAGTGTTTATATCTATTTTGATTAAGTAAATTATCTTCAAAAGTTTGAAGAATCTTTAGTTTGGTAAAACTGAGAACTAATCAATCTTCTGAGAAACTAATTTAACTTTCACGAATTTTATAAATTCACTACAAACTGAATTTGATTTTATTTCAATAGGGGATGATATTTTAAAGAACCAATTTTGAACAGAAATTATTGTACATACTCAATTCACCCCCCTCTTGAGTGATCTACTCCGACCAACATAGTTGTTATTAGTTTCATCTAGGATGGGAATATCAAATGTTCATGGACTTGTTATGAAAATAAATTATATGATCACCATTGGGGGTGGCCTACTAAGATTTATTTCTCACCCCATGTACGTGCAACTCAATGTGCGTGTATAATTGATGTCTTCTTTTAGGTTGGTGCACAGGTTGCACAGCGGATGGGGTCAAGTTTTATTTTTGCTTGATCAAGCAGAGCGACTCATGTGGAGTCTCCGGATCGGGTTGGTGCAGCTCAAATACTGTAGATACTATGTATGTGGTTTGGATTGGTGTTGGTAGTAGAGACTGATGTATTTATTTTATATTTATTTTTTATATGTGTTCAGCCCAGTGGGTGGCCTATTGTTGTAAGTTTTTCATGGTTTGAGTCTGTATGAATGTATAAAACATCAAATTTATTATATCATTCTTACATTTTAGTTTATTTATTATGTGTAATATGATGTCCATCCATGTGTATGAGTTTGGTCATTTTCCATTGTTATTTCACTTTGACTAGTGGGTATAGTATCCCCTCTATACCTCTTAAACCCTTGCGACTGGTTGGTATCCATTGGAATTTACAGAGGCATGCTTAAGGAATTATGGTGATCCAAATTAGGTGATGTGGTAGGTCAACTCAAACTAGTTCATTACAATATCAAACAAAAATTTGGAATGATTAACTATGTCTATTTTTTTATTCATTGTTTGATATATCATTTTTAATTATTGAATTAATATAAGTCATTATTTTTATGTGAACTGACTAATGACCTTTTGTTTTTTTATATTTCATATGGTAATATTAAGATTACTAATTATATGTGTTTAACCTACCATAAAAAAATTGTCCATGTTGTAGATTGAATTTCTGAATGTATGATCAATCAATTTGAAATTAAAATCAATCGAGATGAACATACAATTAATTAAACTACATGAATTTATAATTTTGGAAATATGAAAGAACATACTACCATGAATTATATCAATCTACCATATTTTTTATTATTTTAAGTATATTTTATTCTATTATTATGATTTACTATTTATAAATACATAATTGATTTTTAAATATCCCTAAATATAATCCAAATCAATTCCCTTATTTAGAGACCTAAACATAGCCTAATTATGATCTCTCCTTGTTAACAAAACCCTAGCCTTCCAACTATGAATTTCTACTGAGAGTAGTCAGAAGGAAGTGCTCCCTTAAAGATATAGCTCTGGAAGCCTTAGGTTCATCCAAGATGTCCTCAGAAAGATTTAGTAGAACCATAATACCCTTGAAGCTACATCTATTGACTCATGAAGTTTTCCTAGAAAATTAAGTGAATTTAAAATATTTTACATCAAGTCAATCCTTAGTATGGATAGATTTGAAACAAAAAGTCTTATCAAAATGGTTTATGGAAAAAAATGGACTCTTCTATCCCTGGTTAGTAAATGAGTTCTATTTACATATGATTTTGAAGCTTGTAAAATATGGGTCCACATTATAACTACCATTGATGGTCATGAATGTATATTCTCTTTAACTATATGGAATGTACAGGAAGGAGTACCACATAAAGGTGAATATGAGGATTGATAATGTTATTTACCTATCAATAATCCTCATTTTGAGTTTGAAAGAGATATAGAAGAGATAAATGGTGATAGAAATCCTCAAAATCCAAATGTTTTTGAGTTCAATGGTGAGTGAAGACTGCTGCTTAAAATCATTGAACGTTCAATTTTTCCTAGTAAAAGAGATTTTGGTATTGTGAGGCATCATAACTTACTATTTTTATATCTGACAGTACATGGAGTGTAGATAATATTTCCTAGATTCATTATGATATGTGTTAAAGTATTAATAAATAATTCATCCAGATTTAATTATATTCTTTATCCAAAGTTTATCTAAGATTTGTTAGAACTCAAGAGACTTTTTCCTCAGGGGGAGGAAAATTATTCTATATCTAATGGTATTTTTTTTGAATTAAACCATTTAGAAAGTGAATTAATATTGTATGGAACCCTTATAAAAAAATGTGTATTGAGGGTAAAAATAAAATATATGATCAATATAATCCTATAATAAATCCAACCAGTCCAAATGAAATGGTGGATCGAGGTTTGGAACTTGATAAAGTGTTTAAGGATGATTATTCTTCAGGTGAAAGTGGGGAAGATGTGTCAGTTGATATTAATGAGGAATCCTTGAGGTCTTATGAGAACATAAATAATTACTCCCCTTTTCTAGGAAATACAGGGGATACAAGACTCATGGAAGGAGTAGTATCTCCTGACGTGGATGATATCCTTGAATCTTCTCTTTTTATATCTAATATCCCTAATTTTGGTAGTAACGATAATGGTAATATAGCTACAAGAATCCCTATAATTTTGGAGATAGAGGGATTGTAACATCCCAGGTAAACAAAAAATAAAGCCTTTTCATATTTATTAATATTTACAAATTAAATATTAATTTTACTTTAAAGGGGTTTCTATGTTCAATAGCGTACCCGATACGTAATAAAGAGTTTCATTGAAATCATACATTGCACACTAGAAATAAAATAATATTATTTTAAATTGTAGTTAACACGTAGTAGTTGTATTGGCGGGAATGGATAGAAATAACTAAAATATGATTATATAGGTTTTTTAAATGTTTTTACATTTATCCAATAAAAGATAAAGGCTTAAAATACGGAAAGAATTCAATTTTAGGCATATATACCCTAATTTTCACTAAAGGTTCACTTATCACCTTTTGATAGAGAACCGTCATTAAATATAGTTTTGTTCACTCTTATACATTATATTGGACCAAATAAAACTCTTCTTTAGAATTGGGACCTCAAAATTTAAATTGTGTAAATTTTTGGTATTTTTCCGATAAAGTTAATTTTTTTAATGAATAGTGAAAAATGTTGTATTTTAATTCAAAATCACTTTTTAATATAATTTATGTATATGATTAGATTATCTTTTGAATTTGTTTTAGAGTTGAATTATAATATATTTTTACCATTTAATCCAATAGTGGTCGTTGAAATTAATATCACTTTGAAATTTGACTTAAACTAGTGTCAATCTTTTGATACTTATTGTTTCATAAAAACACGCTAGTTGCTCTGACAACGGGAATTAATTATTAAATTAATAAATGAAACTTATATGTTTTGAATTTTTTAAAATAGACTTCATTTTTGAATTGGTAATATCAAATATAGCTTAGGGTGATGTTTTGGTATTTTTCTGAAAAAACTTCAATTTTTTATGAATAGTGAAACCACTACGTGGTACTTAAAAAACTGATTTTTCGTTTAAATGAAATTTTACCACCTATGTGTTTTGAATTTCAAAAATCCTACATACATGGTTGTCATTAATAATTAAAATTTGGTTCAATGGGATTAAAATAATTTTTTGGTGAATAGTAACTTTTATGTTTATTAATCGCGATTAGAGGTAATTAGTGTAATTTAAGGTAAGAATAATGTTTTAATAATATGAAACGAACTTGACACATGTACTACCCTTATTTTATGTGTCATGGACGACCAATACAATCCATGGGTCAACTTTGGGACCCCATGGAGCCACTATGGAAGGAAAATGACATTAATATCTTTTTATTTAATGTTAAAGTAAAACATATCACAAACATGAGTTGATTTACTAAATCAAATTTTAAATAGGGTTATAAAAGTCATATTTTTGACTATAAATATTAATTAGAAAGCTAAAAATATTTCCTACATCATGATAGTTTTTTTATAATTTATAGACATTAAATAAATTAAATTATTTATGACACCATGATGATACAGTGATTACCTCATTATTTAATGATTTAAATAAAATGAAAAGATAATGTAAAATATAATACCTAAACTTGTAAAAAACATATTGTATGGGTATATTTCGAACCCTTATCACCTTATCCTTGAATTATATCAATGTGGGACCTTTTAAATCCGATACTCATTTTAAAATAAAGTAACATTCCTTTACTTTCCAAGAGTGCCCCTCTTCTCCTCTTATAAAAGGCCCCCACCTCTACTACCTTACCCACACTTCCAAAGCCTTTGGCTCGGCCAAACCCTACCCATTTTGTCTCTAAACATCCCTATATTACTCCTAGAATCCTCACTTTGGGTAGAAGTCTTTCCAAGGAAGCTTTTGAGCTCAAATCTAAGAGAGTTACCCAATTTTAAGTTAATGTCTTCACTTGTGTTCTTTTGTTTTATTTTGCTTCTCCAACCCCATAAACACTTTTTATTAATTTTTTTTAACAAATACAGTATATTCAATATACTAGGATGTTTTTATAAGAAGAATTAGAGCTACAATTACACGCATCTACATCTAATGGTTAAATAACATACTGTTTCTGTGGATGGCGAATTTCTGCCTCACGAAACGACGATTGTTCAATATTCTTCTAACACCTTAAAAGGTGGCCATTAATATGTCACTATATTTATATATGATATATGATATGTTTATTTTTTCCTTAAGCTTCTGTATTTTTCATTTATGGCATACCTTTATGGCTTCCATTATGGGTATACGCGATATCTTCATTTTAGGAAGTACCGCCCCCTCAAAGTGATTTGATTCGTTAATGCCATATGTGGGACGTATAAAGGATGGATTTAAAGTTATTATATATGATGTTAAACTGGAATTATAATATACCTTTATATAATTATTATTTCTTTCCATTAAAGTATGAGATAGAAATGAAAGTAGCGTTCATGCGTACGTACGGCTTACCGTCTCCATGAACGGTGCATTTAATTTCTTATCCCCAAATGTAATGTACTATTATAAGTACATGTATATAATGGATATATATGATGTATGATAAATATAGATGATGAATATAATTCTGTAATTAAAATATACATACCTTTCATTTAGTTTTAATTCCATTAATATGACATAGAAATGAAAGTAGCGTTCATGCGTACGTACGGCTTACCATCTCCATGAACGGTGTGTTTCATTTCTTACCTCTAAATGATTATGTAATATTATAAATACATGTATATTATGGATATATATAATATATATGATATCCAAATAATGAATATCATTCTGGATATAAAGAACCTCTGACCACACGAACAACATGTAATTGTAAGAAATCCACTTTCGACTTAAGAACCAAATATCGACAAAACAAACATTATTAACTTAAATGATTACATAATGTTTATAACATGGTAATAAGTGATATCAAAGTAATAATTAACTTGAAAAAGGTTCTTAATCAAGTATAAATTAACTCAAGTTTATTATTCAGGACGTTAAAGAACGATCGAGTCAAGTCGGACCTGAGGTAAGGGACTTCATCTCAATCTCCTTTCATTGAGGCATATTTCATTGTATAAACAACTTTATTTTATACGCTGTATAAACCCCTTTGACTTTTACTTTTATACAGAAGGAATCTTTTTCTATTAAGCGTTTTACTAAACGACAAAAAGTAATGTTTCTTTTAACGTACGCGGTGAAAAAGACCTTTTCCGCCGTCGCGAGTATTATTTGTTCTTTGGCTTCCTCAACAAGTCGTAATGTTTTTTAAAATGAAATAAATACCATATACTCTTTTATGTATTTTGTTATTGAAAATTGTTTTTATAATGGATTTGTTATGTCAATATATTTAAGTGATATATTGTGATCAAAGTGTGGAAATGTTTTCTTTCCATTATATTTGTTTTATGTCTTATGATTTTATAATGGTACTTGGACATTTGATGGGTGGTTACGTGATAAACCATATGACAGGTGGTGTCGTGAATACCAGGACGGGTGGTTACATTATAACCTCCCATGCATTGGGTATGGAAGTCGGCCGTATGGCTATTCCATTAAGTGATATGTGTGGAAGTCGACCGTATGGTTATTCCATTTAAGTATGTTTATGTCCCAAGTTACCTTTATATGTTATGTGATCTTTATATGGGTTTTATGGTAATATTTTGGTTACAAAAGGGTAAGTACTGATATTTTATTCAGTGAAGAGTTTTTACTACTTCATAAAGGTGAAAAGTATTACTTTGATAAAGTATACATGGTTTACTTGTTGTTTTGATAAACTAACAGTTTCATTCTTTGTGTATCCCTTACTGAGCTTTTTATGCTCACCCCAAGTTTTTTTGAAATGTTTTTCATTGGACTTACTGTGGAATAGGGTCAAGGATGGGATCAAGGTAATGTCATGCTATATAAAACATGGAACTAGACATGTTTCTTTATAAGAGTTTTTATTCTATGGAAGCTTAGTAGAAGTTTCTACTTTGTAATATTTTGAGATGTAATAGTTATGTCCTAATTATCTAAAACACTAAACCTGAAAAGATCCTCAATGTGAATTATTCATTTAATTCAATATTAAGTAAGGTTTAAGGCCGTGGCCTTATAGTTGGTATCATAGGTCGGTTTAGATAACTTTAGGAGTTAGAATTCTATTAAATGATTATCCAAAAATATTATTTATGCTATGATTGAAATGATATAGCATTTTAAGATTACCATGTTGCTTCTCCTAAGATATTTCTGTGTTAAGAATAGTTTTTCATAGAGGAAACAAAACAGCTTTTATTTTAAGGCATAGAGAGGGAAATGACCTTCCAAATCAGCATACTGAGATGGTTAGAATCAGAATTGAGTAGTTCACTACAGTGATGGCTCAGTTGAATCAGGTGATAAATGGTGGTTGTGTTATTGATGATATTTTGGTGTTTTCTAAATGTAAATAGGAGCATGAAAGACATTTAAGGGTTATTTTTCAAACCTCAAAATAAAAGAAATTGTATGGGAAATTCATAAAGTGTGAGTTTTGGTTGCAACAAATTTATTTCCTTGGTCATATTGTTTCTAAAGATGGAATAACTGTTGATCCTGCAAAAACAAAGGTTGTGGAAGAATGTCCAAGACCCACAAATGTAACTGAGATTCGTAGCTTCCTTGGTTTGGAAGGCTATTACCAAAGGTTTTTTAGAATGTTTTCACGGTTATCTATTCCAAATACTAAGCTAACTGAGAAGGTTGTTATGTTTATCTGGACAAAAGAACGTGATGATTGTTTTCAGGAGTTGAAACGAAGATTGGTGAATGCTCCAGTTTTGGTACTTCCTTCCAGGAATGGTGAGTTTTTTATATACAGTGATGCTTCGTTGAAGGGACTTGGTTGTTTCCATATACATAATGATCAGGTAGTTGCATATGCTTCACGTCAGATGGAAACTCATTAGGTAAATTACCCTACACATGACTTGGAATTAGCTGCTGTTGTTTTTGCTCTAAAAATTTGGAGGCATCATTTTTATGGAGTAAAATGTGAAATATATACTGATCACAAAAGCTTAAAGTATATATTCTCTCAGAAATAATTGAACAAGAGACAGAGGAGATAACTGGAATTAATCAAGGATTATGATTGTACAATTCATTACCATACGGGAAAAGCAAATAAAGTGGCTTATGCTTTGAGTTGAAAAAGTAATGCTTCATTAACCATGCTACGTTTGGAACGAGATCCTTTGGTTTTTGATTTGATGAACATTGGCATAGAAGTTTTTGGTGCCGGAAGTTATTCTGCTTTGTTTCAGGTATGAGTGAAATCTTCTCTATCAGTCGGAATTAATCAAGCACACAAGCAAGACAACGAGTTGCAGGAAAAGGTAGAGCTGGTTCAGAAGGGTAAGTTGCCTGAATTTAACATTGATAATGATTGTGTTTTGAGATTTGGGAAGAGATTGTGTGTTCCTTGTGATTCACAGTTGAAGAATAAGTTATTATGTGAGGCTCATGGTTCCCCATTTTCAGTTCGTCCTAGCAGTACTAAGATGTACAGAGATCTGCGGGAGTATTACTGGTGGGATGGAATGAAAAGTGATATTGCTGATTTTACAGTGATGTGTTTGACTTGTCAACAGGTTGAAGAAGAGTGGATGTTACTGAAAGGGATGCTATAGCCTTTACCAACAAGAGTGGAAATGGGAAAACATATCCTTGGACTTTGTTGTGGGATTATCGAAGACATCTCGAGGTAATAATGCAATCTGAGTTATTGTTGAACGCTTGACTAAATCTTCACATTTCCTTCTTATTCGAGATACTTTCTCTCTAGATCAGCTTTCTCGATTGTATGTTAAAGAGATAGTCAGGTTGCATGGAGTTCCCCTCTCCATTGTATCTGATCGTGATCACAGGTTTACTTATATCTTTTGGAAAGTCCTTCAGAAGTCATTGGGTACTTAATTAAATTTTCATACAACTTTTCATCCGCAATCAGATGGGCAGTCAGAACGAACAATTCAGACCTTGGAGGATATGCTACGAGATTTATTTATGGATTATTAGGGAAGTTGGGACCAACATCTTTCTTTGGTTGAGTTTTCATATAATAACAGTTTTCATTCTAGTATAAAGATAGCACCGCTTGAGGAGTTATATGGCAAGTGGTGCCAAACTCCATCTTTTTGGGATAAAGTAGTTGGAAGGAAGCTAATGGGACCAGAATTGGTACAAGAGATGGCAGAAAAAGTTCATTTGATTCAGAAACACATGAGAATAGCTCAGAGCAGACAAAAAAGTTATGCAGACAACCGGAGGAAGGATCTATCTTTCGAGGTAGGTGATCATGTTTTTCTAAATGTCTCGCCATGGAAAAGTGTGATGTGATTTGGTAAGAAAGGAAAGTTGAGTACAAGGTTCATTGGACCATATGAAATTCTAGAGAAAGTTGGATCGGTTGCTTACCGAGTGGATTTACCTCTGAGTTTATCTCAGGTACACAATGTTTTTCATGATTCGATGTTGAGAAAGTATATGCCAGATCCATCTCATGTTTTGAGCCCAGAGGTAGTTCAGTTGGAAGAGAATCTATCTTATGAAGAACAACCAGTCCAGATTCTTGACCTAAGAGAGCAAGTGTTGCGAAATAAGGTAATTCACCAGGTAAATGTTTTGTGAAAAAACCATATAGTTGAAGAGGCAACGTGAAAATCTTAAAATGCTATGAGGGATAAATACACCAACTTATTTTGATAAGTGAATAAAATTTCGAGGAAGCAATTCCGAGAAGCGGGGAAGGATGTAACATCCCAGGTAAATAAAGAATAAATCCTTTTCATATTTATAAATATTTACAAATTGAATATTAATTTTACTTTAAAGGGGTTTCTATGTTCGATAGCGTACCCGATACGCAACAAAGAGTTTCATTGAAATCTGACGTTGCACACTAGAAATAAAATAATATTATTTTAAATAGTAGTTAACATGTTGTTGTTGTATTGGCGGGAATGGATAGAAATAACTAAAATATGATTATATATGTTTTTTAAATGTTTTCACATTTATCCAATAAAAGATAATGGCTTAAAATACGGAAAGAATTCAATTTTAGGCATATATACCCTAATTTTCACTAAAGGTTCACTTATCACCTTTTGATGGAGAACCATCATTAAATATAGTTTTGGTCACTCTTATACATTCTATTGGACCAAATAAAACTCTTCTTTAGAATCGGGACATCAAAATTTACATTGTGTAAATTTTTGGTATTTTTCTGATAAAGTTAATTTTTTAATGAATAGTGAAAAATGTTGTATTTTAATTCAAAACAACTTTTTAATCTAATTTATGTATATGATTAGATTATATTTTGAATTTTGTTTAGAGTTGAATTAGAATATATTTTTACCATTTAATCCAATAGTGGTCGTTGGAATTAATATCACTTTGAAATTGGACTTAAACTAGTGTCAATCTTTTGATACTTATTGTTTCATAAAAACACGCTATTTGCTCTGATAGTGGAAATTAATTATTAAATTAATTAATGCAACTTATATGTTTTTAATATTTTAAAATAGACTTCATTTTTTAATTGGGAATATCAAATATAGCCTAGGGTGATGTTTTGGTATTTTTCTGAAAAAACTTCAATTTTTGATGAATAGTGAAACCACTAAGTGGTACTTAAAAAACTGATTTTTCGTTTAAATGAAATTTTACCACCTCTGTGTTTTGAATTTAAAAAATCATACATACATGGTTGTCATTATGAAGTAAAATGTGGTTCAATGGGATTAAAATAATTTTTTGGTGAATAGTAACTTTTAAGTTTATTAATCGCGTTTAGAGGTAATTAGTGTAATTTAAGGTAAGAATAATGTTTTAATAATATGAAATGAACTTGACACATGTCCTACCCTTATTTGATGTGTCATGGCCGACCAAGACAGTCCATGGGTCATCTTGGGGACCCCATAGAGCCACTATGGAAGGAAAATGACATTAATATCTTTTTACTTAATGTTAAAGTAAAAAATGTCACAAACATGTGTTGATTTACTAAAACAATTTTTAAGTGGGGTTATATAAGTCATATTTTTTACTATAAATATTCATTAGAAAGATAAAATGATTTCCTACATCATGATAGTTTTTTTATAATTTATAGACATTAAATAAATTAAATTATTTATGACACCATGATGATGCAGTGATTACCTCATTATTTAACGATTTAAATAAAATGAAAAGATAATATACAATCTAAGACCTACAATTGTCCAAACCCTATTGGATGGGTATATTTCGAACCCCTATCACCTTATCCTCGAATTATATCAATGTGGGACCTTTTAAATCCGAAACACATTTTAAAATAAAGTAACATTTCTTTACTTTCCAAGAGTGTCCCTCCTCTCCTCTTATAAAAGGCCCCCACCTCTACTACCTTACCCACACTTCCAAAGCCTTTGGATCGGCCAAACCCTGACCATTTTGTCTCTCCACGTCCCTCTATTACTCCTAGAAGACTCCCTTTGGGCAGAAGTCTTTCCAAGGATGCTTTTGAGCTCAAATCTTAGAGAGTTACCCGATTTTAAGGTAATGTCTTCACTTGTGTTCTTTTGTTTATTTTGTTTCTCCAACCCCATAAACACTTTTTATTAATTTATTTTGTAACTAATACAGTATATTAAATATACAAGGATGTTTTTATAGGAATCATTCGAGCTACACTTACACACACCTACATCTAATGGTTAAAGAACATACTGTTTCTGTGGATGGTGAATTTCTGCCTCCCGAAACGATGATTGTTAAATATTCTTCTAACACCTTCAAAGGTAGCCATTAAGATGTCACTATATTTATATATGATATATAATATGTTTATGTTTTCCTTAAGATTCTTTATTTTTCATTTATGGCATACCTTTACGGCTTCCATTATGGGTATACGCGATATCTTCATTTTAGGAAGTGAGGACTACCGCCCCCCTCAAAGTGATTTGATTTGTTAATGCCATATGTGGGACGTATAAAGGATGGATTTAAAGTTATTATATATGATTTTATAATGTAATTATAATATAACTTTATATAATTATTATTTATTTCCATTAAAGTATGATATAGAAATGAATGTAGCGTTCATGCGTACATACGGCTTACCGTCTCCATGAACGGTGCAATTCATTTCTTATCCCCAAATGTAATATACTATTTTAAGTACATGTATATGATGGATATATATGATGTATGATACATATAAATGATGAATATAATTCTGGAATTAAAATATACATACCATTTATTTAGTATTAATTCCATTAATATGACAAAGAAATGAAAGTAGCGTTCATGTGTACGTACGGCTTACCGTCTCCAAGAACGATGCGTTTCATTTCTTACCTCTAAATGATTATGTAATATTATAAATACATGTATATTCTAGATATATATGATATATATGATATCCAAATCATGAATATCATTATGGATATAAAGAACCTCTGACCACACGAACAACATGTAATTGTAAGAAGTCCACTTTCGACTTAAGAACCAAATATCGACAAAAAAACATTATTAATTTAAATGATTAAATAATGTTTATAACATGGTAATAAGTGATATATAAGTAATAATTAACTTGAAAAAGGTTCTTAATCAAGTATAAATTAACTCATGTTTATTATTTAGGACATTAAAGAAAGATCGAGGCAAGTCAGACCCGAGGTAAGGGACTTCGTCTCAATCTCCTTTCATTGAGGCATATTTCGTTTTATACCCAAATTTCATTTATACGGTGTATAAACCCCTTTGACTTTTACTTTTATGCAGAAGGAATATTTTTCTACGAAGTGTTTTACTAAACGATAATAAGGAATGTTTCTTTTAACGTACGCGGTGACAACGACCTTTTCCGCCGCCGCGAATATTATTTGGTCTTTAGCTTCCTCAACAAGCCGTAATGTTTTTTAAAATGAAATAAATACCATATACTATTTTATTTATTTTGGTATAGAAAATGGTTTTTATAATGGATTTGTTATGTCAATATATTTATGTGATATATTGTGATCAAAGTGTGGAAATGTTTTCTTTCCATTATATTTGTTTTATGTCTTATTATTTTATAAAGGTACATGGACATTTGATGGGTGGTTACGTGATAAAGCATATGACGGGTGGTGCCGTGAATACCAGGATGGGTGGTTACGTTATAACCTCCAATGCATTGGGTATGGAAGTCGGCCGTATGGCTATTCCATTAAGTGATATGTGTGGAAGTCGACCGTATGGTTATTCCATTTAAGTATGTTTATGTCCAAGTTACCATTATATGTTATGTGATCTTTATATGGGTTTTATGGTAATATTTTGGTTACAAAAGGGTAAGTACTGATCTTTTATTCGATGAACATGTTTTACTACTTTATAAAGGTGAAAAGTATTACTTTGATAAATTATAAATGGTTTACTTTTTGTTTTGATAAACTAACAGTTTTCATTCTTTGTGTATCCCTTACTGATCTTTTTATGCTCACCCCAAGTTTTTTTGAAATGTTTTTCATAGGAATTACTATGGAATAGGGTCAAGGATGGGATCAAAGGAAAGTTATGCTATATAAAACATGGAACTAGACATGATTCTTTATAAGAGTTTTTATTCTCTGGAAACTTAGTAGTAGTGTCTACTTTGTAATCTTTTGAGATGTAATAGTTATGTCCTAATTCACCAAAACTCTAAACCTGAAAATATCATCAATGTGAATTATTCATTTAATTCAATATTAAGTAAGGTTTAAGGTCGTGGCCTTATAGTTGGTATCAGAGGTCGGTTTAGATAACTTTAGGAATTACAATTCTAGTAAATGATTATCCAAAAATATTTATTATGCTATGATTGAAATGATATAGCATTTTAAGATTACCATGTTGCTTATCCTAAGATATTTTTGTGTTAAGAATGGTTATTCATAGAGGAAATAGAACAGATTTTATGGGATGGCATTGAGAGGGAAATGACCTTCCAAATTAGCATACTGAGATGGTGAGAATCTGAATTGGGTAGTTCACTGCAGTGATGGATTAGTTGAATCATGTGATAAATGGTGGTTGTGTTATTGATGATATTTTGGTGCTGTCCAAATGTAAATAAAATCATGAAAGACATTTAAGGGTTATTTTTCAAACCTCAAAAGAAAAGAAATTGTTTGGGAAATTCAGAAAGTGTGAGTGTTGGTTGAAACAAATTTCTTTCCTTGGTCATATTGTTTCTAAAGATGGAATATTTGTTGATCCTGCAAAAACAAAGGTTGTGGAAGAATGGCCAAGAACCACAAATGTAACTGAGATTCGTATCTTCCATGGTTTGGCAGGCTATTACCGAAGGTTTGTTATAATGTTTTCATGGTTATCTAGTCCAAATACTAAGCTAACTCGGAAGGGTGTTATGTTTATCTGGACAAAAGAATGTGATGATTGTTTTCAGGAGTTAAAAAGAATATTGGTGAATGCTCCAGTTTTGGTACATCCTTCCAGGAATGGTGAGTTTGTTATATATAGCGATGCTTCGTTGAAGGGACATGGTTGTTTCCTTATGTAGAATGATCAGGTAGTTGCATATGCTTCACGTCAGTTGGAAACTCATGAGGTAAATTACCCTACACATGACTTGGAATTAGCTGCTCTTTTTTTTCTCTAAAAATTTGGAGGAATCATTTGTATGGAGTAAAGTGTGGAATATATACTGATCACAAAAGTTTAAAATATATATTCACTCAGAAATAACTGAACATGAGACAGAGGAGATGACTGGAATTAATCGAGGATTATGATTGTACAATTCATTACCATCCGGTAAAAGCAAATAAAGTGGCTGATGCTTTGAGTCAAAAAAGTAATGTTTCATTAACCATGCTACGTTTGGAACAAGATTCTTTGGTTTTTGATTTGATGAAATTTGTCATAGAAGTTGTTGGTGCAAGAAGTTATTCTTTTTTGTTTCAGGTATGAGTGAAATCTTCTCTATCAGACAGAATTAAGAAACCACAGAAGCAAGACAACGAGTTGCAGGAAAAGGTAGAGATGGTTCAGAAGGGTATGTTGCCTGAATTTAACATTGATAATGATTGGGTTTTGAGATTTGGGAAGAGATTGTGTGTGCCTTGTAATTCAAAGTTGAAGAATGAGTTGTTATGTGAGGCTCATGGTTCGCCGTTTTCAGTTCATCCTAGCAGTACTAAGATGTACAAAGATCTGCGGGAGTATTACTGGTGGGATGGAATGAAAAGAGATATTGCTGATTTTAAAATGAAGTATTTGACTTGTCAACAGGTTAAAGAAGAGGGGCAGTTACCGAAAGGGATGCTTCAGCCTTTAACAAACAGAGTGGAAATGGGAAAACATATCCATGGACTTTGTTGTGGGATTACCGAAGACATCTCAAGGTAATAATGCAATCTGGGTTAATGTTGATCGCCTGACTAAATCTGCTCATTTCCTTCCTACTTGAGATAATTTCTCTCTAGATCAACTTTCTTGATTGTATCTTAAAGAGATAGTCAGGTTGCATGGAGTTCCCCTCTCTATTGTATTTGATCGTGATCCTTGGTTTACTTATAACTTTTTGAAAGGCCTTCAGAAGTCGTTGGGTACTGAATTAAATTTTAGTACAACATTTCATCTGCAATCAGATGTGCAGTCAGAATGAACAATTCAGACCATGGAGGATATGCTACGAGCTTGCTCTATGGATTATAAGGGAAGTTGGGACCAACATCTTTCTTTGGTTGAGTTTTCATATAATAACAGTTTTCATTCTAGTATACATATGGCACCGCTTGAGGAGTTATATGGGAAGCGGTGTCGAACTCCATCTTTTTGGGATAAAGTTGGTGAAAGGAAGTTGATGGGACCAGAATTGGTAGAAGAGATGGCAGAAAAAGTTCATTTGATTCAGAAACACGTGAGAACAGCTCAGAACAGACAAAAAAGTTATGCGGATAACCGGAGGAAGGATCTATCTTTCGAGGTAGGTGATCATGTTTTTCTCAAAGTCTCACCATGGAAAAGTGTGATGTGATTTGGTAAGAAAGGAAAGATGAGTACAAGGTTCATTGAACCATATGAAATTCTGGAGAAAGATGGATCGGTTGCTTACCGAGTGGCTTTACCTTTGATTTTATCTCAGGTACACAATGTTTTTCATGTTTCGATGTTGAGAAAGTATATGCCAGATCTATCTCATGTTTTGAGCCCATAGGTAGTTCAGTTGGAAGGGAATCTATCTTATGAAGAACAACCAGTCCAGATTCTTGACCGAAGAGAGAAAGTGTTGCGAAATAAGGTAATTCACCAAGTAAAGGTTTTGTGAAAAAACCATATGGTTGAAGAGGTAACGTGGAAATCTGAAAATGCTATGAGGGATAAATACCCCCACTTATTTTGATAAGTGAATAAAATTGCGAGGACGTAATTCCCAAAAGGGGGAAGGATGTAACATCCCAGGTAAATAAAGAATAAAGCCTTTTCATATTTATTAATATTTACTAATTAAAAATTAATTTTACTTTAAAGGGGTTGCTATGTTCGATAGCATACCTGATACGCAACAAATAGTTTCATTGAAATCTTACGTTGCACACTAGAAATAAAATAATATTATTTTAAATGGTAGTTAACACGTTGTCGTTGTATTGGAGGGAATGGATAGATATAACTAAAATATGATTATATATGTTTTTAAATGTTTTTACATTTATCCAATAAAATATAAAGGCTTAAAATACGGAATGAATTCAATTTTAGGCATATATAATCTAATTTTCACTAAATGTTCACTTATCACCTTTTGATGCAGAAATGTCATTAAATATATTTTTGGTCACTCTTATACATTATATTGGACCAAATAAAACTCTTCTTTAGAATCGGGACATCAAAATTTACATTGTGTAAATTTTTGGTATTTTTCTGATAAAGTTCATTTTTTAATGAATAGTGAAAAATGTTGTATTTTAAGTCAAAACCATTTTTTAATCTAATTTATGTATATGATTAGATTATTTTTTTAATTTGTTTTAGAGTTGAATTATAATATATTTTTACCATTTAATCCAATAGTTGTCGTTGGAATTAATATTACTTTGAAATTGGACTTAAACTAGTGTCAATATTTTGATACTTATTGTTTCATAAGAACATGCTATTTGCTATGAAAGTGGGAATTAATTATTAAATTAATTAATGCAACTTATATGTTTTTAATTTTTTAAAATATAATTTATTTTTTAATTGGTAATATCAAATATATCTTAGGGTGATGTTTTGGTATTTTTCTGAAAAAGCTACAATTTTTGATGAATAGTGAAACCACTAAGTGGTACTTAAAAAACTGATTTTTCGTGTAAATGAAATTTTAACACCTCTGTATTTTTAATTTCAAAAATCTGACATACATGGTTGTCATTAAGAAGTAAAATGTGGTTCAATGGGATTAAAATAATTTTTAGTGAATAGTAACTTTTAAGTTTATTAATCGCGATAAGAGGTAATTAGTGTAATTTAAGGTAAGAAAATGTTTTAATAATATGAAATGAACTTGAAACATGTCCTACCCTTATTGGATGTTTCATGTCCCACCAAGACAATCCATGGGTCAACTTGGGGACCCCATAGAGCCACTATGGAAGGAAAATGACATTAATATCTTTTTATTTAATGTTAAAGTAAAAAATGTCACAAACATGAGTTGATTTACTAAAAAAATTTAAATGGGGATATACAAGTCATATTTTTGACTATAAATATTCATTAGAAATATAAAAATATTTCCTAAATCATGATAGTTTTTTATAATTTATAGAAATTAAATAAATTAAATTATTTATGACACCATGATGATGCAGCAATTACCTCATTATTTAACGATTTAAATAAAATGAAAAGATAATGTCAAATCTAAGACCTACACTTTTCAAAAACCTATTGTATGGGTATATTTAGAACCATTATCACCTTAGCCTCGAATTATATCAATGTGGGACCTTTTAAATCCGAAACTCATTTTAAAATAAAGTAACATTTCTTTACTTTCCAAGAGTACCCCTACTCTCCTCTTATAAAAGGCCCCCACCTCTACTACCTTACCCACACTTCCAAAGCATTTGGCTCAACCAAACCCTGCCAATTTTGTCTCTCCACATACCTCTATTACTCATAGAAGCCTAAATTTGGGAAGAAGACGTCCCAAGGAAGCTTTTGAGCTCAAATCTAAGAGAGTTACCCGATTTTAAGGTAATGTCTTCACTTGTGTTCTTCTGTTTTATTTTGCTTCTCCAACCCCATGACAACTTTTTATTTATTTATTTTGTAACAACTCTAGTATATTCAATATACTAGGATTTTGTTATAAGATGCATTTGAGCTACACATACACACACCTACATCTAATGGTTAAAGAACATATTGTTTCTGTGGATGACGAATTTCTGCCTCACGAAACGATGATTGTTCAATATTCTTTTAACACCTTAAAAGTTGGCCATTAAGATGCCACTATATTTATATATGATATATGATATGTTTATGTTTTCCTTAAGCTTATGTATTTTTCATTTATGGCATACCTTTATGGCTTCCTTTATGGGTATACGTGATATCTTCATTTTAGGAAGTGCGGACTACCGCCCCCTCAAAGTGATTTGATTCATTAATGTCATATGTGGGACGTATAAAGGATGGATTTAAATTTATTATATATTCTGTTATACTGGAATTATAATATACATTTATATAATTATTATTTCCTTCCATTAAAGTATGAGATGGAAATGAAAGTAGCGTTCATGCGTACGTATGGCTTACCGTCTCCATGAACGGTGCATTTCATTTCTTATCCCCAAATGTAATGTACTATTATAAGTACATGTATATAATGGATATATATGATGTATGATACATCTAAATGATTAATATAATTATGGAATTAAAATATACATACCTTTCATTTAGTTTTAATTCCATTAATATGACATAGAAATGAAAGTAGCCTTCATGTGTACGTACGGCTTACCGTCTCCTTGAACGGTGCGTTTCATTTCTTACCTCTAAATGATTATGTAATATTATAAATACATGTATATTCTGGATATATATGATATATATGATATCCAAATCATGAATATCATTATGGATATAAATAACCTCTGACCACACGAACAACATGTAATTGTAAGAAGTCCACTTTCGACTTAAGAAACAAATATCGACAAAACAAACATTATTAACGTAAATGATTACATAATGTTTATAACATGGTAATAAGTGATATAAAAGTAATAATTAACTTGAAAAAGGTTCTTAATAAAGTAGAAATTAACTCATGTTTATTATTCAGGATGTTAAAGAACGATCGAGTCAAGTCGGACCCGAGGTAAGGGACTTCGTCTCAATCTCCTTTCATTGAGGCATATTTCGTTTTATACACAACATTATTTTATACGGTGTATAAATCCCTTTGAATTTTACTTTAATACAGAAGGAATATTTTTCTATGAAGCGTTTTAATAAATGACAAAAAGGAATGTTTCTTTTAACGTACGCGGTGACAACGACCTTTTCCGCTGCCGTGAGTATTATTTGGTCTTTGGATTCCTCAACAAGCCTTAATTTTTTTTAAAATTAAATAAATACCATATAATCTTTTATTTATTTTGGTATTGAAAATTGTTTTTATAATGGATTTGTTATGTCAATATATTTAAGTGATATATTGTGACAAAGTGTGGAAATTTTTTCTTTCCATTATATTTATTTTATGTCTTATGATTTTATAATGGTACCTGGACATTTGACGGGTGGTTACGTGATAAACCATATGATGGGTGGTGCCGTGAATACCAGGACGGGTGGTTACGTTACAACCTCCATTGCATTGGGTATGGAAGTCGGCCGTATGGGTATTCCATTAAGTGATATGTGTGGAAGTCGACCGTATGGTTATTCCATTTAAGTATGTTTATCTCCCAAGTTACCTTTATATGTTATGTGATATTTATATTGGTTTTATGGTAATATTTTGGTTACAAAAGGGTAATTACTAATCTTTTATTCAGTGAAGAGTATTTAATACTTTATAAAGGTGAAAAGTATTACTTTGATAAAGTATACATGGTTTACTTGTTGTTTTGATAAACTAACAGTTTTGATTATTTGTGTATCCCTTACTGAGCTTTTTATGCTCACCCCATGTTTTTTTGAAATGTTTTTCACAGGACTTACTGTGGAATAGGGTCAAGGATGGGATCAAGAGAAATTAATTCTATATAAAACATGGAACTAGACATGTTTCATTATAAAAGTTTTTATTCTATGGAAACATTGTATAAGTGTCTACTTTGTAATATTTTGAGATGTAATAGTTATCTCCTAATTCTCTAAAACTCTAAACCTGAAAAGATCCTCAATGTGAATTATTCATTTAATTCAATATTAAGTAAGGTTTAAGGCCGGTGCCTTATAGTTGGTATCAGAGGTCGGTTTAGATAACTTTAGGAGTTAGAATTCTATTAAGTGATTATCCAAAAATATTTTTTATGGTATGATTGAAATGATATAGCATTTTAAGATTACCATGTTGATTCTCCTAAGATATTTCTGTGTTAAGAATGGTTTTTCATAGAGGAAACAGAACATCTTTTATAGGAAGGCATAGAGAGGGTAATGACCTTCCAAATTAGCATACTGAGATGGTTAGAATCATAATTGAGTAGTTCACTGCAGTGATGGCTCAGTTGAATCAGGTGATAAATGGTGGTTGTGTTATTAATGATATTTTGGTGTAATCTAAATGTAAATAGGAGCATGAAAGACATTTAAGGGTTATTTTGCAAACCTCAAAAGAAAAGAAATTATATAGGAAATTCAGAAATTGTGAGTTTTGGTTGCAACAAATTTCTTTCCTTGGTCATATTGTTTCTAAAGATGGAATAACTATTGATCTTGCAAAAACAAAGGTTGTGGAAGAATGGAAAAGACCCACAAATGTAACTGAGATTCGTAGCTTCCTTGGTTTGGCAGGCTATTACTGAAGGTTTTTTAGAATGTTTTCACGGTTATCTAGTCCAAATACTAAGCTAACTCGGAAGGGTGTTATGTTTATCTGGACAAAAGAATGTGATGATTGTTTTCAGGAGTTGAAAAGAAGATTGGTGAATGCTCCAGTTTTGGTACTTCCTTCCAGGAATGGTGAGTTTGTTATATACAGTGATGCTTCATTGAAGGGACTTGGTTGTTTCCTTATGCATAATGATCAGGTAGTTGCATATTCTTCATGTCAGTTGGAAACTCATGAGATAAATTACCCTACACATGACTTGGAATTAGCTTCTATTGTTTTTGCTCTAAAAATTTAGAGGCATCATTTGTATAGAGTAAAGTGTGAAATATATACTGATCACAAAAGTTTAAAGTATATATTCACTTAGAAAGAATTGATCATGAGACAGAGGAGATGACTGGAATTAATCAAGGATTATGATTGTACAATTCATTACCATCCAGAAAAAGCATATAAAGTGGCTGATGCTTTGAGTCGAAAAAAGTAATGCTTCATTAACCATGCTACATTTGGAACAAGATCCTTTGGTTTTTGATTTGATGAACTTTGGCATAGAAGTTGTTGGGGAAGGAAGTTATTCTGTTTTGTTTCAAGTATGAGTGAAATCTTCTCTATCAGACATAATTAAGCAACCACAGAAGCAAGATAGCGAGTTGCAGGAAAAGGTAGAGCTGGTTCAGAAGGGTAAGTTGCCTGAATTTAACATTGATAATGATTGTGTTTTGAGATTTGGGAATAGATTGTGTGTGATTTTATGATTCAGAGTTGAATAATGAGTTGTTATGTGAGGCTCATGGTTCCCCATTTTCAGTTCATCCTAGCAGTACTATGATGTACAGAGATCTGCGGGAGTATTACTGGTGGGATGGAATGAAAAGAGATATTGCAAATTTTACAGTGAAGTGTTTGACTTGTCAACAGGTTAAAGTAGAGTGGCAGTTACCGAAAGGGATGCTTCAGCCTTTACCAACCAGAGTGGAAATGGGAAAACATATCCATGGACTTTGTTGTGGGATTACCGAAGACATCTCGAGGTAATAATGAAATCTGGGTTATTGTTGATCTCTTGACTAAATCTACTCATTTCCTTCCTATTAGAGATACTTTCTCTCTAGATCAACTTTCTTGATTGTATCTTAAAGAGATAGTCAGGTTGCATGGAGTTCCCCTCTTCATTGTATCTGATCGTGATCCCATGTTTACTTATAACTTTTGGAAAGGCCTTAAGAAGTCGTTGGGTACTGAATTAAATTTTAGTATAGCTTTTCTCCGCAATCAGATGGGCAGTCAGAACGAACAATTCAGACCATGGAGGATATGATACAAGCTTTCTCTATGGATTATCAGGGATATTGGGACCAAAATCTTTATTTGGTTGAGTTTTCATATAATAACAGTTTTCATTCTAGTATACAGATGGCACCGCATGAGGTGTTATATGGGAAGCGGTGTCGAACTCCAGCTTTTTGGGATAAGGTAGGTGAAAGGAAACTGATGGGACCAAAATTGGTAGAAGAGATGGCAGAAAACGTTCAGTTGATTCAGAAACACATGAGAACAGCTCAGAGCAGACAAAAAAGTTATGCGGATAACCGGAGTAAGGATCTATCTTTCGATGTAGGTGATCATGTTTTTCTCAAAGTCTTACCATGGAAAAGTGTGATGTGATTTGGTAAGAAAGGAAAGCTGAGTCCAAGGTTCATTGGAACATATGAAATTCTAGAGAAAGTTGGATCGGCTGCTTACCAAGTGGCTTTACCTCCGAGTTTATCTCAGGTACACAATGTTTTTCATGTTTCGATGTTGAGAAAGTATATGCCAGATCCATCTCATGTTTTGAGCCTATAGGTAGTTCAGTTGGAAGGGAATCTCTGTTATGAAGAAAAACCAGTCCCGATTCTTGACCGAAGAGAGAATGTGTTGCGAAATAAGTTAATTCACCAGGTAAAGGTTTTGTTGAAACACTATATGGTTTAAGAGGCAACATGGGAACCTGAAAATTCTATGAGGGATAAATACCCCCACTTATTTTGGTAAGTGAATAAAATTGTGAGGACGCAATTCCTAAAAGGGGGGAAGGATGTAACATACCAGGTAAATAAAGAATAAACCCTTTTCATATTTATTAATTTTTACAAATTAAATATTAATTTTACTTTAAAGGGGTTTCTATGTTCGATAGCGTACCCGATACGCAACAAAGAGTTTCATTGAAATCTTACATTGCACACTAGAAATAATATAATATTATTTTAAATGGTAGTTAACACGTAGTCGTTTTATTGGCGTGAATTGATAGAAATAACTAAAATATGATTATATATGTTTTTTAAATGTTTTTACATTTATCCAATAAAAGATAAAGGCTTAAAATACGGAAAGAATTCAATTTTAGGCATATATACCCTAATTTTCACTAAAGATTCACTTATCACCTTTTGATGGAGAACCGTCATTAAATATAGTTTTGGTCACTCTTATACATTCAATTGGACCAAATAAAACTCTTCTTTAGAATCGGGACATCAAAATTTACATTGTATAAATTTTTGGTATTTTTCCGATAAAGTTCATTTTTTAATGAATAGTGAAAAATGTTGTATTTTAATTCAAAACCACTTTTTAATATAATTTATGTATATGATTAGATTATCTTTTGAATTGGTTTTAGAGTTTAATTAGAATATATTTTTACCATTTAATCCAATAGTGGTCGTTTGAATTAATATCACATTGAAATTGGACTTAAACTAGTGTCAATCTTTTGATACTTATTGTTTCATAAAAACACGCTATTTGCTCTGACAGTGGGAATTGATTATTAAATTAATTAATGCAACTTATATGATTTGAATTTTTTAAAATAGACTTCATTTTTTAATTGGTAATATCAAATATATCTTAGGGTGATGTTTTGGTATTTTTCTGAAAAACTTCAATTTTTGATGAATAGTGAAACCACTAAGTGGTACTTAAAAAACTGATTTTTCGTTTAAATGAAATTTTACCACCTCTATGTTTTTAATTTCAAAAATTTGACATACATGGTTTTCATTAAGAAGTAAAATGTTGTTCAATGGGATTAAAATAATTATTTGGTGAATTGTAACTTTTAAGTTTATTAATCACGATTAGAGGTAATTAGTGTAATTTAAGGTAAGAATAATGTTTTAATAATATAAAATGAACTTGAAACATGTCTTACCCTTATTTAATGTGTCATGGCCGACCAATACAATCCATGGGTCAACTTGGGGACCCCATAGAGCCACTATGGAAGGAAAATGACATTAATATCTTTTTATTTAATGTTAAAGTAAAAAATGTCACAAACATGAGTTGATTTACTAAAAAAAATTTAAATGTTGTTATACAAGTCATATTTTTGACTATAAATATTCATTAGAAAGATAAAAATATTTACTAAATCGTGATAGTTTTTTTATAATTTATAGACATTAAATAAATTAAATTATTTATGACACCATGATGATGCAACGATTACCTCATTATTTAACGATTTAAATAAAATGAAAAGATAATGTAAAATATAAGACCTACACTTGTCAAAAACCTATTGTATGGGTATATTTCAAACCCTTATCACCGTATCCTCGAATTATATCAATGTGGGGCCTTTTAAATCCGAACCCCATTTTAAAATAAAGTAACATTTCTTTACATTCCAAGAGTGTCCCTCCTCTCCTCTTATAAAAGGCCCCCACCTCTACTACCTTACCCACACATACAAAGCCTTTGGCTCTGCCAACCCCTACCCATTTTGTCTCTCCACATACCTCTATTACTCCTAGAAGCCTCACATTGGGCATAAGGCTTCCCAAGGAAGATTTTGAGCTCAAATCTAAGAGAGTTACCCGATTTTAAGGTGATGTCTTCACTTGTGTTCTTTTGTTTTATTTTTCTTCTCCAACCCCATAAACACTTTTTATTAATTTATTTTGTAACAACTCCAGTATATTAAATATAATAGGATGTTTTTATAAGAATAATTCTAGCTACACTTACACACACCTACATCTAATGGTTAAAGAACACACTGTTTCTGTGGATGGCCAATTTCTGCCTCACAAAACGATGATTGTTCAATATTCTTCTAACACCTTAAAAGGTGGCCATTAAGATGTCTCTATATTTATATATGATATATAATATGTTTATGTTTTCCTTAAGATTATGTATTTTTCATTTATGATATACCTTTACAGCTTCCATTATGGGTATACACGATATCTGTATTTTAGGAAGTGCAGACTACCGCTCCCTCAAAGTGATTTGATTCGTTAATGCCATATGTGAGACGTATAAAGGATGGATTTAAAGTTATTATATATGATGTTATACTGGAATTATAATATACCTTTATATAATTATTATTTCTTTCCATTAATGTATGATATAGAAATGAATGTAGCGTTCATGCGTACGTACGGCTTACCCTCTCCATGAACGATGCATTTCATTTCTTATCCCCAAATGTAATGTAATATTATAAGTACATGTATATAATGGATATATATGTTGTATGATACATCTAAATTATGAATATAATTCTGAAATTAAAATATAAATACCTTTCATTTCGTTTTAATTCCATTAATATGACATAGAAATGAATGTAGCATTCATGCGTACGTACGGCTTACCGTCTCAATGAACGGTGCGTTTCATTTATTACCTCTAAATGATTATGTAATATTATAAATACATGTATATTCTGTAAATATATGATATATATGATATCAAAATCATGAATATCATTCGGGATATAAATAACCTCTGACCACACAAACAACATGTAGTTGTAAGAAGTCCACTTTCGACTTAAGAACAAAATATCGACAAAATAAACATTATTAACTTAAATGATTACATAATGTTTATAATAAGGTAATAAGTGATATAAAAGTAATAATGAACTTGAAAAAGGTTCTTAATCAAGTAGAAATTAACTCATGTTTATTATTCAGGACTTTAAAGAACGATCGAGTCAAGTCGGACCCGAGGTAAGGGACTTCGTCTCAATATCCTTTCATTGAGGCATATTTCGTTTTATACACAACTTTATTTTATATGGTGTATAAACCCCTTTGACTTTTACTTTTATATAGAAGAAATCTTTTTCTACGAAGCATTTTACTAACTGACAAAAAGGAATGTTTCTTTTAATGTACGCGGTGACAATGACCTTTTCCGCCGCCGTGAGTATTATTTGGTCTTTGGCTTCCTCAACAAGCCGTAATGTTTTTTAAAATGAAATAAATACCATATACTCTTTTATGTATTTTGGTATTGAAAATAGTTTTTATAATGGATTTGTTATTTCAATATATTTAAGTGATATATTGTGATCAAAGTGTGGAAATTTTTCCTTTCCATTATATTTGTTTTATGTATTATGATTTTATAATGGTACTTAGACATTTGATGGGTGGTTACATGATAAACCATATGATAGGTGGTGCTGTGAATACCAGGACAGGTGGTTACGTTATAACCTCCAATGCATTTGGTATGGAAGTCGGCCGTATGGCTATTCCATTAAGTGATATGTGTGGAAGTCGACCGTATGGTTATTTCATTTAAGTATGTTTATCTCCCAAGTTACCTTTATATGTTATGTGATCTTTATATTGGTTTTATGGTAATATTTTGGTCACAAAAGGGTAAGTATTGATCTTTTATTCAGTGAAGAGTTTTTACTACTTCATAAAGGTGAAATGTATTACTTTGATAAAGTATACATGGTTTACTTGTTGTTTTGATAAAATAATAGTTTTCATTCTTTGTGTATCCCTTGTTGAGATTTTTATGCTCACCCCATGTTTTTTTGAAATGTTTTTCACAGGACTTACTGTGGAATAGGGTCAAGGATGGGATCAAGGGAAAGTCATGCTATATAAAACATGGAACTATACATGTTTGTTTATAAGTGTTTTTATTATATGGAAACATAGTAGAAGTGTCTACTTTGTAATCTTTTGAGATGTAATAGTTATGTCCTATTTCTCTAAAAATCTAAACCTGAAAAGATCCTCAATGTGAATTATTCATTTAATTCAATATTAAGTAAGGTTTAAGGCCGGGTCGTTATAGGGAGTACCAATATTTGACTCTACAATTCTTAGAGAGGATAATTCTCATGAATCCTATCAAATTAATTCGGGAAATTTTACTCCAAATAGTGGTTATGGGAATTATCATAATAGTTTCTGTACACCTAAATATATTGGACATTACATTCCAATTTTTTTTAGTACTCTATATAGAGTATAACATGCTACCTCCTCATATATTCTTTTTTTAATAAGGAATATTAAACCTCACAGTTGATAATGTTTTTCAAGATATGTTTGGTCATACTCCTAAAATACAAATTATTCCATCTACCCCGATTCACATCTCCGATAAGTCAATCCTAGGGGATCTAATATATGATTCATTTACTCATATAAATATTATACTACTGTAAGTATATGATAATTCAATTCATAAGATTGATAGACCTATGTTTAACTCATCATATGATGATGGACCTATGCTGAATCCCTCAAGTGCGGCTAATTGTGACTCCACCCCTATCCATATTACATATCATCTAGCTACTTATTTCTCTTCTATTTCATTAGAATAATTAATTCAATTCAAAAATTATTTTTTGGACGTCTTGAGGGAAATATTTTTGAGAATTGGAATTACTGGTGAGATATATAGAAAAGGGGAAATTGCCTTCAACATTGCTAGTGTTGTTTATCGAATTTATCTGAAGTTGTTTCTAAAAATTGATCACATGGATCATGAGATTGAAAGCCTAAGAGAATAGGTTAGAACTCTATAGTAATATTTTCTAGGCATGATTCTTAATATGGACAAAAGGTATCTTAATGTTGGAACCATTTCCTTTATAACTCCTCCTCTATCACCTGTATATATTGATGAGGGTCTCATTCGAAGGATTGTACATGAGGAGTTTAAGGAACTTTTAGAAATTTTTGATGAGGCTATAAATTTGATGTATATGGATCCATCTTTTAATGGTGAATTTTTTTTGATATGATTTGGGAAGAGACTATTAATACTAAAAAAGACAAAGAAACTATAAAAGGTGTCCTTAAGTATTATCAGATCCAAATCCTGACCAAGAATGATCTGAAGAATTTTTTTAGATATTTGGATAATTATCTTTAGATTCCTCCTTTAATTTAGGATTTTATGTCCATAGTGGAATTTTTTTTTGTAATGAACCCTTATTTGGATCCATTTATGATTGAAAAAGATGAATTCATATAAATCATGGAGTATGGATCTAGAGTTATAATTTATATCACTCAAATTATGGATCCTTAACTTGTTTCTACCAACAATGTGATATTAGAACCTCTAACTATTACTATGACTAGTTTTTTCACTTCTACCAGTCTAGCTTTGATAGCTCCCATAATTCTTTTTAGTCTCTCTCTCCCTCTTACTATCCAGTAATTAGACCTGTCTCTAAAGAGATTCCGATTATTGTAGATCCTTCTTCACCTCAACCTACACCAATAACTTCTCCGAATATATCTAAAGACAAAGGAAAACCACCGCTTTATCATTCCACAAATTCAGACCCTACAAACTCATATTTTGATTAAAGAATCTAATAGGGCTTGTATTCTGTTTGAATAAATCAATATATTTATTCACTTTCTCTCATTTCCTTTTCATTGATACTTTCAAAAATCTTATTGTATTTCATTACTCTATTCTTTCATATTTTTTATAATCCTAAAAGGGGGAGTAATGGTTTAATAATAATATTTATTGTCAATCTTTCATTCTTTCTTTATACCATGATTTGTGATCATGAAAAGGGGGGAATTGTTGGTTTAGTCCAAGAATTAATATTTTTAATTTTCTCAATTCATGTTTAATTTATTATTAATTAATTTTGTGTTATATGTTAGGAAATTGTATTTTATGGATAAATATGAAAATTTTACTAAGTGTAAAAGTTATCATAATACTAGAAATCAACCACATGAATAAAATCTATTAACCATATGAACAGATAAGTGGCCATGTGTCAGATCAGTTTAATTTATTTAAGTACTCAACTGACCGCAAAAGTATTGAATTGACTGTATGAAGGATTCTATAGCACATAGGATAATAATACTGGGATATGACATCTTTTTAGATAAATATTCATTACATTATAAAAACACATGCCTGAGGACCATAATAGTTTAGTGACTTTGGAAACTTGGAACACAATATTATTAATTTGGTGAAAGATCTTCAATGTATACCACAAGGATCGTCCCCTTTAGCAGTATTCACAAATATATCCTAATTAAACATTTATTTATAACCTAGGGAAAGGAAACATAAGAAAGGGTGATCTTGGATGCTTAGAATGGGTAAACAAGGGAGATATGAAAGCATACCATAGAAATAAGGGTATGAGAACATGAGCATAACTTTTGAAAACCATGACCTTCATATCAAAGATCATAATCACGAGTCATGAAATAAATATTGGTAGTTCATAAGACATGAATCATAAGTAAATCAAATAACTTGATCCATGAGAGAATAACATTGGAATAATACATGGGATTTGTGGCATATATAAGCTTATAATATTGTGAACATGTTTAAATTGAAACAGGTTCACTCAGTAAATTAAGGACATGACATTAAGACCTTGTATAAACTTATGTACATGAAAACAGGTCCACACATAACATTGTGAACATGAAATTAGTTTCAAGTATAACTTTATGAACATGTAAGAAATACCACACATAAACTTATGGACATGAAATCAGGTCCATAAAAACCATCATGGACATGAAATCAAGTCCACACATAAAATTGTAAAAATTAAAGCAAGCCCATTCAAAAAATTGTGAACATGAAATCGGGTTCACCCATAACACACTCAACTCATGAGTTATCCATATTTACCCAATGCATTGAAGGGAAATATTAGTCCCACACATCACATAATGAAAAATATATTTATGTCTGCCACAAGATCATAAACATTATTCATATCATAACCCATGAAATTAAATGGGAATCTTAAACATTTATTTATACCATAACCTATATAAAATAGATAGGTTTCATAATCATTTCTTCATAGAATAACCCATGAAAAGAAGTAGATTTCATAAGAATTTCATTAGGGTATAACTCATGGAAGAGAAACGGGTTTCATAAACATCATGAAATAAAAACATAAATCATTAATAGAAATAATATGAATATAATCCTTAGATAAAATCCCCATTAAGGCATAGTTAACACCAACATATGTCATCTTAGATATAAAATAATTTTGAAATGTTATTTAACACATTTCTTAAGGAAAATATTCTTTAAACTTTTAAATATTCTTTTTAAAAAATAAACCTTTTGAAGATATTTTTATTTTAAAATAAATTTTAAACATTTATAATTAATCTTTTAAAAAGCATTAAAAAATCTTTTTAAACAAAACCATTTTTGAAAGCCTTTTCTTTGAAAAATACCTTTGAAACATATAATGAAAGATTTGAAAATAATTTAAAACACTTATTAAAAAATAAAAAAATTCAAAACCCTATTCCATGAAAATGATCTTAAAAGATAATTTTAAAACATATTTTAAAACATTTTTAGAAAAAATGGTTCTGTAAGAAATTAGATTTCTAACCACAGTGTTAAATAAAGGTAGGTTTTCTTATAAACCTTTTATTAATTATCTTAAGTATCAAAGAGTGGAAAAATAGAACCATTACTTGAAAATATAAATAATAACCATAGTATTAGAAAAATTAATGATAATTAATTATAAATAGATCATAATATTTTATCATTGGAAGCATAATCATAAATCACCCTAATAAACGATGAGATTGTAACATAAAATCACTACCAGTTTAGTAATATTGAATCATAATACCCATGAAAGAATAATATAAAATGAAATTTAAAATATGAAGAGTACGAATAAATTCGTGATATTACATGTAAAATGAGTTTTATGTACACCTCTTGAAATAATATAGGTCTATACCTAATATATGTCTCAAAGAAGGATAATTGAGACAAAAATCCCTTACCAATTTGGTAAATTTTGAAGAGTAACCCTCATGAAAGAGAGATAATCACATGGATATGTAAATACCAATAATTTTATATATAATAATAATAAAATAAATTCTTGTTCATAATATACACAACATAAAATAAATAATTTGTGAATATGACATGTGTCTCACAGAAGTAAAAAGTGAGAAGAAAATACCATACGTTAAGTCTTGAATTCTGTTGTACTCATTTTAACCACCTATATAATAAATATTAGTTTATTATAAATATATTATAGAATAATACTTATATATATCATAACATATATTATTTTATTATGACCCTTTTATTACCCATTTATTAACAATTCCATGTAAAAGTTATGTTTCCGTTAGTAATTATTTTGTTTTTCATGTATATTTTGACCTATTATTATTTTTACTCTTAGTTTAATCATGGTTTCATCATATCCAGAAGGTAAAATATCATATAAATATAATATATATTCATTATATATGTATTTATATTAATGTATAAAATTTAGTGATTTAAAATGAAATACAGCGTTCATAGAGACAGTAGGTAGTACGTACACATGAACGACATTTCCATTTTATTATTAGATTGAAAGAAATAAAAGTAAATAATATATATATATATATTATAATTATAGTATCATTTTTATGTAATATATATCATATATTTTTATTAAACCCATCCTTAATATATCACATGTAAAGTGTGAATGAATCACATCGCTTCGCAAGGTGATAGTTTTTCGTACACACGAACCACGTTATCATATTCCCAAAAAATATAAAGCATAATGGTATGTGTAATATAAAAATTAAAGAAGAATAATTTCATCATAAATATCATAAATATAATATATAAAATAAAAATCTACCATTATGCCTAATATTGAAAGGTGGTAATGGAAAAACAGATGACATTGGTTCTCGAGGCGGTAGTCTGTCGTACACACGAACAATGATTTCATAACCCATTTGATGGAATTGTGTGTGGATTTAGTTGGCAACCTTAACATAACAACATATCAGTATATATAAGATAGTGACGTTATTATATAATAATGGTATAATAAAAAATTAATTGTTGAGTTTAATGTTTTACTTTCTACTTTTCCTTTCTTTAGTTTTGGAAATCACAAAAACTTTCTTAAAAATATATTTTATGATATTTATATATACCAAGTGTTTTAGTTTGTTTTTTTATAAAATATATTTTTATAATGAAAATATAAATTATTATAATGTAAAAAAATATAAAATTTTATTATTCAATCAAATCCATCAGACTAATGGTGCATCCAATACATCAGACTGACTAGTGTTCTAACCAATGGTTATACAAGTGTTCTTCCATTCTGAATGACCAAATTCCTAACCAATGGAATGAAAATAATACTGATACATCAGAATAATATTTTCTCAATTCATCATATTGATAAAAAATATTATATTCCATCAGACTATCTAAAGTTTATAATCAGAGTATTTGTAATTATTTCTATTAGAAATATTTATTTTTATAATTGTAATGGTGATAAAAAATGAAATTCGATGGAATAATTTTGATGAGGTTTCAAGTGAATAAAATTTGTGGTCGTTTCAATCAACTCCGAGAGTTATATAAATATTATTATTGTAGGAATTCCTATAAATAGTAGTGTATTGGAGGAGATGGGAGGTGATGCATTTGTAACTCAACATGTTTGAGATTTTTCTCTCCCTAAACATCTCATTATAACAATTTGTAATTTATTAGAGATTTATAGTTATAAGGAATCCATGTTAGGGTTTTCAATTTATTAGAACATTCAATATTTTTTATTCTCTATGTATGATTGTGATATTGATAGAAGGATTCTGGGGATAGTAAGACAAATGAATCTGATCCATTGGATAAAGGGATTTTGGGTCTAGGAAGACAGAGGCATATCAATAATCATATTGAGGGATTCTATGGTATTGGAAGAAAGATAAATTTAGATCAACATATCAAGGTATTTTCTAGTAAGGAAAGATAGACCTGTATAATAGGTATTGAAACTATGGATATCTTAAGTCATGATTTCTGGATTCGTTAATTCTCAAGGTTAAAGAGTATAATTACTTTTTATAATGCTTGTAATTCATTCTTACTATTACAATATTTTTTTACTTGTTTCTAAAGGTTTAATATTCCACTATACATTTACATTAGAATGTTAGTTATTTACTTATAATTATACAAAACTATTTTATCGGTGTCTCTGATATCGATAACAACTCTTATATATTGGATTTTTTTGTATATTATTTTAACACTGATTATTGGAAAAATTCTATGTTTGATCTTTTTGACTAAAGTGGTTTTTTGTTTTTTTCATAGTTTAAAATTTTAAACTACAGTTTGTTGGACCTGTGATGCTCCTGACAACAGACCAAGATACCCCCTAGGCCCTACACTCAGGTAACCAGGCTCTTAAATAAGCCAATAAACTGGGCCGAGTATCACGGATATCTCCTCAGTTGGTTAACTGACAGCCATCCTTGAGTTTGATTCTCTAGTAAGACAAAATACCAGAGAAGTTCCCCAGTTGGTCAAATGACAGTTAGCCCTGGGTTCGATTCTCCAGAAAGGAAAAATAAATTCCCAGCTAGCTAAAGGAGATATCCACGATACTCAGACCAATTTATTGGACTAGTTAAGAGCCTAGTTACCCAAGTGTAGGTCCTGGGGGTATCTTAGTCTATTGTCAGTAGCGTCAAAGGTCTAAAAAAGGAACCGTTTTAACATACCTACACCACAACCTTGTTGTAGTCTGGCAACACTATATACCAAACATTTCTTTGGATCGAGATAAAATAGGGTTATTAAGTTGTTTTAACCTAATTGTTTATAAACTCATTTTACACTAACAAGTTTTTTAAAAAATAGTTTCTATATTTGATAAGATGGAATGTTTTAATTTTGGTACATTAAAAAATATAAATCCCAATAGACCACCTTTTTTTATGTGAATAATTAGGAATATTAGGGAGACAAAATGAAGATTATTTTTATCAATTATAGTGTGGATAACTTTGTGATTCTAACTAGAGTTTATTGGAAAAAATACTTTCAGTACAGATATAAGAAGAGACAAAAAGAGTGATAAGAAATAATATTATAAAGTAATATGTTATGAGTGTAATAAGGAAGGACACATTAGACCTAACTGTCCTAAGATTAAAAAAACTATAATAAAGAGAGGAATTATGATAGGAATACTAAAATTTATTATAAACACAAGATCAAGAAGAGTCTGAAAGATTGAGACGCATAGAGTGCAAGTGGAGGTGATAATTATTCTAAAAAATATTCAGAAAATGAAAGTTATTAATAGAGGAATAATGGTTTATATGTAGAAATACAAAAGGTGATAAAATGTATCATGAATAAGTATTGAGGTTTTCTAAATTACCTGATAATGAAAATTGTAAAGTTTCTAAAAAACATGATAATGATCATGTGAAATTTGTGATGGAAAATTCAAGAATTCCTAGTTTAACAATAATAGAAATATCAGATCTTTCCAAAGAACAAGATAAGATAAATTTTGAACACAATACTATTTTTAAATATCATGAAAAGTCTATTTTTGAGAAAACTAGTTTACAAATTGATTTTTTAAAACAATGTATGAATACATGTTCTACCAAGGAGAAAAACGTAGTTGTAAAACTAAGATATGAGATTTATACTTTGAAGAAAATTTTAACTATGTTTAGCACCGGAAAGGAAAACTTTGATAAAATATATAAACAAATTAGACCTTGTAGTGTTATTTCTAGAATGTGTTTTACTAACAAATAACCTATTTTTAAAAATAATTACTTCGTTCCAAAAAAGTGCTTCATTTTGTAAAAAAATCCAAAGTGGTGGACACAAGAAGAAAAAATGTTATTAAAATAAATTTTAGTCTTTTGGATTTAAAAAAGTGTATTTTTAAAAATAAATGACATCTAACCAAAATAATAAAGTAGTAAAAATGTGGATACCAAAGATTTTACTTTATGATAATACCAGAATAAAGAAGGTTTGGGTTATGAAACAATATTTAAAAAAAAATAAGGAATGTGTCAAAAATAAGAATATTTGGTACATGGATAGTGGTTAATCTAAACATATGACTCACAATAAATATTTCTTTAAGAAGATAATAAAGATTAAAGTAAATAAAGTTACTTTCAGAGATAATGCTCAAGGAGAAATTATTGGTATATTTAACACTATTTTTCTTGTAAAAGCATTAATTTAAAATGTTTTATTTGTTTTAGGACTTAAGAAAAACCTTATTAGCATAATAAAATAATGTGATGAGGGTTATCTTGTGCACTTCAGGATCAATAAATTCACTATTCCTGTTTCAAAAGAAGAATTTATTCTTTCTACCAATCGATATGTGAATGTTTATACTTTAAACTTATAAGACCTTAGAATCTAGGATCTACTATGACTTAGTTTAATGGAAGTGGAATATTGGTTGTGGCAGAAAATATTAGGACACTAAAATCTTATAACATTATCCAAATTTTCTAAGAAAATATTTATTAAGGATCTACCAGAACATAGGTTTGATACTTCAAAAGTCTACAATCCTTATCAATTTGGTAAGAAACATAATCTGATCAGTAAGTTTATTAGTGAAGTCTCAACTTCTAATGATTTACAGTTAGTGCAAATGGACTTGTTTGGTCCTACAAAAATTAGAGGTATTGGTGAAAAATACTATGTATATGTTTGACTACACTACATATACATGGGTCTACTTTATAGAAAGAAAATTTGAAGCCTTTATTTGTTTTAAAAATTTTATACGTGGAGTTAAAAATGGGGAAACCACTCTTTGATAACTATTTTTAGTGATCGTGGTGTAAAATTTGTACATTCTAATTTTGAAATTTTTTTTAGTAAAAAGGGTATTATACATAACTTCTTAGCACCTAAAACTCCACATAAAAATGGGGTAGATGAAAGAAGAAATAGAGTTCCTCAATATACTATCAGAACCATGTTGAGTGAATACTCAGTTGCTATTTTTTTTGGGTTAATGTAGTTAGTAAAATGTTCTGTAGTAGAAATCAAGTTTTAATCAGATCTTTTATTAATAAAAATATTTATGAGTTGTGGACCGGTAAGAAACCCAAACTTTCTTAGTTCATTTTTTAAAATATAGAATATATGGGGGTGGACTTTTCGAACCCTTCACATCCAGAAACCCCCTCCACATGAAGAGGTCATCCAGAGAATCCACAACCAAGAAAGATCTATTTCCATCTGAGATGGAAGAGCGTCCCATGGGGTAGCAACCCGATGAACGATGGTTCGACATACAAATCTGTCAACTAGGTGGGTTTCACCCTTCTGCCCACCCAGTGAGACACCGGGTGACCTGGAAAGGTGAGTATAGAATGAGAGGTATAAATTCCCGAAAGATCAGGCTCCCATGAATTGAACCCCATACCTCTCCAAACATTGTTGCTATGTCCCTCAACCATGTACTGTTTCACCATCACCGAGGCAACATTCAAACATGTTATATGGGGTAACGAGGTATAGGTGGGAATCACACCACTCTTATTTTGGGCCCAACCCACCACCTTCGGACCACTCTCCCCAGCTAATTTTGAGTGTGATAGGACTCAAACTCGATGCAATTTTATTGTCAGGGAGTGGATTCCTTACACAGTACCACTAAGATAACCTTGACCGACCTTCAATGTTTTTAGATGCAAATAATTCATTCTGAATACTAAATATGACTTTCAAAAATTTTCTACGCAATCTAATGAAGGAATATTATTAGGTTATTCCACAACAAGTAAGGATTATAGAGTTTTTAATAAAAATACAATTACTATTGACGAAATAGTACATATTATGTTTGATGAAACTGATCCTTTTATTTTCAGACAACCCCAACCTACATATTCAAATGTTTTCTCTAAAATTGATTTTTAACCTATTTTGTAAATTTTTTTCATGAGAGGATAACTAGAAAAATATATTTCTGAATTTGTACCTCAAGAATATTTTCATCCTATTATTGAATAATAGAGTTTTGAAAACCCAAGAAGTTAGTTTCTTCTTAGGAATCATCCTAATGATAATATTATTGGTGATGTAGATTAACAATTTAGAACTAGAATTTATTTGAGAAATAAAATTGAACATCTTACATTTTTATCTCAATTCGAACCAAATACTTCTAATGAGGCTTTTGGTGATGAGGATTAGATAAATGCAATACAATATTAACTTAATGAGTTTTAAGGGAACCAATTTTGGTCTTTGGTTAGACAACCTATAGGTACTTTTATAATTGGAGTAAAATGGGTTTTTTAGAAATAAGTCTGATGAAAAGGGAGTAATAGTTATAAATAAAGAGATACCTATTTATAACGTTTATACTAAACAAGATGGAATAGAATATGAATAAACTTATGTTTTGGTATATATACATGCGGTTATTTCTATAATTCTAACATATGAATCATTCTTAAATTTAAAACTCTTTCAAATGGATGTGAATCATGATTTATTTAATTTTTATATCTCAACATAAGAATATAAAATATCTTATTAATAAATATGGATATAAAAACACTAAATGTATTAGTACTCATATAGGAACCTCAAATAGTTTAGATATTGATGAAGCTATAAAACCAGTTGATCAAAAGACTTTTAGAGGTATGCTTGGTAGTGTAATTTACTTAGTAACTAGTCATCTGGATTTAATGTTTTTCTGTATGATTATGTGATAGATATAAAGTAAATATAAAAGAGTCCCATATTAACTATGTAAAACAATTTTTTCATTATCTTAAAGAAATTATGGATGTAGGGTTATTCTACTCTTATGGAAATTATTTTGATTTAAAAAGTTTTTTGGATACTGACTTTGGTAGATGTAGAATAGATAGGAAAATTATATCCAAAACATGTCTTTTCATAAAATAATCATTAGTTTCTTGTCATTTTAAAAAACAATATCGAGTACCAATTTCCACAACTAAAGCTTAATATGTAGCAGTTATAAGTTTTTGTGCTCAAGTGTTGTGGACGCAACACACACTAATTGATTATGGCATGAGTTTTACTAAAACTCAAATTTTGTGTGACAACACAAGTTCCATTTCCTTATGTAAAAACCTATCACATCACTTATGAGACAAGAAAATATATATATGAAACCATTTCCTTCGGTATCACACATAAAAAAGGAGATATCATTTTAAAATTCATCACAATACAAAAAAAAACTTACTGATATTTTTACTAAACCTATTAGTTCCAATATATTTAAATATGTTAAAAAAAATCTAGTAATGATCAATATCAAAAGATTATTCATATTTACTTCATGTTTAAAAATATTATTACATTAATTAACTCCTTCTCAAAGGGGGGTACATATGCTTTATTTTTCTAAAACCATTAGTTTTCTAAAATATTTGGTTTTATAAAAACTTTTGTTTTCTAAAAACCTTTTTTCACTAAATTATTTAGTTTTTTAAAAAGTTATTGTTTTCATATCTTTAAATTTTTCAATGTCAAAAACTTTATAAAATTTTTTGGAATCAAATTTTTTATAAATATCCCAATGTCAATGTTTTATAAAAATATTCTTTGGAGTCAAAACATTTCCCAACTTGAAAATTGTTACAAAATTTTTCCAAACAAAAAAAAATTGTTATAAACTACATCATAATCAATTTCTGTTACAAAAACCAAGAAGAACTGGTTACTCATATCGAGAAAAAATTTCTACTTTGAAATGTATTCCTATCATATTTTAGTTTGTTTACTAATCCATCTCTTTAATTTATCCATTTTTTTAGATATTATTTTAGTTTTATAAACATTATTTTGTTATAAACAGAAAACTTTTTTCTAATCAGATTAGTTTTTACTCTGATAATAATTTTTCATAAAAAAATTTAAGAGTTTAGAATTATTTTTAAATATTTTTTGGATTTAATATCAATAAATAGATTACAAAAGGGTTTTTAATGTCAGCATTTGATTTTATGGAATATGAACCGTCATCCTCATGCCTATATATAATGGTGTGGAATCTGTTTCCCACATTGGTTTTTAGGATTTCACTCTCAACCCCTTGCACCCTTCTTATTCCTAAGTCTGATTGCTTTGACATTCATATGATTAGAATCATCAATCCATGCTTTGGAACAATTTTGATTCAGATGGCCTTTGTAGAAGACATCATGAAAAGAGATGTAGTTAGATAAAGGATGATCACAAGAACATATTATGAATATTATGATTCTCTTATTAAAAAGGTAATTGATTTTGATGTTTAGGGGAAAATATACATCCAGAAATAAGAATTTTAAAAACATTATCCTTATATATTAATATATTTTTATTCAATTTTTTCTCTATTGAATCAGTCATGAAAGAATTAATGACTTCGAAGATTATAATATTTCCTTTCTTCATAAATAAGATATTATTCAACTTTATTGAAGTTTTCCAAATCAATAATCAGTCATATAAAGTTTGAGAAAAACTTTCTTATATTATTGAAGAGACTATGATTTAGATGAATCTTGAGTTCAATTCAAAGTTAATTTTTTTTGGACAAGATGAAAAAATCCATTTATGATTATGAAAATTTTAATTAAAAGGATGTACTAAAATAAAAGAGAAATGTTGATTCTTCACCACCAAAAAAACAAAATAAACTGAAATCTATGTCAGATGAAGAATTTAAGATACTTATATCACATAAGGAATAGAAGAAACGAGGGGATCCTATTTTTAGATTAGATAAAGATGATTCCTTGGAACAAAATATTCAAACTACTGATGAGTTAAAGGAATCTAAAAAGAAAAATAAACAAAAGAAAATATGTTCTAAGGAAATAATGATATAAAGATTATTAAAGTTAGTTGAAAGAGATTATGAAGATCCAACTTTGTAACACCCCAACCCTAGTTACCCAGAGTTGGTGCATTGTTTTACTATATTGTAATGATCACAAGAAAATCAAATCCCAAAGTAACTATAAGTTTAGTAGCCTTAGAAAAACTAGACACAAACATAAGTTTTACATTAGATCATGAAATGAAAAAAAACATTTTATCTACTTTGAAAACACTAATATTCATTATACTATCCCTGAAGGTGAGTCATAATATACTTCTTCACATCCTAGGGAAAAATGAAACATACAAAATGGGTGAGATCATATGCCTGATAATGATAAAAAAATATTATGAAAGATCTCACCAATAGTCATAAACTTTTAAGGAAAGGTATAAAACTAAAAAAACAATCCTTTTAAATGTAATCTTCAACATAATATGGAAATAATAAATCAAATAATTCCATTTAAACATTAACATGTATATTATACTTGTCGAATAATCACATGTGATGTCAATAACTAATCTCATAATTAGGGAATTCATAATGATGGACATCATAACCATACTGTCAATGCCTTGTCTTAAGAACATACATAAATGGTTAAAAACCCAAACTATTTTATCTCATGATACCTATAGATACATCAAGGGGATATAAGAGGATCCACCCAACACTTACTAAGTCTAATTAATTCCTCATATGAAAAGGAAAAAACATAACATAAACATTCATATTAAAACTAGCATATGAAATGTTAATACTTTAACCTTAAACCATAAATGGTATAAAAATAGATCATCCATAGTCAAACATATCATAAATCCTTCCATACAATATGGAATATTTTATAATAATAAATCAACCTCAATTAATAATAAAGTCCAAAAAGGATTTTGATATGAATGAAAATAATCTAATAATATCATTAAAAACACTTTGAGAGAAATATCCCTTTTTTATTTTAAAATCATTTAAAAGAAACATAATATTAAAAGAAAAAATTTCTTTTGAAAATAAACATATAATATTGTAAGGGAATCTTCAAAACATTAAGGCATCATGATGGAAGAAATAACTGCTCGCACCATATAAGTTAAAAAACATTCTTTCCTTAATTTTTTAAAAAGGTCACAAAGTACATCATTTGGAAAATGATGAAAAGTGTCATATCAAAATATGTTAAAAAAGTCAAAATGGGTCAAACTTAATTTATACAATTTTTTGATAATATTTTGAATTAAATTTTGATAAACATGCACATGGATGATAACTATGTCCCAGTAGATACTTACGTATAAACAACATCGGATAATAACGAGATAGTGAAATTAACCCTTACCTTGTAATTTCCATTAGTAGAGGGTGAGTTAACATCCTATATAATGGTTAAAGTATGTTTTTAAATTATAAAAGAACCATATGAATATTTTTGATATCATATATGATCCTCTTAAATCATTTTGTTAATAATATTTCTGTATTACCATTGTTCTAGGTGTTAACCTCTTTGTTTTCCCTTTCATATTTTGTCATGTAAGTCATGTTTGTTATGCATAGAATACATTTTATTCATATCCAAAATTCTATTAAGTTAATAATTAGTATTTTTAGTCATCATATAAATGTTATAATCATTCTTTAATGGTTAACATGGAGAATGAATCTCATCGCACCGTGGATAAGGTAGGTGGTACGTATGCACAAGAGACGATATGGTTCCATTGATGGTTAGATGGTATGAACTTTGATGGTATATTAATGATAAATAATAATTATTATGTTATATTTATTATTTATATCCATTATACTCATCATTATACTAGTCCAAATAAATTAGTGTTGGATAAAAAATTACACCACGGTGTGGAGATGGTAAGTCGTACGTACACATGCACGGTGATATTGTTATTCATAGGATAGATAAAAGGAGGAATATGGTTGTATCATAATCATAATAAAATATCATCATGTATATGATGCTGGATTTATTAATTTATTATGGAAATAACATAGGAAGAGGAAGTATAAGAATAAAATAACATTGAAAGAGTTGATAAAACAATTACCTATTTTTCAGGCGTCTTCTTTTGATTTGAACAAAAGGACTTCTTAGGTTGGTTATATTCCCAATTATTTCCTCTAGGATAAATTGAGGAAGGTTTGGGGGAGAATTGGGTAGGGTTTGGCCGAGAAAAAGGGATTTAGTGGTGTGAATAAAAGAGGAGAGATTCCCTTTTATAAGAGAGAGGAGGGGCACTTTAGGAATCTTCAAAACTATTAATTTATTATAAATAGATTTTCAATTTAAAAAAAATATCCCAAGTAATATATTTAGATTATAAGATGAGTATGGGTCGAAATGATCTCAAAAAATTATTTTTAGACATGTTTGGGTTACAAACTTAACCATATCTTTTCAGTTTAACCCTTAGTCAAACAATTTAACTTTTATCATGTCTACTTATCTTTTTATAATATAAGGTTAATATAGTTAATATAAAATTAAAAAAACATAAATTGGATAATTTATGTCCTATTTAATACTATAAAATTTATTAGGATGAACCCTATATTTTTTGACTTTTATATAATTTAATAAAATCATATTTATTTTAAAATATCATTTACGACAATATTGACACTATTCAACATTTTCATTTTTAAAAATATCAAAACAACTTGATAAATTGGAAAAAATACTTTCAATATGTATCTAACATGTATAATGTATCTATAAAATATATTTATGTCACTAATTAAGTTAAATTATATTTATTTTAATATTTTTAATATCATTTATTTAATATTTTTATTAATAAAATAATTTCTGCTTCACTTTTGTGTCATCGTTATAGAAATTATTTAATCTCTAAAAATTATAAATAAATTACTATGATATAGATAATAATTTTATATTTATAAAAAATATTTATAGTCAACTATATCACTTATATAACCTCATATTAAAAATGATATAGTTATTAAAATTTGAATATGACATTTCTAACTCTTCTTTAAATAAAATAAAATAAATGTCCTAATCTGACACAAGATTCTTAAAAAGGATCATATTTTTAAACTAACATATATTTTTGCTGAAAAAACATATACAATGAAATTACGATAATTATTAGGGAAATTTTATATTATTATAATATTATTTTTACCTTTAATTTCCCAATTTATCTTTAACCGCGCGAAATAAAATTCAAAAGTTGATATTCATCAAAAATTATTTTGATCTTATTAGACCAACTTTTTCGTACTAGTTATAACAATGTATTTTTTTTAATTCAATTCATAAAAGTGGTAAAATTACCTTTAATGCTAATCCTACAAATGTTTCTAGAATGAGGGTAAAAGAGGAATTCAAAAGTTCAATAAATTTTTTTATCTAATTCTGTTATAAAAATTGATTCCAATGACCTACATTGGATTAATATATGTATTATTTATCTATTATAACATTAAAATCAATATAAATTAAAATAATTACTTAAATGAAAAAGTATATTTTTACCAACAATGCACTATTTTTCAGTATTTCTAAAAAATGGAAACTTTTTAGAAAAATGACAAAAATTCACCCTAATATAATTTTGATATTCTGAATTAAAAAATGAATTATACTTTACAAAATTAAATTTCTAAGAGTGTCTAAAATTAATTATTTATTATTTAAAAATGGACATAAAAAAGTATTTTCTTTAAGAAAATAGTATTTCTAAATATAAAACTATTTTACCGAAACTTATAAATTTCATTATAAATATGTTTTATTTATGTGAAAATTTTATAAATAACATTTAAAATTTATTTATCACTATTAATATTCTTATATTTAATGGATAATTTATAAATATATTATTTAAATAATTATAATACTAAAGTGTTTTTTCATAGAAACTCAATCTTACATGTATCGTAAACTAAGTCAATGTTACGTGCAATAGAAGCTATTGAATTTATTTAAAAGGATAACATACTATGAAATATTGGGGTGTTAAATTATCCCCTAATTCAATAAACTTCATCCAAACAATTTTAAATTTCACTTCAAAAATAAAAGGATAATACTAGAAAATACGTTTGTGGAAAACCCACATCAAACATAGGGTTAATAAAAGGTATTTTTTAAAATAAAGAAAGGGAAGTACAAAAGTTACCAGATATAACACATACAAGGGTTACATGTATATGAAATAGAAATATAATCATCATATTATGGTGGAGAGTGATAGAGAACATGGTCAAGAGAAAGTTATCAATCACAAAGCTGGAAGTCGACGTTGATCTAAGGGACCATTTGATTCATCGGAAAAGAAAGTACTAGGATTTTTTTGGTTTTAAGATCCTTTACCTAGAGTTTAATAATTAATTTACTTCATATAATAATAACATAGGGAAACATACTTACTTGATAAGTATAGTTCCATCCATTAACTAATTTCTACCACAAACTCATCTTTCTCTCCAAAAGATAATAAAATTCAAAAATATTTTATTTATCTTAATAGTATCGGGTTCCAAAAATGATCTTATAATTTATTTGTCATACCATTCAAATAAAAAAATACATTATAAAAATTGAGACATTTCATAGGCCAGTGGTTGGTGATGCACATTTGTCACCCTTAAGAAACGGGTTCAAGTCTCACAACCTTTCCGGATGCGACAGGTTGTCGCCTAACCTACAGGTTGTCCTTTTCTTAAAATTATATTTTTATAACATTCCAAAAATAATCTTAAGAAATTTTTTAACCTTAAACAATAATATAAAATTTACAACTTAATCCATTCCAAAATTTATACTTATCCAAAATACTTCTGTCCAAACTCACATTCTAATATTTTATAAGGAAGGTCACATAACATAATGTGGATCTTTTCATTTCACATAACAAACATGTGAATACATTAATCATGTATTATCTTAAAACATGGTAATTCCCTAAATTAGAATAAAAACTTATTGAATACATTCATGCTTCATTATTCTTTATGTAAAATATAGAATATTGGATATACTCCTTAAATCCAAAAATGTTGTAAAGTCCAAAAATGATGGAATAAACAAACCATTAATTAGTTCCATGGTAGTATATAATATAAAATATACTTTAAACAAATCAATAATATCTCTATTCCAAAATCATTATCTCGATATTAAAAAAATATTTAGGGTTATATTTCCCTCATCCATGTATTTTCCAAAAAAATTAACATGCAACTGCGTCGTCGCTTTACTTGGTACCATACAGTCTAAAATTCTTAATGAAATATTATTGTAGTATAATCCTTATATGCTTCATAATTCTTATAATGAGTACATTGCTAATAAAATATTCAAATAAAATAATTCTTTAATAGGAATATTAATCATTCATCTTCATATAATATAGTATCATAACTTGATCATTATCTAATAGAATCATCTGGGGTATATTCTTTTGACGATTGGTAAATTAATTTGCATAGTGTCCTATCTCCTTGTAGTTGAAGAATTATACATTGGAAACCTTTTTATTACCCTTGAAATCACAAACTTGGTGTCTTTTCTTTTCCACACTTATAACAAACTCTCATTCCCTTCAAGCATTTACCAGGGTGATTCTTTCCATAGTTATCACATGTGGGAAAATACTTCTTTCCCTTATTCTTTTTAGCCATATTTTAATCTGTCATCCTCTTCTTCTCTTCATTCCCTTTAAATCCATAAAACAAATAGAATTATTTACTTATCTTATTAACATAGGATACTATTTTTTCATATGATGAGAATACATGGGAGACTATTTCCTTTGGAAATGTTGGCTTAAGTGCATGGAAGATATGATCCCTATTACCCTTTGGATCACATGCATTGCTGGAGTTCACATTCCTTATGATAGAAACCATTTATAAACAAGGGCTTATACTATATTAAATCATAAAATAATGTATAATCACAAACTAGTGAAACAATTAATATAAATTGAAAAAAAATCATTGCTAATATCGTAATCGTAAACATGGTTTATTTTGGAAACATATTTACTTTCAAATCTTTCATAATGGTTTGTAAAGAAAATAGGAATTATCCTAAGCATATCCCCCAGGAGTGTAAAATTGGGTGCATAGTAAGGCTTGTTGTTGTGTACCAAGTTACCCCGAGTCAAACCCGAAACACCTTATCGGAGTTATTACTCCTAGGTACATTTGTGTCAGAACCATGTCCACTTGTAGTATCCAAACAAGGATGTATTTTCTAGGAGTACCCACATAATATCTACATTACTAAAATTTTAGGATATTCCTCTATACTTATCCACAAATTCTATCTTTATGATATGATCACTAATATAATTTTTATAAATCTAATTTCAAAGGTTGTTGCTAAAACATTATTTGATACCAACTGTAATGCCCCGACCCCAATAACCCAGTGTCCGTGCACTATTTTAATACATTGGAATGATAACAAGAAAATCAAATCTTGAAAAACTGATCAGTTTAGTATCCTTGAAAAAACTAGATACAAACGTATGTTTTACATTACATCATGAAATGAAAAAAATATAGTATCTCTTTTGAAAACACTAATATCCCTTAGAATATCCCTGAAAATCAGTCATAATATACCTCTTAGTATCCTGGGAAAAAATGAAACATAAGAAAGCAGTGTGATCAGATGCTCAGTAAGGATAAATAATATAGTGGAAGTTGTCATAAATAAGCATAAAATTTTAATTCAAGGTGTAAAAATGAAACACAAGTATTTTAAAAGAAATATTCAGAATAATATGGAAATAATAAATCAAATAATTCATTTAAAAATTCAAATTGATATTCTAATATTAGAATAATAACATGTAATATCAATTACTAATCTTATAATGAGAGAATGAATAATGTTGGACATCATAACCAAACCATCAAGGCCTCATGCCAAGACCATACACAAACATGTAAAAAACCAAAATATTTTGTCTCATGAGGCTTGTCGATGCATAGAAGGGATATATAAGTCCCCCCATTACTTACTAAGTCTAATGCATTCCTCATATGAAAAGGGTAAAACATAACATAAATATTCTTATTAAAACTAACATAGGAAATGTTAATACTTTAACCTTAAACCATGAACCATATAAAAATAAAACATTCATAGTCAAACATATCATAAACTATATAATATAATATGGAATATTGTATCATAATAAATAAACCTCAATAAAGAATAAAATCCAACAATGGATGTTGATATAGATGAAAATAATCTAATAAGATCATTAAAAACTCTTTGAAAGAATTTTCCATTTTTTACTTTGAAATCATTTCAATGCTGCAAAATTATAAAAGAAAAAATTTCTTTTCAAAATAACATTGTAAGAGTATAATGTAATCTTCAAAACATTAAGGCTTCATCATGGCGGAAATAATCTCCCACGCCGTATAAGTTAAAAAAACATTCTTTTCTTATTTTGATGAAAAGGTAATAAAGTACCTCATTTAGAAAATGACGAAAAGATCCCTTTCAAAACATTTTAAAAAAATTAAAACATGGGTAAAAATGAATTTAATTTTTTTTATAATATTTTGAATTACTTTTTAAGAAACATTGACGTGGATGATAAATATGTCCCAGTAGATACTTACATATAAACAACCTCAGATATTAATGAGATTGTAAATTTAACCCTTACCGTGTACTTTCCATTAGTAGAGGGTGAGTTAACCTTCTGTATAATGGTTATATTATGTTATTAAATTATACTAGAACCAGAACCATATTTATGATAACATATATGATCCTATTTTATAATTTTGTTAATAATATTTCAGTATTACCTTTGCTTCGGGTGTTAATTGCTTCTTTTTCCCTTTTCGATTTTGTCATGTAAGTCATGTTTGTTATGGATATGATGTATTTTATTTATATACATAATGATATTAAGCTCATAATTATTATTTTTATTCATCATATACATTTTATAATCATTCTTTAATGGTTAACATGGAGAATGAATCTCATCGCGTAGTGGAGACGGTAGGCCATACGTACGCACGAGCGACTTCATCGTTCCCTTGATGGTTAAATGGTATGAAATTGGATGGTATATTAATTATAAAAAATAATTATCTTTTTATATTAATTATTTATATATATTATATTCATCATTATACCCATAAAAATAAAGTAGTGTTGAATAAAAAATTACACCACGACGTGGAGATGGTAAGCCGTACGCACGCACGTATGGTGATATTATTATTCAAAGGATGGACTAAAAGATAAATATGGTTATCCCATAATCATAATAACATATAAGTATTTATATTATACTATATTTATTAATTTGGTATGGAAACAACATAGTAAGAGGATGTATAATAATAAAAGAACTTTGAAAGAGTTGATAAAACAATTACCTCTTTTCCAGGTATCTCTTTTTGATTTGAACAAAAGGACTACTTAAGTTGAATTTATGCCCAAATTATGGGCTCCATAATGAATTTAGGGATTTTTTTAGGATAATTGGTTAGGTTTTGGACAATCCAAATGCCTTTAGAGGTGTGAATAAAAGATAAGGAGACATTCCCTTTTATAAGAGAGGGGAGGGGAACTTTAGGAAACTCGAAAAATATTAATTTATTATAAATGGATTGTTGATTTAAAAAATATGAAAAGTGAGTTATTTATAGGCTAAGATGATTATGGGTCTAAATCCTCTTAAATAGTGATTTTTATACATGTTTTGGTTACAAAATTAACCTTTTTTTTCGGTTTAACCCTTAGTTAAATAGTTTAACTCTTACCGTGTCTACTTGTCTTTTTATAATATAAGTTTGATATAGTTACCATAAAATGACAAAAAACCCAATTGGAGTATTAATGACATATTTAACACTATAAAAGTTATTTTTACAATCCTTGTATTTTTTTTACTTTTGTATCATTTAATAAAATTGTATTTATTTTGAAGTCTCATTTATGTAAATTTTGAAACTATTCAATATTTTCATTTTTAAAAATATAAAACCAATATGATAACTTCAAAAAAATACTTTTAATATGTCAATAACATGTCCAAGTTTTATATAAAATTAGTGGATTTCATTAATTAATTCAAATTATATTTATTGTAATATTTTTAATATCATTTATTTGATATTTCTATTAATAAAATAAATTTTCTTCACTATTATGTCATTATTAATGGTAATTATTTAATATCTAAATATTATAAATAAATTAATATGATGTAGATAATTATTTTATATTTCTAAATAATATTTACAGTCAACCATATCACTTATATAAACTTATATTAAAAATGATATAGTTATTAATATTTGAATATGACATTTTTAACTATTCTTTAAATAAAATAAAATAAATGTCCTGATCTTACACAAGTGGATTAAAAAGGATCATATTTTAAATATAAGATTGATTTTGGTCAAAAGACACTTTTACAATGAAATTAGGACAGGTTTTAGGGTATTTTTATATTATGATAATATTATTTTCACCTTTAAATATCCTATTTACCTTTAACTGTGGTAAATAAAATTCAAAAATTACTATTCACAAAAATTATTTTGATCTTATTAGACCAAATTTTTCATACTGATTAAAACTATATATGTCTGCTTTTAAAAATTTAATTCCCAGAAGTGGTAAAATTATGTTTAATGTAAATCCGACAAATTTGGCTAGAAGCCGGGTAAAAGAGACGTTCAATAGTTCAATAAATTTTTATGTCTAATTATATTATAAAAATTTATTCCAATGACCTAAATTGGATTAATGTATGTAATATTTATCTATTTTAAATTTAAAATCAATTTAAAGTAAAATAATTGTTTAAATGAAAGTCATTTTTTACCAACAATACAGTATTTTTCAATATTCATAAAAAAATGAATCTTTTTTGAAAAATACCAAAAATTAGCCCTAAGCTAATTTTGATATTCTGAATTCCAAAATGAAGACTATTTTACCAAATTCAATTTATAATTGTCTAAAATTAATTTTATTATTTTTCACAAAAGGACATCAAAAGTAGTTCCTTTATGAAAATAGTATATCTAAACGTATAACTATTTTACTGAAACTTTTAAATTTCATTATAATTATACTTTATTTATGTGAAAACATTATAATTGACATTTAAAATTTATCTATCACTATTATTATTATTATATTTAATGGATAAGTTATAAGTATATTGTTTGAATAATTATAATACAAATGTGTTGTTTTATATAAACTCAATCTTGCATGTAACATAAGCCAAGTCGGTGTTGCCTGTAATAAAAGATATTGAATTTCTTTAAGAAGATACGTATAGTGAAATCTTGGAGGTGTTGAAACCTTTTTCAATTTCTAATATATCTTTTAATAAAAAGGTCCAGAAACTAAAACTATTCCCCATGCTGATCAAACAAATCAAGATTTCATCTTCAAGTTTTTTGAAACATTTGTAGTTCCATCAGTGTTGAATAGAGGTAAAGGAAAATATGTTTTTGTTGAGACTCAAGCTAAAACCAAACTTCAAAAACTAGGTCAAGATTCAATTACTTAATCATGTAATAAGTTAGTGGAGAAGGGGAAACACAAGACAACTAAGAAAGTTGGAAAATTAGTATTGAGAGCTCTGTAGTAGTTCAAAAAATAATTTTATGAATAAGAAGAAGAGGATAAAACACACAAAGAAACAAATTAAGGTGAAAGATCTTTAGAATCTCTATCATCATCCACTACTATTTCAACCTAGTCTAATAAAACCCCATAAATATATGTTTTTATAGAAGTTAAATCTTCTTCTAAAGAGGAATTGGATGCTCAAAATTCACATACAAATATTTTAGACAAAGTAAATAATAATCAAATGGTTGATATTGAAAAAGTTTTAGGAGAAGAATATAAAGTCCAAATAAATAAAATTCGGATGTTAGACTATCTAGAACACTTATTTCATATGATTAATTAGATTTATCAGACTCTTCCAGAAACAGAATCACCAAATAGAATTGAAAACATTTTCTAGGCTCTAAAACAATTATTTGACTCTATCTCATACCTTCCTTGAATACAAGAAAGATGTAAACAATTAAAGAATATTTTGAATGAAAATTAAAATTCCTTAAAGTTATTAATAGAATATATAATTTAAAATGAGGCCAAAATCAAAACCTTAAAAGGCAAGAATAAGGTACATAAAAAAATATTCAATCCTATGGTGAGATGGTCATGGTTATTTGATAATGGTTTGAAGGATCGTGATGATCATATAATTGAAGTCAAGAAACATTATATTGAATTTTATGATTCATTTGACAAGTTTCCATCCTATGTATAATATAGAGTAATTTTTTATGAACAGTTCAGATATTTGTTTGATTCTTGGAATTAATACATATTAGTTTAAAAAAATGATTCACAAGCTAGAATAAAAAAATACGAGGCTCGATTTGGAAGATGAGTTTCTCAATCTTAAGGAAGAATATAAGAAAATAAATATTCTTGAAGAAGAATTTTAAAGACCAAAGATAGAGATTCACATGCAATCAGTCATGGAGGAAATGATGGTAAAACTTTAGTCTTCATTTTCTGAAATCGAGATGGACCCTGATAACTTGAATAAGTTTAATGTGATTTTCAAGAAGTTATATAAGAAATAATGATTTCATTTTAGTTGAAATATTTATGAAATTTGAAATTATTTGAATGAAATCTTATTTTGAATGACTTTTTTATCGAAATATATTTTATTTTAATGTCTTAAAATTATTTTTAGATTTTTTTATTTCTTTTATATCTTGAATGAATAGTTAATTTAGACACAATTATTTCATATCTTTTTATTTCTAACTTTTTAGGATATTACAATTCTTTCCCTATACCATTTTGTAAATCACAAAGGGGTAGAATTTGGGGAGAATGTTATTAAGGGGGATATTTTATCTAAAGGAAGATATATTTATATAGGGTAAATAATTTTAGGAAGGTAAAACTATTTAAGGAATACTTATTATTAAGGGGAGAATTCGAAGTAGCGATGCTTTTTATTAGAGTAATAATGATGAAGAAAAAGAAGTTATTAACTCAAGGGGAGTTATAATGAGTAAAGGAAATTTCTTTTGAAGTATAACTTTATAGTTATTAAAATGAAAAAGGTTATAAGTATTTTAAAGTTAATATTTTATTCATTTTTAAGTTCTTTGTTTTGTGCTTTCCAAAAATGGGGAGATTGTTGAGTCGAAAGTTTTACTATATACTTTTCTTTTCCTTAGTTTTAGAAATCACAAAAACTTTCTTAAAAATACATTTCAATAAATTTATATATCCCATGATTTTTAGTCTATTTTTGTGTAAAAAATATTTTTATATCGAACATAGAAATTGAACTAATTTAAAATGAATACAAACTTTTATTATTAAATCTGATCCATTGAACTGACAGTGCGTCTGATACATCGGACCAGCTAGTATTATGACTAGTGGTTTGAAAAGTGTTCCATATTTCAAACTAACCAAAGTCATAACCATCATACTAGAAATAGTATTGATACATTGTAATAACCTTTTTTTAGTTCATCAGATTGATAAATAGTATTTTAGTCCATTGGAATATCCATGTTTATAATTAGAGTATTTGGAATTGTTTCTATGAGACAGATTTCTTTTTATCATTATAATAGTGATAAAGAAAATTAAATCAGATAGAATTATTTTGTTGAGCTATAAAGTTAAGAACAAATGGAGCCATTTAAACCAACTATGAGAATCAAGGAAATATGATTATTGGAGTAATGACTATAAATAGGAGTGAATTCAAGGATATTGGAATTACTGTGTTTTCAACTCAACTCGTCTGAAATTTTTCTCTACCTAAATATATCATTCCAACACTTTGTAATTTCTTAGAGGGTTGTAATTATAATGAATCCATGTGAGGATTGTAAATTCTTTAGAACATTTTTTTTATTCACTATGTTTGATCATGGTATTGATCGAGGTCTTCTAGGTATAGAAAGATAGGTGAATCCAATTCATCGGATCGAGGGCTTATAGGGATAGAAAGATAGAAATATACTGAACATCGTATCGAGGGATCCCAAGGGATTGGAAGATAGATACATTTTGATCATCATAACTAGGGATTTTATATTAATGAAAGATATATCTTTATAGTAGGTATTGAAATTGTGGAGATCATAATTCATGATTTCTATCTTCCTTAACTCTTAAGTTTAAAGCGTATAATTACATTTTATAAAGATTGGAAGTCATTCTTATTTTTATAATATTTTTTACTTATTTCTATAAGTTTAATATTCTAATGTGAATTTACATTATAAATTCATTTATTTACTTAAATTTCTAATAAACTATTTTATTGTTGTGTCTATGATACTGATAACAACTCTGATATATTAGACATATTTTGGAATTGATTTTAACACTATGATCATCAGATGAATCCAGAGACTGATATTTTTGACTTAAGAGGTTTTGTGTTTTGTCTTAATTTAAATTTTTTCAAACAATTAACCCCCTATTATAGCCATATTATACTCTTATAATCCATCCTAAAGGAGGAAGAGAAAGAAATAAAATAAAGATGCTTGTTGAAATACATTAACTATTCTTCAGGTATCCTCCTTAGGTTTTCCCTAAATCCGTCCAAAGTTGGATTTATACACAAAATAATTATTCTAGTATCAGGGGAGAAAAGTTGGGAAGTTATTTTGGTAGGGTTTGGTTGATACAAATGGCTTTACATGTATGAATAATGTGGGAGAGAGAGTGCCATTTTATAATTGAAAAGAAGTGTCATTCTTGTAAATACCCAAAATTATTCACTATTGGGAGGTATCCCTTACCTCATGTGCCTCTAAAATAGATCAATAATATATGGGAGGATTTATGTGTTATAGAAACACTTCCACCACACAAAAATAAATACATTTTTTTCATTTTTTCCTTAGTCTTTAATTTTACCCAATTTTACCCTTTTAGTTTTTACAATGGAAACTTGTATCTTTTTATTCACCTAGGTAAATTATCCATTAAGACTAAAATTAAAATAATATTGATCAGATAATTTATACCTACTTCATCCAAATATTAAATCTAATTTATTAAATAAAAATCCATTATCTGTGTGAAAATAATTTTAATACAAATGCATGTAATGCACAAAATCTTATTTTAACCTTAATGTAATTAATTCTAACTGTTTTCACTAATCATTATGGTAAAAATTAAGTTGAAATTATTAAATAATATAAATTACTCTGATTCCAAATATGGAATCCAATTTTCTAAATTCAACTCATATAAGTGGTAGAATTTATTTTAAAATTAATCTCGTAGACATGGTGAGAAATCTGGTTTATAAAGTTAAAAGTTTCAAAAGTTTACAAAGTTTTTATATCTAAATTAAATATAAAATTTATTTCAATAAAACTAAATTGTATTAATATATGTATAATTTAACTAATTATACTTTAAAACAAAGTTTAAATACAATTGAAATTTGTAAATAATTTAGTTGAAAAGATAGTTTTGAATTAAAATTTAGTATTTTTTACTATTCATTAAAAATGAATCTTTTGAGGAAAAAAACACAAAAAATAACCCTAAGATAAAATGATATTACGATTTCAAAAATGATTGTTATTTTAGTAAAATAATTTTATATAATTGGAATGATTTTTAAATAAGTTTATATAAAAAGGTGACAAAAATTATTTTTAGAAGAATAAAATATTGGTTTAAGTATAAAATTAGATTTATACTTATTTATTTTCTACATAAGAAGAATGTTAAATAGTTTATTGAATATAATATATATATATATATATATTTCATTAAAATCATTCACCAAACGTGATTAATTTAACTTATTGAGAGAAAACATATTTATTTTCATAAAATTATTTTTTAAAAAAGTATTTCTTTCATATTCAGAGGGTTTTTATTTTAATTTCTAATTAATTGGTTAGAAAATAATTATTTATATAAACATGTGTAAACCATATTTCCATAATTTAGTTAATCATATTCATACCTTCTATTCCAATGTCTAGGTGATAACTATCATATTAAATAATAACATTTTAATTGTATTTAATGTTTCATTTATACATGGTGTTGTGTGTAATATAAGATAAAATCAGGATTTTCTGTATCATAAGACAAAATTAGTTTTGTATATAACAAAAACTAATATTTGTGTTGTGTGTATATTAAAATATTGAACGGATTAAATTTATTTGAAAAACTATATTTCACAAAAATACCATGGTGTTACAGATTCAATCGAATGCATAAAGACTTCTATTAGATTGCATGACACAATCTAGAAATCGAAAACTTTTCAAAAAGTATAGAAGAGACCACACAGCTAAATAGATAGACTATATGGCGGATCAATTAACCATGGTGAAAATATCATAAATGCCTCAAGTGACTGCAAGAGTAAACAAAGAAACCACAATAGAAAATGGAGCAACTACATGGTATATCTAATGAATCATATCAAACATATGAAAAAGTATTATAGCGATCGCATGTTGTAACTGATCGACCATAAGGTAAAACTGAGCAACCTCCTGACAACGTTAGAAATTTGGAAAATTATTGAAGTGACCACGCATTTAAGTGGAGCGAACACATATTGAAGTGAAGTGACCACATGACCATATGATAGACCGCATGAATAGTAAATTAATTTAACTAGAGTGTTTGTCTAATTATTTAATCAACTATGAAGTATCAAGATAACATGACAAACTTGCATAAACCATGTCTAATTAGATTTATATTTAAGTAATATATTTCAATGACTAATAGTGGATAATTCAATTCAAATTCAACGCATTTAAGATATCTAGATTTTGTGTTGAATATGTGGATTTATATTGATTATTCTTTAATGGAAGTTTGGAAGAAGAGTTTCTATATTTATATCAATAAACTAGTCATGGAGAAATATTGATCGAAAGAGTGGACACACAAAATATTACTCTGATTCAAATCCTACGATACTTTATTTTTTGCTTTGCATCTTAGAAAATTATTTGAGAATAAATCTAATTATTTCATCATCATAGAAAAAAAGGGATTGGGAAGAGAAGAGAACCTTGATGGTCAAACAAAACTCAATTAGTGTCAATGTTGTATCGAACTTCACCACTCTCTCTCTTTCTCAGTTTTAACTTACTTTTGTGTTATTATTGTATTATTTTTATATCTTCTTATAACTCCCATAGTATTTTAAAGAGAGGTAATCAAATACATATTTTCCTTTCATTCTATATTTTTTATCCCATGAACAACTATGAAATAGGCTTGGTGATATCCTGGACATCCTTCTGTGTAGTTGTTTTTATAAAACCTAATCTAGGTTGTGTATCAGTTTATTAGGTTTAATAAATGTGCATGATGGTGGGTCACATTCAAGTGGAGAGGACTCAGTCTCAACTTGATATTGAACCTCTTATTTTTATTTTCATAGTGTGTTTTTATTTACTTTCTAATTCTCTATTTTAACCTTAATATTTATTGCACTTTAATGAATATGATAGCTAACTTTTACCAATGATATAGCTATTGGTTTATGTGAGTAGAGTAATCTTGAAAGTTAGGATAATTTCAATTTATTCTGATCGATTCATGATCAATCCCATTAGAGGTTATTACAGAACATCAAATGAGTTATACCTAATATATTGGTTAACCACATGTTTTCTAAATTAAGGGTTTTCACTTAAAATATAAATTAATAAAAAAACTATTGGATTCTCAATTCAACCACTCTTGGTCATTCCACTCTAACCAATAATTAAAATCATCAAATGAAAAATTTTGCAATTAATATGTGCTCAAGGAATCTAAAAACATGAAATATATCCACTATATATGTCTAAAAACTACTAAAACATCACCTAAAATTATAAAACTAAAATTATTACAACATAGTAGGATCCATGAAGTTATGATTTTCCAATCTAGTCTAAAAGAAAAAAATAATCACCGCAAACAACCAAAAATAGTGAAAACTTCTCTATCCCCAAACCAAGAGTAGTTGACTCAACGTGGATTGGTCTGTACTCTCACATTTTATTTGAAATCTATTAGCTTCTTAGAGAGGAAAATGACGGGATATGAGATATATATTTTATCCTTTATATTTAAATCTTGATCTATGATATTTTCGTGTTTCAGTGATCACCATTATATTTTAGAAATCGGTTCACTCTAGTCATTGAAATTTATCATTTTATTCAAGTTCATTTGAATATAAAGTGTAATTACCCCAACCCCAATATCCTGGATCTGGTGTCTTACTTTATTACATTGACATAGATAAAAGATGTGAATCCCAAAGGACCAATCAGTTTAGAAGTTTTGGAATCTAGATTTCATACATGAACACTACATTAAAACTTGAAATGAAATACAATATAGAAACTATATTAGAAACAGCCATAAGATATCAATTTTACTTTACATGGTCTTGGAATGGCCTCTAAGTGGCAATGATATACCCTTTCATGACAGTAGGGTTTCCTCTCCAGATCTTGATCCCTTCTCTCCTCTTCCCTCTGGTTTGTCTCATCGGCTCGGTGGTTGCGCTCTTCTCAGCATTGATGCATCTTTTAGTTTTGCGACTTGGATTTAGATCCTACTTCATCTAGGCACTGGCGTGCTTCGGTGTGCAGGGGCTCTGCTTCATCTACAATGTGATCTGGTGAGTCTTGATGGTCGAGGCCCAGGGTTGGTGATGGCCTCAGATCTGGAGGGTGACTGCAGTATGGCGGGCCAGCAAGGGGTTTTGTTGCTGGATCCAATTCTAGAATCAGTGGCATGGCGTCATGTTGGGAGAGATGTTATGGCCCTATCCGGTGGGAATGGCATTGGCCCCAAAGCGATGAGGAGGGGAGGGAGGATTTTTTGTGTCTGGAGGCTCTTTGTTCCTTCCAACAGGTCCAATCATGGTGTTTTATTCATTTTTTTATCTGTGATGCTGTTGTGAATCTATGGAAGTGAAACATATGGATAGTTCTTACTATTATTCACGTTTTCACTTCTGTTTTCTATTGTTTCTGGCACTGGACGCTAGTGAGGGTGCATTTACAGTCTAGTTCTGAACGGATCCATGTCCAGAGCAGTGTTTCTCGTTCAGAGCGGCCCAAAATCCTTCACCAGTGATGTGGGGTTGGGACATCCAGTCTTATATGATATTGGACTGGCTTTACGTCCTTTGGATTGTATTATGGTTACTTCTGCAGCTACAGTGGTGGTTGGGAGTCATGAGGAGTGAAGAGGGGCTTGTTTGGTGCTGTCTTGATGGAGGATGACTCCTGGAATGCTGTTTTATGTCATCATATTATGTTCATGGTTTGGAGAATTGCAACTGGTCTTAGTTTGATCCTGAAGGTGGAAATGTTGTTCTTCTAGACTTGAACATTTGGATAGGTCCCATTGGAGGTGCTAGAGCTAGCGTTTCATTTTTTCAGAGCATTATATATTTGTTTGAGAGGGTATGATGTCATCCATCTAATCGGTCTTGTGCTTTTTCATAGGACAATTGCTTGTCGAACAGCCTTACAATGGTGGAGAGCTTCATCATGATCATTTTCTAGGGAGTGGTAGTTTATTATTGTTAGTCTGGTTTACTATTTTTGTTCTTCAGGTGTGATTTGTCTTATGTCTATGGAGTCTATTAGGGTTTCCCCCTTCCTCTCTTAAAATGGAGCTTTATCAAAATAATAAAAATGTTAAAGGCATTGAATCCATTGGATGGATTAGAAACACCCATAAACTCCTAGATTATCCCTACAAGTAATTCATAATATACATCTTTGCATCCTGGGGAAAATAATACATAATATAGGGGTGAGATAAGATGCTCAGTAAGGGTAAGTAATACAACAGAAGCTAATATAAACAGTAATTCATGGTGAATGACAAAGAAACACATGCCATTATATCACAATCTTGATCATAATATGACATGAATAAAATATGAATAAATAATGTCGTATAAATAATAACATGAGAATGAAGCTTAACCATATATATTTTACTAGTCAAATATTTACATGGATTATCAATTACTAATATCATAATTAGTTAATGCATAATGACAGACATCATAAACATATTATCGAAGCCTCGACCAAGACGTGAAAATAAACGGTTAAGGCCTCAGCCAAATCCATTTCTATTTTGTCTCATGAGACCTACCAATGAATCAAGGGTATCTATAAGGCCCCACCCATCACATACTAAGTCCAATTCATTCCTCATATCAATGGGGTTAAACATAAATAACATATACATATGAAATGTAAATAATATTCCCCAATATATAAATATAACCACTAACCATTCTGAGTATTATGGTGAATGGTATAAAGATAGCACATCCACAATCAAACTGATCAGAAACCATTTAATAAAATACAGTATATGATAATCATAAGAGATCAATACAATAAATCATAAAATTCAATATAGGTTTTTATATAGATTAAAATACTCTAATAAAATCATCGAGGAATTCTTGAGAGAAATAGCCCTTTTACTTTTCTAAGAAGAGTACTTTTGGAAAAATAATTTGTATTTTTCATAATGTTTTGTTTAAACCCATTAATGAAAAAATATAGTTTTTCCTGAAAATATTAGTGATTTTATAAAAATAATGTTTTCTTAAAACAAATTATGGATGGTACTTGAAAATGGGTAATAAATTGAGAAGTTCCTTTAACCGGGCTTGCATATCGGGAAGAATTAAGAAGGGAACCTTTTAAAACCTGTGCTTCCCATAAACAAAAGATAAACTGATTTGGATACATGAGTTTGGAACATATAAAAATAATTTAGAATATGTATATCAAAAATTAATAATTACATTGGTTTATAGAGGGATAAAGTCTAACCTGAATGAAATTGGAGGTTCATGAAGAAACCCTTACCTTAGGTCTGAAAGTGTTCCGCACATGACATTAAATCCTTATATAATAAAATTAAATGCATTAATTAATTAATTAATAACCTTTTATAAATTTATTTTATTTAATATAATTTTATTAAGTTTATCTATGCTCTTTTTGATGAGTTATAAGATACAATTTTATCGTTCAGGAGCGTTCATTTCCTTGGTTTTCATGATAGGTTTACTTGTATATGAGTACGGAAGTTCATGTAAAATGGGAATAGATATCAAAAACTAAATTTAGATGCTATTAACGAATATAAAGAAGATTAAATGGTTATACAATTAATTTTTTTAATTGGGGATAGGATGAAACATTGGATAATATGTTAGTGAAAATCATTTGGATTATTTTAGCGGTTTTTTGATCATCACAAATTAGTTTTATTTTATTAATTAAAATATTGTATATATAATAGTTACATAACATTAAATAGTATGTAATAAATATTTTATAATCTTCTTTAACCATAAAAATGGTTTTTTGACAAGCTTTGAAGGCGTTAATGGAAATTGAAACCTCTTCATCCTTGAATGCGATAAATCAACATATCACAGAAAATGTTTTTATTTTTAGAACAAAAGGAGAGGGAAGATAATTGATGATGAATTATTACCTAAGCATAATAACATTAAAATATATAGAAGATAATAGAGATATAATGTCACTTTTAGATATAAGGGTGAGGATAAAATAAGAAAATAATAGAACTTGAAAATAAATTAAAAGAAAAAAAAAGGTTTTTACCTCTTGATTTTCTCTTCCTTGAGAACCTCCTTAGGGAAAAGGGTTTGGTCTTTTGATGAGACCAAGGGCTTCTGGATGTAGGGGAGGGTTTAAGGAATATTATTGGTCAAAAATTGGATAAGGTACAATGTTTGGAAGGTGTGACGAGAAAGGGTGGTGAATGATGGTATTTATAGTGGAGGAGAGTGGTGTTTTTTTAATATTTTATTCATTTGTTTATTATTTTAGCTCAAGACTACAAATACATTGAGAATTATCAATAAATATATTAAAATAATTAAGGTTTTTTCAAGATTATGGTTCTTACATTAGTGATGACTCAAGGAATAGTGTATTTAACTTATAATGTATTTATACAAAATATTATCATATTTTACTATTCACAAAATTCAAGTATTTTAGAAAAATAAAAAAAATACCCTAACCGTTTATCAATGAGTAGAATTAAAAAATGGAATCCATTTTATAAAAATAAATTTTCAAATATGAGAAATTTAATTTTTAATTAAAATATTCATTTATTCAAAAAATACCAATTTTAATATTATAAATGATTTTATGTGTCACGACCCGACCCAACGGGGATCGAGCCGAGACTCCCCAAGCCCGCCTCCAATAGGCTGGGGGCTAGAGACCAGTGTTGAGTAGGCTATCACACACATAGGAGGCATTAGCCTAAGGTACCTACACACACGCACCCACAAACACCTCCTTGAAACAGTGCAGATATGTATAAAAAAACTGAAAAGGAAAAGCATGCATACATCTATCCCAAACTAGATTGAATGAAAAGTACAAAGGTAAAAACATGTCCCAAAAAAGGAAAAATAAAAAAGCGTTCAACCACCTCAGAAGGAGGGAAAATGCTTCCAAAAGAACCTGCCAGTAAGCTCCTCAACACAGCTCCAGTAAACACCCCGGCCAGTCTCGCTCACTAAGCTCCGCCTGCTCTGGGTCCTCCTGGAACTCCGTTGAAAGGCCTGTGGTCTGCATAAGACACGAACATGTGTGGGAAAAGTCCGTGTAGGGTTGAGTATATAAAATACCCATTAGGAACCCCCAAAACCCCAAAATAAAAGGGAGAAACAAAAAGGCAACAGTCAGATCATCCCATCCAGAGGGAACCCAAACGAGAGGGAAACTCTATCTCAAGACCATCCATTGCTAAACATGACTAGTCAGCTCAACTCAGGTGTATGCCCATACATACACCATGAACATCTTCTTAGGTATATGACCATACATATACCATGACCAAACAGATATACTCAAACCACACACAACTAATGATATTCAGATCGAAGGTTAATCATTGAAAAATATTAAGCTCCATGAATTTGATCGAATAAATCATCAATACAAGGTAGGGGATACTTGTTCTTTATTGTTATGGCATTGATCTCTCTATAGTAAATGTATAACCTTATAAATATATATATCTTCTTAACAAAAAGAACAGGGGATCATCATGGAGAAAGACTAGGGTGAATAAATCCTTTATTAATCAACTCCTCTAGTTGTTTCTTTAGATCCACAAATTATATAGTGACCATTCTATTAGGGGTCTTTGATATGGGCCTTTAATCATGAATTAAATCAAGGGAAAACTCAATTTCTCATTTTGGAGGATGTCCATATAAATCCTTTGGAAACACATCAACATATTCTTACACAATAGGTACATCCTCTATTTGAGAATTATTTTCCTCACACATAGTTATTTCACTCTCTTCCTCCCCAATAATTGAATTTTGTAGATCTAAAGGGGTGGACCTATATAAGAATAGATGGTGATGTTTCTTATCTAAACCTTAGGTATTTTTTATCATCATCATCACAAATTGTAATCTCTTTCTTATTAAAATAAATTTTCACATCATGGTCTGAAATCCAAACCATAACGAGGATTATATAAAATTCAATCATGGGTATGAGAATGAGATCAACAGATAAATAATGATTATATTCCCTAATGGAAACCGATTAACAGAACTTTTTGGCAACGATACTTCCCTTAGGAGGTTTGACTAACAACTCCCTTGTCAAATCAAATTGGAAATATCTAATTTTATTAGAAAACTGGTAAGATAAGAAACAATATGATGATCTAGAATCAAATGATGCATTCTCTGAATTTGAGGAAACCATTAAATTACCCGCCACCACTTCATTTGGAGCTTTAACCTTAGTAGTAGTGATCTCATAAGCTTGGCCTTGCTCCCTTGGCCCTTTCTGAGGTAAGTTTACCTGGAGCTTAATAAATTGTAGACGCCGAAAAAGTCCGTAACTCCCGGAGGAAGTTTTGAAGTGACTAAGAGAAGCCATATTCGGAGTCAGAGGCCCGATCCGGAGGCCCAGGAAGAGGTGCGTGAAATAAAGGAGGATCTGCGTGAAATAATGTTGTGTGCGCGAAGTATCCCCAGAATTCGCGTAATCGAGCCGATGAGCCGCACAATATTTGCGCGCCCCTGTTCCGTGATTCGAGATTTTGCACGCCAACTGCTCCCAGCGCGGAAGATTGTTCGCACCGCCTGGATTCTGTGCCGGATGGGGTCTATAAATATAAGGCGACCCCCAACAGTTAGGGGGTTGAGGAATTCAGATCTTCTCTCGGGCGCACAATTCGACTCCCCCCGCGCACAAAATGACTTCCAGGTAATCTCTTTTTTCGCGCAACTTTGCCCCGGGGTTCCCCTTTGCGCGCAACGCCACCGAATTAAGTGAATTTTCCCCCTCCTCTGGGTTCCTTCCTAGCACGCAATCCATGTCAAGTGCATGTAATTCCCTTACATGTGCGGAATACCCCGCGTGCCATTCCCTCGCCACGCGTAATTCCCTGGCTCCAATTGCGCGCTATCCCGGTGTTTTGCGCGCAAACCTTCTCTTTGCACGCGCAAAACCCAGGACCCTTCACCTTGACGCCCCTTGGCTACATTTCCATGCCGTCACCTGATGTATCCCCTACCAGGCATGCACTCCATGCGTTGTTTTCCCGCACGGCCTTCCAGGCTCGTGCGAAGTAACCTCAAGGTCCCTTGGGTGGTGTTTCCCATTGCGTTTCTTTTCCTTATTCTTCTCTGCATAGGCACGCTAACGGCTATTGATTCTTCTCATAGCCACGCTAACGTGGACCCCCCCCAGTGGTTCGCCCTGCGGCCCCCCTTCACTATGGCCTTGCCGATGCCTTCCCTCCCACAAGGGGTAGAGGGCGTTGGGCATGTAAGCCCTAGGGGTGTGGAGCGAACCCACCTCGTCCAAGCTGCATGGCGTTAAACTGCTAAGTACCTCATCCTTAACACATGATGTTAAACTGTGGTCTGACCCCGTGCTTCGCACGCAGGGTACCCCCAGCTCAGACATTTTTTACACCTCTCGTCACCACGGGAATGGACTCTTCGTCACATGGAATGAGATCCTCCTTGTCGTAGTGGCGTTTGTCCGTGGGGGAAGGGTTGCCTTAGAGCGTAAGCCCCTGGCCTCTCTTATGGAAGGTTGCACCCGTTCATCTCCGTAATTCCCCCTGCCAAGGTCAGTGGAGTCCCTTTCCCACTGTGCTTTGTCGCACCACGGGCCTCCACCCTGGAGTAAGCCCCGACACCCAGGGCCGCTAACCACGCATAAGCCCCTGCTTCCTCTTTGGGCCGCTCAACGCGTAAGCCCCATACCGCTTCTCACGGACGCACCCTTCGAGACGTGATCATCTGGTCCCTACTGCCTCTTGTTTCCCACACCGAGCATGACTCACGTGGGCATAGAGCATGCATCGACCATGACATCCTCCTTTGGGCCACCTCAGAGCGTAAGCCCCATGCCAGCGAACTACGTGGACTTTGATCCGTGCTAACACATGGTACGTAGGAAGCCTCCTTGAGGTTCAAGCCCACCACCCGGTTGTTCCGACCTCTCCACATCAGTTCCATACCCACCATGGGCCACCTCAGAGCGTAAGCCCCATACCCACCATGGGCCGCCTCAGAGCGTAAGCCCCAAATTCCTCTTCCCGCATGACGTTAAACTGTATGCCCTCATCCCGCATGACGTTAAACTGTATCTCATCTCGCATGACGTTAAACTGTATCTCATCCCACATGACTTTAAACTATATCCCCCCTCTTGGGCTGCCTCAGAGCGTAAGCCCCATGCCAGCAAACTACGTGGACTTTGATCCGTGCTAACGCATGGTACGTAGGAAGCCTCCATGAGGATCAAGCCCACCACCTAGTTGTTCTGACCTCTCCACGTCGGTTCGATACCCACCATGGGCCACCTCAGAACGTAAGCCCCATACCCACCATGGGCCGCCTCAGAGCGTAAACCCCAAATTCCTCGTCCCGCACGACGTTAAACTGTATGCCCTCATCCCGCATGACGTTAAACTGTATCTCGTCCCGCATGACGTTAAACTGTATCCCCCCTCTTGGGTCGTCTCAGGTCATAAGCCCCATGCCTCACTCCATCATCCATCATGATCCTTACCCGGGCCGCCACATCCCGGTGAGATCATGCCACTCCACCCCACTCCATAGTATCCGAGAAGCCACCCATGTGATGGCCCCAACATCGGTGTTCCCCCTAGGGGGTCCTTCAATCCGATCCACTCTCAGTGTTTCGATCAGTTCGATCCATCTCTGCATGACGTTAAACTCGCGACATACCCCGTGTTAAACATGGGAAGCTGAGGAAAACCTCAGACGGTACACATTCCCCATGTTTGATGTGGGATGCATCAGGCTTCCGCGCCCTCGAGAAGCCCCGTGATAATGGTCAGAAGACAGACATGCTGATCCCCAGCGTCAAGACATGCCAACGACATCCCAACGTGACCTTTCTCCTCACCGAAGGTTTCTGCCCCGACAAGACCCATTGGAGCGTCTTGACGGAAGCAGCGTAATTAACTAGTGTCCATGAAGATATGGCACCAGGAATGAGCTTCACAAACCCGTCTTAAATCTATGAGGGAGACCCAGATTAGGTGACGAGATCCAAGGAGGAATCCATGGAAGGAAGAACCATCATCCCATCATCCCGGTTTCGATCAAGGAGAAGACGTCCAATAATAAGGAATGGATGCCGCCCGCCTTTGGAAAGCGGGAATGCGAGGCTGCGAGCCGCGCGTCCACCAATGCGTGACGGACACGCGCGAGCGCCCTAGTGCAAAAGCGTCGGAAACCTAAAATGGTGAACCCGACGTGAATCTCTTCTCCTCAATATGGGGACTGGTAGCGTTCGGGATGTCGGAAGATCAGCATGTCACCAGGTCCGAGTATGTAGAGACCTGAAGCTTATCGTACATGGACATTACATTACATTTGCGGAATACATAGTACATAACAAAAACACACACACAAGGACCGTAATAGTTTAGTGTCTTTGGAAACTCGGAACGTAATCTTCTAATAGTGGTGAAAGATCCTCAATATCTCCCATAAAGATCTTCCCTTTTTTTTACCTAAAACCATTCTTTATATCCTGGGGAAAAGAAAACATAAAAGGGTGATCTCAAATGCTCAGTAAGGGTAAACAAAATAAAATCAATCACATCATATTCATAAGAACATAACTTTTGGAAATCTTAACCTGCAAAAGAGAGCATAATTGCATAACATGGGATAAATCATAGTAGTGAAATGAAATCCCAATAAGCATAACTTAAAACATGAAACTTTGTGGCATACACACATAATCATAGATAATCATTTCTTGTTAGTCAAGACTCATTTCCAAGACTATCTTAGTGGAAAAAGTCCATTTCTGAACCGAGTGACCCTCGTTTCAGTCCTGTTTCACTGAACAGGTATAACCATCCATTCCAGCCATGTCTATCTCATGAGCTATAAAATATTTACCCAATGCATTGGAGGGAGATATAGGTCCCACCCATCTCATAATGATACCATTCTTATGTGTGCCACAAAATCATAAATCATACATCATTGCATAACCCATGTAATAAAAATGGGAATCTTAAACATCATGTCATCATAAAACAATTCATATACGATAAAGGAATTCATAAAAATAATTCCATCACAACATAATCAAATCAATGTAATAACAGGGATAAAAACAGAACCCTTTATTATCTTATATGGAAAATAATTTTGATAAAACACTTGAACTTCATTCTTGAGGAAAATATCCTTTCTACTTCAAAAACATTTTCCTTTCTTAACATGTCATACAATTTTAAACTAAAAGAAGTTGATTAAAAATAAACTTGAGAACTTGTAAAGGAATATTCTTGGAAATAATGTTTTAAAAATCCATTCATGTCGTATAAGTTAAAAAAAACATTCTTCTCGTACTTTTGTCGGAAAGTCAAAAAGTACCTTGTACGAAAAACGACAAAATATTCCTTTCATATCCTTTACTAAAAACTCACCGAAGGGTAAAATTGGATTTAAACAATTGTAGGTGGATGGAAATAAAATTACATATTGAAGAAACATGGATGTGGATGATAAAATACACCCCAGTAAATACCAAAGATTAGACAATCTCGGATAAAAATGAGATTGTGCTATTTCCCTTACCTTAGGTCCGACTTGCTTTGTGAGTGTCCGAACCTCCTGTATATGATTTAATCATGTTATTGACTTATTCCAGAATCATATTCATTGTTATTATATCATATATGGTCCACTTATGACTTTATATTACCCGTTCTTTTGTAAATTCATGTTAAAGTAGCGTTTTGGGTAAAATCGTCTCATTTGTCGTGCGTGTTTTTAACTTGTAATTATTCATATGATTACTTAATTCCGGAATATAAAACATGATTTATATATATATATATATTCATAATACACATATATAATAAATCAGTAAATGGAAAGAAATACACCGTTCATGGAGACGGTAGTCCGTACGTATGCATGAACGCTGTTTTCGTTTCCTTATTGAATTGAATGGAATTAAGTAGATGACATACATATAAATATAAATAATTCCAGTATTATTAGGTCATATGTTTCATTAGTACTTATTATATATACTTTATAATCATTCATGAATGGTCAATCATTGAGAATGAATCTCATCGCGTCGTGGAGACGGTAGTCCGTACGTACGCACGAGCGATGATATTGTTCCCATGGTCGTGGAATTATGTTGAAGTGTATGTATACTATTTCAGTATCAATATCACTTTATAATAATAATATATAGTTACTCATTACACCATTATACCCATCCTTGTAAGGCGGTGGTGGAAAATAGATTACACCACGGCGTGGAGACGGTATTCCGTACGTACGCACGCGCGGTGATTTCCTTTTTCCGTAGGATGGATAGAAGGTTAATTAGAGTTGTTTCATATTTATAATTACATATCAGTATATAAGAAATACTGATGTTATTACTTTATCATGAAACAACTAAAGAAGAAGAAGTTGAAGAAGAAAGAAATTGAAAAAGATCGGTAATGGATATTACCTCTTTTTGACGCGCCTTTTCTTAGCCTCCACTTAAAGAACTAAGGATGGTCTTTGAAGAATACCAGGACCTCTATGATGATACTAGGGAATTGTAGAAGGTATTTTGGTAGGGGATGGCCGATCTTGAGTTCTCAAATTGGTGTGAGGAGGAGGGGGAGGAGGTGCCCTTTTATAAGGGAGGAGAGGGGCACCTTAGGAATATCTCAAAATATTATTTTATAAAGTAAAAATCGGTTTATAATGGTTCAAAAGGGTCTTATTTCGAAGCTGAAGTTGGTATGGGTCTAAATCCTATCATCAAATAGGATATAGACAAGTTTAGGGTATTATTTTAACCTTATCAATTAGATTTAACTCTATGTTAAATAATTTAACTTTTACCGTGTCTTTTTGTTTTCTTACACTATATGGTTAATACACTTACTATAACATGCCAAAAGAACCCCAAATTATTTATTATTAATATATATATCCTTATATAAGTCATTTTTCCGAACCTTATATTTTTAGGAATAAAATAACAATTAATAATATAATATTTGATTTAAAAAATATTTTGTGTCAATTTTGACACTATTTGATTTATGATTTTTGTGAAAGTAATAACAGAATTATATGTTCGAACCAAGTTGATTAAATCAACACTAATATATCATAGTAACCTAGAAAATTAGTGGAATTCATAAAAAGTCTCAAATTACATTTATTTTGGTGTTTATAACATCAATTATGTCAATATTTCATTAATAAGATAATTACTGCATCATCTTTGTGTCATAAATAAATTAAATTATATGATGTCTAAAAATCACAAATAAAATACCATCATGTAGGAAATCTTTTTAGCTTTCTAATGAATATTTACAATCGAATGTATCTTATGCAAAACCCTATATTAAAAATGTTTTAGTAAATATACTTTGATTTTAACTCTTTTAACACTTCTTTGAATTAAATAATAATAAATGTCCTAATCTAATCCAAGTGGGCCTAAATGATAATATTTTAAACTTAAGGTTGTTTTTGGTCGAGATACACTTGTCCAATAGAATTAGGACATGTGTTAGGGTAATATTAATATCATTCTTACCCTTAATTACCCTATTTACTTTTAACTGTGGTAAATAAAAGTAAAAAGTTACTATTCACCAAAAATTATTTTCATCTCATTGAACCAAATTTTACTTACTGACATAAACCGTGTCTCCCGGATTTTTGAAATTCCATTCACAGAAGCGGTAAAATTAAGTTTTATGAAAAATTCAGTTTTTAAGTACCACTTAGTAGTTTCACTATTCATAAAAAATTGATGTTTTTCAGAAAAATGCCAAAATTTCATCCTAAGCTATATTTCATATTCCAAATTCAAAAATGAAGTCTATTTTACCAAATTCATAACATTGAAGTTGCATTAATTAATTTTATAATTAAATCCCACTGTTAAAACAAATAGCGTGTTTTTAAGAAACAATATCTATCAAAAGATTGACACTTGATTATGTCTGGTTTAAATGTGAAATTACATTCAATGACCAACATTGTATTAAATTGTAAAAATATATTCTAAATATACTTTAAAACCACTAAAATTAATAAATTATCACTATTAATTATTTCGATTAAAAAAGTTGTTTTTAATTATAATTTAGTAATTTTCACTATTCATGAGAATATGAAAGTTATCCGAAAAGTACCAAAATTTCACATTAAGCTAAATTCGATACTCCGAATCCAAAAATGAAGTCCATTTTGAGAGCTAAAATTTCTAAAATTCAAAAAGTGGTTATTACTATTCATAACGGCTAGTTTTAATAATATTTTAATAGCATATCATTGTTTCGTGAAACTCAATATTGCGTACTACACACGCTATCGAGGAAGGTTGTGATTGCGTGTAATGCAAGGTAAGTCAAAGATGTGTGTTGTGCAAGCTCCTTTTTGTGTAGCGTACAACACAAGACATTAATAAAATTAAAAAGAATATTTTTCATAAAATCTCGAGCTGTTACATTCTACCCCCCTTAAAATGAATTTCTCCCTCGAAATTCGTCGGGGTTATAAATGGTTTACTATTCGAAAGTTCATTTAATAGAAACCCACATCGTAAAAAGGAATATAAAAACCAATATTTAAAAACAAAAGTATGAAACGTAACGGTTACCCAAATAAACTAATCACTGGGTTTCCACATAGGTGAAAATATGGATATGGAAGAGAAATATAACCATCATTTTCTGATGAAGAGTGGTAGAGAACATGGATATGGAAAAGCCAGTAATCACAAAGCCATAAATTTGTGACGATCTAAGGTACCATCTGATTCATCAGATATAAGATCACTAGGACAACATTTTTGGTTTTCCAGATCATTTCCCTAAAGTTAAAGAATTTGAATTAGAATAAATACTTACTTTATGTTGGTACAACCTCACTGTTGTTCATTCCTTTTACAATTTCCACTTCATCTCTTAAATAAATGAAGTTGAATTTGTTATTCGTGAAGTGTTAGCAGATCAATTGATAGAATGACGGGTCATTCCATCTGTCTCAAAAGGTTAGCAAAATTTATATACATAAGTCGATCTATAGTGAGATTAATCATATATGGTTCCTAAAATGGACTTATACTTTATATATCATACTGCTTAATATAATAAAACTAGTTTCTACTAAATAGGGACTTCCTGTAGGCCAGTGGTAGACGATAAAGGCCAGTCGCACTTCGGTTGTGGGTTCGATTCCCACAGCCTTGTCCGACGCGATGGGCTGTCGCCCGTTCTGCAGGTTGTCCTTTTTCTAAAACTATATTACTATAACATCCCATCGAAAAAAAACTTCTATCCTTAAACAATACTAACTTATGTCCAACATAATCAATTCCAATCTTTAGGCTTATCCATAATACTGCAGTCCACTCTCATAAAATAGTGAAAACGATTACCAGAGATTTAACACCATCGTCGATCCCCATATATCATAAGATATGTTTTGTTGGTCACATTCCAAACATTCAAAGTCCTTATTCATGTATTATCTTGAAAACCTTAGTGAAAACATGAATGCAGTTAAAAGTTAACACTTTCCACATACCAAAATCCTCAAAATTCTATATACTCAAATCATGATATCACTTAGTCCTTATATCAATCATGAGCTCATGAATACTGTTAAACATTTAATTTTCACCTTATCCCTTCATTATGCGCATATCATCTACATTCCAAAAATATCTGAATAACCTTTCATGGATACTGGTAACATTAATAAAACGCTTTTAAAACTCAAGGAAAGACAACAGTGTAACAATCCTTAGATGTCTCTTTATTCCATAGTACCATGATATTTCTTATACAACATTACACATGATAAACATTTAATCATTTCACTACGTTCTTAAACCATTAACCGAGCTTCAACAATTCTTTCATCTCACATATCATTTGTAGTCTCTTCTTCATCATCCACATAAATACTACCCATACGACCATACTGATTCTCTTCAAGAGTCTTTCCCTTATGGCATTGGTTTGCATAATGCCCATACATTCCACATTTAAAACACTTAACCATTTTTGATGTCGTAGAAATACCATTATCCTCATCCATGGTGTTAACTGAACCTTTTCCTTTGCACTTACTTGCTTTGTGTCCTTATTTTCCACACCCAAAGCATCTTCCAGTTCCCTTGAAACATTCTCCTCGATGCCTCTTCCCACATGATTTACATAGGGGAAATTGAACTTTCTTTCCTCTATGATCATTATGAAACTCCATCTTTCTCTTATTAGCCGAGTCAGGAAACTTACCAAATTTTACTTTATTGATCATATTATGAGATTGCTGATTCGGAATAATAATGATGTTTAGACTTCCAAATCCCATTTCATTTGGTTGCTCATAAATAATATCATTACATTGTCCATCATATCCTCCATTATCGTGAATCATCTTGTTTCCAGCCATTTTCTAAAACCCAAAAAGAATAGTGTGAGAGGAAAAATAATGCTAAGGAAAAAAACATAGTAAAGTGGGATTACCTTCAATATCTAACATCTTAGGGTTAATTCTATGATCTTTAGCGTAATTCTAGTACTATAACCTATACGTATACTTAACCTTAGGGACATCCCTAGACATACCTTAGAAATATCTCTAGGGATCTCACTAAAGTTCTCGCATCCTAGTTTCCAAAGGTTGACTAAACCTTTCCTTTGATACCAACTGTAGAGACCCGAAGCTTATCGTACATGGACATTACATTACTTTTTCGGAATACATAGTACATAACAAAAACACACACACAAGGACCGTAATAGTTTAGTGTCTTTGGAAACTCAGAACGTAATCTTCTAATAGTGGTGAAAGATCCTCAATATCTTCCATAAAGATCTTCCCTTTTTTTACCTAAAACTATTCTTTATATCCTGGGGAAAAGAAAACATAAAAGGGTGAGCTCAAATGCTCAGTAAGGGTAAACAAAATAAAATCAATCACATCATATTCATAAGAACATAACTTTTGGAAATCTTAACCTGCAAAAGAGAGAATAATTTCATAACATGGGATAACTCATAGTAGTGAAATGAAATCCCAATAAGCATAACTTAAAACATGAAACTTTGTGGAATACACACATAATCATAGAGAATCATTTCTTGTTAGTCAAGACTCATTGCCAAGAATATCTTAGTGGACAAAGTCCATTTCTGAATAGAGTGACCCTCGTTTCAGTCCTGTTTCACTGAACCGGTATAACCTACCATTCCAGCCATGTCTATCTCATGAGATATAAAATCTTTACCCAATGCATTGGAGGTAGATATAGGTCCCACCCATCTCATAATGATACCATTCTTATGTGTTCCACAAAATCATAAATCATACATCATTGCATAACCCATGTAATAAAAATGGGAATCCTAAACATCATGTCATAATAAAACAATTCATATACGATAAAGGAATTCATAAAAATAATTCCATCACAACATAATCAATTCAATTTAATAATAGGGATAAAAACAGAACCCTTTATTATCTTAGATGGAAAATAATTTTGATAAAACACTTGAACTTCATTCTTGAGGAAAATATCCTTTCTACTTCAAAAACATTTTCCTTTCTTAACATGTCATAAAATTTTAAACTAAAAGAAGTTGATTAAAAATAAACTTGAAAACTTGTAAAGGAAGCTTCTTGGAAATAATGTTTTAAAAATCCATTCATGTCGTATAAGTTAAAAAAACATTCTTCTCGTACTTTTGTCGGAAAGTCAAAAAGTACCTTGTACGAAAAACGACAAAATATTCCTTTCATATCCTTTACTAAAAACTCAACGAAGGGTAAAATTGGATTTAAACAATTGTAGGTGGATGGAAATAAAATTACATATTGAAGAAACATGGATGTGGATGATAAAATACACCCCAGTAAATACCAAAGTATAAACAATCTCGGATAAAAATGAGATTGTGATATTTCCCTTACCTTAGGTCTAACTTGCTTTGTGAGTGTCCGAACCTCCTGTTATTGATTTAATAATGTTATTGACTTATTCCAGAATCATATTAATTGCCATTATATCATATATGGTCCACTTATGACTTTATATTACCCGTTCTTTTGTAAATTCATGTTAAAGTAGCGTTTTGGGTAAAATCTTCTCATTTGTCATTCGTGTTTTTAATTTTTAATTATTCATATGATTACTTATATCATTATTACTTAATTCCAGAATATAAAACATGATTTATATATATATATTCATAATACACATATATAATAAATCAGTAAATGGAAAGAAATACACCGTTCATGGAGACAGTAGTCTGTACGTATGCATGAACGCTGTTTTCGTTTCCTTATTGAATTGAATGGAATTAAGTAGATGACATACATATAAATATAAATAATTCCAGTATTATTAGGTCATATATTTCATTAATACTTATTATATATACTTTATAATCATTCATGAATGGTCAATCATTGAGAATGAATCTCATCGCGTCGTGGAGACGGTAGTCCGTATGTACGCACGAGCGATGATATCGTTCCCATGGTCGTGGAATTATGTTGAAGTGTATGTATACTATTTCAGTATCAATATCACTTTATAATAATCATATATAGTTACTCATTACACCATTATACCCATCCTTGTAAGGTGGTGGTGGAAAATAGATTACACCACGGCGTGGAGACGGTATTCCGTACGTACGCACGCGCGGTGATTTCCTTTTTCCGTAGGATGGATAGAAGGTTAATTAGAGTTGTTTCATATTTATAATAACATATCAGTATATAAGAAATACTGATGTTATTACTTTATCATGAAACAACTAAAGAAGAAGAAGTTGAAGAAGAAAGAAATTGAAAAAGATCGGTAATGGATATTACCTCTTTTTGACGCGCCTTTTCTTAGCCTCCACTTAAAGAACTAAGGATGGTCTTTGAAGAAGACCAGGACCTCTATGATGATACTAGGGAAGTGGAGAAGGGATTTTGGTAGGGGTTGGCCGAGCTTTAGTGCTCAAATTGGTGTGAGGAGGAGGGGGAGGAGGTGCCCTTTTATAAGGGAGGAGAGGGGCACCTTAGGAATATCTCAAAATATTATTTTATATTAAAGTTAAAATCGGTTTATAATGGTTCAAAAGGGTATTATTTCGAAGCTAAAGTGGGTAGGGGTAGAAATCCTATCATCCAATAGGATTTAGACAAGTGTATGGTATTATTTTAACCTTATAAATTACATTTAACTCTAAGTTAAATAATTTAACTTTTATCGTGTCTTTTTGTTTGCTTACACTATATGGTTAATACACATACAATAACATGACAAACGAACCCCAAATTATTTATTATTAATATATATATCCTTATCTATGTCATTTGGCCGAACCTTAGATTTTTAGGAATAAAATAACAATTTATAATATAATATTTGATTTAAAAACTATTTTGTGTCAATTTTGACACTATTTGATTTATGATTTTTGTGAAAGTCATAACAGAATTATATGTTAAAACCAAGTTGATTAAATCAACACTAATATATCATATTAACCTAGAAAATTAGTGGAATTAATAAAATGTCTCAAATTACATTTATTTTTGTGATTATAACATCAATTATGTCAATATTTCATTAATAAGATAATTACTGCATCATCTTTGTGTCATAAATAAATTAAATTATTTGATGTCTAAAAATCACAAATAAACTACCATCATGTAGAAAATCTTTTTAGCTTTCTAATGAATATTTACAATCGAATTTATCGTATGTACAATCCTATATTAGAAATGTTTTAGTAAATATACTTTGATTTTAACTCTTTTAACTCTTCTTTGAATTAAATTATAATAAATGTCCTAATCTAATCCAAGTGGGCCTAAATGATAATATTTTACACTTAAGGTTGTTTTTGGTCGAGATACACTTGTCCAATAGAATTATGACATGTGTTAGGGTAATATTAATATCATTCTTACCCTTAATTACCCTATTTACTTTTAACCGTGGTAAATAAAAGTAAAAAGTTACTATTCACCAAAAATTATTTTCATCTCATTGAACCACATTTTACTTACTGACATCAACCGTGTCTCTCGAATTTTTGAAATTACATTCACAGAAGCGGTAAAATTAAGTTTTATGAAAAATTCAGTTTTTTAACTACCACTTAGTTGTTTCACTATTCATCAAAAATTGATGTTTTTCAGAAAAATGCCAAAATTTCATCCTAAGCTATATTTCATATTCTGAATTAAAAAATGAAGTCTATTTTACCAAATTCATAACATAGAAGTTCCATTAATTAATTTTATAATTAAATCCCGATGTTAAAACAAATAGCGTGTTTTTAAGAAACAATATCTATCAAAAGATTGACACTTGATTATGTCTGGTTTAAATGTGAAATTACATTCAATGACTAACATTGTATTAAATTGTAAAAATATATTCTAAATATACTTTAAAACCACTCAAATTAATAATTTATCACTATTAATTATTTCGATTAAAAAAGTTCTTTTTAATTATAATTTAGTAATTTTCACTATTCATCAGAATATGAAAGTTATCCGAAAAGTACCAAAATTTCACCTTAAGCTAAATTCGATACTCCGAATCCAAAAATGAAGTCCATTTTGAGAGCTAAAATTTCTAAAATTTAAAAAGTGGTTATTACTATTCATAACGGCTAGTTTTAATAATATTTTAATAGCATATCATTGTTTTGTGAAACTCAATATTGCGTACTACACACGCTATCGAGGAAGGTTGCGATTGCGTGTAATGCAAGGTAAGTCAAAGATGCGTGTTGTGCAAGCTCCTTTTTGTGTAGCGTACAACACAAGACATTAATAAAATTAAAAAGAATATTTTTTATAAAATCTCGGGCTCTTACATTCTACCCCCCTTAAAATGAATTTCGCCCTCGAAATTCGTCGTGGTTATAAATGGTTTACTATTCGAAATTTTATTTAATAGAAACCCACATCGTAAAAAGGAATATCAAAACCAATCTTTAAAAACAAATGTATGAAACGTAACGGTTACCCAAATAAACTAATCACTGGGTTTCCACATAGGTGAAAATATGGATATGGAAGAGAAATCTAACCATCATGTTCTGATGGAGAGTGGTAGAGAACACGGCTATGGAAAAGCCAGTATTCACAAAGCCATAAATTTGTGATGATCTAAGGTACCATCTGATTCATCAGATATAAGATCACTAGGACAACATTTTTGGTTTTCAAGATCGTTTCCCTAAAGTTAAAGAATTTGAATTAGAATAAATACTTACTTTATGTTGGTACAACCTCACTGTTGTTCGTGCCTTTAACAATTTCCACTTCATCTCTTAAATAAATGAAGTTGAATTTGTTATTCGTGAAGTGTTAGCAGATCATGTGATAGAATGACGGGTCATTCCATCTGTCTCAAAAGGTTAGCAAAATTTATATACATAAGTCGATCTATAGTGAGATTAATCATATATGGTTCCTAAAATGGACTTATACTTTATATATCATACTGCTTAATATAATAAAACTAGTTTCTACTAAATAGGGACTTCCTGTAGGCTAGTGGTAGGCGATAAAGGCCAGTCGCACTTCGGTTGTGGGTTCGATTCCCACAGCCTTATCCGACGCGATGGGATGTCGCCCGTTCTGCAGGTTGTCCTTTTTCTATAACTATATTACTATAACATCCCATCGAAAAAAAAACTTCTATCCTTAATCAATACTAACTTATGTCCAACATAATCCATTCCAATATTTAGGCTTATCCATAATACTGCAGTCCACTCTCATAACATAGTGAAAACGATTACCAGAGATTTAACACCATCATCGATCCCCATATATCATAAGATATGTTTTGTTGGTCACATTCCAAACATTCAAAGTCCTTAATCATGTATTATCTTGAAAACCTTAGTGAAAACATGAATGCAGTTAAAAGTTAACACTTTCCACATACCAAAATCCTCAAAATTCTATATACTCAAATCATGATATCACTTAGTCCTTATATCAATCATGAGCTCATTAATACTGTTAAACATTTAATTTTCTCCTTATCCCTTCATTATGTGCATATCATCTACATTCCAAAAATATCTGAATAACCTTTCATGGATACTGGTAACATTTATAAAACACTTTTAAAACTCATGGAAAGACAACAATGTAACAATACTTAGATGTCTCTTTATTCTATAGTACCATGAGATTTCTTATACAACATTACACATGATAAACATGTAATCATTTCACTACATTCTTAAACCATTAACTGAGCTTCAACAATTCTTTCATCTCACAAATCATTTGTAGTCTCTTCATCATCATCCACATAAATACTACCCATTCGACCATACTGATTCTCTTCATGAGTCTTTCCCTTAGGGCATTGGTTTGCATAATGCCCATACATTCCACATTTAAAACACTTAACCATTTTTGATGTCGTAGCAATACCATTATCTTCATCCATGGTGTTAACTGAACCTTTTCCTTTGCACTTACTTGCTTTGTGTCCTTCTTTTCCACACCCAAAGCATCTTCCAGTTCCCTTGATACATTCTCCTTGATGCCTCTTCCCACATGATATACATAGGGGAAATTGAACTTTCTTTCCTCTATGATCATCATGAAGCTCCATCTTTCTCTTATTAGCCGAGTCATGAAACTTATTAAATTTTACTTTATTGATCATATTATGAGATTGCTGATTCGGCATAATAATGATTTTTGGACTTCCAAATCCCATTTCATTTGGTTGCTCATAAAGAATATCATTCCATTGTCCATCATATCCCCCATTATCGTGAATCATCTTGTTTCCAGCCATTTTCTAAAACCCAAAAAGAATAGGGTGAGAGGCAAAATAATGCTAAGGAAAACAACATAGTAAAGGGGGAGTACCTTCAATATCTAACATCGTAGGTTTAATTCTATGATCTTTAGCGTAATTCAAGTACTATAACCTATACGTATACATAACCTTAGGGACATCCCTAGACATACCTTAGAAATATCTCTAGGGATCTCACTAAAGTTCTCGCATCCTAGTTTCCAAAGGTTGACTAAACCTTTCCTTTGATACCAACTGTAGAGACCTGAAACTTATCGTACATGGACATTACATTACTTTTGCGGAATACTTAGTACATAACAAAAACACACACACAAGGACCGTTATAGTTTAGTGTCTTTGGAAACTCGGAACGTAATCTTCTAATAGTGGTGAAAGATCCTCAATATCTCCCATAAAGATCTTCCCTTTTTTTTTACCTAAAACCATTCTTTATATCCTGGGGAAAAGAAAACATAAAAGGGTGAGCTCAAATTCTCAGTAAGGGTAAACAAAAGAAAATCAGTCACATTATATTCATAAGAACATAACTTCTGGAAATCGTAACCTGCAAAAGAGAGCATAATTTCATAACATGGGATAAATCATAGTAGTGAAATGAGATCCCAATAAGGATAACTTAAAACATGAAACTTTGTGGCATACACACATAATCATAGAGAATCATTTCTTGTTAGTCAAGACTCATTGCCAAGACTATCTTAGTGGACAAAGTCCATTTCTGAATCGAGTGACCCTCGTTTCAGTCCTGTTTCACTGAACCGGTATAACCTACCATTCTAGCCATGTCTATCTCATGAGATATAAAGTCTTTACCTAATGAATTGGAGGGATATATAGGTCCCACCCATCTCATAATGATAACATTCTTATGTGTGCCACAAAATCATAAATCATACATCATTGCATAACCCATGTAATAAAAATGGGAATCTTAAACATCATGTCATCATAAAACAATTCATATACGATAAAGGAATTCATAAAAATAATTCCATCACAACATAATCAAATAAATGTAATAATAGGGATAAAAACAGAACCCTTTATTATCTTATATGGAAAATAATTTTGATAAAACACTTGAACTTCATTCTTGAGGAAAATATCCTTTCTACTTCAAAAACATTTTCCTTTCTTAACATGTCATACAATTTTAAACTAAAAGAAGTTGATTAAAAATAAACTTGAAAACTTGTAAAGGAAGCTTCTTGGAAATAATGTTTTAAAAATCCATTCATGTCGTATAAGTTAAAAAAAACATTCTTCTCGTACTTTTGTCGGAAAGTCAAAAAGTACCTTGTACGAAAAACGACAAAAGATTCCTTTAATATCCTTTTCTAAAAACTCACCGAAGGGTAAAATTGGATTTAAACAATTGTAGGTGGATGGAAATAAAATTACATATTGAAGAAATATGGATGTGGATGATAAAATACACCTCAGTAAATACCAAATTATAAACAATCTCGGATAAAAATGAGATTGTGATATTTCCCTTACCTTAGGTCTGACATGCTTTGTGAGTGTCCGAACCTCCTGTATATGATTTAATCATGTTATTGACTTATTCCAGAATCATATTCATTGTTATTATATCATATATGGTCCACTTATGACTTTTTATTACCCGTTCTTTTGTAAATTCATGTTAAAGTAGCGTTTTGGGTAAAATCCTCTCATTTGTCGTTCGTGTTTTTAACTTGTAATTATTCATATGATTACTTAGATCATGATTACTTAATTCCAGAATATAAAACATGATTTATATATATATATATTCATAATACACATATATAATAAATCAGTAAATGGAAAGAAATACACCGTTCATGGAGACGGTAGTCCGTATGTACGCATGAACGCTGTTTTCGTTTCCTTATTGATTTGAATGGAATTAAGTAGATGACATACATATAAATATAAATAATTACAGTATTATTAGGTCATATATTTCATTATTACTTATTATATATACTTTATAATCATTCATGAATGGTCAATCATTGAGAATGAATCTCATCGCGTCGTGGAGACGGTAGTCCGTACGTACGCACGAGCGATGATATCGTTCCCATGGTCATGGAATTATGTTGAAGTGTATGTATAATATTTCAGTATCAATATCACTTTATAATAATCATATATAGTTACTCATTACACCATTATACCCATCCTTGTAAGGTGGTGGTGGAAAATAGATTACACCACGGCGTGGAGACGGTATTCCGTACGTACGCACGCGCGGTGATTTCCTTTTTCCGTAGGATGGATAGAAGGTTAATTAGAGTTGTTTCATATTTATAATAACATATCAGTATATAATAAATACTGATATTATTACTTTATCATGAAACAACTAAATAAGAAGAAGTTGAAGAAGAAAGAAATTGAAAAAGATCGGTAATGGATATTAGCTCTTTTTGACGCGCCTTTTCTTAGCCTCCACTTAACAAACTAAGGATGGTATTTGAAGAAGACCAGGACCACTATGATGATACTAGGGAAGTGGAGAAGGAATTTTGGCAGTGTTTGGCCGAGAATTAGTGCTCAAATTGGTGTGAGGAGGAGGGGGAGGAGGTGCCCTTTTATAAGGGAGGAGAGGGGCACCTTAGGAATATCTCAAAATATTATTTTATATTAAAGTCAAAATCGGTTTATAATGGTTCCAAAGGGTCTTATTTCGAAGCTAAAGTGGGGATGGGTCGAAATACTATCATCCAGTAGGATTTAGACAAGTTTAGGGTATTATTTTAACCTTATCAATTAGATTTAGCTCTAAGTTAAATAATTTAACTTTTACCGTGTCTTTTTGTTTTCTTACACTATATGGTTAATAAACATACTATAACATGCCAAACGAACCCCAAATTATTTATTATTAATATATATATCCTTATCTAAGTCATTTGGCCGAACCTTAGGTTTTTAGGAATAAAATTACAATTAATAATATAATATTTGATTTAAAAACTATTTTGTGTCAATTTTGACACTATTTGATTAATGATTTTTTTGAAAGTCATAACTGAATTATATGTTTGAAACAAGTTTATTAAATCAACACTAATATATCATAGTAACCTAAAAAATTAGTGTAATTCATAAAAAGTCTCAAATTACATTTATTTTGGTGTTTATACCATCAATTATGTCAATATTTCATTAATAAGATAATTACTGCATCATCTTTGTGTCATAAATAAATTAAATTATTTGATGTCTAAAAATCACAAATAAAATACCATCATGTAGGAAATCTTTTTAAATTTATAATAAATATTTAAAATCGAATTTATCTTATGTACAACCCTATATTAAAAATGTTTTAGTAAATATACTTTGATTGTAACTCTTTTAACTCTTCTTTGAATTAAATAATAATAAATGTCCTAATCTAATCCAAGTGGGCCTAAATGATAATATTTTACACATAAGGTTGTTTTTGGTAGAGATAAACTTGTCCAATAGAATTATGACATGTGTTAGGGTAATATTAATATCATTCTTACCCTTAATTACCCTATTTATTTTTAACCGTGGTAAATAAAAGTAAAAAGTTACTATTCACCAAAAATTATATTCATCTCATTGAACCACATTTTACTTACTGACATCAACCGTGTCTCTCGGATTTTTGAAATTCCATTCACAGAAGTGGTAAAATTAAGTTTTATGAAAAATTTAGTTTTTTAACTACCACTTAGTAGTTTCATTATTCATCAAAAATTGATGTTTTTCAGAAAAATGCCAAAATTTTATCCTAAGCTATATTTCATATTCCGAATTCAAAAATGAAGTCTATTTAACCAAATTCATAACATAGAAGTTGCATTAATTAATTTTATAATTAAATCCCGCTGTTAAAACAAATAGCGTGTTTTTAAGAAACAATATCTATTAAAAGATTGACACTTGATTATGTCTGGTTTAAATGTGAAATTACATTCAATGACCGACATTGTATTAAATTGTAATAATATATTCTAAATATACTTTAAAACCACTCAAATTAATAATTTATCACTATTAATTATTTCGATTAAAAAAGTTGTTTTTAATTATAATTTAGTAATTTTCACTATTCATCAGAATATTAAAGTTATCCGAAAAGTACCAAAATTTCACCTTAAGCTAAATTCGATACTCCGAATCCAAAAATGAAGTCCATTTTGAGAGCTAAAATTTGTAAAATTTAAAAAGTGGTTATTACTATTCATAACGGCTAGTTTTAATAATATTTAATAGCATATCATTGTTTCGTGAAACTCAATATTGCGTACTACACACGCTATCGAGGAAGGTTGTGATTGCGTGTAATGCAAGGTAAGTCAAAGATGCGTGTTGTGCAAGCTCCTTTTTGTGTAGCGTAGTACACAAGACATTAATAAAATTAAAAAGAATATTTTTCATAAAATCTAGGGCTGTTACAGAGTACCTATCACCAGGACGTGAAACCTGCCAGGGGTCGAGGCAGTCCAGATGTTGTGCACTCCGTTACGCAAAGACGGAACGATGCTGGGCTATTGGTTGTCGATTTCTTTTCCTGTTAGAGCTGATGGGTTCATCTCCCTACTTCTAGGAATTAGATCACTGCATCCGGAGCTCGATCTCCACCTACCCACCGGCGCAGGGGCAGGGGCAGTACCGACGTGGTTAACACGCGTGGTCCCATCTTTTCCACAGTCACTCTGGCTCCGATTTCCGCGACTGTCGGGCGCTCACGCCCACTCTCCCAGTCAGAAATCATCCAGCGAAGGGTGATCCATGACTTGGTTCGTAGGTACGACGAGGAAGGGATCATCCCCACTAGGGGCCTGGCCCGTTTGGATCTAGAGGCAGTTGTGCCCCACTATCATCGCCGCCCCCGAGGGCCGCGCAGGGAGCCGCCGCTCCCCACTCCGACGTTCAACCGTTTCGGGAGCCTATCCTCGGAGCGCCTTGACACATCCCCCCCCCCCTATGCCAATGAGGTGGGGAATGTCCGAGTCCACCCGATCGGAGACCCGTCCCAGGGGTTAACGGCAAGATCCCCCACCAGGCTGCGTCGACATCATCGCCCAGCTCCCCGGGCTGAGGACCAGGCAATATCTATGCCCGCACCGCCGACTCCAACCCATCCGACCCGACGCTAGCGTCGGGCGTGGGTGGAAGAGAATGCCCATCCTGGGGCACCAATATCAGCAGCCGTTGTGGCCCGAGGCACTGCTGACGCCTCCTACCAGATCCCCACACACGTTGAGCAGGGGCAGCCACATGCCCGACTGGGATCAAAACCCCGACCGCCCAGCAGGCAAGTAGGGTCGAATCTCCCGGTCGCGGGCACTGGCGATGGCCACCGCTGACCAATCCCCGGTAGTGCCACCCATCATGAAGGCTCATTCCATGCCACTGACCTAGAAAGCCGAAGGCTTCTTCACGATGGCTATGCTCCGAGTATGACTCTTTCCAGCACCCACTGCATTGGTACGAGGTCACTCCCCCTACTGTCGGCCGCGAGTATGGAGCCGTTGTGTATCGAGTCGCTCACTCACATGGAGGTCCTCCCCATGTCCCTTTAGAAATTTGTACCGGTGCTTCTCGCACCCCAGCCTTCAGTCCCCTCTGCCCCAGTTCTGTTACGACCAGAAGACTCCTTGACGGAAATCATACTTACCATGAGGAGCCACCCAGGGGTAGGAAGGTCAGGCGTCGTCGCCGTAAGAGGAATGTCAGGGGAGTCCGGATGGAAATTAGACCAGTCCGTTTCTCGAATTCTGAGGCGGAGTATGACTCGACGATGGAACCTCCCCCCCACCCCCAACCCTTCGAGTTGGGGGCAGGGATGGGGACGCGACGCGTCAGTCTCGTACTCCCCGAATTAGAGATCCGTATGATTCCCTCCTCCCTCCGAAGGTATATCCAGGAGGATGAGAACTTGGCATACCCCCAGGGGTCAAACCCGCAGTTGCCACTGGCCTCCCCGGAAGCACCTTCTGCCCTAGTCAGGGAGGGTGGGGAACTTTTCTGGGGACCGACGGAAGAGTCGCAAGACGACACACGCTCGGCGGATGAGTCAAAGATTGGTGGCCAATCGACATGTTCGCTGTATTCCCCGCCGGCAAGCCCACCGGCCCGGCGGCCTGCCTCAGTGCCATTTCCAGTTCACCATCCATCTTTGGTGAACGAGCAATGGCAGAAAGGTCCAGACCCCAAACCGGAGTCATGAAGCTTCTGGACCGTTCTTACAGCAGGCCACTTCCCCGAGAAGTATTGGCCGGTCACAGAACCGGATTTTGATGGGCGAGAGGCGCTCACCCTGGGAGAGTTTGAATGTTTCCTCCAGACTCTTTGAGTGAATCACTCTCGCCTTCGCCATCAGCTAGCACCTTATCCTAGGAGCCAAGCGCATCTTGAGGATATCAGTGAGTAGAGCCATCGGGTCGACTTGGCAGCGCTCCCTGTGGTTCGGCACCCCGAGTCGTCGGGCCACCGCAGGGCCCTCCAACAGCAATGCGTCCAGTGTTTTCATGTACTCTGAAAAGTTATTGAGGAATCCAACCCACACACGCACGTCCACATATGGGGGCAGTACACTGCTATTCTTTTCTGTGAGATCTGCCGACATCCCGACTCACTGGGTGGTCCTGAGGGAATGTCGCCAAAGGCAATGGCGGTCAACATGGCTGACCTTTCAGATGAGGGAAACGGTGTGGAGCTCCTCGATGGGGACTCACCCCCTAGGGACAAGCCACCACTGGACCGATCTGGGAGGATCACTCGCCACTAGAGGAGCCTCTTAGGTCTCCCCATGCCCACTGAGGAACTGGCACTGGGCCGAAACATCGGAAAGGGTAAAGAGCTCGTCGGGTCTGTCAAGCCCAACGACATATCTGCCTTGGTGCAGAAGGTAGAGGAATATCCCGAGAAGGCCATGCTACGCTAACAACTTGCTGAGAAAAAGAGGCTGGTTGATGAGCTCTTGGCCGAACGCATTGCGGAGCGGCAGCCTGACTATGGTAATCCCAGGTCAGGACAGCAGGGGCAGGAGCACCTACCCCTTGTCGAGATTCACCCGGGCAACCGAAACCATGTCGTGTTCGCCTACAGGGGAGAGTTCGGTGCCCATGGCAAGAGGGCGCGATACGTCTCACCAAACCCTCCAGAGTGGAGGAATCACCTGGGGGACCATTCTCGGTTTCCTCCCGCTGCCCCGAGAGTCGCTCCGCCAACCGCCCCGTGAGCTATTGATCTTGACTACCAGATTGTAGAGCCCGAAAATGCTCTTGTGGTTAGAGATCCCCTTCAGGATAGGAATCTGCATCCATATGATCTGAAGGAAGTACTCATCGCCCACTTGGAGGCCCTAGAAACTCAGCAGGTGGCAATCCCACTGGACGGTAAGCCTTACCCAGCATGGGTGGATGATATGTCAACCCCGCCGGGATTTGGGAACCCCACTTTCTCCCCCTTTAACAGGACCGGAGACCCGCCACAACACTTGGCCCACTTTAACTCGAGGTGCAGGCCTATGTTAATGACTCCGGCGCAACAGGAGGGTGCCAAGCTCCATTGCTTCGTTCAGACACTGGAAGGACCAACATTCGTCTAGTACAACCAGCTCCCTATTGGATCTGTGACTAGCTGGGAGGAACATCACCGGAAATTCCTCTACCAGTTCAGTTACACAACCCGGAAGACGAACATTGTAGACCTCTTCAGGTGCAAACAAAGGCCCAACGAGCGAGTCGCAGACTTCGTTGCCCGGTGGAAGGGGCTCATGTACTCCCTTGACATGCCGCTGACTCAGGAGAAATTACTGACGATGTGTGTAGGGAACATCAAGGTAGAGCCGGTTCTTTCTCTGATTACTCAGAATTACCGGGGGGGGGGGGTTCCGAGATTTATCGGACAAGGCTCAACGCCTCAAATAAGCCCTGCAACATGCCAGTCAAGCACGCCTGCTGCCTCCTGTAATCCCTATAAGGAGAGCCGCCAGGTCCGAGCCCGCTGCTGTAGCCCAAATAGAGGCCCCCAGGTAGCTGGAGCTGCTTCCAGTAAGGCCAGCTCAGCAGGCTCATAGGGGTCCACCCCCACGGGCACAGCCTCCAGCCTAGCAGCGACCGCCTCAAAATCGGAAGGCGCCTCCGTGTAACGCACCGCCGCCACCCAGGCGAGATAATCCGGCTCCGCCTCCTTGGCCTGCTCCTCCAGCCCCTGGTCATGGTCAGCCCCCAAGATCCCCCTTTCAATATAGAAGTAATCAGACTTACTCGTTTGGCGAGGCCCAGGTCCCCGGTTATTTCCATAGCTCCTTGGAGTAGAGGATCGTGCGACTGCCTGAGTGTCGGAAGCCATAAGAGGTGTGTCTCATTGATAACCCAAACTACTGCCCTTATCACCAGATCCTGAGACACACCATCTAGAGATGCTATGTGTTCAAGGACTGGCTCGAAGACCAGATTGACAACAACATAGTCAGGTTGGGCCCAGCCCCGACATAGGTGGCAGGTGTCTTCGTGAGATCATATGGTAGCAGTGACAATGGGGATGAGTGGGAACAGGTTTCCGACCGTGGGTCCCGGAAATATAACGACTAGATGGCCTGCAGGATGGTCGCTCGTTCCCATGGCATCATCCGTGCCCGCCTAAGTCAGCCAGAGCCCTCGGAGTCTGCAAGCGCTGCTTTGGCATCGTCGTCCCAGCCTACCTCTGCCCAGAAGAGCAGGCGGCGACGCAAGAAGAAAGAACGTGCCCTTCCATTGCCGTCATCTTCCCACACGCTTGGCGATTTCTTGCCCCTGGAAATGGGGATCTCTCCGATACCCCGTCTGGTAGTGGATGAATCCTCAAGTGAAAGCCTGGGGTATGCTTTGGTTAACACCGTAGAGTTGGTAAATCCCTTTTTGGCTCCCGACGATGAGGAACGCTAGGTGAACTCCCCCAATGTCCCCAACCATCGCCAACGTCGGTAGAGCTGTGGATATGCGAATCAACGGGGCACGGTAGTCATCACCTCCAGTCAGGCCGTGCACGCTACCGAGACTAGGCAGCAGGACCGGTACAGAGAGAAGCACACGCGACTCCCTCACCCGGTGTCAACAGGTTCGCCTCCACCACCATTTGTGTTGCTGGATCAGGAGGGACCACCTCGTCCGTGTCTCAGCCAGCCCAGCCATGCCGCCGTCCGGCTACAGCCTTCTGGTCCTAACGCGGCAGCCATCTCTTGGGCTTCGACTAGTGAACGGTGAGACGTGCCTTGTACCAATTAGTCACCTGTCCCGCTGGCGGGACCCGTCATGACTCCGATGGCAGAGCGGCCTCCTGTAAGTAGAAGATCACGTTTGGATCGAAAGTATGATGTTCTAAAGCACCTGGCCGGCATTCCATCGAGGATTTCTATCCTTGAGGTCCTTTTCCTGTCGTCTGAAATGCGTGAGGCGCTCGCCGAGACTCTAAGGAGCCCCATCTAGTTTGAAACGGAGGTTGCGGCCGCAGAAGCCTTCCACACCGAGGTGATTGAGGACGCAAAATGTCAGGCGGTTATCTTGTTTTCCGGTGAAGATGAAGACCTTCCCATACAAGGGCACATCCTCCCACTATACATCACCGGCCAGCTCAACGACATGAAATTCCATCACTATCTTGTCGACACGGGTTCCAGGATTAACTTGATCCCAACTCGGACACTGCGGAAACTGGGGTTGTCTGAGGATGATTTAACTCCCTTCGACCTCAGGATCAAGGGGTATGACATGACCGAGCAAACCCCACTCGGCAAGATTCGTCTGAAGACCCAGTTCGGAGGCCAAATTGCTAATACCTAATTCATGGTTGTCTCTCAAGACACCGCCTACAACGCGTTGATGGGTAGGCCATGGCTCCACCTTCATGCATCGGTTCCCTCTTCATACCATCAGTGCCTCACATACTCCCTTAAGGGTCGAGTGGGCGTTCTCCAAGGAGATGTGTCTCCGTTTGCCTCTTGTGAAGCCCGTTACCTTGACCCTGACTATTAAAAGAGCAAGGACAAGTAGATCATGGCAGGTGAGGTCGAGCCTGCCGCTGTCACGAGTGATCCCTGTGCAGGTTTGGATGATGCATATGTCTTACCAATCCATCGGTTGGAGGCTAAGACCCCTGATATGGGAGAGTGCTTTGTTGTCTCGGGTACCAGAGGAAGGCATATTTCTGGGTCTTAGAGACGGCGAGAAATCTCCTCGTACTCTTACACCAACCAGGCTCAGGTGATCCCCGAGCATCCTACCCCTGTACGATATCGGGATGTTGGGATCATGGCAACGGCACTACATCATACACGTCTGTTTCACCGGGCCGAAATCGACCGGCTCAAGCCAACGCATCACTACTACATTGATGTCGTAAAGCGTGGCCCCTTGGCCCGAAGGCCAGATGGGATTGGATCAAACTCCTTCGTTTTCATGGTATCCACGGTGCATGGGTCTCCCGTCGTGATCACCTCCGCCGCCCAAGCCAGCGCTAGCTCCCCATCAGGGTCTAGAAGCCCTAAAACGCCTCCCCACGTGGATGAACCTTCCACAAGTGGAGATGAGGACATGGAATATGCTCCTCCTGCCTTTGAGGAGGGTGTCTCCACCACTGTCGACGAGTTAGTGCAGGTGAACGTCGGTAGCGAGGCAGACCTGAGACCCACATTGGTTAGCACCGTTATGCCCCTTGAGGAACGACAACAGTACATAGACTTCCTCAGACAGCACCGTGATGTGTTTGCCTGGAGTTATGACGAGATGTCAGGACTAGATCCCGAGGTAGTCATCCACCGCCTTGGCCTCCTAGAAAACCATCGCAGGTTCAAGCAGCCTCCCAGAAAGATGCACCCCTCTCACGGATCCATGGTTGAGGCCGAAGTTGATAATCTCATCAAGGCCAACATCGTCAAGGAAGTCCAGTACCCCAGGTGGCTAGCCAACATTGTGCTAGTCAGGAAAAAGAATGGGCAGATCAGGGTCTGCATCGACTTCCGCGATCTTAATCGCCACTGTCTGAAGGATGACTTTCCCCTTCCCATGACGGAGCTGTTGATCGATGCAACGGCTGGGTTCTAAGCCCTCTCCTTCATGGATGGGTACTCCAGGTACAACCAGATCCGGATGGCCCCTGAGGATGAAGAGCTCACTGCCTTCAGGACCCCCCAGGGTACTTTCTGCTACCGGGTTATGCCCTTCGGCCTAAAGAATGCAGGTGCCACCTATCAACGGGCCATGCACCGCATATTGAAGCCGATTCTCGGGACGCTGGTGGAGTGTCACGTGGATGATCTGGTGGTTAAATCTCGTCAGCGCCAGGACCATCTCAAAGACCTTGAGGAAGTGTTCGGCTTCATCTGTTCTCGCCACCTGAAGATGAACCCGTTGAAGTGTGCCTTCGGGGTCACCTCCGGAAAGATTCTTGGATTCGTTGGTAGGTATCGAGGCATCGAGATTGACATAGAGAAGATCAAGGCCATCAGTCAGATGCCTCCCCCATGTAATATTCGGGAGCTTTGAGGCCTCCAAGGCCACTTAGCTTATATACGCTGATTCATTGTGAATCTGGCCGGTAAGTGTATGCCCTTTTCCCGGCTCATGAAGATGGGCGCCGCATATGAATGGGACAAAGGGTGTCAGATTGCTTTTGATGAAATCAAGCAGTATCTGCTTCACCCTCCGGTCATGATGCCACTCGTTTCTGGAAAGCCACTGGTCCTTTATGTGACCGCCCTGAAGTGATCCCTCAGCGCACTTCTCACCCAGAAGAACAACGAGGGAACATAGAATAACCTCTACTACCTCAGCCGCATGCTCCTCTACGCGGAAATTAAATATTCGCCCATCGAGAAGAGCTGCCTAGCGCTCGTATTTTCCATGCAGAAATTGAGGCACTACTTGCAGCACCACGAGTAATAGCTGGTCTCTCGAGTAGACCCGTTGAAATACATCCTGAACCGACCTATGTTGACCGGTCGATTGGCACACTAGGCGGTGATCCTCCAGCAGTTCTTCATTAGGTTTGCACCTAAGAAGGCCGTAAAAGGATAGGCGTTGGCAGAATTCTTAGTTTCCCACCCAACCTCTGTGGACCAACCATTGGATCTTGGCTTTCCTGATGAAGAAATCCTCTCAGTCGATCACTCCATCCCATGTTGTCAGATGCACTTTGACGGTGCCTCCCAAAGCCCTACCGGTAGAAGGCTCAACGATCCTAGGCTTAACAGAGTGGGTCTGGGTATCGTCTTCATCACCCTGGAGCAATCCGTTCTGCCATATTCATTCCTGTTGTCAGAAGGCTGCACCAACAATGAGTCAGAGTATCATGCCCTCATCACTGGCCTCGAGTTGGCTCTGGAGGTTAACGTACCCCATCTCTATATAAAAGGGGACTATAAGCTATTCATCAAGAAGGTCAATGGTGACTACGCTGGCAGGAAGCCAGATGTCGTACCATTGCTGGAGTGCACCCTTCGTCTAATGGCTTAGTTTCCCTCCCGGCCAGAGGTCGTTCACATTCCCTGGTCATCGAACGGTCGAGCAGATGCTTTGGCCAGCCTGGCCGCATCACTCGCGGTGCCCGAACAGGATGACCTAATCATCCACGTGGCACACCGAAGAGTCATTGCCCCTGTTATTCTAGAGGGCGATCATGTCCCGCGAGTGAACCATCTCACCGCTGGCGCCCCTACATCAGGACCCTCAGGGGGCTTCGGCATGGTGATCGAGATAGTTCCTGACTGGAGGACGCCCTTGGTTGAATATCTTTGGCACGAAAATCTTCCGTTGGACCGAGCAGAGCGAGAATGAATCTGACGCCGCGCACCGCAGTTCACCCTTCAAAGCGGTCCCAGCAGTGAGCAGCTCCTTTACAGGCACAGATTTGACGGTGTTCTCCTCCATTTTCATCAAGGAGTCGAGATCCCACGGGTCATGCAAGAAGTGCACGCTGGTTCCTGTGGCGCCCACCAGGCCGGGTCGAAGTTGTCACACCAGATTCGGAGGCTTGGATACTTCTGGCCCTCCATGATCCACGACTGCATCGAGTATTCCAAGAGGTGTCATTCGTGCCAAGTTCATGCTAACTTTGTGCATCGGCCACCGGAGCCTCTCCATACTACCAAGTATTCTTGGCCCTTTGCAGTATGGGGGTTGGATGTCGTAGAGACTTACCCGCCGGTGACGGCCCGCCAGTGCCGGTTCATCTTTACCACTACAGATTTCTTCTCAAAGTGGGCAGAGGCAATCCCACTCAGGGAAGTCAAGGCTTGTTCTATCGCTGACTTCTTGAGCTCTAATATCATCTATCGGTTTGGAGTACCTCATGCTATCCTCACGGATAACAGAACCAACTTCCGAGTAGCCGAGCTTATGAAATTTTACGCCAAGTACAACATTCACTCTAACCACACCTCCCGCTATCATGCGCAGGCGAATGGATAGATCGAGGCGTTTAACAAAACCCTCTCTAACATTCTGCAAAAAATGGTTGGTCAGAACAAGAAAAGTTGTCTGGAAAAGCTCCCCAACGCCCTCTAGGCCTATAGGACGACGACTCGTAACTCCACCAGGTGACTCCGTATTCCCTGGTGTACGGAGCTGAGGTCGTCTTGACCATAGAGATCCAGTTTCCCTCATTACACATGGCGGTCTACGACCAGCAAGCATTGGATAGAGTTTCTGAAATCCGTCTAGCCGAATTAGAAGTGCTGGACGAAAGTAGGCTTCGTGCATTACATAACTTGGAAAGGCATCAGAGCAGGATGGCTCGAGCTTTCAATAAGAAGGTTCACCTCCACTCCTTCCTGCAAGATGATCTGGTGCTGGCTCTCAGAGCGCCAATGATTACTGGAAGGAAACCACCCAAGTTGGAGCCCAAATGGGAGGGGACTTTTATTGTCCATACGGTCTACCCCAATGGTGCGTAATCTCTGGTGACTATGGATGGTGAGCATGTAACTCCTCCCACCAACGTCAGGTTCATCAAGCAGTATATTGCCTAAGCCTTTTCCAAGTCCAGCATGACCTTAAACTGTTTGTCCAACATGACCTTATACTGTATGGTCCTGTATGACCTTAAACTACACAAGGTCCAGCATGACCTTAAAATGTTAGTCCAGCATGACCTTAAACTGTATGGTCCTGCATGACCTTAAACTACACCTGGTCCAACATGACCTTAAACTAAATGGTCCTGCATGACCTTAAACTGTACCCGGTCCAGGATGACCTTAAAATGCATTTTCCCTGCATTTGGGATCCTGTGTCCGAGTTCTAAGACCTAAAACTAAGATCCGTATTTCGTCCAGCATGACATTAAACTGCCCTTTCAGAACTACGTGTGGCTTGATTCTCATCCTAATGAGATACGTAGGAACGCCCAGAAATTTCTTCTTGGGTCCAGCCCCAGGTTTTCCTGTGTCCGAGTTCTAAGACCTAAAACTAAGATCCGTATTTTGTCTAGCATGATGTTAAACTGTCTTTTCAGAACTATGTGTGGCATGATTCTCATCCTAATGAGATACGTAGGAATGCCCAAACATTTCGTATTGGGTCCAGCCCCATGTTTTTTAGGGTCTGAGTTCTAAGACCTAAAACTAAGATCTGTATTCCGTCCTACATGACATTAAACCGTGTTTCTAAGAACTATGTCTAGCTTGATTCCCGTCCTTATGGGATATGTAGGAGCGACCAGACCTTTCGTCTTTGGGTCCAGCTTGAGGTCCTCTATCACGTCTGTCTTGCCTTTGGGACCTTGACCACAGGATCACGTGGCGTGGTATGGGATTATATCCTCATTCACGTCGGGTTTGCAATAGCTGCACCACGCGCACCCTGTCCTCAGGATTATCCCTCCTATGTCATGCTCCCCATGACATTAAAAGTATCAATCTAGAACTACGTATGGATTGATTCCCATCCTTATGGGATACGTAGGACCGCCTGAACACCTAGATGTCAGGTCCAGCCCCACCTCTTAAGATATCCCGCGATCTCCCGGTTTCCAGGGTGTTTGGAATTAATCCCCCCTCTTTTTCCTGGGGACCCGCCATCTTTTGGCCTCTCTCAAACTGAGCCCTTTGACCCTTTCTGGTGGTCTGCTAATGTGTTCAGAGTACTCTGGTCTAGGACCGGGGGTGTCAGATTCGACTTAGACAAGTTTTCGTCCACTTGTCAAGCTTCGTGTTCCCCTTCATTCAGGCCCCACCATCCTTCACATCCGGAGGGACCCCCAAGAACATCCTGGATACAACGCCTAAGGGCTCTCCTACCATCACGGGCCAATGCCCCCGAGGGTTTTGGGCGACAAATTGATACAAATCCTATGTCGTGAATCTGGTCAGCGATTGATTCTCATTTGTTTGCCCCTGCTTCTAGGCTAACGCGATAGGATTCTGTGTTGCGAACATGGTCAGGAGTAATCCTCGGTCTTCACGCTAATCTCCTTGGGCCTTTAATGTTGGTGGAATGGTTCACACTGTGTTCCGACCCCACCGTGTCGAGGTGGGATCCCGACACTCCTTGTACTAACCCTCAGTACACCCCCGCACATCAGACAATCTGAGCTGCGTAACGGTGTCTCTCGGGGCTCCCGCGATCCGATCGCTAGAGTATGTGCTTGGGTTTCTTCTCTATAGGTTGCGTGCAGCTTGACCCCCATCCCCATGGGGAACGAGGAGTCGCCCAGACATTGCGTTTCGGGCCCAGCATAGCTGGGAGCTAGCATCTCCTGTCCCTCCCTGATTTTTGAACCATCGTAGGCCCTTTTTCCCGTGGTTACTCTCTCGGGACCGCGTGTGGTGATGGTATGGGATTATGCCCTCACCCGCATCAGGTATGCTGTATCACATCGCGCGTGTTCCTGGAGGTCCCAACCATAGGACCTTAAACTGTGTTGTCGGTCCAAACCATACGACCTTAAACTGTATTGTCGGTCCAAACCATATGACCTTAAACTGTGTTGGTGGTCCAAACCATATGACCTTAAACTGTGTTGCTGGTCCAAACCTTATGACCATAAACTGTGTTGTTGGTCCAAACCATATGACCTTAAACTGTGTTGCTGGTCCAAACCTTAAGACCTTAAACTGTGGTGTCGGTCCAAACCATATGACCTTAAACTGTGCTCTCGGTCCAAATCATATGTCCTAAAACTGTGTTGTTGTTCCAAACCATACGACCATAAATTGTGATGATATCATCCTGGCCGCATGATGAAAAATGGCACCCCATTGTGATGACCTCCCCATGGGGGACATCACGCCAGGTATTGGTCGATTACCATGCCACTTGTCAACGCCCACTATGGCTTGATTATTGTGGAGATGCCATGAACTTCTACCCTAGGCCAGTCGCCCCACAAAAGAAAAACCATTTACCTTCAAGAGCAAACAAGATATATCAAATGCCACTTCTTTTGGTGCGAGGGCTAGACCCACACGACTCCATTGTGCAGGCGACCCATCGCGCTGTGCTACCTCTTCAGAACTACGTATGGCTTGATTCTCATCCTTATGAGATACGTAGGATTGCCTGGGAACTTCCCCACTGGCCCAACCTAACCTTTTATGGTCCGAATTCTAAGACATAAAACTAAGATCCTTTTCTTGGATTTCCACGACACGGTCTCACTTGTGGGGTCACGTGGAGTGCTGCGTGATTATGTCCTCATTCACGTCAGGTTACTCGTCGTGCCGTGCCTGTCCCCAGAAGAGGTGTGTCCCCCGTCCCACACGACGTTAAACTGTATTTCGTCCAGCATGACGTTAAACATAATTTTCAGAGCTACGTGTGGCATGATTATCATCCTAATGAGATATGTAGGAACGCCCAGACATTTCGTCTTGGGTCCAGCCCCAGGTATTATCAAACCTCATCCCTCCTTATTGTCGGCCCCTCAGCCTGACTTTGTGGGAAGTGGTGTAATCGTAACATCCACCTCGAAAAAGTTCGGGATGCCCAATGGTATTAATGGGAAGCGGTAGTTCTCTCGCGAGAGAGGTCCTGGCTGAAAATTGGGATGACCCATGACCAAGTTGGTACGCCCGCCTGATGCACATATGCCACGATGGCAGAATTTTGGGAGTGTTGGACTCTATTCGAACAAACCACCACTCCACCTTACATGCTTTGCGTGCCCCTTTATTTAGATCCTCATTCTCTTTCATGTCTGATGGGCCCCCTAACAGTATGGATGACAGACCTACGGTCCGCCTACTGTCCTGGGCCAACGTTCCGGAGGGATGGTCATGTTTGACATGACCCCCTAACAGTATGGGTGACAGACTTTGGTCCGCCTGCTGCCACAATATGGATGAAAGACCTTTCGTCTGCCTATTGTAGCAGCATGGATGATAGACCTACAGTCCGCCTGCTGTCCTGGGCCAACGTTCCGGGAAACTGACCTGTGATATTTGAGTTAGGCCCCATGTTGCGAACATGGTCAGCGGTCAACCCTCATTTATTTTCCCCACTCCAGGACAACACGATATGGATGTTGTGTTTCCATCACGGTTAATGGATATCCTCCATTGTTGCGCCCCACAGTGTTCCGAATTCGGGCGGCGTGATTCACCTTTTCATTCCATCTCCCTATGTTCGGATGGATTTCAATGCCCCGGCATTGCCCAGCTCGTGTGTCAGAGCACATCAAGAATGTAATATATCAATCAGTCTGAGGTCTTCTCCTCAGAAATCCAGGCCCAATTTCAGATTTCTGAGGCTTGGTCAATGCCCCATAGTTGGACGAGATGATGACCTGAGTATCCTTTGATTCTCACGGTGGGTGCGACCCACAAGATCTTAGTGATGGGTTGTTGGTCATTTCGGAATTATGGTTGAGCATAATAAACCAAGATAAATGGATTTGGCCCTGTGTTGAATTGAGATGGTGAGCGGTACAAGCAAGAGGTTCATGAGATGGCCAAAACAAAGCGCTTAAGGATCGGCGTGCTGAATTGACCTTTCCAGCACTGCTACCCTTTCGCTGGTGGCATCCAGGACCGCTTCCCTCTCTTTGAAGATGTTGTCCTCATCAGCCGCCATAGAGCGCATCTCACCAACCCGTGATTGTGCCTGAGCCCACTCGGTTTGAAGTCCGGTCATCTGGTGACTCGCCTCCCTCAGTTGTTCCTACGCATCAATCAGCTCGGCTGTCAGTTGCTCCAAAAGCTCAGATCATGTTGCGATAAAGGACTCCTTATCTGCCGCCTGCCCTTCAAGGTTCCGGACTTCCTGCTCCGCCCTCAACAATGTTTGGTCACTCGTCGATCCTTCACAGCACTGGGAAACGTCGGTGCTCCAGCTGCTCTCGCATATCTTCTCGGCCATGTAATCATGGACCGTCAGATAAAGGCACTGAGCATTGACCCCTCTGGCACACAGGAAGCGTAGCCAGGTTTGGAGTGATCCCATCCACCTCAGCCAATCCGACTGGGGCTGTCTGAGAAAGCCCTGGAAACACTTCCACCCTTTGCGTTGTTTCAACCGGCTCTCCTCGGCTGCCTCTGAGTCTGAGTCGTCTACCTCCTGAGGGTCATCAGGTCGGTATGTAGGGAAGGCAACCAACAGATCGACAACAGGAACTTCCCTAGGGATGTCTTCGTGAGGAATATGATCCTCGACGTCCGGGTGACCTTCCCCTCTCGTCCCAGCAGCGATGGTGCCCTCGACAGCTTCCATCCCTACCTCAGGAACGGCGCCACCAACGTCCACTATCCCCTTCTCACCAGTTTTTAGGGATGAATCAGTGTGGGGAGAATGTTATGAATGAGGTGGTATGTCCGCCACTGGTCAGCTCACGGACGGCCCGGGCTATGCAGCCTGACGATCCTCCAATGTTGAGATCACTGCGCAAGGCGTACACTGATTAGTGGGGATCTTTTGATAATGAGCGCCAGTAGTGAAGCGTGAGACTTACAGGAATCCAGAGCGTCGGTCTCCAGTGTTTCGGCCGCTGCAGGAACCGCCATAAGAGGAGACCCCTCTGCACTTGTTAATTCAATGATGGGTGTCAGATCCCCATCATGTCCCACCAGTTCCTCTCCTCCCTCCTCTAGTGGGGACGCCCGTCAAATGCTCAGTTTCTCTTGAGTGAGGCAGAGAAATGGGTTAGAATTGAAAAGGATAATGGATGAATAAGGAAAATTAATGAAGATAGAGACAGACCTCGAGTATCTCGGTTATGTCGAGATTAGAGCCGACAATCTCACCGCTCTCTCAGAGGCTCCCTTGGTGGGTCGACCCTTGCGACCCCTCATCTTTGGGTTCTCTTTCTTCTTCTTCTTCTCCTTCTCCTTCGTCTTCTCCATCCTCCTCCTCCCCCTCTGACTCCTCGTCGTTGTCACCTTCTCCCGACGACATGGCATCCGGATCATGCTCCCGGCCGATCATCACTTTCACTAAGAAAGGTGGCTCCACATGCCGACCCCTTTGGCGTGCGTATGTGTCCATGGCCGTAAAATAAGCATGCCACCGATGGAAGTTCACCCGGTCGGTAATTCGAACGAGCCCGACCTCTGGCAGCTGGATCTCGTTTTGCATTATCTTCTGCCAGATGGCTTCAACACTAAGCGATTGCCGCAGGGTCATCCAAGCCAACCACAGTGCCGGGAGAATTGCATCTTTGGAAGGTTCGAGAAGGTATCTTATCTGCTTCCCAGGCAGTTCCTTGTCCGCCTCACGTGACCCCCCTACGGGTAACGAGGACACGGCGGAGCTGTAGGATGTTCCTGCTGCAGAAGTCCCAGCCTGTGCAGGCCTCGCTGCCTGACACACCCCTGGTTCCCCTCTTCTGGCAGCCCCTTGCCTTCTCCCCCATCGCCCATTTTCCATGCAAGTAACCTCGAGTTTCTGGGCTCGCTTGCATAAAATCCCTTTAGGGTACACGACGGTCCAGTGTTCAGCATATTCGGTTGCTAAGCCAACGTCAACCCCAGTGGGAGGAAGAGTAATGAATTCTCCAGAGCCGAAGGTGGTGAACATCAACCACATCTGGCGCAGGACGCAGGGATTCTTCTCCTGCCAGACAGCCGTGAATACCTTCTTCGACATTCGTTGCAGGAACCTGAACTACCTGGAGAATAGGGATGGCACGTAAGGCTCGTAGATCACCTTCCCGTTGATCCGAGCCACGAGCACCCCGCCCCAAATTCTCTGGAAATATTCCAGTTGTTCTAGAGAGCCTTGCCTGTTGTCCACCATCTGGCCGACTGGGGTGGGGAACGGGCTGAATTTGAAGTTGGAATGGTTGCAAATGCAGATCCTCATGCCCTCCTCATTGAGCGTCATCGGTGCGACCCCTGTGATGTTTAGCAAGGATGGTCGCAGACTATTTCCCGGAGGACGACTGACGTTTGAGAAAGTGTACCCGCCGAGAGGGCTGCCACCCAGCCATGGAAAATCTAGAAGGGGCCACATACTCTCCGAGCTGACCCCCCTCATGAGATGCGTCCCAGGATGGCATACAGCTTGGCCAGTACGAGGATGCCAAATTTGAACCGTTTTTTGGCGGCCATGGTGCCCACCATCACCAGTGTTACTGGACAGACGCCCATCCTTGTGTCCCGCACCGGCAGGAGCCACCCCCTCAGGAAGGTGGCAAGGAACCCAGTATACCGGACATTCGGGTCCCGGGACTCGATGAAGCGATATCCCTATGATTGGTATTTCCCCGCCTCCAGGGTCCTCCAGTATGACCCATCCCTGCTCCTCTGAGCCGCGGTTGGGCACCGTTTACCCCGGCCCGACATCTTGACGGCCAGATCCTTCTCAAGGAATAAGCTGAACCAGCCCTTATAGGTTATATCCTTCAGGAATTCCTTGACCACCATCCTCTCTTCGGCCGGCTCCAGCAGGTGCCATGTCAGCATGGGCGTCTGTGACCTGTCTTCCCAGGTGTTCTTTGGTGGAACAAACTCATCGTATTGGTAGCCCTCCAGTGGGATACCCATGATGCAGTGAACATCCCAGAGACTGATGTCGACTTCTCCATGAAGAAGGTGGAATGTGTTGGTGTCAGGAGACCATCAGGTGAATAGATCCGGCCCGAGTTCAGGTTGACGGTGGAAGTGTAACTGCGATGTCCATACCGCCTTGAACAGGCCGATATACCACAGTCCATCCCCGAACTGGTCATAGGTATGGCGAACCCAGAACGCCCAGGCCCATTCGCTGGTGAATTTTCCCCCAGACCACAAGTCCCAATCCTTCGTACATCCCTTCATTTCATCCGTGACGCTCTGACGGAACGTGCTCGCGTAGAGGGCCGGAGAATTCTCTGTGACAGGCTCGTCCCCAGTAATGGCCCTGGTCCTCAGGTTCAGAACATATATGTCCGTATGTCTGGTTTCCCTGGTAGGATGGCCATTGTTGGTAACGTTGTAGCAAGGAAGCTCATCCTCCCGGGTCACCCATGACCGCGGCGTGTCCTCCTCGAAGCCCGGCGGGGGAACCTCCTCCAGGATGCCAATGTTCGAGAGCGGGAGGTTGTCGGACAGCAGATACGTCATCTGGGATGGGTTCAGAAGATTGAACAAGGTTATATTGTGGGAAATGATCACCTTGGCTCCATAAACCTCCTTGTTCGTCGCCATTTCTGTCTTACGAGCAGCGGCATCCCCCTCATCAACTCGGTTTGCGGCCATCTCGAATTTTTTGGGAGTTGCGCGAAATCAGGATGCAGTGCGCGAAATCAGAGAGTGATGTGCGAAATCTATAGGAATTGCGCGAAATCCAAGAGATGGGCGTGCAACCGGCATGCTAAGCGCAGAATACCCCGAGCAGGCGCGAAAAGACGACCAAAATTCGGAAGGGATTCCGCGCTGCCAGAGCCTTTTTTACGTGCAGCCGCGGGAGCAATTTCGCGCACGAGAGCGATTAGCCTATCATGCGGAAAAGCTTCGATATGGATTCACGGCCCCAAGCCCCTTTTTATAGGTGAGGCTAGGGTTCCATGCCACGTGGAAGAGAAAATTCCTCGCGGAACCGTCCCTTTACGCGCCGAGTCAGTTGTTTGTGCGCTATGCACCTGGGAGGGGCCCTACATAGGTGTTTTGGCGTTTCCCTTGGAATCCGATCATTGCGACCTATCGCCGATCCAATTCCAAGGGGGGGAATTTGTAGATGCCAAAAAATTCCGTAACTCCTGGAGGAAGTTTCGAAGTGACGTAGCGAAGTCATACTCGGAGTCAGAGGCCCAATCTGGAGGCCCGGTAAGCGGTGCATGAAAAAAAGGAGGATCCGCGTGAAATAATGTTGTGCGCGCGAAGTATCCCCAGGATTGGCGTAATCGAGCCGAGGAGGCGTGTAATATTTGCGCGCCCCGGTTCCGCGATTTGAGATTTTGCGTGCCGACTGCTCCCGACACGGAAGATTGCACGCGCCACCTGGATTCCGCGCCGGCTGGGGCCTATAAATAGAAGGCGACCCCCAATGGTTTGGGGGTTGAGGAATTCAGATATGCTCTCGGGTGTGAAATTCGCCTCCCCCCGCGCGCAATATGACTTCCAGGTAATCTCTTTTTTTCGCGCAACTTTTCCCCGGTGTTTGCCTTTGCGCGCAATGCCACCGACTTAAGTGAATTTTCCCCCTCCTTCGGGTTCCTTCCTTGCGCGCAATCCGTGTCCAGTGCGCACAATTGCCTTCCGTCTGCGCAATACCCCGTGCTCCATTCCCTCGCCGTGCGCAATTCCCTGGCTCTAATTGCACGCCATCGCGGTGTTTTGCGCGCAAACCTTCTCTTTGCGCGCGCAAAACCCAGGACCCTTCACCTTGACACCCCTTGGATGCCTTTCCGCGCCGACACCTGATGTCTCCCCTACCGGGCATGCACGACATGCGTTGTTTTCCCGCACGGCCTTCCAGGCTCATGAGAAGTAACCTCAAAGTCCCTTGGGCAGTGTTTCCCCTTGCGTTGCTTTGCCTTATGCTTCTCCGCATAGGCATGCTAAATGTTATTGCTTCTTCGCAAAGCCACACTAACGTGGACCCCCCAGTGGTTCGCCCTGCGGCCCCCCTTCACTATAGCCTTTTCGATGCCTTCCCTCCCACAAGGGGTAGAGGGCATTGGACATGTAAGCCCTAGGGGTGTGGAGCGAACCCACCTCATCCATGCTGTAGGACGTTAAACTGCTAAGCACCTCGTCCTTAACACATGACGTTAAACTGTGGTCCGACCTCATGCTCCGCACGCAGGGTCCCCCCATCTCGGACATTTTTTACGCCTCTCGTCTCCATGGGAATGGAATCTTCCTCGCATGGAATGAGATCCTTCTTGTCAGAGTGGCGTTTTTCCGTGGGGGAAGGGCTTCCTCATAGCATAATCCCCTAGCACCTCTTACGGAAGGTTGCACCCGTGCATCTCCATACTTCCCCCCTGCCAAGGCCAGTGGAGTCCCTTCCCACTGTGCTTTGTCGCACCACAGGCCTCCACCCTGGAGTAAGCTTCGGAACCCAGGGCCGCTAACAAAGTGTAATCCCTTATTTCCTCTTTGGGATACTCAACGCGTAATCCCCATTTCACTTCTCACGGACGCACCCTTCGTGACGTGATCGTCTGGTCCCTGCTGCCTCTTGTTTCCCACACCGAGCATGACTCACGTGGGCTTAGAGCCCGCATCGACCAAGACATCCTCCTTTGTGCCGCCTCATAGTGTAAGCCCCATGTCAGCGAACAATGTGGACTTTGATCCGTGCTAACGCATGGTACGTAGGAAGCCTCCACGAGGTTCAATCCCACCACCAGGTTGTTCCGACCTCTCCACGTCGGTTCCATACCCACCATGGGCCGCCTCAGAGCGTAAGCCCCATACCCACCATGGGCCACCTCAGAGCGTAAGCCCCAAATTCCTCATCTCGCATGACGTTAAACTGTATTCCCTCATCTTGCATGACGTTAAACTGTATCTCGTCCCGCATTACGTTAAACTGTATCCCCCCTCTTGGGCCGCCTCAGAGCGTAAGCCCCATGCCAGCGAACTACGTGGACTTTGATCCGTGCTAACGCATGGTACGTAGGAAGCCTCCACGAGGTTCAAGCTCACCACCCGGTTGTTATGACCTCTCCACGTCGGTTCAATACCCACCATGGGCCGCCTCAGAGCGTAAACCCCATACCCACCATGGGACGCCTTAGAGCGTAAGCACCAAATTCCTCGTCCCGCACGATGTTAAATTGTATGTCCTCGTCCCGCATGATGTTAAAATGTATGTTGTCCCGCATGATGTTAAACTGTATCCCCCCTCTTGGGCCGTCTCAGGGCATAAGGCCCATGCCTCACTCCATCATCCATCCTGATCGTTACCCAGGCCGCCACATACCGGTGAGATCATGCCACTCCACCCCACTCCATAGTATCCGGGAAGCCGCCCACGTGTTGGCCCCAATATCGGTGTTCCCTCTAGGGGGTCCTTTAATCTGATCCAGTCTCAGTGTTTCGATCAGTCTGATCCATCTCCGAAAGACGTTAAACTCGCGACATACCCCGTGTTAAACATGGGAAGCTGAGGAAAACCTCAGACGGTACACATTCCCCGCGTTTGATGTGGGATGCCTCGGGCTTCCGCACCCTCGAGAAGCCCCGTGATAAGGGTTAGAAGACATACATGCTGATCCATAGTGTCAAGACATGCCGATGACATCCCAACGTGACCTTTCTCTTCACCAAAGGTTTCTGCCTCGACAAGTCCCCTTGGAGCGTCTTGACGAAAGCAGCGTAATTAACTAGCATCCATGAAGATATGGAACTGGGAATGAGCTTCACGAACCCATCTTAAATCTATGAGGGAGACCCGGATTAGGTAACGAGCTCTGAGGAGGAATCCATGGAAGGAAGAACAAACATCCCATCATCCCGGTTTCAATCAAGGAGCAGACGTCCCTGAAGAAGGAATGGATGCCGCCCGCCTTTGGAAAGCGGGAATGTGGGGCTATGAGCCGCGCGTCCTCCCATACGTGACAGACACGCGTGCGTGCCCTGGCGTAAAAGAATCAGAAACATACATTAATTTGAGTAATTCCCCCTTTTTCTACAATTGTATAATTCAACATGGATAGCCTCTTTCTTTGCTTTGTAATCACGAGCTTGCTGGCCTTTTTCTACACACTTGTAACAGACTCTCGTTCCCTTCAGAAAAGTACCAAGGTGTTTCTTCCCACATTTACTACCGGATGGATATTCAAATTTTCCATTCTTCCCCTTGTTTCCATTTCCAAAGTGTTCAGTAGATCTCTTCTTCTTCTATTTTTCTTTAAAGTCATAAGACTTAGATAATTCTTTTTCTGTCTTAATAGAACATGAGACTATATCTTCGTACGGTGAGAAGGATTGTGAGACTAATACTCGGTGGAGAAATGGTTTTAATCCATCAAAGAATCGATCAATATTATTCCTTGGGTTACTTATATAATCTACAACATGCCTTGAAAACCTTGTAAATTTATCCTCATAATTTGTGACATTATCATCCTCCTTTTTCCTCAGACTCGGAAATTGTCTTTCCATATACGCTCAATGGTCACAGGGAAAGTATTTTTCTATGAAAATATATTTAATCTCCCTAAATTCCATATTTGATACATCATCATCTTCCTTTTTGTTTTGAATCAATGACTACCATTGATCTGCATCTCTAGTGAGGCGATAAACATCCATGACAACTTTTTCCCTTTCGCTGCTCCCCAAAGCATGAAATATTTTTTTCTAAGGAACTTATCCATTGACCATCTACAAATGGATTTTTAGTCCCATTTAATGTTGGTGGTCGTTGCCTCATGAATCAGTATAACATTGATCCTCTATGTTGTGGATCAGGGTGCTCCATAAGGATAAGGTTATTATTCATAACCGGAGTGAGTTGTCCTAGTATGGTGATAAGCTGATCAGTGCCAGTTGTATCACCATCTCCACTATAATTATCTTGAGTATGAGGTTAATCCCTACATGTATTATGTGCGTTGATATAGTTTCCATTCGTTCTAATAGGCACAATTTTTAAACAATGGCATACACTAGATTAGTTTATGAATTGCAATACATATTTCCAATCATATAAAACACTTAACATAAATTGAACAGTTTATGGATATAATCCATAATGATAAAAATGTTTTATTTAAGGAAGTATATACTCATAAATACTTCATAATGGATTGTAAAGAAAATGTGAATTATCCTAAGCTTATACCCTATGAGTGCATAACCAAGAGTGTAGTAAGGCCCATTGTCAGGTACCAAGATACCCCAGGTAAATCCCGAAACTCCTTGTCGGAGTTTTTAATCCTAGGTTCATCTATTCCAGAGCCTCCTCTACCTGCTCGTATCCAGATAAGGATTTATTGCTTGGAAAATACACAAAATCTCTACAATACCAAAATTCTTGGAAGTTATTCTATACTAATCTTCAAAGTTTATCTTAGGGTAATGTGATCTAATGAGAGTTTTTCAAAATATAGTTTCCAAGGTTTTTACTAAAATTCCTTTGATACCAACTGTAATGACACGGCCCTAGTTACCCAGAGTTGGTGCATTATTACATAAGATTGTCATGATCAAAAAAGATCAAGTATCTAAAGATCGATTTGTTTAGTATCCTGGGATGTACTATATACATACAAAAGTTTTACATTACATCATGAAATAAATAAAAACAAAATAATATTGTCCCCTTTGAACACACTCTTATACCTTAGACTAATCCTGCAGGTTAATCGTAAAATACTTCTTCACATCCTGGGAAAATTAAAAACAAAAGAAATGGGTGAGCTCAGATGCTCAGTAATGATAACAATATAGCCGAAACTTTCATAAATAAGAATAATCATTTAAGGTAATGTATAAGAATAAAACATAAGAATTTTAAACGTAAACTTTAGTATAACATGGAAAAAATAAATCGAATAATTGTATTTACTTATTCATTTGGATATTCTACTTGTCGAATAATCACATGAAACATCAATGGCCAATTTCATAATGATGGAATGCATAATGTTGGACATCATAACCACATAGTCAAGGCCTCATTCCAAGACTACAAATAAGATTTTTTGAAGGCCTTATGGAAAGACACTAGTTTGCCTCATGATACCTATCGATGCATCGAGGAGTTATAACATGCTCCACCCGTCACTTACTAAGTCCAATGCATTCCTCATATTAAAATGTTGAAACATAACATAAACATTTGTATTAAAAACAGCATACAAAATGTTAATACATTAACCATAATCCATTAATATTATAAAAATAATACATCCACAATCAAACATATCACAAAACCTTCAATATAATATGGAAGATTTCATCATAATAAATTAACTTCAATCAAGTGTAAAATCCATAAAAGGATGTTGACATAGATGAGATCAAAACTATTTGAGAGAAATATCTCTTTATATTTTGAAATCATTTAAAAGTCACATAATTATTAAAGAAAACATTTATTTTGATAATATTATTATAATCTTGTAAGGGAATATTTTAAGATGTTATAATGGTGGAAAATAGTCTCACCTATTATATATGTTAAATACATTCTTACCTTAATTTTTCAAAAAGGCCATAAAGTACCTTGTTTAGAAAATGATGGAAAGATTCCTTCAAAACATTTATATAAAGTAAAAAAAGGTTATAAATGACATTAATCTATATTATAGGAAATATTAAAAAATTTTGATTTTTTTTAAGAAACACATATGTGGATGATAAAGAAGTCCCAGTAGATACTTACGTATAAAAAATCTTAGATAAATAAAGAGATTTTAAAATTAACCCTTACCTTGTAATTTTCCTTAGATGATGGTATTTTAACCTCCTGTATAATATTTAAAATATTTTTATTAAATAATACAATAACTATATACATAAATATTATATCATATATGATATTTTAATATTTATTTGTTAATAATATTTCAGCAGTATCATTGTTTCCGGTGTTAACTGATTCATTTTCGTTTATATGATTTGTTACCTAAGTAATGTTTATTATGGATAGGATGTATTTGATTCATATATTGAATTATATTATGTTCTTAAACATTATTTTTAAACATAAAATGAAAATTATTATTTGAATGGTTATTATGGGGAATGAATCTCATTGAGTTCGTGGAGATGGTAATCCGTATGTACGCACGAGCGACGATATCATTCAATTAAAGGTGAAGTCATATATAATTGAATGTTATATCATATATAAAGAATAATTAACATGTTATATTTATTATTTAAATCAATTATACATCATTATTATACTCATCCAAATAATGAAATGTTTGAATAACAACTACACTGCAACGTGGAGATGGTATGTCGTACGTACGCACGTATAGTGACTTTGTCATTCATAGGATGGATAGAATAATAAATATGGTTGTACCATATTTATAATAACATCACAGTATTAATATGTTTCTTGAGTTATTATTTTGGTATGGGAGTAACAATGATAGAGGAAGTGGAAGAAGAAAAGAACTTGAAAGAGGTGGTTAAATAATTACCTCTTCTTCGGGTGCTTCCTTTTGACTTGATCAAAAGGGATCCTTAGGTTGGATTATGATCAAACTAAGGCCTCTAAGATAAATTGAGGGTATTTTAGAGGATATTTGGGTAGTTTTTGTCTGATATAAATGTCTTTGGGGGTGTCATTTTGAGAGAAGGGGAAGTGCCCTTTTATTAGAGATGTGAGGGTCACTTTAGGAAAAGCTTGAAATATTATTTTGTAATAAAATAATTTTCAGTTTCAAATGGTTATAAAACGATTTATTTCATGTATAAGGTGTTTATCGGTCGAAAACCTCTCAACAAATAGTTTTTAGATAGATTTAGGTCAATATATTAACCTTATCTTCTATATTTAACACTTAGTTAAATAGTTTGACATTTACCTGGTCTCCTTGTATTTTTTTATTATATGGTTAATGAAATTACTATAAACTACCAAGAGAACCCCAATTGGTTCATTATTGATATATATAACATTATATAAGTACTTTTTCCAAACATTATATTTTTAGGAATATTATATCAATTACTAATATAGTATTTGTTTTAAAAACCATTTATGTCAACTTTGACACTATTTAGTATTTTATTTTTTTGAAAGCCATAAAAACATTATCACTTAGAATAAAATTTATTTAATCAACCCTAACATATAATATTAACCTATAAAATAATTTTAAGTCATTAAAAGGCTCAAATTACATTTATTTTAATATTTATAATATCAAGTATTTTAATCTTTCATTAATAAGGTAATTACTACATCAAAATTGTGTCATAAATAAATTTAATTATTTACTGTCTAAAATTTATAAATAAAATACCATTATGTAGGAAATATTTTTATGTTTCTAATGAATATTTATAGTCTAATTTAACTTATTTATAACCCTATATTAAAAATGGTTTAGTTATTAAACATTGATTTTAACACTTTTAACTCTTCTTTAAATAAAATAATAATAAATGTCATAATCTAATCCAAGTATACCAAAAAATCATATTTTTTTCATGAGTTTGATTTTAGTCTAAATAAAATTATCTAGTAGAATTATGACATGTGTCAAGGTAATTATACTATCATTTTTACCTTTAATTACCCCATTTATTTTTAACTGTGGTAAATAAAAGTCAAAAGTTACTATTCAAAAAAATTATTTTCATCTTATTGAACCAAATTTTACTTAATAATTTCAATTGTTTCTCTTGTATTTTTGAAATTAAATTTAGAGAAGTGGTAAAATTATGTTTTATACAGATTTTCAAATGCTCCTTGAAGGTGGGTAAAAGACGGTAAAAAGTTCAATAAAATTTTATATATCTAAACTTATTATAAAATGACTCCAATTAATTACATTGAACTTATATAGGTATTATGTATCTATTTTTATCTAAAATAAATTTAAATAGCATAAATAATTATTTATATAAAAATTCAGTTTTAAACAATAACGCGACATTTTTCCCTGTTCATCAAAAATTGAAAGTTTTCATAAAAATACCAAAAATTCACCCTAAGATAATTTTGATATTAAAAATCCAATAATGAAGTCCATTTTGAAAAATAAAATTTATCAAATTTCAAAAATTGGGTATTACAATTCATAATGGCTAGTTTTATTGGTCGTGGTGTGTTAGAACTCGAAGTTGCATACAACGCAGGCAATTGTATTAATCAAAGAGAAGCGTACCGTGGAAGCTTTTGGTGTTACAGATTTGTTATCTAAAATATCATGATATGAATATTATTCTCATGTTTTTTTAATTATTAGAAGTAAAATTAGACATTCTTGTGAATAAAATAATAAATAAATTCATGATTAACTGAATGAAACTGAGATTTTGAAAATATAGAATATATTCAGTTAATGATATATTGTTTAATTAAAATATAAAAATCTTGGAAAAATATAAAATTAATTGAACTTTCACCCTTCCTAATCTCCTATAAAAATTGAATGTTGTGTAGAATAACGATTAATGTATCTTCAAGTATTCCAAGCAAGAAAGATTTTTTTTCCAAAGTTAGTTTTATAAATATTTTAATTTGATGTGAGACCGTTGTTAATAAACTAGAAAAATCAAATATTATTAGTTTTCAAGAGATTATAGGAATCATTTTGTTTCTTATTTATTGTGTCAGAATGGGATAGTAACTACATAAAATAGTAATGAATGTGATGAAAATGATTGGAGATAATGAAGAGTCATGTAATATACCAGATCAAATTTATAACTAATATATATGGGGCCTATTGTTAAGTTAATAAGATTAGTTTAATGGCCTTATCATGTTGAAAAAAAATCATTAATCAATGAGTATTTTCACTATTACAAAAAAACATATATTGGTAGTGTTAATATAATTGTAAGGATTTAATAACCTAAATTATGGTTGTAAGACAAGTATTTAAATTTATTTTATATTATAGTATATCGGGGTGTTTGTAACACACTGAGATTTTATAATCCTTTTTTATATTAATTTTATTTCATTTGTTGCATTGAATGCTACACCAAGATAAAATTTTGTTGTATGTTGCACCTAGATAAGATTTCACTAAATGCAACACTAACATGGCTTGAAATACATAGGACACTACGTTTCTATGAAACAAAAATTTAATTTTATAATTATTTAAAAAATATTTTTATAACCAATCAGTTAAAATTATTAATATAAAAATTAATAACTAATTCTAAAAAATGATTTATGATTTTTTCATATAAATAAAAAATTATTGATAATGATATATATAATTTTTTTAAGTATTTATGTTTTGAAAAAATATTATTTTCCCAAGTATACTTCTTTTTATGTCCTTCTATGAACAATAATAAAATTAATCTTAGAAAAATTTATAAATTTAATTTGATAAAATAAACTACTTTTTCATTTATAATGTCAAAATTATCTTAGCGTGAATTTTTGAGATTTTTAAGAAAAAACATCATTTTTTGATGAGTAATGAAAAATAATGAATTTTAATTGAAAACTTGTAATGTGTTGGATTTTCCTGGTTTTCTTTTTAGAAAATTTCTGGGAAAATTTTGAGATCAGGCTTTGAGGTGATGTGGATTCCAAGGCATGATGTGCCTAGAATAGTCTGTCAAAAATTGTTATGTTTTTAAATAGCATGTGAGAGGATTTTTCCTGAAAAAAGTGGAATAACTCTAAAATGGGTGCCTAGATTAGAAATTTTAGGACACCATTGCATTTCAGATGGTGGTTTTACCCTAAGCATGAGTTATGTTTAGTATGCGCGGGCCACCAGCGAGAAAACCAAAAAATGGCATAATTGTAAATAAAATAATTGAATAAGATTAATTTATTTTTCAAATCCTTATAACTCACAAATCGGATCTCAGATTGAAAATCCAAGACCACCGTTGAGCTCGTGAGGTCATGCTATCCTTAGGCAGGGCCTGACATTGGCCGACGCGGGCTAACAATGGAAAGTAGTTTTTGGGACGTAACCATACATAAAATAATTAAATAAATATAATTTTATATTCAAATCCTTATAACTCATAAATAGTAACTCTGATTGGAAATCTGATAGTACTGTTGATCTCGTGAGGGTGTGATTTCCTTAGGTGGGGCCTAACCTCGACCGACACTGGTCGAGGGTAAAACTTAATTTTTGGTCATTTTAAAGAAAAACAAAATAAACTTATGAAAATTTATTTTATTCAAAAAAATATTTATCTACAATTCAACGTCGAGATAGCTGTTTCATTTCATAAATAAAATGGTGTAAGGATGTTTCAACTCAAGCATAACAATGTCACGACTCAGCATAATAGAAATGTTGAAACGCATTTCCCCCATTAAATTGTTTAACAGAGATACTGGGTGGTTAACATGATCCTGGATTTTCTCTAAGGCTCTAGAGGAGTGGCGTTGGCCAACAGTGAATGGTGATGAATGCAAAATAGCCACAATTTCCTTCCTTCCGCTTTGAATGATCCCTTTACCAATGATGAATTGAGAAACAACGAACGATAGTAGTGTGATCTTCACCAACGAATGATCCAACCTCGAGGTAGGGTGACTAATTAATTTAATTTATTTCCCCATTTCTAAATCTCCATAATGAGAATGAATCCTTCAAATAACGGAATGATTCATAGATCCTACATGCTAAATGTGGGATGGGTTTAATTTTTGGGATATTCATCGGGAATGTGGATCCATGTCGAACCTGTTATTTGATTTAATTCTTCGTTTATCCACCCTTAAATTATTACATAGAGGGATAAAGGAGGACATTAACAAGGCTTGATATGTCAACCTTGGGTGTTAATTTGAGTTTCCTACCTCCCTTGTTCTTATGAATCCTCAAAATTCACCACCACAACAACCCATAAGGAAGTATAAGATCATAGTAATGGATATTTGTGGCCCAGGTAGAGACCGTAGTGGCAAGTAAAGGCCACAACTTGATGGTTGTGGTGGTGCAGAAGGCAGCGCGTGTTAATGTTGTGTCATGGTATTGGAGGAGGCCCATGGCAGGGGGCCATGGGCGGTGTACGGAAGTCCACAGCTCAACATCTGCGGCAATGCAGGGGTGGCGCGTGTCAGCAACGCACTGCAAGCGGCCCCACGGGCCAGACCTACGAGACGAACCCACTGCCCATCCAGTCCGGGATGGACCTAGCTGATTCGGGCTGAGCCCATTGGATATGGTCAGATTCACGTTGGGATGGCCCAGGGTCTGGTCGGTGGACCCCAGACCGGGTCGAGTCAGACCAGACCTAGGCTCAATCAGCCCATTTTTACTAAAATGACCATAACCTTCAAACTGTGTGTCTGATTAAAGATCCATTTGCAGAGTTAGGACCCTCGTGAAAAGTAAGTCCTTTGGATATAATCAAAATGAGTTTTCATGGAAGTTGGTATATTACCTATGGATTGAGGAGTAAATTCTCCCAAAATCAAGCATGCTGTGAGCAAGAATCCATTGGATGGATGTGACGTGAAGGAAGTGACGAGTAGACCTAAGTGGCCTGGTAGCCGAGTAGACCTCAGTGGACTGGAAGAGGAGTGAAGGTCAATGGCCCGATAGCTGAGTGAACCTTAGTATCCTAGAATATGAGTAGACCTCAGTGTCCTGGGAGTCGATCAGACCTCAGTGGCATGGCAGAAGAGTGGATCTCAGTGGCCCAATAGCCGAGCGAACCTCAGTTTCTTGGAATACGAGCAGAACTTAGTGAATCAGTATTCGAGCGGACCATAGTGTCCTAGAAAACAAGCAGACCTCAGTGGCCCGACAAAAATCAGTGACTCATCGAGGATGAGTCCCTCGGTACTATAAGATTTTCAGCCTTATGACTGATAGACTTACCATTTATAATTTAGGTTATACCTGTGTGATATGACTCTAGTAACTCTCATGATTGTACTTCATAGATTTTATACTTCATGTACCTATTTGGTAGTTTTCTTTGTGTACTGCATTATGGTATACCTTTGTGGTTTGGGGTCCCTAGTGAGTATTGTCTTACTCACACCTACACGGGCTTCACCCGCACATGTCATGTTTTGTGCAGATGATCAATGCTTTGATGAAGTCCTTGGTGGACTGGGTCTAGGTGGTGCTTAGAGTGACCTGAAAGACAAGACGTACGTGCTTCAATGAATTCAGACAACTATTTATGTACCTACCCTTAAGGTAGGGTTTGTGTACTAAGTAGTTCTAGTGACTTGTACTTGTACTTTTTTGTTTCAGTTGGGATTTTATTATGTCCCCATTTACCTTTGGTTTTATACAATCATACCCTATGTTTTTTTACTTTGTGAATTCACCTTCCAGTATCTGTGGCTCGGATTTGTTTTCATGTGTACAGGTACTTAGGAAATTTCCTATCATTTGTTTGGGATATTCCTACTCGGTGCTAGTCACCATACCTTGGACTATGGGAGGCAGGCTTGGGGTAGTCATGACACAGGCCCTAGAGTTGTATCAAAGGAGGTTGGTTATATCTTAAGAATCCATATTCCATGAGTTTGGTTTGGGGAAAATGTGTTAAATGTTTCAAGTTCAGCTTTCAGACTATGGAATCCAGTATTGGTGCGGCTGTTGACGTATCCATACACTAGACCCCAAATTCTGTGTTTCATATAGGTATATAAAAACACTGGTTGCCGGGAAAAATGATGGTACATGCATCATATAATAATAGGTTGAGTTTTTCATGTCCTTCTTGAGTCATCTCACCAGGTATACTATATTAATTTTGGAACATCTTGTTTTTTTAAGATGCTTCCATGTAGACGGTCAGCCAGGACTCTACCACGTGATCACGAGGATGATCTGCGAGGTGATGAGATGGGTACAGCGCTTCATACCAGAGAAAACACCATTGGGTGTTGTACCAACTATACAACCACTTGTGGAGTAACACATGGGACTTGTAGTACCAACAGATGAGATGTGAATACTAAGCGATCTTTATGAGTTTCAATGACTAATACCCCTCTGGTTCTAAGCCAAGCGTGACTCAGAGGCAGCTAACAACTGGCTTGAGGTGGTGACATAGTTTTTTGTCTAGTTAAGACACCATTAGATCATATGGTGGTCCTTGTAGTGAGCCTTCTACATGGATCAGTAGGGTGATGGTGGGGTTTAGATTACTCAATCATACGATGAGGTGACACTTCTATGTACAGAGCTTGAGAACCTTTCTCATAGAAGGTACTCTTTCCATAAAAGCTAAGGGTTATGCATGCCTAAGTGCTTTTACAGCTTTAAAAGGATGACATGTCGGTAGCTGAGTCTTCATCAAGACATACTGACCTTTCTAGGTAATATATCAATATAATACAACCTATGATTCAGGGCTCAGACCTCTGAGGGAGGTTTGTTTAAGGACAGTTGATCCAGAACTATTCTTCTACGCATTACTACTTTTGTTGGGGTGCTAGAGAGACCCTTTCTGGTTGAAAGTACTTTGGATGAGTAGATACAACCAGTGGATGTCAGCAGTGGGAAATCAGGAAGCCAATTTCAGTCTTAGAGACATGGATGTGTGATACGTTCTGAGAAGAGGTCCCAAGGTAGGTGATATACAGTTCAAGGCTCATAGGGTGACTCCAGTCGGCCTAAAATAGGTAATTCTTTTCAAAAGATGGTAGGGGACATATTGTTGATGTTTTTCCATCCAATCGTGCTGATGGTTAAATGGTGTATAGGACACCAGGGAAGAGACAATGGTAGGAACAAATTAATCTTATGGGAGGTATACGTGGAAAAGGAGCTGGGAGAGTAGTAGGAGGTGGTATACATTTCGACATGTTACAACCACCACCCCAATGTGTTCCACACCAGGCCCAAGGAGCTAGAGGATAGGGGAAGGGAGTAGCTACTTGCGGTCAAGGAATATGACCCAAGGGCTCCAGAAATTATTTGTGGTATAGTCCCTGTCTAATATTAGCTTCTATATTAACAGACACAGGTGTTGATCATTCCTTCTTATGACTAATCTTGTTCAATATGCATATTTTCTAGTTAAACTGTTGACTTGACCCTTAAGTCTAGAGATATGTATGGTAGGAAACTCAATAATTACACTTTTTCCAATGGTGTGATCTGACCCTTAAGTCTAGAGTTTCGGTTGTAACTGTTTGGAGGTAGCGTTGAGGCCTTACAACATTAGTTTGAGTATGGACTGTTCATCAATAGTTCATGTTTAGATTGATTATTTTAGGCAAAGGGGTGTGGTATGTCTACATAAATGGAATTGAGTTTTCCTTGTTCGGTGATAATGGGAACCCAGGCAGCATAGGATGGACTCATGCATAGGAGGATATGAATGATCACCCTTGAGTCGGCTATCCTTACAATTGGGGTAGTAGATGTAATGATTTTTTAGTTCCCAGAAGTGGTTGTGTAATATGAAGGTTTCTTCCATGAAGTTGTTCTAGGATTAACTCCCCATAGGGATATAGACATCTACATTGTTCTACACCCTGAGATGGAAGCGATATGAGTATAAGTATATCGAATGGATTTCGTAGAGCTTCGTGATCTGAGGGTGGAGGTGGAGGTCTTGCATAAGAAAGGATTAGTAAGACCCAGTGTTCAAGGTTATGTGTGGTCGCCATTGCTTTAACCAAGTGACCATGGAGAATGATTATCCACTACCAACGGGTCTATGAACACTTTCATCAGTTAAAAGGGGCATCTTTTCACGTGGATAGAAAGGTGCCTAAAGGATTTTCAGTAGTTAAGATAGAGTTTGATGAGCTCCCCAATATTGAGTTTTCTAGAGGAGGGAGTAGAGTACGTAGTGTTCTGTGATAAATAAGGGATCAGACATGGTTGTGTCCTAATTCAGAGGAAATCGGTGATTGTCTAGGCTTCACTTCAGTTGATACCACATGAGCAGAACTAGGAGACCCGTGATCTTGAGTTGGAAATGGTAGTATTTGAATTGATGATGTGGCAACAATACCTTTTGGGCGTATAGTTTACTCTTTACTCTAACCACAAGAGTCTCATGTATATATCCTCTCAAAAGGATTTTAACTTGAGACAAAGATGATTGATGGAGTTTCTCCAGGACAATGACTTCAAAGTAGTCTATACTCTTGGTAAGGGAAACACGGTAGAAGATTATCTCTGTAAAAGACCCAATTCATAGTTTCTGAATGAGGAAATGAAGTAATTAGCCTCATTGCATTTATCCATTGTGGATAGAGATGATGCAGCTTACCTCTAACCAGTGGTGGTTACCCATTTAATTTTAATGTGACTCAGAGAGGCACATCTCAATGATACTGATAATGAGACTTTATGTGCTTAGTTTCCCACAGGGAATTCCTCTGATGGATATTTTAAAGGTGGGGAACACATCGTTCCTTTCAGAGGATGCACAGTAGTGTCATTTGATGCCTAGAGTGGAAAGATACATCGGGGTATGCATGTGGGTGTTAAGGAGGACACCAAGGATGAAAAAATAGGTTGAAGCTTGGATTACCTATTAATATAATATTTGGGTGATTGTTTAATCAGTTTTGTGGTTTTACAATACACTATGTCAAGCCCCTATTTTTAGAATGGGTTTCTATTTTGTTCCTTAGGGTTACAAGAAGGGAGTGAGAAAGAATATTGTTCGACTTCATGACAGTTTTATCATGTACATCTTGGGGACATGGTACCATCTGGGTGATCGTTGAAAAACTCACCATTTCATTCAGTTCTCATCTAGTTCTCATTCAGTGGTATCATAGGAATCTCTAGTAGAGAATGTGGGAGCGGGAGGCTCATGTTCTTTCTCATACCCTCATATATTTTGGAATCCATTGGTTTATATTTTGGGGATGTAAATCCTTAATGTGGGGAAGATGTATTGTCTCATATTTTCCTAGTTTTACTTTTAGAATGTTTCTGGAAAAATTCTGAGACCAGGATCTAAGACACCGTGCGATTCTGAGGCCTGGTGTGCTTAGAATAGTCCGTCAAAAAATGTTTTGTTTTTTAAATAGCATTCCTGAGCATTTTTCTTGATAATTTCGAATAACTCTTAAATGGGTGAACAGATCAGAAATATGAGGGCACCATTGCATTTAGGATGTCATTTTTACCTTAGGCATGACTTAAGTTTAGTCGGCACATGCCTCCAGCGAGAAAACCCAAAAATGGCATAACCATAAATAAAATTATTGAATAAAATTAATTTATTTTTAAAATACTTATAACTCAAGAACGATGAATCGGATTAAAAATCCAATACCACCGTTGAGCTCATGAGGGTGTTATTTTCTTATTTAGAGCCTAATATTAACTGGCACAAGAAAACTATGGAATGTAGTTTTTCGGACGTGACTATAAATAAAATAATTAAATAAAGATTATTTTATTTTCAAATCCTTATAAATAATAAATGGTAACTCAGATTGGAAATCTGAGAGTACCATTGAGCTCGTGAGGGTGTGCTTTCCTTAGGTGGGGCATAATCTTAACTAGCAAGGGTAGAGGGTAAAAGTTAATTTTTGGACCTTTTAAAGAAAAATAAAATAATCTTAATAAATTTTATTTTATTGAAAATAATGTGTCCATAGAATGAAACAACAATATAGTTGTTTTTTTCATAAATGAAATAGTGTAATGTTGCTGCAACTCAAGCATAACAGAAAAAATATTTCAAAAATGAAACAGTGTAACGAAACCGCGACTCAACGTAATAGAAATGCTGAAACAGATTTCCTCCATTTAATTATTTAACAGAGATATTGGATGGTTGGAATGATCCTGGATTTTCATTGAGTCTCTAGAGGAGTTGAATTGGAAAGCAAATAATGGTGATGAATGATTAATCACCACAAGTTCCTCCCTTCCCCTTCGAAGGATCCCACCACTAATGGCGGATTGAGAAACAACGAGTGAGAGTGGTGAGATCTTCACCAATGAAAAATATAACCTAGAGGAAGGGTGTTTGTTTAATTTAATTTCTTTCCCCATTTATAAATCTCCCCAATGAGCGTGAATCATTCAATGAATTGAATTATTCATGGATCGTGGATGCAAAATTTGGGATGGGTTTAATTTTTGGGATATTAATTGGGAAAGTGGATCCATGTTGAACCTATGAATTGATTTAATTCTTCATTTTTCCGCCCTTAAATTCTTACATTGAAAGATCAACCAGACACGATCAAGGCCCAATATATCTACCTTGGGTGTTCATATGAGTTTACCACCTCCTGCGTTCTTAAGAAACCTCGAACTTCAACACTAAAAAAACATGGAAAGAAGTATAAGATCACAGTGATGGTGATCCACAGTCCAGGAAGAGACCATAGTGGAAAGAAGAGGTTGTGGATCGATGGATGTGGCAATACAAAAGGCTTCACATTTCAATGGTGCACTTTTCTGGTGGAGGAGGCATGCGGTGGGAGGCTGCAAGTGGTGCATAGAATCTCGCAGCTCTACAGCCGCGACGGCGCAGGGGCAGCGCACGCCAAAAGTGAATCGCGATGACAAAGGGGAGGGCCGACAGCACCCACCGCGAGTGGTGATTAGAGGGAATCGACATCAGCCAGTGGCAACGACATACAAAGGGGGACTGAGGCATCCTCCATGGGTTAGGGATCAGACCGTAGGTGGTGGCATGAGTGAATGCAGCGAGCTGCGATCTAGTTAGACCACGGTGGTGACCCGTGGTGCCCACCACATCCCGGGTGAACAAAATCAGCCCACCTACTGGGATGGACCCACAGACCATCTAGTCCGGGTCGGACCCACGGACCATCTAGTCTGGGATAGACCCATCCAGTCTAGGCTAGACCCAGATAGTCTAGGCAGGGCACAGTAGATCGGGTTGGATCTGGGTTGGGTTAGTGGACCCTGGGCCAGGTCAAACCAGACCCAGACCCAACCGGCCTCTTTTACTAAAACATCCATAACTTCCAAATCTTGTGTCCGATTGAGGTTCTGTTTATAGAATTGGGACCCTCACGAAAAAACGGTCATTTTCACATACTCCAAGTGAGTTTTCTTGGAGGTTCGGATACGATCGATGTCTTGAGGAGTAGATTCCCCCAGAATCAAGCGTACTGTGAGTAAGAATCCTACGATTGGTTGTGACATAAAGGAAGTGATGAGGGGAACATAGTGGCCCAGTAGCCGAGGGGACCTTAGTGGCTGGGCAGACGAGCGGACCTCAGTGTCTTGGTAGCCGAGCGAACCTTAGTGGCCCGGTAGATGAGCAGACCTCAGTGGCCTAGTTACCGAGCGGACTTCAGTGGCCCGAAAGACGAGCGGACCTTAGTGTCCCAAAAGACCTCAGTTACTCATCGGGGTTTATTCCCTTAGTAGTACAAGATGTTAAACCTTACAAATGATAGTCTTACTTTCTATACTTTTGGTTATACCTGTGTGAGCTGACTCAAGTAACTCTCTTGACTGTACTTCTAAGAGACTACAATTTTTGTACCTATTTGGTAGTCTTATTTATGTATTTCTTTGTGGTATAACTTTGTGGTTTGGGATCCTTAATAAGTATAGTTTTATTGATCCCTGCACGTGCTTCGACTGCTCATGTCATGTCTTGTGCAGATGATTGTCACTTTGATGGAGTTCTTAGTGTACAGGGGCCAGGTTGTTCTTAGAGTGACTCAACAGATGAGACGTGCTTCTGCGACTTTAGATAGCTATTTATGTACCTACTTTTTAGGTAGGTTTTATGTGCAGAGGAGTTCTAAAGACTTTTTCTTTTACTTTTCTGTTTCAGTTGGGCTTGTATTTGGGCCTCGTTTACCTTTAGATTTCTACGGTCGTACCTTGTGTTTGTTTACTTAGTATATTTACCTTCCAGTATCTATATCTTGGAGTTGTTTCCATGTGTGTAGGTACTTAGGAAAATTTTACCCATTTTTTTGGATATTCCTACTCAGAACTAGTCATCAGCCCCTCGCCTATGGGATGCAGGCTTGGGGTAGTCCTGGAACGTGCCCCGGGGGACGAGTCGGGACAAAACTTCCTTTTAATCTAACATATTTATATATATAAAATAAATTTTAATTTTTTAATGAATAATTATATCAATTATACATCAATTAATCTAGTGTTTTTTATTGTAACAAATTTCACATTGAAATTGGATATAAAAACAATTCAATCGTTTGAACTTTTTCGTTTTAAAACCCTACTTCCATGACACGCATGTGGGATTAATTTTAAATTAATTCGTGCCAATTTTGTTATTCTAAATTCTAATATTATGTTAATTTTTTTTAATAACAGTAGTTTATAATTTCTAATAAGATTAACTTAGTTTTTTACCAAAAATATCAGTGAATGTAATTTAAATTGATTACAGTGATTAAGGTAAAAACAAGATTACATAGGGGTTAAACATTAATTTAAGGATAAAAATAACCAAGAAACATATAAAATAGAAACTGGAAGGAAATATTTCGACCAATTCCCCTCCTATATAAAAATTGAAAATTTATTCGAGATATATGATATATGGTAGACCTCTCAATAGTGTTTACCTTTTTATATTTACAAAAATTTCACTTCTCATCCACTATAAAAGGGAACTCATCCCCTCACTTTTACACACATATCAATCCCTTTGTATTAGTAATACACTACCCATTATCCTCCCAAATTACATCCCTTAATCCTATAATCCTCCCACTGGTCATAAATCTAACCAAGGAATCCCTTTGGTGAAAACCAAAAGGAGTTACCCAAAGAAGAGATAACATCATCCAACAAGAACTTTTATTTTATTTTTACCTAAACCCCCTAAATTATTCTTATTCCATGATTATATAATATCTTGGTTTTATTAAATATTATTATATGTTTTTATTTTAATATTCCAACTTACACTCACGCACAAATCCATCAAATGAGATATATAATCATTGTTTATGTTTACAGTGGACTACCGCCTCGCGAACTGATGTCATGTGTTCTTCCATTTCAACCTTTCAAGGTTGGAAATAATGATGGATGTTATGATTTTATATGATATATATGTTAGTAATAATTTATTTATTCTTTATTAACTATCATATAGCACATACCATCATTCTTTCCATTTTGTGGATATATGATAACTTCATTTGTGGACGTGTGGACTACTTCCTCCTCAAAGAGATGTGGTTCATTCACACATTACATGGAAAGTATTAAGGGTGGGTTAGGTGAATATATATTATATATACAAGATAATAATTATACTAAATTGATATTATATTTAAATATACATATATTTAATTTACATTCTTTCTTACAAAACAATTACAAAATGGAAACAACATTCATGCGTATGTAAGGCCTACGGTCTCCATGAAATGTGTATTTAATTTTTTATTTATATATTTTATTGTGTATTATAAATACATATATAATTAGTATATATGATATTTATATCATAATTAATATTCTATGGATCACAATATAAGTATTATGATAAAAAAATATAACAAATCAAAACACATGCGAAAAACAAAGTGGTTATCACCTGAAACGTAACTTCAACATCAATTGATAATAAACCGGAAATATAAGGTCATAAGTAAATAATATTTTTTACAATATAGTTGAATTTTTTTCTTAAATATATTTATAATAAAATTATATTTATTATATGTGGGGTTTTAATGAGTATGATGGGAGTCAAGGTAAAAGGCAAGGAGTTTTCTAGTCTCACTTCTATTTCTATGAGACTTATTTCATATTCACCACTCATTTCATTTTAATGGTGAATATAATTCCCTTGAAATTATTTTATTATTATTATAAAAAAATTTATGTGTCATTAAATTTCTATTTTATGATCTTTATTTCATTGAGTTCTATGGTTCAAGTGTTACTAAATTAGTAATGTAGTTTTGTATCAATTTTCCTTCATTGAGGCACATGTTTTTTATGGGAATATATTCTTTTATGAGTGGTATATAGTTACATTTGACAAGTTATGTCATTAATATACTTCATTTAATGATATTTTAATATTCGTTTCAAGTCATTTTCTTACATTGGGAGTATGATTCAATGTTACACAGATGGTAAGAGTTTATTGTAACAATCTCATTATTTATTAGTATTGTTTATGATTATGCTTACATTGATAAAATATTATTATCCATATATCAATAAATCTCATGAATTATATTATCCTCTAATTATTTATGATATATTCCTGTATTAGTACCATTTTTACACTCTTTGTTACTAAATATACTTAATAAAATGTTTTAATAAAATATGAACCTATTTCTCTCTTCATCAAAAAATCTATTTTATTCAAAAAAACAAGTTTTAAAAAATTGATTTTTTTAAATGATATATGAAGATAATTATCAATTCAAATTTATTTTATAAATATTTTATGGATTTAAAATCAACCTTTATAATTTTTCAAAAATATTTTCAAAGAAAATGGTTTCCAAAAATTGTTTTATGTTCTAAAAATTATTATTTAAAGAAGAAAGGATATTTTATTCAAGAAATGTTTTTAAAAGTTCTTTCCAAATTATATTTCATTGAAGAATACATCTATTGGTTTTAATAATTCCTTTATGGTGAAATGATCCTAGGGTTCTTTTCATATTATTTCTCTAATTGTTGTACGTTTTGATGACATGACATTTTTGAAACCTGTTTCTATTTCACAGGGTATATGATTATGAAAATATCTTCTTTTCAAGGGATATTATTTGATTAAATGATTATGATACCTATAAATTTTCTACTAGTTATTGTATGATTACATGTTTATGAATACCATTTATTTTCATTCTCTATTATGTGATGAATATTTATGATCTTATGTAACATGTATGTATGATTTTATTATGTTATGGGTGGAACCTATTTCCCCCTCCAATGCATTGGGTAAAGATTTATATCTCATGAGCTATATATGGATGGAATGGTGAGTGAACTCTACTTAGTAACGGATCATGTATGTTAATATGGTCTTGAGAGTGAACCTTAAGTACTAAGATGGTATGGGGAGTGAACCAATTCAACTAACATGGGCTTGTATGTAATGCCTTAACACTATGAAAATCATTTTATAAGCATACGTGTCTACCAAAATACTTTTATTATTACAATTTTATGATTTCACAGATTATTCTATTGATTCATTTATGATTCATGTCTTCTTAATTAACAATATTTATTCTATGATTCATTTTTATGATCTTTAATAAGTAGGGTATAATCTTCTAATGTTAGGATCACATTATCATGCCCTTATGCTCATGATTCTCCCTTATTTACCCTTACTATGAATCTAATATCACTCATTATTATGTTTTCTTTCCACTATATATGAATATATGTATTATTTATGATGAGAATAAGAAGGGTGTTAGTCATGAAGAACCTAGTGGGAGATAATGTAGCTCACTTATGTATCATTGTTTATGTTAATATGTTTCCAAATTCACTAAACTAATATGGTATTTGGGAATCTATTTGTGTAATGTATTAAATATTTCACAAAGATGATTTAATGTATACTCATGTTAATCAAAGTTTACAATATTTGGTATCAGTGAAAATGTTTAGTTAACATTTGTAAACTTTGATGAGAATACCATAGTGAGAACCCTATTTGTATTTATAAGGATAAGTATACATACGAGGAAAAGTATACGAAGATTTACTTTAATTTTGGTAAAGGATAGGGTGAATGGTTTCCTGGAAATATATCCATATCTGGATAATACTATTGGATTTGTATTTGGAACATATATATATATATAGGCATAATGACCTCGAAAAAAACATTTTGAGCTAGACTTGACTGGAAACTAGTGCACATCAATGGGCCTTATTGCACACCTGGTTTGACACTCCTAGGGGATATTCTTTGGGAATTAACAAAATCATTATGAATCATTATAAAGGATTGAAATTGATAAATTCTATTAATGAAGTAGGATAAACCTATGGTGTCCTTGATTAAAGATGTTGTCATAATTTAGAGATCCTATAAATGATTTTTTCTAGGATTATATGGTTCCTTATTATGGTAACTATTTTTTACTCTATGTTTTTTTGTTTTATTCAATGGTTGAAACCCAAAGAGACCATGTTAATAGAGATTTTTAAATACTATTAAATTATTGTCCTAGTGAGAAACAAAATTCTATGGGAGCTGGAATGTGAAATCTTGTTGTTATGATCAACCAAGTTACATAATATATGAATCATGTAATATATTCAAATGAGAAATGGAAGGAATGACATTCTATAGACTCTATAGTTAGGAAAAGTACACCTTCTAGCTTCAGGTCATCAAATCCACTTGTTACTTAATAATAGATCATTTCCATTAAAAAAATATTCTCTCTTCTCTAGAATTCGGAACATGGAATGTTATTTTGGTTGTTTATCAGTTAGAAGGTGAATGTGACCAATGGTGTACTCTAATCAAGAATAATAGGAAGCATTATAGAATTGAATCAATGGATTGGGAAAAGTTCAACAACTTATTCTTTAATAATTACTTTCCTAGTGTTCATTATACGAAGATAGAGAAAGAGTTACTCAAGTAAATGAGAAGGTATAATGAATCTATAGGTACCAATGATGATAATTTTACAAGACTTGTGAGGCACGGTTAAGGAATTATAATCCAACCAAAAAGTGAAGATTATAGGTTCTTTAGTAGATTAATTCCATGTATAATAATGGTGATGGACTTAAGAGACTTTGGTAGCTATGAAGATACTGTGCATTGTGCAATCAAGGCTTAAATAGAGGTTAGAGTTACATATCAATCTCATTTGAATATGGAGTTCAATGGAAAACCTAGATTCCATGGAGATAAAAATATGAGATTTCCTTTATGATCTAAGTGTGGGAAGAAGGATGGGGGAAATTTTTTTACGTGGGATAATAAATGTTTTAATTGAAGAAGAGAAAGTAAACATGACATTGATTACCAAAGTTATGGGAATAATTTGGCTAAAAATGTGAATGGGTAGAAAGATACAAAGAATTAAAATCCCCTACTTCAGTGTTACAGGTGTGAGGAGAATGTGAGTAGAGCTAACTAGTTCCCAAACATTAAGTTTAATGATGACCATCGGTGTCAGCAACCACTTAAGCCATGGTAAAAGGGCAAATCTCATGTTATAACTATTTTGGATGATGTGTGAAATAATTATATGGTGATAGGTAAAATTACCATCCACTATATAACTTTTAATGTCTTATTTTATTCTATATATACTAAATCTTTCATATCTAAATAATTTTCTAAGGATCTTAAGATTCCACCCAATTAATTTGACAGGGAATTAACATGGAAAACCCATAATGGTATAGTGATTTTATCACAAGTATATGAATACACTATGGTTGAGGTTTGTAGTAACCTCGTTTATAAAAATCTTATCATTCTTCCTCTAGTTGAATCCAATGTCATCTTAGGATTGGATTGGATTTCTCTGCATAAATACCATATAAATTTTCAAGGAAGGGAAGTTATATTTGATATTTCAAACCAACCTATGACCATTTATCAATGTAAAGGTATGTTTGAACTTATTATAGATATTATATCTATTATATAAGTCTTAAATACCATTAAAATGGTTTTTATATCTCAAATGGTTGGGGAGAAAATTGAAATTGATGATATACCTATTATTTCGAAATCGGTTGATGCTTTTTTTAAATAATTTTTTAGCCTCTCCCCAAAATAAGAAGTTGAGTTTTCAATAGAACTCATACCTAGTTACAAAATAATTTAAAATACTCCCTAAACAATGTTCTTAATTGAGTTTAAAAAATTGAATAAGCTATACCAATAAAACCTTTTTTAGGGATTCATCCGGACAAGTGTGTTACCTGGGGGTGAACATGTTCTATTTATGAAAAAAAGATGGATTAATGCGAATCTGAACTACTTTTCAGGACTTGAACAAGATCGTGATTGATAACAAGTATCATCATCCACATATGGATTACATGATCAATAAACTATGTGGATCTCAATACATTTCTAGGATTGACCATTATTCAAGATATCATTAATTGAGGGTCAAGAAGAAGGATATAGCCAAGATAATATTCTGTACAAGGTATGGATACTATGAATATATACTTATGCCTTTTGGTATTACCAATTACCATGATATCTCCATAGATTTTATCAATATATTCATTAAAAATTACCATGAATAGTTTATGATAGTCTTCATAGATGATATACTTATCTATTTCAAGAGAAATAAAGATCTTGAAGACCACTTGATAAATGTAATAAAGAACCTAAGGAAGGATAAACTGTATGAAGAACTTACAATGTGTGAATTTTGGCTACAAAAGTTTTCATTTTTCGGTCATATACTACCAAGAGAGGATATATCAGTAGATCCATCAAATATGAAAGCAATTAAATTCTTTCCCAGAACAACCATTGTGACCAAGATCAGTATCTGTATTGTTTTACCTGGATATTATCAATTGTTTGTGGATAATTTCTCATGACTATCTAATTATCTAACTAATCAAACATTAAATTTTTCTAATTTCCTCTAGATATAAGAAGTTGATTAAAATTTCAAGGAATGGAAGTGAAGTTTAGTCAACACACTTATTCTTACATTACCCTATAGTGGAGAACAGTTTGTAATATATAGTGATGTTTCCAAGAAAGGGATTGGGATGTTTTAACATGCATAATAGAATGGTCATAGTTTGACACTCATGATAATTTATGATTCATGAGAAAAATTACACAACTCATGATTTGGAGTTAGATGTGGTAATTTTTTCATTAATGATATAGAGGTATTATCCTTGTGGATAAAAGTGTGATATATATACAATTCATAAAATTCTAAAATATATATTCACCTATAAGGAGTTGAACATGTTCTAGAGAAGGTGGTTAAAGTTGATAAAGAATTATGAATGCTTAAAACATTACCACCCTTGGAAAGAGAGCAAGGATGCTGATGATTTTAGTTGAAAGGGTCATGCTAGATTATAATGACGAGGATCATAAAATATCCAACAATTTTGGAATTATAAAGGATGGGTCTATAAATATAGAAGGAAGGTGGAAATAATATCATTATTAATTGAATTTTCATCAATCTATCAATGTGAATATTAAATAGGAGTATAAGTATGATTTAGAGCTGCAAAAGAAGGTTAGAAATGTTCATGAGTTTAACCTTGGTAAGGATGGAATTATAATGTCTAGGAACTATTTATATGTTATTTTCATATGATATTTGAAGAAGTATCTGATATAGGAAGATAATAATTATTTATTCTCTATTCATCCTTGAATTATAATGATATATATATATATATATATTAGGGAATACTTCTAGTGGGATGGAATGAATAGAGATATCGTAGAGTTTGTTTCTCGGAACTTGTTATGACAACATGTTAAGGTTGATACACAAATAACTAAGGGGATGTTGCATCCATTACCCATACCAAAATGGAAATGTGGAAATATCACTATTTATTTTTTCATTTGATTCCTAAAAATCCTCTAATGGGGTTCAATATATATGTGTGTTTTTCGATCACCTTATAAATTCATTACACTGCATTCCTATCAGATAAGATATATAACTGGATTAGGTTCAAATGGTATATATTAAGGAAGTGGTAAGGTTTCATTGAGTGATACATTGTGTTATCTATGATTGGTTTCTAAGGGTTACCTAAATTTTTTAGTGATTTCAAAGTATAATTATATAATCATATCATATAAAAGACTTCAATTTTCAACATTTTTCCCATAAACATTCATTTGAAATCACAAGAAAACATTTCATGATTTTGAAATAATAAATAATTTTTTTTAAAAAATATTATCAGTGGAGTAATAAAAAAATGAAAAATAAGTTTTTTCATTTTGTAAAACAAAAAGTCTTTAAAATGAATCCAAAAATAAAATAATGTTCATGGTGGGGGGAAAGTCATTATCATCGTGTGTGTTCATAATAGAACATTCCTTATATCATTTTTTTCAAAATGTTCTATATAAATAATGTAAAAAGATTCATTTAAAAAATATTTTAATTCAATTCAAAATTGACATAAAATTTCCCTCATTGTACTTTTATATCCATATAAATAAATAAGTAAAATAATATCAATAATATTTGATATGAGGATAGGAGCACATCTTTAAACATTCAATGCATCTCATATGACATTGAACATTTAAATCATAATCCAAATGAAAGTATAACATTTAATAAAATATTAAATCACATGAGATTTTATATAAATTTGGATATATAACGTCAAGGGGTATGTATATACATATTATAAAATAATAACGGTGCACATCATTAAGAAATGTCTAAATAAAAGTATATTGAGAAGAAATCTCTTCCCTTGAGTCTAACTCCTATCATGTGTCTATACCGTACTTAATAATAAAATTATATTAATTTTCTACTTTCTTGATAACCTTTTTCAAGTTTATTTTTACTTTTATTTCACTTATTACAATTTTTTATTCTACTACTTAAATAATTATGTTTATGTCGTGTGTTTTGTTCATATTCGGTTTATGGTTAAATTGGCATTGGTAGGTCAAATATATTCAAATGGGACATTATATGAACATATATAGAATAATAATAATGAATTAATAATCATATTTATACATAAATTCCACTTTTTTTAAACTAATCATGAAAAATGGTTATGAAAAATGAGAAAACATTACATTCATGGATACAGTAGGTCCTACGTACTCATTAGTAGCGTTATCATTTTTTGATAACCACTATAGAAAGATGGAAAGTAACAATTTATCTTTCAAAAATTATAATTATATCATATATAACATATTATTTAATCATATATTCTTTTATATTTAATTCTAGTGATATAAAATGAATCTCATCGCTTCAAGGAGGCGATAGTCCACACGTCCATGAACGATGTTATCACATTTTTTGTGTGTGGAAAAGTGTTAAAGAAACTAATTAATTATATTTAAAGAAGTGTAATTATGTTATTAATATCATATAAATGTTATTTATTTTCACATATGTTTAGTTTAACCCATCCTTAATACATTCCATGTGGTGTGTGAACGTATAACATCACTTTGAAGAGGTTGTAGTCCACACTTCCACAAGCAATGTTATCGTATTTACAAGAAAACATAAAGTATAATGGTATGCATTATAAAATAATTAAATAAGCATTAGAAAATAATTATTATCAAATATGACATATATAAATACTGTTTCCATCATAATGACCAACCATAAACGATGGTAAAGGAAAAATGAACAACATTATTTTGTGAGGTGGTAATTCACCAAACACAAAAACAGTACGTTTGTTACCCATTATATGGTAGTGAGTGTAAGTAAAGATTCAAAACATGACATAAAAAAATATTAGTATATTTAGGAAACTGGTTTTTTTATATGAACTTGGAATAAGAATATTTTAGGGGTTTTAGAATGAATATACATTAATGGATCTTGAGGAAGAATGTTACATCTTATTTGGGTAGCTCCTTTTGATTTTCTAAAAAGGGATTCCTTTGATGTATTTATCTAAATGGTGAGGCTTAAATGTTGAGTGAAGTAATTTTTGGATACTATATTTTCATATTATGGCTGCTACTATGTGGTTTGAGAGGTTTGAGGAAGAGGTAGAGGTGGTGTCCTTTGGTAGGGAAGGAAAGGGATTCACTTGGCATTTTTAAAAACAAGTTAGGTGTACACATGTTTTTAACCAAACGATGTTATGAAAACCCAAAAGAGATTAATAATGGATGGTTTATGGCCAAAATATGTATATAAAATTGGTTTTTTACAAGTGTATTGGTCATTTGTTCCCTTATGTTTAAGGTTTAGTGTTATGTGAGGCTTTATTTTAACATAATCATTGAAATTAATTTTAATCATTTTCACTAATATTTTTGGTAAAAAAATTAATTTGATATTATTAGACACTAAATTTTAAACTAATTACAAACGTTTATGTCCATTTTTTTAAATTAAATTCATATAAGAAAAAAATTAAGTTTAATGTTAATCCCACAGACATAGTGAGAAAGCTGGTTTTTAAGGTGAGAATGTTCAAAATTGCATTAAGATTTTATATTTAAATTCAACATAAAAATGATTTCAATGAAATTAATTGGATTAATAGTTATATAATTGATCTATTTTTACTTTAAAAAAAATTAAAATATAATTTCACTATATAATTAAATTATAAAAAAAATCAATTTTGAATTAAAATTCCGTATTTTTCGGTATTCATCCAAAAAGGAATTTTCTTAGAAAAATACCAAAAATTAATCCTAAAGTAATTTTGAAATTATAAATTTAAAAATGATGTTTATTTTTACATATAAAATCAATAAAATTCTTAAAAATTGAATTTAAAATTGTTTCATAATTAAAAGGTGGTAAAAATGCCTTTTATAAATATTTATATTTTTATGCTTAGAATTGGATTTAATTCTTATTTATAAGCCTATTAAATTTATTAGATAAATATATAAATATTTAATAATAAATTGTAAACATATAATATTTATTACTATTTATTCCCACCAATACAACGTCTAGGAGATAACTACAAATTAAAATAATAATAGTATCAATATTTTATGTTTTAGTATAATTTAGACTTGCGTGAAATGTAAGAGTTTGGAGGAAATCATAGTTGTGTGTCGGGTACACTATCATTCACAGTGTTCCTTCTATGTTAAATTTACTATTTAACTCACAAATATTAATAAATTTGGGAAATTATTATTCAATAATTACCTAGGATGTTACAATAAGTATGAGGACCAGAAATATAATGAATCAAAACACAAGGGAAAAACAAAATTGTTATTACCCAAAACATTACATTAAAATGGAATTGTTAATAAATATGTAATATAAGGTCATAAATAAATAATATATTATATTATATAATTCAATACAATTTTTTAATAGATTTTTCATAAACTTATATTTATTATACCTAATGTCTGAATGAGACTGATGATAGTCACGACATAAAGTAAGGGGTATTCTAGTCTCAATTTTATTCTTATGATACTTATTCCATATTCACAACTCATTTATTTAGTGTGGAAAAAATAATTCCCATGAATTTATTTTATGATAATTTTACTTAAATTTATATTTATTTAAATACCAATTTAATGATCTAAATTTTATGAGGTTTTACAGTTCAAAAGTTACAAAATCAGTAAGGTAGTTTTTATCTCAATTTTCCTTTTTTGAGACACATGTTTTGTTATGAACCTATATTCTTTTATGAGGTGTATATACTTCCATTTGACATGTTATATCATTAATATCCTTCTTTTAATGGTATTTTAATCTTCATTTAATTTCATTTTCTTACATGAGGAGTATGATTCAAAGTTATCAAAATTGTAAGAGTTTATTACGGCAATCTCATCATTTATAGGGATTAATTATGATTATTCTTTCATTGATGAAATCTTATGATAAATCACACAAAAAAACTAATTATTTTTCTTTTCATATTTTTATTCATTATATTTTCATGTATTAGTCTCATTTATCTAGTATTTGGTTGTTAAGATAATTAAGAAAATATTTTTAAGAAAATCTGACCTTATTTATCTCTTCAGTCAGAAATCTTCTTTATTAAAAAAATATGTTTAAAAAATGTTTTCTGTATTAAAAAAAATTTTAAAAAAATTAAAGGATATTTTCCTCAATAAATGTTTTTAAAAGAATATTACAAATTATTTTCCATATAATATAAAATATGTTGGTGTTACTCATTCCTTTCCTAAGAAGGGATGAAAATGTTTCTTTCATATTCTTTCTCTTAATGCCTTACATTTTAATGACATGATTTTTATGAAACATGTTTCTATTTCATTGGTTATATGCTTAAGAAGACCACTTATTTTCATCTGGTATTCTTTGATGAAATGATTATAAAGTTGGTCTCTTTTCCATAGGTTAGGATATGATTATATGTTTATGATACCAATTCCATTTCATAGGTTATCATATGATTAATGATTATGATATTGTGGCACTCATATTTATGGTTTTATTATGTCACGGTGGGACCTATATCACCCTACAATGCATTGGGTAAGGATTTATATCTAATGAGATATTAATGGAAATAATGGGGATTGAAAATGTTTTAGTAATGGACTATGTTCTCTAATATGGTCTTGGGAGTGAACCTTGACTGCGAAGATGGTTTGTGGAGTGAACCCATTCCACTATGATGGCCTTGGATGCAATGCATTGACTACTATGGAATTTTTTTTTATATTTTTATGTGTCTACCACAATTCCATGTCTTATTCCTATGTTATGCTTTCATGTATTGGGCTCTTGACTCCCTTATGATTCATATCTTATGAACTACATATATTTATTTCATGAATCATGTTTGTGGTCATTAATTAATATGTTATGGTCTTCTAATGTTATCACCACATTCATGTCTTACGAACTACATATATTTTTGTTTCTTGTTTCTTGTGTCATAATGGGCTAGTAACTACCTAAAAATAGTCATGAAAGTGATAAAAATGATTGAAGATAATGAAGATTCATGTAATATACCATATCAAATTTTTAACTAATATATACAGGGCCTATTATTAGGTTAATAATATTAGTTCAATGGCCTTCTCATGTTGCAAATAATCGTTAATCAATGAGTATTTTCACTATTTCAAAAAAACATGTATTGGTAGTGTTTATATAATTGTAATGATTTAATAAAATAAATGAAGGTTGTAAGACAATTATTTGTTTTTATTTTATATTATAATACATGGGGGTGTTTGTAACACACTAAGATTTTATAAACCTTTTTTATAATAATTTTATTTTATTTTTTTCATTGAATACTACACCAAGATAAGATTTTTTTGTATGTTACACCTACATAAGATTTCACAAAATGAAACACTAACATGTATTGCATTACATAAAACGCTAAGTTTCAATGAAAAAACAATTTAATTTTATAATTATTTAAAAAAACATTTTTATAACCAATCTGTTAAAATTATTAATATAAAAATTAATAAATAATTCTACAATATTATTTATGATGGTTTCATATAAATAAAACTTATTGATAATGATATATATATATATATATTAAGTCTTTATGTTTTGAAAAAATATTATTTTTCCATGTATACTACTTTTTATGTCCTTCTGTGAAAAATAATAAAATTAATCTTAGAAAAATTTATAAATATAATTTGATAAAATAAACTACCTTTTTCATTTAGAATGTCGAAATTATCTTTGCGTGAATTTTTTATATTTTTATGAAAAACACAATTTTTTGGATGAGTAATGAAAAATACAGAACATTAATTAAAAACTTGTAATGAGTTGGATTTTCCTAGTTTTATTTTTAGAAACGTTTTGGGAAAATTCTGAGACCAGGTGCTGAGATGATGTGTGATTTCGAGTCTTGATGTGCCCGGAATGGTCTGTCAAAAAATGTTGTGTTTTTAAATAGCCGGTGTGCGTATTTTTCTTGAAAAAAGTGGAATAATTCTTAAATGGGTGCCTATTTTAAAAATTTGAGGGTCTCATTGCGTTTAGTATGGTGGTTTTACCCTAAGCATGACTTAAGTTTAGTCGGCGTGGGACACCAATGAGAAAACCAAAAAACGGCATAACTGTAAATAAAATAATTGAATAAAATTATTTTATTTTTCAGATCCTTAAAACATACAAATAGTGTCTCATATTAAAAATCCAATACCACCAGTGAGCTCATGAGGTCATTCTTTTCATAGGCAAAGCCTAACATTGGACGACGTGGGATAACAATGGAAAGTAGTTTTTGGGACATAACCATAAATAAAATAATTAAATAAATATTATTTTAATTTCAAATCTTTATAACTCATAAATGGTAACTCTGGTTGGAAATCCGAGAGTATCGTTGATCTCTTGAGGGTGTTTTTCCTTAGGCGGGGCCTAACTTTAACTGATGCAGGTCGAGGGTAAAACTTAATTTTTGGTCCTTTTAATGAAAAATAAAATAAACTTTAGAAGTTTTATTTTATTCAAAAAAAAAATGTTTCTCTGCAACGCAATGTTGATCCATCTATTTAATTTCATAAATGAAATAGTTTAAGGATGCTTTAACTCAAGCGTAACAACATCGCGACTTAGCGTAACAGAAATTTTGAAACACATTTCCCTTGTTTAATTGTATAACAAAGATACGGGGTGGTTGGCCCGATCCTGGATTTTCTCTAAGGCTCTAGAGGAGTGGTGTTGGACAGTATTGAATGGTGAGGAATGAATAATCTCTACAAGTTCTTTCCTTCCACTTTGAAGGATCCATCCACCAATGAAGTTTTGAGAAACAATGAACGAAGGTAGTGTGATCTTCACCAATGAACGATCCAACCTCGAGGTAGGTTGTCTATTTAATTTAATTTATTTTCCTGTTTCTAATTCTCCATGATGAGCGTGAATCATTAAATTAATGGAATTATTCATGGATACTACATGCTAAATGTGGAATGGGTTTAATTTTTGGGATATTCATCAGAAAATTAGATCCATGTCAAACTTGTTATTTGATTTAATTCTCATTTAGCCACCCTTAAATTATTATGTGGACGGATAAAGGACGACATGAAAAAGGATCGATCCATCCAACTTGGGTGTTCATGTGAGTTTCCTACCTCCCTCATTCTTATGAATCGTCAAAATTCAGCACCACAACAACCCAGAAGGAAGTCTAAGATCACAGCAATGGCGATCTATTGTCCTGGTAGAGACTTTAGTGGAATGTAGAAGCCGCAACTCGACGGCCATGGTGGTGAAGAAGGTCGCGCGTATTAATGGTGTTTCGTGGTAGTGGAGGATGCCATTTTAGGGGGTTGTGCAAGGCGTACGGAAGGCCGCAGCTTGATAGCCATGGCGGTGCAGGGGCGGCGTGCGCCGGCGATGTGCTGCAAGAGGCCCCACGGGCCGGACCCATGGCCCATCCAGTCCGGGCTAGACCTTGCCGGTCTGGGCCAGGCCCATTGGACTTAGTCGAATCAAGGGTTGTATGGCCCAGGATCCGGTCAGTGGACCCAGGACCGGGTCGAGTCAGACAAGACTAAGTCCCAACCAGCCCCTTTTACTAAAACGTCCATAACTTTCAAACTGTGTGTCCGATTAAAGATCTGTTTACGGAGTTGGGACCCTCGTAACAAGACGGTCGTTTTGATATAATCCAAATGTGTTTTCCTAGAAGTTGGTATATGACCAATGGATTGAGGATTAGATTCTCCCAGAATCAAGTGCATTGTGAGTGGGAATCATATAGATGGCTCTAACGTGAAAGAAGAGATGAGTAGACCTCAGTGGCCCGGTAGCCGTGTAGACCTCAGTGGGACAGAAGAGAAGAGAAGGTCAATGGAACGGTAGATGATAAAGAATCAGTATCCTAGTATATGAGTGGACCTCGGTGTCCTGGGAGCCGAGTGGACCTCGGTGGCATGGAAGATGAGTGGACCTCAGTGGCCCAATAGTCGAGTGAACCCCAGTAGCCTGGAAGATGAGCGTACCTCAGTGACCCAGTAGTCGAGCGGACCTTAGTGCCCTGGTAGACGAGCGGACCTCAGTGTCCCAACAAACCTCAGTGAATCAGTGAGGATGAGTCCCTCAACATTACTATATCATTAGACTTACGACTGATAGCCTTACCTTTTATAATTTAGGTTATACCCATGTTAGAAGACTCTAGTAACTCTCTTGACTGTACTTCTTAGAGGTTACAATTGTGTACCTCTTTGGTAGTCTTCTTTATGTATTGCTTTTTGCTATACCTTTTTGGTTTAGGGTCCCTAGTGAGTATTGTTTTACTCACACCTACATGGGATTTTCCCACACTTGTTGTGTCTTGTGCAGATGATTGATGCTTTGAAAAAGTCATTGGTGTACTAGGTCTAGGTGGTTCATTGAGTGACCCGAAAGACGAGACGTGCTTCTATGACATCAGATGGTTGTTTATGTATGTACCCTTCAGGTAGGGTTCATGTGTTGAGGATTTCCAGAGACTTTTACTTGTACTTTTTTGTTTCATTTGGGCTTGTATTATGTCCCAATTTACCTTTGGTTTTCTATAGTCATACCTTGTGTTTGTTTACTTAGTGAATTCACCTTCCTACATCGGTGGCTTGGATTTGTGTGCATGTGTACAGGTACTTAGGAAAACGTCTCCCATTTGTTTGAGATATTCCTACTCGGTGCTAGTCGCCAGCCCTGTCCTATGGGAGGCAGGACTGGGGTAGTCACGGCATGGGCCCCAAGGGACGGTTCATAACAGTAAATAATATATTTTACAATATAGTTTAATGTGTTTCATAAATATATTTATAATAAAATTATATTTATTATACATGAGCTTTTAATGAGTATGATGGGAGTAGCTGCTTACAGTCAAGGAATATGACCCAAGGGCTCTAGGAATGATTTTTGGTACATTCTGTGTCTACTCTTAGCTTCCATATTAATAGAAACAAGTGCTGATCATTCCTTCTTATCACTAATCTTGTTCAAGACATATAATTTCAATTTAAACTAATGACTTGACCCTTATGTTTGGAGATACCTATGGTAGTAAACTCGATAATCACACTTATTCCAATGGTGTGATCTGACCCTTGAGGCTAGAGTTTCATTTGGAATCGTTTGGAGGCAGATTCGAGGCCTCACGAAGCTAGTTTGGGTATGGACTGGTCATCTATAGTTTATGCTCAGATTGACTATTTTAGGCAAAGGGGTGTGGTATGTTTTCATAAGTGGAATTGGGTTTTCCTTGGTCGGTGAGGAAGGGAACCTAGGCAGCACATGATAGACTCATGCATAAGAGGATGCAGCCGATCACCCTTGAGTCGAATAGCCTTACCCTTGGGGTAGTCGATGTTATGAGTTTTCAGTTCCCAGTATTAGTGGTGGAATATGATGGTGTCTTCCCTGAAGTTGTTCCAGTTTTACTACCCCATAGAGGGATAGACTTCTAAATTGTTTTACACCCTGATATGGAACCAATATGAGTATCAGTATGTCGGATGCCTTTTATAGAGCTTCGTGAGCTGAGGGAGCTGGTGGAGGTCTTGTATAAGAAGGGCTTAGTAAGACCCAGTGTCCAAGGTTATGTGTTGTTACCGGAACTTTAACCAAGTGACCATGGAGAATGAGTATCCACTAAAAAAGGGTCTATGAACACTTATATTAGTTAAAATGGAAAGCCTTTCACGTGGATAGAAAGGTGCCTAGAGTATTTTCAGAAGTTAAGATAGAGTTTGATGAGTGCCCCGATCTTGAGTTTTCTAGAGGAGGGAGTTGAGTACGTAGTGTTCTGTGATACATCAAAGATTAGACATGGTTTTTCCTAATGTAGAGGAAAGTGGTGATTGCCTATGCTTCAAGTCATTTGAGACCATATGAAAAGAACTAGGCGACCCACGATCTTGATTTGGTAGTGGTAATATTCACATTGAATATGTGGTGATAATACCTTATGGTCAAATACATTACTTTTTACTCTAACCACATGAGTCTCATTTATATATCCTCTGAAAAGGATTTTAACTTGAGACAAAGACGATGTGTGGAGTTTCTCCAAGACTATGACTTCAAGGTAGTCTATACTCCTGGTAAGGGAAACATGGTAGCAGATTCTCTCAACATAAGACCCATTTCATAGTGGCAGAATGAGGAAATTAAGTAGTTAGTGTTGTTGTAGTTATCCTTTGTGGATAAAGATGATGCAGTTTACCTTCAATCGGTGGTTGTTACCCCTTAAAATTTAATGTGAGTCTGGGAGGCACAAATCGATGATACTGATAGTGAGACTTTATGTTCTCAGTTTCCCACAAGGAATACCCCTGATGGATATTCAAAAGTTGGGGAACGCGTTGTTCCTTTCAGAGGATGTACAGTATTTTTAGTGGATGCCTGAAGTGAAAAGATGTGTCGGGGTATGCATGTGGGTGTCAAGGAGGACACCGTGGATGGTAGAAAAGGTTGAAGCTGTGATTACCTATTAATATAAAATTTGGGTGCTTGTTTAATCAGTTTTTTTGGTTTTTCAACACATTGTGTCAAGCCCTTGTGCTTGGAAGGGGTTTCTCTTTTGTTCCTTGGGGTTCCAAGAAGGGAGTGAGAAAGAATATCAATGGAATTCATGACAGTTTTATCATGTACGTCTAGGGGACACGGTTCCATCTGGGTTATCGTTGAACAACTCACCTTATCAGTCACTTGTTAGCTTTTTAGGAACAGAGTCGCATAGAGAGATTATGATACCTCTATGTGTAACGACCCTTCACACGTTATTGACGAGGGTGAGATAGACATTAATAATAGGGTAAATATTGCAGAGTTATGATGAATATCGAGTATCGACATGAGAGGACCCTCTATGGGTGATTGATTCATTTAGTGCACGTTTAGTGGTAGCAGAAGAATATCCTGGAGAGAATGTGGGACTGGGAGGCTCAGGTTCGTTCTCGAACCCTCATCTATTTGGAAATACCTAGGTTTGGATTTTGGGGACATAAATCCTTAATGTGGGAAATTTGTAATGTCTAAGATTTTATTGGTTTTTTTTTTAGAAAATTTATAGGAAAAGTTCGAGACTAGGATCTAAGACGACATGCGATTCTGAGGCCTAGTGTGCTCAGAATGGTCCTTCAAAATTTTTATGTTATTAAATAGTGTTCCTAAGAAGTTTTCTTGAAAAAGTAGAATAACTTTAAAATGGGTGCCCAAATAAGAAATATTAGGTCACCATTGCATTCAGGATGGAAGGTTTACCTTAGGGATGACTTAATTTTAGTCGGCCCAGGCCTCCAGTGAGAAAACCCAAAAATGGTATAACCATAAATAAAATTATTGAATAAAATTATTTTATTTTTCAAATCCTTATAACTCAAGAACGGTTACTCGGATTGAAAATATGATACCATCGTTGAGCTCATGAGAGTGTGCTTTCCTTAGGCAGAGTCTAACATTAGCTGGTGCGAGAAAACTGTGGAATGTAGTTTTTAGGACATAACCGTAAATAAAATAATTAAATAAATATTATTTTATTTTCAAATCCTTATAACTCATAAACTCTAACTTGGATTGGAAATCTAAGAGTACCATTAAGCTCATGAGGGTGTTATTTCCTTAGGTGTGGCATAATCTTGACCGGCACGGGTGGAGGGTAAAAGATAATTTTTGGGCCTTTTAAAGAAAAATAAAATAAACTTAAGAAAGTTTATTTTATTCAAAAAAAAATTGATGCCATGAAACATTAATCAAGTTGTTTCATTTCATAAATGAAATATTTTAATGACATTGAAACTCAAGCATAACAGAAACATTATTTCAAAAATGAAACAACGTAACGACGCCACGACTAAGCATAACATAAATGCTGAAATTCATTTCCTCCATTTAATTATTTAACAGAGATACGGGATGGTTCGAATGGTCCTAGAGTTTCTCTATGGCTCTAGCGGAGTGGAATTGGTAAGCGGTGAATGGTGATGAATAAATAATCTCCACAAGTTCTTTCCTTCCCATTCGAAGGATCCCTCCACCAACGATGGATTGAGGAATGAGGAACAACAGTGGTTAGATCATCACCAGCGAATGATCTAACCTCGAGGAAGGGTGTTTTTTTAATTTAATTTCATTCCACATTTCTAAATCTCCATGATGAGTGTAAATCGTTCAACGAATGGAATGATTCACGGATCGTGCATGAAAAATGTGGGATGGATTTAATTTTTGGGATATTCATTGGAAAAGTGGATCCATGTGGAACCTGTGAATTGATTTAATTCATTATTTTTTCACCCTTAAATTCTTACGTGGAAGGATCAAGTCTGACACGAACAATAACTAATCTATTAACATTGGATGTTCATGTGAGTTTACCACCTCCCTCATTCTTAATAATCCTCAAAATTCACCTCCGCAAAAACATGGAAGGAAGTCTAAGATCGTGGTGATGGAGATCCACGGTCCAAGAAATGACTATGGTGGAAACCAGAGGTTGCGACTCGATGGTTGTGGCAGTGTAGAAGGAGACACCCGTCAATGGTGCATCGTGGCGGTGGAGGAGGCCCATGGTAGGAGGCTTAGGGTGGAACACAGAAGCTTGTGGATTGAAAATCGTGATGGTGTAGGGGTAACACATGCTGACGGTGCATCACAATGATGAAGGGGAGGTCCCAGCGCACCCACCGTGGGTGGTTATTAGAGGCCACCAACATCGGCTAGTGGTGGCGGCATACAAAGGGGGCCCGAGGCATCTGCCATGGGCAAGGGATCGGTCCGGTGGAAACGGTTGGCGGCGGCGGCATGAGCAAATGCAGCGAGCTGTGATTCAGCGGGACCATGGTGGCGACTTGCGGCACCCACCACATCCTGGGTGAACTGAACTAGCCCACCCAGTGGGATGGACCCGCAACCCATCCAGTCCAAGTCGGATCTGCGACCCATCTAGTATGGGATTGACCCATCATGTATGGGCTAGACCCAGCCAGTCTAGGTAGGGCCCAGTAGACCAGGTTGGATCTGGGTTGGGTCAGTGGACCCCGGGCCGGGTCTGACCAGACCCGGATCCAACCTGCCCCTTTTTACTAAAACATCCATAACTTCCAAATAGAGTGTTGATTGAGGATCCATTTATATCATTAGGACCCTCGCGACGAGACGGTCCTTTTGCCATGCTCTAAGTGAGTTTTCATGGAGTTTGGGGTATGATCGATGTCTTAAGGAGTAGATTCCTCTCAAATAAAGCATGTAATAACTGGGAATCCTGTGACTGGATGTGACATGAAGGAAGTAACGAGTGGACCTTAGTGGCCTGATAGCTGAGAGAACCTCAGTGGTCAGGAAGACTAGTGCACCTCATTGGCCTGGTAGCAGAGAAGACCTTAGTGGCACAATAGATGATCAGACCTCAGTGGCCCAGTAGCCGAGCGGACCTCAGTGGCTCGACGGACGAGCGAACCTTAGTGGCCTGGTAACTGAGTGGACCGTAGTGGCCTAGAAGACAAGTAGACCACAGTGGACTGAAAGACCTTAGTGACTCATCGGGGTTTATTCCCTCGGTATTACAAGATTTTCAAACTTATGACTGATAGTCTTACATTTTATACATTAGGTTATACTTGTGTGAGCTGACTCTTATAACTCTCTTGACTGTACTTCTAAGAGGTTACACTTCATGTACCTATTTGGAAGTTTTCTTTTTGTATTGCTTTATGGTATACCTTTGTGGTTCAGGATCCCCACTAAGTATGGTTTTACGGATCCCTGCAAAGGCTTTTCCAGCACATGTCGTGTCATGTGCAGATGATCAGCGCTTTGAGGGAGTCCTTGGTGGACCAGGACCAGGTTGTGCTTGGAGTGACTCGATAGAGAAGATGTTCTTCTGCAACATTAGACAACTATTTATGTACCTACTTTTCAGGTAGGTTTCATGTGCAGTGGAGTTCTACAGACTTGTACATGTACTTTTTTGTTTTAGTTGGGCTTGTATTCGAGCCATGTTAACCTTTAGTTTTCTACTATCGTACATTTTGTTTGTTTACTTAGTGTATTCACCATCAAGTATCTATAGCTTTGAGTTGTTTCCATGTGTATAGGTACTTAGTTAAATTCCACCCATTTGTTTGGGATATTCCTACTCAGTACTAGTCTCCAGCCCCATGCATATGGGACACGGGCTTGGGGTAGTCATGGCACGTGCCCCGGGGGACAGGTCGTGACAAAATTTACATTTAATCTAACATATTTATATAGGTAAAATAAATTTTAATTTTGTTTTAAAGTGTATTATATCAATTTTACATAAATTAATCTATTGTTGTTTATTGGAACCAATTTCACATTGAAATTGGATATAAAAACAATTCAATAAGTTGAACTTTTTCATTTTAAAACCCTACTTCCACGACAAGTATGTGGGATTAATTTTAAATTAATTCATGCCAATTATGTTATTATAAGTTCTAATATTGGATTACATTTTAGTAATAAGAATAGTTTATAATGTATAATAAGGTTAACTTAGTTTTTTACCAAAAATATCATTGAATGTAATTAAAATTGATTACAACAATTAAGGTAAAAAAGATTACATAGTGGTTAAACAATAATTTAAGGATCCAAATAACCAAGACACATGTAAAAAAGAAATTGGAAGGAAATATTTAGACCTATTCCCCTACTATATCAAAAATAGAAATTTATTCAAGATACATGATATATGGTAGATCTCTCAATAGTGTTTACCTTTTTATATTTACAAAAAATCCACTCTGCGTCCACTTTAAAAGGGAAGTCACCCCCTCAATTTTCCACACCTCTCAATCCCTTTGTCTTGGTAAAATACTACCCAATTATCTTCCCAAATTACCTCCCTTAATCCTATAATCCTCCCATTAGTCATAAATCCAACCAAGAAATCCCTTTGGTAAAAACCAAGAGGAGTCACCCAAAGAAGAGATAACATCCTTCAACAAGAACTTTTATTTTATTTTTATCTCCACCCCCTAAATTATTATTATTAAATTATTATATAATATCTTGATTTTCCTAAATATAATAACATGTTTTTATTTTCAGATTTTAACTTACAATCACACACACATCCATCAAATGAGATATGTAATCACTGTTTGTGTTTACGGCGGTCTACCGCCTCATGTACTGATGTAATTTATTCTTCTATTTCAACCTTTCAAGGTTAGAAATAATTATGGATGTTATAATTTTATATGATATATATGTTAGTCATGATTTATTTATGCTTCATTAATTATAATATAACACATACCATCATTCTTTCCATTTTTTGGATATATGATAACTTCATTTGTGGACGTGTGGACTACCTCCTCCTCAAAGTGATGTGATTAATTCACACATTAAATAGAAAGTATTAAGGGTGAGTTAGGTGAATATATATTATATATAAGAGATAAAAATTATACTATAATGATATTATATTTAAATATACATATATTTCATTTACATTCTTTCTTACAAAATGATTACAAAATGGAAACAACATTCATGCATACATAAGGCCTACGATCTCCATGAATGGCATATTTGATTTTTTATTTATATCTTTTATTGAGTATTATAAATACATATATAATGATTATATATGATATTTATATAATAATTAATATTCTATGGATCACAATATAAGTATTATGACAAAAAAATATAACAAATCAAAACACATGCGAAAAACAAAGTGGTTATCACCTGAAACGTAACTTCAACATGAATTGATAATAAATAGGAAATATAAGGTCATAAGAAAATGTAATTTCCCAGAAATTCCATATATTTATTATTATTATGTGGGATCATATCAAGACCACGAAATCAGACGATGCACGATTCCGAGCCACGGAGTGACCAGAATGATCCGTCAAAGTTTGGTTAAGTTTTAATTAGCACGTGTAAATAGTTTTCTTGGAAAAGTGGAATAAATATTAAACGATAACTTGGATCAGATATTTGAGGGCACCGTTGCATTCAGGATGGCGGGTTTACCCTAGGCGTGACTTAATTTTAGTCGACGCAGGCCTCCTATGAGAAAACCCAAAAATGGCATAATCGGGAATAAAATAATTAAATAAATTATTTTATTTTTCAAATGCATATAACTCACAAATGGTAACTCGTATTGAAAATATGATACCACAGATAAAATTTTGAGGGTATTCTCTCTTTAGGTATATACTAACATTGGTAGGAACAGGCCACCAGTAAAAGTTAGATTTTGGTCGTAAATAAAATAATTAAGTGACAATTATTTTATTGTAAAATTCATAACATCAAAATTGTAACTCGGATTTAAAATACGAGAGTAACTTTGGGTTTTTTGGGGCGTTTTTCACTTAGGCAGAGCCTAACCTCGACCGTCGCAAGTCAAGGGTGACTTTTATAAATTTTCTAAACTTTTTTTCAGGTATGTTCAGTAAACGCGTGAGTGGAATTATATAAATTTTAAACCGGTACTCGGAATTGAAATATGAGGGAACCATTGAACTCGTAGTGCTGATATTCGCTTACGGAGACCTTCACTTTGACCATAGTAGGTCCAGAGAAAAAGTTAGTTTATGGAACTTTTTAATAGAATAAATAAAATAACTTTATTATTTTATTTTTATTCTATTCCTCCAACGGATGAGTGGTAAGGTGGGATCGACGACATGTCATGCCATTAAATGGATTGAACATTCAATTCTATGTAATCGCACTGTTGGGGAATTGGGAAGGTTCCTAATTAATGGGCCTCCATTAATCTCATGAACGTTGCACACCCTTCCCCTCTACTATTTATATGGAGTTTGGGAAGAGGTGTTGGCACTACTTCGCCAAGCAACGAAGTGCTAACAAAGTGCTGTGATGCCAAACCCTTGGAGGATGGAGCTGGTACTAGCGGGAGGTGACGAGCGACACCAAAACCCCGAACCAGAGAACGATGAACGAGTGACATTGTTGGAGGCTAGTTGCGGGGGATGTGGAATTCCAAAACTTCCTCAAATGCAGACTCTCTCCAATGAACTCGAGGTAGAGTATTATTTTCATTTGGGCATTTTTTATTTCCTTTTCCCCATTCTTGAATTTATACGAAGAACGGGGGTCAACCGACTAACGGGTTGACACGCGTTTCCTTCTTCTTTGAGCGAGGATGTTGTGGGGTATCTTGTAGGGTTTGTTGTCTTGAATACCCCATTACCCATTCTTAACGTCCTTCTGGATTCAAGAAATAATAAGTCGTTTGCTACCTCTATAATGCAGAGGGTACGGGACAAACGAACATGGCCTGACCTCTCCGCAATCCTTTGTGGATTTTGATGTTTTTTTCAAGATGGAGTAGGATGGTGACTGGTGCCGGCGATTTTCATCGGTGGTACTTGGGAGCGGTGGTTGACACCATGATTGGCCGTGAAGACGAGACGGCGCAACCGCGCCGCCGGAGAAGAGTCGCAGCCCATCTGCCACGGCAGAGCAAGGGCGGCGGTCGGCACTCTGGCCGGCTGCACGAAGGGGACGGCAGCGCGTGTCAGTGCCACCTAGTGTGCAAGACCTACGGCAGAAGGCCATGGCAGCAAGGCGAGGCGAGGCGCGGCCGGTGCGATGCCAGCCGCGCGGAGGAGGGGGCTGGCCATCCTACCAGCCGCGGCGGGCCGCCGCACCACGAGCCGCCACACCATTGCAGGTCGCTTCACCACAGGCCGGGCCGCATCTGCAGCCCGAGCCAGACCCAGCGGGCCGGGTCGGACCCAGGGCCAGACCCGGGTCGGCCCAGACTCGGACCAACTTCGACCCTTTTCATTCTTTCGGCTATATCATGAGCTACGGGCATCCGTTTGACAAACTGTCTATGGAACCAGATACCTTGGATAAATATTGTCCTTTTGATATACCCCACATGAGTTTTGGATAATTTTGGGGTATGGCTGGGTCGGATCAAACACGAATCCAACCGGGCCCTTGGGACTAAAAAGCTAATAACTTACAGACTGAGCGTCTGATTGACGCACCGTCTGTTGCGTTGAGACCCCTTCTATGTGGCGGTCCTTTGGGATACTTCTTCGTGGGACTTCGTGGAAGTTGGAGTATCGACCTGTAGCTTGAGGAGAGGACCCTCCCAGAATCAAGCGAGCTTAGAGCGGGAACCCTTTAGCTAGTTATAACATGAGAAAGGGATCCTATGTGGATATGTGCTATGGTATCCTTTGTGGGTCTGTGTTTGAGGATCCCACATGGATCCGCTCTAGGAATCGATGTTGGACTACTCTAGGATCTTGTGTGGGTCTACTGTACTAGGATCCTATGTGGGTCTGATGATGTACAAGGATCTTGTGTGGGTCTGATGATGTACTAGGATCTTGTGTGTGTCTGATGATGTACTAGGATCTTTTTTGGGTCTGATGATGTACTAGGATCTTGTGTGGTTCTGATGATGTACTAGGATCCTGTTTGGGTCTGATGATGTACTAGGATCTTGTGTGAGTCTGATGATGTACAAGGATTCTGTTGTGTCTAATGATGTACTAGGATCCTGTGTGGGTCTGATGGTGTATTAGGATCTTATGTGGGTTTGATGATTTAGGATCCTATGTGGGTCTGATGATTTAGGATCCTACGTGGGTCTGCCTCTTAACATAGTAATATGATTCAGTAGTTACATTTAATCATCTTTACTACTGTACCTGAGTTATACCTAGTGCGAGCTGAGTCCTCACCTATGTTGTATTCTTCTATGTGGCATACCTGTGTGGTACTTTCCTTCATGGTTATACCTTTGTAGTATTCATCTGTGTGGCATACCAGTGTGGTACCTTCCTTTGTGGTGATTCCTTAGTTGTATTTTTCTGTGTGGCGTACCTGTGTGGTACTTTCCTTCGTAGTGATACCTTGGTGGTATTCTTTTGTGTGGTGAAACTGTATGGTACTTTCCTTCGTGGTGATACCTTTTTGATATTATTCGGTGTGGTGTACCTATGTGGTACTTACCTTCGTGGTGATACCTTTGTGGTATTCTTCTATGTGGCGTAGATGTGAGGTATTTTCCTTTGTGGTGAATCCTTGGTGGTATTCTTCTATGTGGCATACCTATGTGTTACTTTCCTTTGTGGTGATACCTTGGTGGTATTCATTTGTGTGGAAAACCTATGTGGTACTTTCCTTCGTGGTGATACCTTTGGGGTATTCTTCTATGTGGAATTACCTTTGTGTTTCTTACCTTTGTGGTGTTACCTTCTTGGTATTCTTTCCTTCATGGAACTGTTGAGATTTGGGCTAATGAGTTGATCTTCATGTTTCATCATGTATGAGATAGGTATACTTGATAACTTAGATATATGTATGGGTATATACCTAAGTATGGTTGACAGTTGTTTTCATGCTTTGTGGTTTATCCATTGTGGATTTTGAGAGACCTTCGAGGGTCTCGGGGTCTCTACTGAGTATCGTTTTACTCACCCCTGCACGGGTTACACCTTCACCTTGTTGTGTTTTGTACAAACAACAGACAGTGCTAACTGAGGATGAGAGTCCCAGGACTGGATGTAGCTCGGAGGTGGACCTTTGATGAGGCATATCGTATAGACGACCATTCGAGAGTTGTACCTACCCTCAAGGTAAGATCCTTGGTAGGTGTTCACAGGAGTTGTTTTAGTTTACTTGTAATTTCCAGTTTTATTGTACTTTCTAGTTGGGCTTGTATTCTGGACCCTTTTTCTTACTGTACACAGTCTTTTTACTATTCAGTTTACTTGTGTTTGTATCATGTTGTGTTCTTGGTCATGTGTGTTTACAGAATATAAAGGCAATGCCTTCCCGGTTTTTGGGGAATACGCCTTTCGATGCTAGTCGCCAACCCCTGGCCTATGGAAGGCGGGCTTGGGATAGTCAAGTCACATGCCCCATGGGACGGGTCCTTACAGTAAATAATATATTTTACAATATATTTTAATTTGGTTCTTAAATATATTTATAATAAAATTATATTTATTACACATGAGTTTTTAATGAGTATGATGGGAGTCAAGGTAAAAGGTAAGGGGTTTTCTAGTCTCACTTATATTTCTATGAGACTTATTCCATATTCACCACTCATTTAAATTTAATAGTGAATATAATTCCCTTGAAATTATTTGATTATTATTATATATAAATTTATGTGTCTTTACATTCCCATTGTATGATCTCTATTTCAAGGGGTTCTATGGTGCAAGGGTTACCAAATCAGTAATGTAGTTTTGTATCAATTTTCCTTCATTAATACACATGTTTTTTATGGTCATATATTCCTTTATGAGGGGTATATACTTACATTTGACATGTTATATCATGAATATACTTCATTTAATGACATTTTAAGATTCATTTAAGGTCATTTTCTTACATTGGGAGTATGATTCAATGTTACCCAAGTGGTAAGAGTTTATTATTACAATATCATTGTTTATTAGTATTTTTTATGATTGTGCTTCCATTGATAAAATATTATGATCCATATCTCGAGAACCCTCTTGAATTATATTCACCTCTGGATATTTATGATATATTCTTGTATTAGTAACATTTTAACACTCTTTGTTAGTAAATATATTTAATAAAGTGTTTTAATAAAATCTAACCCTATTTCTCTCTTCATCCAGAAATCTATTTTATTCAAAAAAAATGTTTTAAAAAAATCTATTTAAAAAAAGATATTTTAAGCTAATTTTCAAGTAAAATTTATTTTAGAACTGTTTTATGGTTTTAAAATCTTCCTTTATAATTTTTCAAAAATATTATCAAAGAAAATGGTTACCAAAAATGTTTTATGTTCTAAAAAGTTTTATTCAAATAATAAAGGATATTTTATTCAAGAAATGTTTTTAAAAGTTATTTCTTAATTATTTTTCATTTAAAATGACATATGTTGGTGTTAATCATTCCTTTTTTGGGGAAATGATCCTAGGTTTCTTTTCATATTCTTTCTCTAAATGGTGTATGTTTTGATGGAATGATGTTTATGAAACTCGTTTCTCTTTCACAGGGTATATGCTTAAAAAATATCTTCTTTTCACGAGATATTATTTGATTAAATCATTATGATAACTATAAATATTATACTAGTTATAGTATGATTACATGTTTATGAAGACCATTTAATTTCATGATCTATGATGTGATGAATATTTGTGATCTTATGGCACACGTATTTATGATTTTATTATGTTATGGGTGGAACTTATGTCCCCCTCCAATGCATGGGGTACAGATTTATATCTCATGATGTTTTTATGGATGGAAGGGTGAGTGAACTCTAATTAGTTAAGTATCTTGTCTGTTAATATGATATTGAGTGAGAACCTTAAAAATTAAGATGGTATGGAGAGTGAATCCATTATACTAAGATGGCCTTGGATGTAATGCCTTAACACTATGAAAATCATTTTATAAGCTTATGTGTCTACCAAAATACTTTTATTATTACAATGTTATGATTTCATGGATTATTATATTGATTTCTTTATGATTCATGTCTTGTTAATTTCCAATAGTTATGCTATGATTTACTTTTATGATCTTTAATAAGTAGGGTATAATCTTCTAATGTTATGATCACATTATCATACCCTTATGCTCATGATTCTCCCTTGTTTACCCTTACTGTGAATCTAATCTCACTCATTTTTATGTTTCCTTTCCCATAGTTATGAAGATATATACTATGTATGATGAGAATAAGAAGGGTGTTAGTCATTAAGAACATAGTGGGAGATAATGTAGCTCGCTTATGTATCACTATTTATGTTTACATGTTTCCAAATTCACTAAACTAATATGGTATTTGGGAATATATTTGTGTAATGTATTAAATATTTCACAAAAACGATTTAATGTCTACTCATGTTAATCAAGGTTTACAATAGTTGGTATCATTGAAATGTTTTAGTTAACATTTGTAAACTTTGATGAGAAAACCATACTGATAACCCTATTGGTATTTATAAGGATAAGTATATAGACGAAGAAAAGTATATGAAGATTCAATTGAATTTTGGTACATGATAGGGTGAATGTTTTCCTAGAAATATATCTATATCTAGATACTACAAGTAGATTTGTCTATAGAACATATGTATATAGGTGTAACGACCCCAAAAACAACATTTTGATCGAGACTTGATTAGAAACTAGTGCACAATAATGGTCCATGTCGCACACCTGGTTTGAAACTCCTAGGGGATATGCTTTGGTGATTAAAAAAATCATTATGAATAATAATAACAGGTTGAAATTGATAAAGACTATGAAAGAAATAGGATAAACCTATTGTGTCATATATTAAAGATGTTTTTATAATTTAGAGAACCTATAAATGATTTTTTATAGGATTATATGGTTCCTCATTATGGTAACTATTTTTTACTCTATGTTTTTTGGTTTTAATAAATGGTTGGAACCCAAAGAAACCATGTTAATAGAGATTTTCAAAGGCTATGCAATGATTTTCCTACTTAGAAACTAAAATCTATGGGAACTGGAATGTGAAATCTTGTTGTTATGATCAACCAAATTACATACGATATGAATCGTGTCATATATCCAAATGAGAAATGGAAGGAATAACATTCTATAGACTCCCTAATTAGGAAAAGTCCACCTTCTAACTTTAGGTCATCTAATCTACTTGTTACTGAATAATAGATCATTTCCATTGGAAAAATATTATCTCTTCTTCAGTATTCGGAACATGGAATGTTATTCTGGTTGTTTATCAGTTAGAAGGTGAAGCTGACCTATGGTGGAACCTAATAAAGAATAAGAGGAATAATTATAGAATTGAATCAATAGATTCGGAAAAGTTCAATAACTTATTCTTCTATAATTTCATTCCTCATGTTCTTTATATGAATATAGAGAAAGAGTTACTTAAGTAAATGAGAAGGGATGATGAATCTGTAGGTACCAATGAGGATAATTTTACAAGACTTGTGAGGCATGGTTATGGAATTATCATCCAACCCTAAAGTGAAGTTGATAGGTTCTTTAGTTGATTAATTCCATGTCTAATAAGGGTGATGGACTTAAGAGACTTTTGTAGCTACGAAGAGAATGTGAATTGGGCAATCAAGGATTAAATAGATGTTAGAGTTACATATCAATCTCATTTTTTTACAAGAAAATTAATATGGAGTTCAATGGAAAATCTAGATGACATGGGGAGAAGAATATGAGCTTTCCTTTAAGATCTAAGTTCAGGATGAATCATGGGGGAAATTTTTTTAAGTGTCCTAATAAATGTTTTAATTGAGTAAGAGAAAGTAAACATGGCCTTGATTACCGAAGTGATGGGAAGAAATCAACTAAAAATGTGAATGGGAAGAAAGATACAAATAAGGCACATCACCTATTTTTGTGCTACAAGTGTGAGGAGAATGTGAGTAATGATAACTAGTTCCCAAACTCTAAGGTTAATAGTGATCATCAATGTCAGCAACATCTTAAGCCATGGAGCAAGGGAAAATCTCATTTTATCACTATTTTAGATGAGGTGTAAGATAATTTTATGGTGGTAGGTAAACTTACCATCAAATCTATAACTTTTAATGTCTCATTTTATTCTATATATACCAACTCTTTAATATTTAAATATTTTTCTAAGGATATTTTGATTCCAACCAATTAATTTGACATAGAATTAATAGGGAAACCCCATAATGGTACAATGATTTCATCACAAGTCTATGAATACTCTATAGTTGAGGTTTGTAGGAACCTAGTTCCTAAAATCATATCATTATTCCTTTAGTTGAATCTAATGTCATATTAGGAATGCATTCGATTTCTCTACATAAATACCACATAAATTTTCAAGAAAGGGATGTTACATTTGATATTTAAAACAAACCTATGACCATTTATCGATGTGACGGTAAGTTTGAACTTCTTATAGATATTACATCTATTATATAAGTCTTAAATAGAATTAAAAGGGTTTTTATATCTCAAATGGTTGGGGAGAAAATTGACATCGATGATATTCCTATTATTCAGAAATCTGTTGATGTTTTTTTGAAATAGTTTTCTAGCCTCTCCACAAAATAAGAAGTTGATTTTTCAATAGAACTCATACCTAGTTCCAAAAGAATTTAAAATACTCCCTAAATAATGGACCAAATTGAGTTTCAAAAATTGAATAATCTATACCAAGAAAACCTTTTTAAGGGATTAATCCAGCCAAGTGTCTTACATGGGGGTGCACATGTTCTATTTATGAAAAAAAAGATGGATCAATGTGAATATGCACTATTTTTCAAGACATGAAAAAGATCATGATCGAGAAAAAGTATCATCATCCCCATATTGATTACATGTTCAATAAACTACGTGGCGCTCATTAAATTTCTATGATTGACCATTATTTATGATATCATCAATTGAGGGTCTAGAATGAGGATATATCCAAGATATCATTCCTTACAAGGTATAGATACTATAAATATATACTGATTCCTTTTAGTATTACTAATTTTTCTAATATATCCATATATTTTATGAATATATTCGTTATAAATTACCATTAACAGTTTCGGATAGTCTTCATACATGATATACTTAACTATTTTAAGGGAAATAAGGATATTGAATACCACTTGAGAATTGTAATAAAGAACCCAAGGAAGGAGAAACTGTATGAAAAACAGAAAATGTGTGAATTTTGGATAAAAAAGGTTTCATTTTTCAGTAATGTACTCCCAATAGAGGGTATATCAGTAGATCCATCAAAGATGAAAGCAATTAAATTCTTTCCCAAACTAACCATAGTGACCAGGATCTATAGTTTTCTTAGTTTAACTGTATATTATCAATTGTTTGTGGATAATTTCTCATGACTATCTAATTATCTGACCAAGATAACTTGAAAGGTTTCTAATTTCCTCTAGATAGATGACGTTGAGTAATATTTCAAGGAACTGAAGTGAAGGTTAGTCATCACACTCGTGCATACATTACACTATATTGGAGAAGGGTTTGTAATATATAGTGATGTTTCCAAGAATGGGATTGGGATGCTTTTCCATGCATTATGGAATGTTCATAGACTATAACTCATGATAATTGATGATTCATGATAAAAAATACACAACTCATGATTTGGAGTTATTTTTGGTAATTGTTTCATTAATGATATAGAGGTGTTGTCTTTGTGGAGAAAAGCGTGATATATATACCATTCATAAAATTCTAAAATATATATTCACCTAGAAGGAGTTGAACATGTTCTAGAGAATATGGTTAAATATGATAAAGAAATGTGAATGCTTAAAAAATTACCACCCTTGGAAAGAGAGAGAGGTCGCTGATGATTTTAGTTGAAAGGTTCATGCTAGCTTATCAATAATGAGGATTGTAAAAGATCCAATAATTTTGGAATTTAAAAGGATGGATCTTTAAATATATAAGGAAGTGGTAAATCATGTATTTATAAATTGAATTTTCATACCTCTATCAAAGTGAATATAAAAGAGGAGTATAAGGATGATTTAGAGCTACAAAAGAATGTTATAAATGTTTATGAGTTTAACCTTGGTCCGGATGGAATTATAATGTTCTGGAACTGTGTATATGTTCTTTGCATATGATATTTGAAGAATGATCTGATATAGGAACCTCATAAATATTTATTCTATATTAATCCTTGAAGTATAATGATGTATATATATATTAAGGAATACTTATAGTGGGATGGAATGAATAGATATATCGTAGAGTTTGTTTCTCGGTACTTGTTATGACAACATGTTAAGGTTGATACACAAATAAATAGGGGGATGTTTCATCCATTACCCATACCAAAATTGAAATGTGGTAATATAACTATATATTTTGTCATTGGAATCCCCAAAACCTCTAAATGGGTTCAATATATATATATGTGTGTTAGTTGATCACCTTATAAATTCATCACACTACATTCCTATCAGATAATACATATATTTGGATCAGGTTGCAATGGTATACATTAAGGACGCGGTAAGGTTTCGTGGAGTGACATATTCTACTGTATATGACTGGTATATGAGGTTTAACTCAATGTTCTAGTTATTTAAATGTATAATTATATAATCATATCATATAAAAGATTTCAATTTTCAACATTTTACTCAAAAAAATTCATTTGTAATCACAAGAAAACATTTCATGATATTGAAATAATAAATCCATTTAAAAACACTTTTATTAGTGAAGGAATAAAAAAAAGGGAAAATAAGTTTTTTTATTCATTAAAACAATAAATATTTAAAATGAATCCAAAAATAAAATAATGTCTATGGAAGTGGGAAATTCATTATCATCGTGTGTGTTTAGAATAGAACATTCATGTTTTTATATTTTCAAAATGTTCTATATAAAGAATGTCAAAAGATTCATTTAAAAAATATTTGAATGAAATTAAAAATTAAAATAAAATTTACCTCATTTTACTTTTATATCCATATAGATAAATAAGTAAAATAATGTCAATAATATTTGATGTGATGATAGGACCAGATCTTTAAACAATCGACGTGTCTCATACGATATTGAACATTTAAATCATGATCCAAATGAAATTATAACATTTAATAAAACATTAAATAACATGATATTTGATAAAAATGTGTATATATAATTCAATGGGGCTGTATATAAATCTTATAAAATAATAATGGTGCACATATTCAAGAAATGTCTCAATAAAAGGAGATTGAGGTGAAATCTTTTACCTTGAGTCTAACTCGTATCATGTGTCTCTACCATCCTTAAAAATAAATTTATATTAATTTTATACTTTATTTAGAACCTTTTTAAAGTTTATTTTTACTTTTATTTAACTTATTACAATGTTTTATAATACTACTTAAATAATTAGGTTTATGTCATGTGCTTTGTTCATATTCAGTTTATGTGTCAAAATGACATTGGTAAGTCAAATATAGTCAAATGGGATACTATATGAACATATCTAGAATAATATTCATGATTTAATTATCATATTAATACAAAAATTACACATTTTTAAATTAATCTTAAAATATGGTTATGAAAAATGATAAAACATTACATTCATGGAGACAGTAGATCGTATGTACCCATTACAAGCATTCTCAATTTTTGATAACCACTATAGAAATATGGTAAGTAACAATTTATCTTTCCAAAATTATCATTATATCATATATAACATATTATTTAATCATATATACTTTTATATTTAATTCTGGTGATATAAAATGAATCGCATTGCTTCAAGGAGGCGATAGTCCACACGTCCATGAACGATGTTATCACATTTTTTGGGTGTGAAAAAGTGTTAAAGAAACTAATGAATTATATTTAAATAAGTGTAATTATGTTATTAATATCATATAAATATTATATATTTTCACATATGATTAGTTTAACCCATCCTTAATACATTCCATGTAGTGTGTGAACATATAACATCACTTTGAAGAGGCTGTAGTCCACACTTTCACAAACAATGTTATTGTATTTACAAAAAAATAGAAAGTATAATGGTATGCATTATAAAAAAATTAAAGAATCATATTAAAATAATTATTATAATATATAACATCTATAAATAGTGTTTCCATCATAATTACTAACCATGATTTATGGTAAAGGAAAAATGAACAACATCATTTCATGAGGTGGTAATTCACCAAACACAAAAACAATAAGTTCGTTACCCATTATATGGTAGTGTGTGTAAGTGCAGGTTGAACTCTTGACATAACAACATGTTATTATATTTAGGACACTGTATTTGTTATATGAACTTGGAATAAGAATATTTTAGGGGTTGGAGAATGAATATAAATTAATAAATCTTGAGGAAAAATGTTACATCTTATTTGGGTAACCCCTATTGATTTTCTTAAAAGGGATTCCAGTGATGAATTTATCTCCAAGGTGAGGCTTCCATGTTGAGGGAAGTAATTTTGGGATACTATTTTTTCATACAATGGCTGATACTATGTGTTGTGAGAGGTTTGGGGAAGAGGTAGAGGTGGTGGCCTTTGGAAGGGAAGGTAAGGGATTCACTTGGAATTTTTAAAAATAAGTTAGGTGTACACATGTTCATAACCAAATAAAATTCATTAAAACCCAAAAAAGATGACTAATATAAGGTTTTTGGCGTAAATATATCTATAAAATGGGTTTTTGACAACTGTATTTGGCATTTGGCCCCTTAAGGTTATGGTTTAGTCCCATGTTAGGCTTAATTTTAACATAATCGTTGTAATTAATTTTAATTGTTTTCAATAATATTTTTTGTTAAAAATTAATTTCATCTTATTAAACACTAAATATTAAATTAATTACAACCGTTTATTTCCATTTTTTAAAATTCAATTCATAGAATCAAAAAATTATGTTTAATTCCAATCCCATTAACATAGCGAGAAAGATGGTTTTTAAGGTGAGAATGTTTAGAATTTCATTAATATTTTATATCTAAATTCATCATAAAATGATTTAAATGAAAATAATTGGATTAATAGTTATATAATTGATTTTTTTTACTTTAAAACCAAATTAAAATATAATTTATCTATATAATTCAATTAGAAAAAACAATTTTGAATTAAAATTTAATATTTTTCGGTATTCATCCAAAAATGATGTTTCTCAGAAAAGTCCCAAAAATTAACCCTAAAGTAATTTCAACATTTTAAGTTTTAAAATGAAGTTTATTTTTACATATAAAATCATTAAATGTCTCAAAAATTGAATTTAAAATTGGTTCATATTTAAAAGGTGGTAAAACTACCTTTTATAAATATTGAGATATTTATTCTTAGAAATGGATTTAATTCTTATTTCTAAGCCAATTAAATTTATTGGATAAATATATAAATATTTAATAAGAATGTGTAAAAATATAATATTTATTCCTGTTTATTCCTAATGATACAACGTCTTGAAGATAACTACCAATTAAATAAAAATACTATCAATATTTTATTTTTCAGTATAACTCAGTCTTGTGTGTAATGTAAGAGTTTGGAGGAACTCATAGTTGTGTGTCAGGTACACTATCATTCATAGTGTTCCTTCTATGGTAAAATTACTATTTAATTCATAAATATTAATAAATATGAGAAATTATTATTCAATAATTACCTTGGATGATACAATAAGTTTGAGGACCAGAAATATAATGAATCAAAACACAAGGGAAAAACAAAATTGTTATTGCCCAAAACATGACATTAAAATGGAATTGTTAATAAATGGGTAATATATGGTCATAAATAAATCATATATTTTTTGATATAATTGAATAAAATTATTTAATATATTTATCATAAACTTATATTTATTATACCCGAGGTCCGAATGAGTTCAACGATAGTCACGACATAAGGTAAGGGGTTTTCTTGTCTCAATTTTATTCTTATGAGACTTATTCCATATTCAAAAATAATTTCTTTTGTTTGGAAAATATAATTTCCATTAATTTATTTTATGATTATTTTCCTTGAATTTATTTTTATTTAAATACCTATTTTATGATCTCTATTTTATGAGGTTTTACAGTTCAAAAGTTACAAAATTTGTACGGTAGTTTTTGTCTCGTTTTCCCTTTTTTGAGACACATGTTTTGTTAAGCATCTATATTATTTTATAAGGTTTATATACTTCCATTCTACATGTTATATCATGAATATAATTCTTTTAATTATATTTTAATCTTAATTTAATTTCATTTTCTTACATGAAGAGTATGATTCAAAGTTATCAAAGTGGTAAGAGTTTATTACAGAAATATCATCATTTATAGGGATTGTTTATGATTATGATTTAATTGATGAAATCTTATGAGCCATCACACAATAAAACTAATTAATTTTCTTCTCCTATTTTTATTCATTATATATTCATGTATTAGTCTCATTTATCCACTCTTTGGTTGTTAAGATAATTGAGTAAATATTTTTCAGAAAATATGACCTTATTTCTCTCTTCAGTTGGAAATCTGCTTTATTAAAAAATCATTTAAAAAAAAAATTAAAATGTTCTTTTGAAAATGATCTTATAATATCATTTTCATTTAAAAAGGATTTTAAAGTTTTTTATGGTTTTCAAAGATTCATTTAAAATTTCTCAAATAAATATTCAATGAAAAAGGTTTTAAAAAATGTTTTACGTATTAAAAAGACTTTTTTAAAAAGAAAAGGATATTTTCCTCAATAAATGTTTTTAAAAGAATATTACAAATTATTTTACATATAATATAACATATGTTGGTGTTACTAATTCGTTTCCTAGTAAGGGATCAAAATGTTTCTTTCATATTGTTTCTTCTAATGGATTGTATTTTAATGACATGATTTTTATGAAACATGTTTAATTTTCATGGGTCATATGCTTAAGAATCCCACTTATTTTCATGGGTTATTATTTGATGAAATGATTATAAAATTGGTCTATTTTCCATAGGTAATGATATGATTATATGTTTATGATACTAATTACATTTCATAGGTTATGATATGATTAATGATTATGATTTTTTGGCACACATATTTATGGTTTTATTATGTCACAGTGGGACCTATATCACCCTCTAATTCATTGGGTAATGATTTATATCTCATAAGATATTCATAGAAATAATTGGGAGTGAAAATTGATTAGTAAAGGACTATGTTCTCTAATATGGGCTTGGGATTGAACCTTGACTGCAAATATGGGTTGTGGAGTGAACCCATTCCACTATTATGGCCTTGGATTCAATGCATTGACTACTATGGAAAACATTTTATATTTTAATGTGTCTGCCACAATTCCATGTCTTATTCCTATGTTATGCTTTAATGTATTGGGCTCCTGAATCCATTATGATTCATGTCTTATGAACTATATATATTTATTTCGTGATTCATTTTTTTGATCATTAATTTATAGGGTATGGTCCTCTAATGCTATCGCCTCATTCTCATACCCCTATGCTCATGATTATGGCTATATTCCCCCCTTTTTACCCTTACATATCATATGATCTCACTCCTTTTTATGTTTTCTTTCCCCGGTATATGAATAAATTTATTCTTTTTGTTGTGTCTTAGATGGGTGTTATTTATGAAGAAACATGTGGGAGATAATTTAGCTCACTTATGTACCACTTTTTATGTTTCCATGTTTCCAAATGTACTAAAATAATACAGTCTTTGGGCGTCTATTTTTGTCATGGACTAAGTATTCAACAATAATTATGCAATGTCTATTCATATTAAGCAAGGGTCTCTATAGTGATGATATATGGATGAATTAAATTAACATGTAAGTTGCATCAAAAGAAACTCCCCATATTTAAATAAAGGGGAAAATTGAGATATGGTAATATATTATATTTCTATGAACATTGATTCAGTTGAAATTAAGAGTTGTTGAGTGTCTCTAGTATGTAATACTGAATATTTTTATATATTTTGAATTATGTTTCACTGTTGGAGAGTGAGAACCCAAATTTTTTTAATTGTAACATACTCCATGAAATCAACATAAAAACAGAAATTTACTTTATAAGTCAGTAATCAAGCCTTCCTTTTACTATCTTCAATGGGATTCCTCAATTCAAAACATAATAAAAAAGTTAAAATTAAGAAAAAATATCATCAACACATTATTTTATACACTAAAACCTATAAAATTACCACCAATAAAAATTACATTCAAGGAATATAAAATGAATTAAATATTACTATTGCATAAGAAACCTGATAAGCGCACCTCCTTGACATGTATCTCCACACAATGTGTTAAATTAGTGAATAGTCAGCATTCAATTGGAAAAAAATTGAATTAAATTAGCTAGAACTTTAATTAAATGATCTATAATTTATATCAACACGACAAGAGTTAAATTAGCATAGTAAAACACTACAACCTATATTTGAAACCACAGAAGTGCACAATGAGTGAATAACTTAAAAGAATTAAATCAATTATTTTGGAAAATCATGGATGATGAAAATATTTAGTAACATAGTTCAATATTTTAGAAACCCTTTATAAAAATATGTGATTCCATTAAAACAATGAAAAGGAGACCGAAGGCCAATCAACATCACTTGTAATATTTAATGAACACCACAAATCATTTAAATTTTAATCAAGCATCATTAAACAAAAAAATTCAAGTGTTAGAAAAGCATTCTAGAATGACCATTTGCTACTACTTATTCCTTTTTCTCTCACACGATGAAAGACATGTTATATATAAGCTATAAGAAAATAAATAGCCTAACATACATTCATTAATTCTTTGAAAATATATTACCAAAACAAAAATATTATCCGATGTTAATAATACATATAAAGGTATAAGAACATGAGGTAAATATAATTTTTAATTGAAACTGTCTATATAATTGATCTATTAGTTATGAAAAAAATATGATGGCATAGAAAATTTAATTTATATTTAGTTGAAATTGATATTATAAAAAATCAATGTGATTTTTTTAAATTGAACTATCGAAATATGAAAACCAGGGTTAAGGTTAAGGGATATATCATATTATCTAGTAATATGAGTCTAAAAAATAATATATATACATCATATAAAAATTAATTTAACCTCCACCACACAAAAAAATAAGATAGTTTTATTTAAATCATCCGAGCTAGGAAAGATTATTATCACATTAGAAGTATGAAGGGAGATAGTTACATGAATGAAATTATATAAGTCTATTGAAAATAGAACCAAACCGGAGAAGAAAAACTATTGATACATAAATGGAAATTTTAAATTGAATAAGAAAACATTGTCGGTGAAACCAGTATATGTAAAATACATGTCATTGCATGAAGGGTTTCTAAAAAATATTTTCCACACATATATTCCAATAGCTGGTTGGGAAGATTATAAAAATATTATAAAATAGAAAGTCTATAGAAACCATAATTCAATATAAACCAATATTATAAGTCATACAAGAGTGGATGATGAAATAGAAGGATGATAAAAAATGGAAAGAGACTCAAAAAAACCATTCATAAAAAAGCTAGAAAAATATTGGAGAAAATAACAAAAATAGGATGAAAACATAATAACACGGTGGAATCCTAGGCTTATTGAACGTGGAACCTAGGTTAATGAATTCAATGAAAGCCTGATCTATTTGGAATAAAATCAGTTGATATGAAAATGCATAAATGAAAATAAAAATATTGCATGAAGGAAAAATGAAAAAATAGAAATTGATGGGTTTATTAAAATAAAATTATGGTTTAGATTTGGGATGTGAGGACTCAACTCTAGTCAAGGAGGATGGGTCTCCTTAAATAAAGGAGACAGGTTTGATTTAGCATTATCTGATGGTTCTTTTTGTCCGCTACACCTTCAATTTATGGTCAACTTCACCATCGATAGAATGAAAAAATCTGATTTGGCCATCTTGTGAAAATACCTGAAGGATTTGAAGGGTTTTGGGAATTTTTTAAGAGTATAATTTCTATAAAAAATTGGAATTACCATGATAGAGGGAGGATTTATAGGAAGAAGGTTCTCATTCAATGAGGACCCTCTGAATTTTCATATTCATCTTTTATTAATTAAAACACTTTTTTATTTAATATGCCTATTTGTTAAGAGTTTGTTTTACAAATAGATCTTGAGAATGGACAAAACAATATCCTCTGCCCACGCACCCCATTATTTCTTTCACCTCCTCCCAATATGATCTGTGAGAGCTCCTAAAAAATTGTTTGCCACAGTTTCACCAGAGAGAGATTATAGGGGAGGGATTTCCGACCCTGCCACATTCTAGGTGTGAAGGCATGGTCAACGGTAGAGGCGAGCAACAACACTGCAAGGGAAAGGGATTATCTTAGCCTCCCCTTGGGGAATGGTTGACTTTGGACTAAATTATCCTTAGTGGTTTTGACATAGGATCAATTGGGAAATAATATTCATGGTCAGACCTGGTTTCCACCAGCGGTGCACAATCATTGATTCAACACAATGGCAGCAGCAAGGCAGTTCCCTGTCTTTATCTTGGGCTAGCTCGAGGCTTCAAGCAGCGCATGATTTCCTCCTCTCAATGATCGATTGCCTTTTTTTTATTTACTCCATTTGAGGGATTTGGTGACCTCAATTTTCATCATCAAAGACAGCCTCACCTCTTATGTGTTTCCAGGATCCATTGTTGAAGAGGGTTCTCGGAGATGCAGAGAGGAGTTTCCACCACGACTCATTTTTCACTGAAGATGAAACACCGACCTTTTGCGGTACCGGTAGCCGATTCTTGTTCTTGAACAAGTAAGATATCAAACCTCTACAATATCAGATCTGGACAGCTGCTACGTATCTAGATATTAGAGGAGATCCTGAGGAATTTAATTAATTAAACACAATCTTAGGAGGTCGTAGCAGGCTTCTTCCTCGACGAAGGTGATACTGAGCTATCTCAATCTGGTTTATAGTTTTTCCTTTGTTGGTTTTTTTATATATTCCTTTCCCCATCTATTTTTTTATCTTCTCTATCGTGATTTTCTCTGGTCCTTATTTTCTCCATGCTCTTGGTTTTTGGTTGGCCTTGTACTCTGTTCATTTTTCATAATAGAAAACAAGTGATGATCATGCCCTTTCCACTTTGGACTATGGCCAAATCACATAAATCTATTTATCCCTTTTACTAATTTACTTTTCTATCTTTTTGACTTGTAAATTTCTGAACACTCACCTCTTGAGTTTAAATTGTAATTTGGTTTTGAGTTCAATAGTCATAATTAGAATTTGTTTGGGAATTTTTCTTTCTCATTTAAAATTACAACTATTTCTTACTACTATCAATTCTAGAATTCTATATTTGATTATTGAATTTTATTTCACAATGTTTCTGGTTTTATTAAATCAGTATTTTACATATTATATTTTTTGTTTTATGAGAATTAATTAATTTTTTTTGAATTGTTTTAATTTCCACCATCCATATACAGTTTATATTTGAAATGTTTGTTGTTGTTCAATACTATGATATTTTGTTCATCATTGAATTCATTTGAATATATTTCATTTGATGTTTTTGAATTGAAACTCAAACATTATTTTTTCAGTCTTTTTGTAATAAACTAAAAAGAAATATTGTTTTAGTATTTCATATTTTATTGAACCAAATCACCCAATTGATCTGGGGCTATTGCATGAGGATTACCTATATCCTACTTGGTTTTATGTTTTTATTTTTTAAAATTTGAAATCGTTTGTTCATTTTCATTCAAATGATTTTCTAGAGGCTTGTACTTGTTGCAATATGCTTTGATTGTTTTGTTCATCTTAGTCTTGCGCTCTCATGAGATGTAATTTCATTCTGCTACTGGTAGTTTGTTTTCATTCCCTTTACCTGTTTTCTTTACCTCATTGAGCTTCAAAGATGACTCTTGGTATTTGTTACCTATGTGTGTCTATAGTTTCGGGGTATGAATGGGTTATATGTGAGGTTGGTCTATGACTGAGAGTCAGTTAGCAGTATGGTGTTGGATGGATATTGTGTCTCTAGTGTCTACCTTTTTTCTAGGAGATGGGATTATGGCAGCTCTGTTGTCTTTCTTTGCATCCTTTAGGACTGTTTGCTCCAGGTATTGACCGGTAGTGAGTTTAGTGTCTTGGATGGGGTAGTGTGTTGATGCAGTTATCTTGTTTACTTCTTGGCTATCCACTAAGCTTCTTTGATTCTGGTCGACCCTATTTAGAGGCTTTGTTTTGGTCTCTGAGTTTTAGGAACCTTGTGCCATTATAAATACTAGTCTCGGATGTGTGGCCATTTAGCGGCTTGTCTACCCGAGTTTCTAGCTAGCTCCCACCATTTTTTCCCACGTCTTAGAGATGTCCTAGGATATTGGGACTTCTTACATGTTTCCTTTCAGTTTTTCATTTGTTTTAGGATTTATCCTTCTGGATTTTATTTTGACGGTCATCTCCTTGGGTGTAGATTCTAAATCCATATTTTAAGAATCTTCTAGTGCCTTGTATATAGATTACTCCTATTAGAGTATTCAAGTTGAATGTATCAGTTTTAAACATGATGGTGCTTGGTGATTTAATACTTTTATGGATTTATGGGATCAGGTGGGGACTTTACTATTTTGTTTGTTTCCTTTTCTATAATTCTCTTTATACTGCTTCTTTTCTTTCGTTGTTTTGCGTGATTCAACCATTTCAATACCAAATTAAAATTCTTTGTGAATTATCTATGTTTTTTTTTTCTTCCATATTTTGTATGAGGATAGATATTTCTCTCTTTATTGGTGTTCTAAAAGCACTGGTGAGCTCTTTCATAGGAACTGTTAGCATGTGATTTTCTTATCCTATTTTCCTCATTGGCATCGTCTTAAAGTAAAACTCAGGTAAGTGCATGTATAACCTCTATCATGAAGTTGTTTAGACTTTTTTAACTCTAAGAATGTTTTAAGCATTTTAAATAACATTCATCTTTGGGCTGCATGTGTCACATTGATACATGGAAGGGTGGATATTTGGGTCATGCCTCATAGGTTTTTTTCTATTTAGGATATTCCCAAGTGGATGATATTAGATTGTGCAGAATCATCATCTGGTTTGTTTTTTAATTTTCAAGTTGGAGAGTGTGATGTTGTTGATTATTAAATCTCTTTTATATATTTTAATATCCAAGGTGGAGATTTTTGAATTTTAGTATTCATCTTTTGATAATTAAAATACTTTTTTTTAATATGCATGTTTGATAAGAGTTTGTTTTACAGTTGGATCCAGAGAACTACCCAACTATCTCTTTCATCCATGTGCCCCATTACTTCTTACACCTCCTCTTAATGCTAGTGTGGTGCTCCCCTTGAAATCTGGTATGCGGGATTTGATTGTTCAATTCGATCGGTGAGAGCTCCTACAAAATTGGGGGGCTCAGTTTCCCTAGAAAGATATCTGAGGGGAGCAGTTTCTGATCCTTCTCCATTCTAGGTGCGAGGGAAAGGTTAATGTTATAGGTGAGAAGAAACACCGTGAGTGTAAGGGAATCTATTGGTTCTACTTTTCTGGTTCAACCGAGAGAGCAGATATTGTCAAAAGAACCTACAACATGGCAATGATGAAGATAGGTGTTCTAGTTTAGTCTTTTCCGAACCTGAATGGTGGACGATGATGTCGTTCATGGAAACCTGTTGTCAATCTTGGATCCAGAGGGTGATGTATTTAGTTCTTGAACCTAAAGGGTAGTATCCAGTTTGGGTTGCTTCTCCACCTCCTTTATCTTTTGTAGACATTTTTCTTGAGGGGGGAGGGTGGTCTTCACGACGTCTTTATCCGGAAGTGGAGGTTGGCCACCCTTGGTGTGGTTGACTTTGGAAATCATAATCCACTATGGTTTTGACATTGGATCGATCGAGAGATAATAGACATTAATAGATTTGGTTTCAATCAACAACACACAAGCTTCAATTTAGCATAATGGTTGTGGAGAATCAGTTCACTTTCTTCATCTCAGGTGAGCTTGGTGCTTCCAAGGGAACACGACATCCTCCACTTCGTGGTCAACCAACCTCCTTGATCTTCTTTCTTTTATGAGCTCCATTTGATGGATTTAGTGACCTCAAATTTCATCATCAATGATAGAATTTCCCCTCATGTGTTTCAATGCTCCTTTGTCTAAGAGGGTTATCGGATACATAGAGTGGAGTTTCCACCACAACTCCTTGTTCGCTAGAGTGGAAACACCAAAGATATACCTTAGTACCAGCTGTCGGTTCTTGTTCTTGATCCTTAAGGATGTCAAACCTCCACAACGATGGATTTGGACAACCACTACGTATCTGGATAAAGGATGAGATCATGAAGAATTTAATTCCTCAACCATGATTTCAGTAGCCCGTAGTAGGATTCTTCATCCATAAATGAGAGGTCAAACCTTGGTAAGGGGTTCTCATTCAGGTTTATAGTTTTTTCCACTGTCATTTTTTTTGTAAGACTTATGCATGTTATTTGTTTTTATTTTATGTTTCATAATTTTCTCTGGTCCTGCTTTGTTCCATATGTCTTAGTGTCTAGTTAGCCTTGTACTTTCTTCCTTTGTCATAGTGACAACCCAGTGATTATCATGCCTCGTGCATGTAGGTTTATTTCTGAAGCACATAAATATTATTTTCTCTTTTACAACTTTACTTTTCTATATTTTTTTGACCTGTAAATTGATGAATGTTGGCTTATTGAGTTTAAATTCGAATTTGGTTTTGAGTTCAATTGTTTTAATTCGATGCTATTTAGGAATTTTTTTCCCGTTTTCTAATAATATTGTTTCTTGCTACCATCAATTCTATAATTCAATAGTTGATTCTAGAATTTTATTTCTCAATGTTCCTAGTTTTATTAAATTAGTGTTGTAAAGATTATGTTTTCTATTTTATGATAGTTAATTGCAAGCTTTTGAATTGACGTAATTACCACTACCCATTTAAAGTTTATATATGCCATGTTTGTTGTTGTTCAATATTGAGATGTGTTGTTCACCATTGAATTCATTTGAATATATTTCATTTGATGTTATAGAATTAAAACTCAAAAAGTATTTCTATTATGAGTTTTTATATAATAAATTGAAAATAAACACCATTTTAGCATTTCATATTTTAACAAAATAGAACACTCAATTGATCCTAGGCTATTACATGGGGACTACCTCTCGCACAGGGGTGATCCCTGTAATAGACTCATTAAAAGATAAGTTCTAATTGTGAAGGAAATAGATTGGGGAGATGGAATTACCTTGGGATGGATTTTGTATTTTCATAGGAATTAGGTAGGGTAAGTGGTGAGTTGTTGAGGATGAATATGTATTTAACTAGAAATTTGATGGGGGTCAAGAGTGTGAATTTTTTGATGAAAATTACAAATGGGATGTGGGTATTTGAGAGGAAGACATATTAGAGGATGCATGTGATGAAGCTATTTGACAGTTTTGAGGGAATTGGGTGAGGATAACAAACATTTGGGGAGGAAATCGAACAAGAATATGAATCATTATTTTCAATGTAAAATTGTGAATGGGAAGCATATAAGGAAGGATGGTGGATTGGAAGATGATGGAATCAGGAGCGGTGGAAAAATATGTGTTAATGACTGTGGTGGAGCCACATATCCTTTGAAGAAACACCACCATCAAGATGAAAGATAAAATAGATATCATTACTATGGAATATTAAAAAATCCTTTTGGTGTAAATAAAGCATATTGGAATCACCTTATTTAACATGGGAAACATGTCCACACATTGACCATAAGTATTTCTTAATTTCATGGTCGCATCCAAATATTCTTCTAGGGTTGAAATTTTGGATAAAACTACATCTGAGGTGGGTGATAATAGTGCTCATTTAGCTCACATTCAATGAAATCACATTAGATGTTAGGGTGGTGTATTGTATTATCACTTTATCTTTTTATCATAGAAGCCAGAAGAAAGATTTTATTCCTGACATCAGACTCACACAATGTCCAAAGCGAATAGATCATCCCCTCAAAATCTACCTCGGTATTCCAAAAACATTCAATCCTATATATAGTCTCATATGTAGGATTCATGGACCCTAGAAAAATGTTAATGTGGATATATAAGTGATTCGATACAATGTGATAAATATAGGACACCAAGGTAAACATAAAAAGGCTGATCCATTCGATCGAACATAAAAATCTTTCAAATTCTCTACTACGAGGCTACATTCTTCCCTTGAAAATAGGTTAAAGTGTTAGACTGTGTGTCAAAGATAAGAAATAATTATGTTCTATATTGTTTGTAGTAGATTGAGAATCAAAGAACATGACATTATATCACCCCCTCACCTTTCATTTTGGTATATGATATCATTAATTTCCCCACCTATTAGAAGAGCCCAAGTAGACTATACTATAATTACATGAGAATCTATCAAGGCGGTCATTTATCCTTCTATGAATGACACACATATAAACCCAAAAACTCGCATGTAAGGGAATAATGATGTTAAATATAGGAAGTTATGTGATTAAAATAGAAACTCTTGACCCTTAAATCCATATCCTCCCTCCAAAGAAGGCACAAACCACTAGAGTGACCTTCTCGAGAAAACAATTCCAAGTCACCCACGGGATAAAAATTATCACAAAACTTGACATGTCATTAATATACAATTTTTTTTAGAAATAAAACCTTATCAAGTCCACTTTCATACTTTTACGTCTGAGCATCTATACTATAGTGGGCTTCCAAGCCCGTGACAGTTCAAGCGTAATATTTTTATTAGGATGGGAGGGTCTGGATCACCCTGACCCCCTCTTCTATATAATCAATAATGGATCCAAACCTCACTATTTTACCCCTAGAGTATCACTCAATATAATTTGGAGACTTTATAATTCTTTTAAGATTATATGGGTTCCACTACAGAAATATCAGTACTGAGATCCCCTTGACTTATCATCCTTCAGATATGATGCCCTTTCAGGCTATTTGTCATAGTCACATTTTGATTCACACCTGAATTTGAGGAGACAAAATAAGGATCAAAACTTGGAGCAACCACCTGGTTTGGAACATCAAAACATATCCTTTTTAGATTAGAAGGAATTTTTGGGTTTCCCTCAATAGTTGTAGGAAATCATGTCACAGTGTTGGTGATCCCTGTGGGAAATTTTACATGGTCATCAAAAGGTCTTCTTGAAACCACTAGAAATGGTCTGAAAAGATGAAATATCTAAATCCTCTAGCTATGTATGAATTTCTTGGTCTATAAAATAATTCCACAATCCTAACCTAATGAATTTATTTTGATCAGAAACATATTTCATTCATACATCCTTGGTGAGTTTATCTGTATCCCTTTGTTTCTTCACCTACTTTACAAAACACCTCCAATGATTTTTCCCAAATCTGTGGACCATACTACATGAAAATATTAATCTCTCCATGCACCACATTAGGGAAAAAATCTTTCTCTATATGACATATTCATACATAGAATAAACAAAATATAGGCAGTTTTTCATATACAAATGCGATCAAATCATTTAAGTCTTCCTTAAAAATTAATGTGGCCCTCATAAGTGGTTGCGAGACATTAACTAGAACCCTGATCGGCACAAATGACAACCAAATACTGTGATCTATGTGATCCCACTCTGCACATTCACTAATAAGGCCTCCAATATCCTATATAATTCATTTCAATCTTCTATAAAATGGGATACCCAAAATTCCAACATAAAATGGTGATTTGGAGAAATTGATATTATAATCATACCCATAATATCTTAGATCCTCCATTATAATGATTTATTATCAAAAGTATCATAGTATCCAAATAATCCCTTTTAATTTATTATTTTCATTGATGAATTCAAAGATCACATGACTATATCCAATTTTCCTTATGAAAAGTTACCCTCTAACACTACACAGATTGTATCTTAATTTACAAGGAAATTTTATTGACGTTTTCAACGGTGATGAACTTATTAGTGGATATTTATAGTGAACCAAGTCTTTGACACATATTATTACATGATTTTTAAACAAAAATATCCAACAATTACAATAACAAAGACCATGAGGCATAGTTTCTTTGGATGATTAGGTTTATATTATGCCAAAAGGAACATAAAACATGGAATCCTTATTTTATTCTTAATAATGAGATCTTAAAAGTATATGTGATAAGCTAGAGGATACATAAATAAATGTGTGATCTAAAAAACCCAGTATGAGAACAAACATGACTAGGAAACATAACATCTGAGTCAAAGGTGTCACATTATATCATAAAATAGAGGGATCATGATGAATCACATGGATGAGTAACATAAAGAATATGGTATAATAAGATCACGGATTCATAGGAAATGTGGAATAAACACATTAAATGATAAAAAATTGAGTCAAGGATAATTTCTTATACAATATCACATTGTGTACAAAGTCTCAAAATGAATTAGGATTACTCCCTAATCCCATACATGACACCTCATGATTCTAAAGCTTTACCCAATGCATTATAGTGCTATTTGGGTGCACCCATAATAACATGTTCAGAATGAGGGAAATTGAAAAATGATCATAAAGAAATTATTTCCCCATATAAGTAATGGAGAATATTCTGGGTACATATGTGAGATACATATATATATATATAATTTAAATTAATTATAAAACATTAAAGGGAGAGATAAAGTGTTCTAGAGAGATAATGGTCATAACTTAAAGGAAACGGTGCTTTGGAGAGATCCCTTACCTCGAGAATAATTTGTAATGTACATTCTTTATCTTACTAAATAATAAAATTATGTTAATTATTTACTTCTATAAGAACCTATTTCATTTTTATTATTCCTTTTATTTTATTTTTCACTATTCATTTTTCAAATGTATAACCAATTAATTTTATTTCAGACGTTTTAAAAATAAACGATTTATATGTCCAAAATCACATCTATAAGTTGACTATCCCCAAAGATATTATTATTTAATCATACCAAGAATGGTAGTGATGAATTAATTATCATTTTTATACTTTAATTTTACATTTTAAACTAACCATTAATTGTGATTATGATAAAAGAACTATATTAGAATTATCAAAATAGTATAGCGTATGTACGCATGAGTAACATTTTCATTTTTCAATGATCATGATGGAAAGAAGGTAAATATTATTTTATCATTATAGTATTATAAAAATATCATAAATGACATATTATTTCTTTTAAATACACATTCATATGAAATCCATGTGATTCGGTAATAAAAACTAATGACATCACTACGCAAGGCGGTAGTCCTCCATTCACACAAAAGACTATTATTTATTTAATGGAAGGTAAAGTAAGAAATTATATGCTATATTTATTTTCCATATTTATTATCATTTCATTAATATCATTTATGAAAATAAAATTAATCCTTATTACCATACATATAATGTGTAAGTGAAAAATGAATCACATCGCTTCACAAGGCAATAGTCCACCATATACATGAGTGACGTTATCGTATTCCCTATGGAATGGAAAGTAAGAATACATAGTTTATATTATAATTAACGATGTATAATTATATCATAAATATCATATTTAAACATTAAATACATCATTATTTCCATCCATGATAATTGGTGATGCAAAACAAATTACATCGATTTGCGGGGAAGTAATCCTATGTACAAAAGATCAATGGTTATGTATCCCATTTAGGGAGGAGGAGATGGATGTAAGTCATTACCTTAACATAAAATAATATAAATATATATAAGGTAATTTTTATATTATATCATCATTATTTAATATGATATAAATTATGTGAAATAATAAATAAATAAAATTCTTGTTTAAGGACATTACCTCTTCTTCAAACAACTTCATTATCTTTTCAACAAAACCCATACTAGGTTAGATTTCTAACTCGATTATAGTCATCTAGGATGATTGGAGAAAATTAAGGAAGTGATTTGGATAGGTATTGGTAAATATAATGGGTTTTCTAAGCCTTTAACTAAGAGGAGATTGAGCGGCCTTTTGTAAGTGGAGGAGAGGACACACTCGTAATTTTTGAAAATAATGAAATACAGTAATGAGTTTATCATGCCAAATGGATTTTAAATGAACCATTATTGATCCTTAGGAGATATAATGTCAAAATATTATAACAAATAGTAATTATATATGTTTTTGGATCATTTTTAATGCTTATATTATTATTTTAAATCCCTGGTAAACCCGTTTTTACCTTAACTATGCTAAATAATTTTTTTTGTATTCACTATTCATACTGGTTAAATTTTAATTTGATCTTATTAGATAATAAAATTATGATGATTAAAAATAAGAAATCTATTTTTCAACACTTATCTTATAGATGTGGGAAAATGTAATTTAAAAATAAACCTATATACGTGACAAAAAAATGGGTTTTCAAGAAATGCTTTTTTTTTAAGAAAAGATAATATCATATTATCTATATCAGAAATAATAATAATTAAACAGATTTAAATTAGTATTCATATATATTCTATAAATTTAATTTAAATCATTTCATCAGTAGGTTTTATTTCAATTATTTAAATATGTAGATACATTATGCACTTTAAAGTATTTTTTAGAATAAGTGATCTAAACCCCCAAGAAAAATTTTATTAATATCTAGTATAAAGATAATTTAAATGTAATTAATTGTATTAAATAAAACTAAATAATTATTATTATAATTTGAAATAAAATTTTAAAAATAAAAGTGATTTATTTTTTAAAAAATAAATCACAATTTTATAAAAAAAATTATCTTCACTATTCATAGAAAGTTTAATATTTTCCGAAAAGCCTAAAATTTTTCTGTACGTTAATGTTGAAATAATTTTTTGAGAAATTATGTATATTTAATATGTACAATTTCTAAATCCTTAAATAATTAATTGTGGTATTTTCTCATAATAAAATTAAAAAACATTTTTAGAATAAATATTTTTATTCAAAAAATTAGAACTTATTCCTCTATGTTTAAAAATACATTTTTATTAGGTATTAACTTTATATATATTACATAAAATATTTAATCTTATTCATACTTTCTATTTAAATAACTAGTTCATAATGGTCTTATTTAAATAAGAAAGGTTCATTTGTGTTCGGTGTTGCATGTCCATATTCTATTAAACATAGTTTTTTCTATTAAAAACAAAGGGTGTTAAATTATTCCCCCCATAAAGAATTTCACACTTGAAATTTTCTATTACATGCTATGGTGAAAGTATGTGATGATATTTCTGCTTTATCTCCACTTATAGTTCCCATGTTGCTTCCTTAAACTTGTGGTTTCTCCACAACACTTTGACCAGGTGAGTTGTCTTATTTAATAGAACTGTGTCTCTATGATATAATATATTTACTGGCCGATACACATATGAAAGGTCTTTTCTCAATGGTATCACCACTAAATTCAGTACATGTGGGGGTTCTAGTATGTACTTTATTAAGACAGATACATGGAAATCATCATGTACTGTAGTTACGTTAGGTGGGAGTTCCAGTCGTTAGGCCACCGCTTCGATACAAACAAGTATCTCAATGGGGATAATGTATCTTAGAATAAGCTTTAAAATTTTCCCAAAACTCATGACAATCTTACAAGGGGATATTTAGAGGAACAACTTATCTCTGACATCAAAATAAACGTCTCACATATGATTATCTACACGAAACATCTATCGAATTATCATGGATTTCATGTGATGATTAATGGTTTGATACTTCTCTCTCATGTCATGTAAAATACCATGTTCAATCAGAATCCACACTCCAATGCCATCTTGGAATGTCCAAGTTTGACCCTATATCCCATAAAAAGCCTAATATGGCTCCATATGAATGCTACAATGGAAGCTGTAATTATATGAGAACTTTATGAAGTGATGGTGTTAATTGTAACATACATGTAAATCAATTGAGTAGGATCTTATCATTTCCTCTAGAGATTGGATAGTTCTCCTAGACTGACCATCCTCCTTAGGGTGATAAGAAATGCTGAAATAGAGTTGTATACCCAGCTCTTTCTGTAGGCTTCTCCAGAACCATTAGGTAAACCACGAATCTAAATTATATAATATAGAGAGTGGAACTCCATTCAATTTTAACACATCCAATATGTATATCATAACAAGTTGGTCAAAAGGGAAATATTCCTTGATAGAAATGAAATGTGTCGACTTTGTAAAGTGATCGATGAACACACAAATGACATTTTTACCATTAGTTATCTTAGGGAATCTAGGGATGAAATCTATGACTATGTTTTCTTATTTCTATACTAGTATAGAAAAAATTTTAATTATACCATTTCACTTTTATCATTCATCCTTGACATTCTAGTATACCAAGCATTGAGACACAAATTCCACAATTTCCCTCTCCATTTTTTCCACCATAACTTTTTCTTTAGATCTCTATACATCATAGTGTTTCCCATATTAATAAATAAGGATGGGCTATACATATCATCCAGAATATCCCTCTTCATCTCTGGTGTTGATGGGACACATTTCTGGGCTCAAAACATTATAAATCCATCTTCATTAATGTTGAACAACAGAGTATTCACTACCTTTTTCTATAGCATTAAATCACCATTTCGGTCCTCCTTGATAATCTCATGAATGTATGGATGAACAATGATTTTATAACGATATGATGAAGATCCTTTTAACTATTCATCATTTCGTATTCCATCGTGCCACTCATATGGAAGATAAGAAACCAGAAACCTCTATAAAGAAACATGATTGGTGATAATGATTATGGTGTTACCCCCATGGTACTTCAAAACCAAGGAAACACCCAGGAATAACAAAAACCTATAAAAACATAGGAATACACTCTCACATGTTGATAGTTTTTATTAGAAATGTAATTTAACCTAGTAGATGTGCTAAAAATAATTCGTTGTATAATCTTGGGAAGGGGTGGTTACCCTAGATTCGAATTTTTTATGTATTACGATTGTTTTGAATTTTTGAATAGTCATAAATTATGATAATTAATTTTTCTAAAAAATTTATTCTTGTGATTTTCAGATTATAAATAAAATGTGTAATTATCTGGAAAGTTGATTTTGGAAAATATTTCAAAAAAAATCATTGGTCCTAAATTTCATCATTTACCTCAGCGTCAAAATTTGTTGAGTTTTAGAGGGAATTTAATTTTAATTCATTTTATTAAATTAATTTAAATATATATTTAATTAATGAATTCATATGATACATGTTTACTCGTGATTCCTACAAAACATAGCTCTGATTTTAATAACATTTTTGTCAGGCTTCTTAGGATTCCATGTTCCTTTTAACACTGATGTTCGTTTATTTTAGGATCTTAGCCTAACCGTAGACCATTCCATGTGTATATTGATTAATTTACAAAGAACCTCAATAGATCCCATTTTGGCACATCATTTGAGGTATATAGATCATAATATTATAGAGGGAGCAAAGGAGGCTCCCTCAAGGTAGGTTTACCCAAAATATATCATTCAATTTCATGTAAAATGTTGTTAATTGTGTTGATTAAAACATGTAAGAATAAATTAGATACCATATTGATTTCAATTCATCAATTATTATTAATTTCAATATTTGTAACAAGGTTTGAAATATGTTGATATATTAATTCCCAAATATGTTTATCTATGATTAAAAGTGTTCTTGGTGTATAGATATTTCCCATTGATATCTCTCATCCATATATTATATTTAGAGCACCATTCAACATGTATTGTCTTACCAATAACATGGTCAGTCATCAATGCTCATCCATCGAGATAATAATATAGATCACCTTTAGCAATAGTGAAGGAGCTAAGGAGTGGTGAGGGGAAATAAAAGGTCAGGTTGCATAGCTTGGAAAACCATTAGTGAGGTAAGGCTAATATTTTTTGAAAGTGAAACTAGATTTTGTGAATAATTAGTCTAGTACACATGTTTCCCTACTCTTTAGGGATTTGGTGAATTATTATGAGATTCTATATAATTAGATAATTGTAATTCATGTAATGTTATGGGTTAAAAGATTTCCTACTTAAAATATTTTTTTAAAATTTTCTATATATTTATATGTTGTACTGTGAATTGTATTGTAGTTTATACATTTTAGAATTTATTTATAAAATAATTATTATTATTTTGACATTATTTAATGATGAATTTTTATTATAAACAAATTCTACCTTATAAAATGCTATAAATATTATTTTCATGACAAGAAAAATAAGAAAAATTAGAAGTAATTAGGTCGGACAACTTGTACATATGGTCAAAAGTGTAAGGCTCGGGCCTATTTAATATAAATTTACTCATTTTTTTATTCAATATCATTTATGTTCTGTTATAATTTAATTTTACATTTTTAATTGAGTTATAAAATTTTTTTTAGTATAGTTATTAATTTTTTACATAATGAAATATATTTTCTTGGGTTGATTTTTTTAAAAAATATAAATATTTTTTGGAACATGGTAAATAAATGTAATAATAGAAATGAAACATATATAATAATATATTATTTTCTTGGTTTTCATTTCAAATTAGTTGCTATATTTTGAAGTATGCCTTACAACATTTTGGTACTTTAGGATAAGGATCCATAAGCAATTTTTGATGTGTAGGTATCAATAAAACCTCAATCCAATGGATGGTGTGACTGGTATAACTCCAAATATGTCTTTTTATTTAAAGTTGACATTAAATTTAGTAAATAAAATAATTTTCAAAATAAAAACCAAGAAAACACATTAGGATTATTTTGAAACTTTAGAAAAATTATATATAGGTCATTTTGATGTGTAGGAATCAACCACACCTTAATTTGATTCATGGTGTGACCAATATGACTCAAAGTGTGGACTTTTATTTAAAATTGACCTTCATTTTAGTAAAAAGATCAAGTGACATACTGATAACCAAGATAACACAATCATATTGTTCTGATACCTTAAGAAAACGATCCATAAGTCATTTTTGATGTGTAAGAATTAACCACACATCAATCTATTGGATGGTGTGACCAGTATGACTCAAAATGTTTGTTTCTAGTTTGATATGAAATTTTAGTAAAAATCATAAGAAACATACTCAAAACTAAGAATACTCATTAATATTAGTTTTATACTTTAATAAAATGATTCATATGTAATTTTTTCTGTGCAGGAATGAGGATCACCACAATCTGATGCACAATGTGATCAATATAACAAAAATTGTGTCTTTTTATTTAAAATTGAAATTATCTTTAGGGGTGTCCATTGGTTGGGTCAGGTCGAGTCAAGTTTTTCTATGGTCCTTACCCAACTAAAAAAACATGTCGGGTCGGGTTGGGTCACATGCTTCATAATTGGTTGGGTCAGGTCAGGTCAAGGTTGTTTCTGGTCCTGACCCAACTAAAAAAACGTGTCGGGTCGGGTTGGGTCAAATTCTTCATAATTGGTTGACCTGACCCAACCCAACCTATGGGGACCAGGTTAGGTGGTGCATCACCAAAGGGCTCAACCCAACCCGAACCATTTTGTTCCGGGTCAGATTGGGTCAATTTAAGTGGGTTTTATGCATCAGATAGGACCCAACCTGATGGATCCTGTCCCAAAATCGACCCTACTTGATGGATCCAAAACTAGACCCAGACCCAACCCAATGCAGTATAGTGGGTTCTAATAGCATCCAATCCAAAAAATTTAAAAAAATATAACCCAAAAAAATATATATACCCAAACCAAAAATCTAGTGGCATCCAAAATGTAGCAGCATCCAATTCCAAAATGAAACAGTGGCATCCAACAAAGTGGTTTCAAAATTTTAGTTACATCCATTAGACACTGGTGGCATCGAAAGTGCGTAAAAAATTAACAATGAAGTAGAATAAAAATATAAATAAGCTAGAGGGGCACAAATCCATAAGTTTTAGCAGAAAATCATGAACATATTCAACAACCAAACAAAAAACAATGGCACACAATTCCAAACACAGAAAAATGGGGGGGAAAACAGGTAATGTGCATAATAATGAGGGTAAGGTTTACCAACCTGTTAACTATGAAACAACACTCATAAATATGACCCCATCAGATTTTTATTAACACCATAAGGAACAATCTTGTTATTTTTATTCCACTTCAAGTAATTGGTGAAGTTAAACCTAGAAAACCACCACTTCTTGCTGACAATTGTAAAAAAAATATATGGACTCAGACATCATTCTCTTTTACTTTTTATCTTTAATTTATTCCATGTGAACCAAATATAGTCTTAGGTCCTAATAAAGTAGTTAAATTTATCCTAATAGGAACTTAATAATATAAAAAAGACTATAGAAATTTAGAAAAAGAAACAAAGCAACACTACCAGGCAAGATATTTTTCATTATATCCTCTAATAAAGAAGAATCTGTCAAAAAAATGTACAAGAAAAAAATCATTAAATTAAACTACATTTACATAAAAAATTAAGAGAGGTCATCCATCTACATTAAAAAATAAAACATATCTTAAAAAATGAAAACCATTTTAAATTATTAATACCATTACAATGCACTCTTGTAAACATTATACAGTCACGAAAAGAGAGAAAAAATAAAAACCTATGATTATTTTGATTAATGAGAATTGTATAAAAATTTTAAACAATGAAATCTTATGAGTGGTATAAAATGCATAAAATCATGCAGTAGAACGATTTTAATAGGTTCGTGGAGTAGATTCATAATCAGCTTATTAAAATATCATGAATGTTTTATCAAAAAACTTAGATTAGAAACTCAGAGTGAACATAAAATACTTTGAATTATAATTCAAATCAGTATTAGATGATTGAATAAATTTATCATGTAAATCATCCCAATTAGTATGTGTGTGTACCATGTCCACATGCTCTCCCCCTATCATTATCAATCTAACACCATGAACTAAGAAATAAAATAGTCTTCATACACAATAATATTATAGGTGAAGTATAATTTGGAAGTATGTGGCCTTGGGGAAAATCACCATTATATTTACCTCAACCAATATAAAGAATGTGAAGTGGCCCTATTTATGACTTTAAAATCATTCTATTAAATCATTCAAGAAACACTAATATTGACTTCAATTCATATCAAGACATTTTTTTAGATTTGGGAAAAAAATTAAGTGAAATACATCAACTTATTTTTTATAAAAAACAAATAAATAACCAGTTGTGTATCCAATATATGTGATTAATTAAATAATCATGGAGATCAATCGACACCATATATGGATGGTTTTTCCTTCCCCAAGTGATAAAATAATATAAGAAATTATAAAGAAGAAACTGTGATACACTTCATTTAAGGATAGTTTCTATTTAGATATCTTGTAATGCACATAATTGTGAAACCTGTGTAGTTTCAAGTGTTTTAATGTTATTTTTTGAATCTAATGAAAAATTGTTGTATCAAATCATGATGAATAATGATTTCAAGCACTTGAATTTTCACTCACCTCTTAGAAGTGGAAACTATGTGGGTATAAAATAAATTATAGGGGTGGTGTTAAACTTATAAAGTAAAAAATCATGGTTTTAGGTTATTAGGTTACATGAGAAAACCAAAAAACTATACCCTTTAATAATGTAGAAACGTTTCAGTTGATCCAATTTCTCAATCGATGATCCCAAAAATATATATGATGAATAAAATAAAAGGGACTTTTTTTTCATGGATACATGAACATAGGAACTATATTATTTGACAATGTGGTGGTAATATATTTGAAAATGTTAGGTGAGTAGAGATTATTGAATATTGTCACAAAAAGATTAATCTTAATGGGATAGTTATTGTGTATCACACTAGAATACCATCAATCATAGTAATAAGAAATATGTGTAGGAAAAGTGTTTTACATGATTAATTCAACACATTGAGTACATTGAATGATATTATTGTATTTTATGTAAAAATATGATTATAGGACACATGAAAATTATCATAAAAAATATGGTATCATACTGGGAAAAGAGAAGAGTTCTAAAATACGCAAGTGAAATGATTAGTGATCTCTATATGTATGTACAATATAAAAAAACTTCGATGTAAATAATTTATAAAAAAACAGAAATTTATTACTCCATCATCCTTGATTCTTCAATTTTATATAGTTAAACATTGATCATGGATTGTGGATGACGGAATATCTTAAAAACACAATATAAGAAAGAAAAAGTCAATATTTTTCTTTTTCAAAAAGTGGTTTGTAGTTGATAAATATCAAATTATAAAAAATAAGAATATTTTTAATGGTACCTATTCAATCAATTTCACTTCTTCTAGTTTCTTTCAAATGTCATTTGGTTTAGGCTCTCTAAACCAATTTTTCAAAAATTTAGTGGCTCAACGATAATGGTATTCAAAAAACTATGAAATTGATCAAGGACTTATCCTTCTATACTAAATGTGGACTCTGATGATACTGTACTTAAAGGAATTGATGGAATATCTTTGGAAATGCATGAGATATCATGATACATTCTTTACATTCCTTTCCAACAACTTAAAATATCATATCCATCAAAATAATAGTAACAATCATCAATCCTTGTATATATTTCTAGTTTATTAAATATTTGTGCCAATTTTCTTTTACTTTTCTTTGATCTATATACATATTTCCATTTCTAATCATTCTCACTATCACTACTGGAATCATGAATATGTGGATCTTGATGAGAACATGACTCACATTGATCATCATGGATGGGATATTTTCATTTGTGAAACTCAAATATATCATTCATAACCTTCGTTATTTTACCGATCAAATCATTGTTGTAATCATCATCAAACATCATTTTAAAACTATCCTGAACATATTATAATTTTTATCATGGATCAAGAACAACTTCCACTAGTAACAGGGAATTAAAATTGGAACCAATACCCTAATACTTGTCTAACATCACCTTCATTACAATAACCATTGATCTCATAGTAATAAAATTACTCTTTAACCATTTCATGATTATTCTATATATCTCATAAAAATTATGAAAGAATGTGTTACAAGACACATTAGAATCAAAAAAATCATCAATTCTATCATAAAATATTTTTAAAAACATGAAAAATACACAATCATTCTCCCAATCATATGATGTAGGAGCCCCACCTTCACAGGAAATATCACTCTAAAAACACGAATCCTTCTCAAGGAAAATAAATACTTTATCATACTTCTCTGCAATATCCAACATAATATAACAATAATTCAACATAGTAAGCACATCAAGAATTATTTCTTGTTGACTATGAGTTTTTAACTACTTAGAAATGCTAATGAAAAGATCCAATCTTGGATGTGAACAACTCAAAAATTTGCATGAAACTCTAATTCTAGCAGCTGATTTTGATATTTCCTTTATACCATCATTAACAATAAGGATTAAAATTTGAACACATCTTATATGCATATACTCTCCTTTAAGAATAGACCGATTTCAATCATTAACCCGCATAACCAAATAACTTATCATTGTATTATTAGAACTATCATTTTCTACAGTAATAGTATTAATCCTTTCAATCCTCTATTGTTTCAAATTATGTTCTAATACTTAGCCAATTAATTCCCCTTTATGATTTGAAAAAAATACAAAACCTGGTTATTTTTTTCTTTAAAATCCAATTATGATCAATAAAGTGTGAAGTCAAAAAAATATAATTCATATTCTGAATTTATTTCCATGTTTTGGTGGTAAGACATACAGTTTTAGAGAAAAAATCAAACAAATACTTTAATTTTTATCTCTCTACCAAATATAACTACAAGTAATCTCTATAACTATTTGCATAGATGGAACTTTAAATTTAGGTTTAAAAAAATCAATAAATTCTCTAAAACCATGATTCTCAACATATTTAAATGATATATTATCAATGATTATAATTTTAGAATGATTTTTTCCGCACTCCTCTTGGTTAAAATGAGATACTTAAATTTTAGCTTTCTCATCATGTCCATATTCACAATTCTCACTAAGCACAATAGTGGTTTGACATTTCTCAAGGTTTTTTTGAAGATTTCTTTTTCAGCTTGTCAAATTCCTATTAAAATTACTAGTTCCATGCTGGATAGATGTGTAAGAATAATATTTTTAACAATAATAACAAATATACCTTCCATTATTCATATGAAAATGATCCCAAGATTGAGAAATTCTATAAATAGTAGGATCATTTGGAATTGTTACCTTTTTAGGTAACCACTTACCATTATTTTCATCAAGTGGTTTTCTACTAATCACCCTCCTATTAATGTAGTTGAATTTCTAGTTGGAGAAGAACCCTTCTGAGTTTGAATTCATGTAGAAACTAGAGGATTGGAACAACTTGTTATACCACCATCCATGAATGGATAACTGATGTCTACCAAATACCCCCTCCCCCTACCCATTGGCAAGACTCTACAATGTCACTCCCTTGGAAGAAGAAGAATAAATAGTTTTTCAGTTTTGGTAGTTTTACCATCATCACCACAACATTAGTGAATGGGGAAGATAATAATAAAGAACATGATAAAAAAGAACTATGTAACACCATAAAACACTCACGACACAAGTATGAGGAGGCGAATTAGGCGAGTATACTTTCTCCTAATCGCTTGCAAGGGGAGGTGATTGGAGGATGTGAGAGAGGAGGGATTTCTTGGCTATTTGGGTGATTTATCAGTGTTTTTAAAGGAGGTAGGAGAGGAGGATGGAAGGAGGAGAAGGGTTTTCTCATAACGTAAGGAGAAGGTGAGTCAGGGTTTTCTTATGTGGGAAGTTCAGAGAAGGAGAATGAAAGAGAAGAAGAGGAGGGAGGGATTAGGGTTTCAACAATCACTCATGAGGGAAGGAGGAGGAAGGAGGGAGTAGGGTTTTTCCATGCGTGGGAAGTTCATTGTCGGGTGGAGGAGGAAGAGGTGGGAAGCACGGGGGAGGGAATGGATAAAGAGGAGTTGGAAAACCCATATGAGGGTTTTTTTCACACACCTTTTGGGAATTTGGGCCAGTATGGGTCTATATGTAGCCAAACTGAGACCAGCCCAATCCATGCATGTGTTGACCCAATATAAACCCAACCCGAGTATTGTTTCACATAACCGGACCCAACCCAGTTGGGTCTAGACACCCCGATTAATTTTAGTAAAAAGAACTTGTAACATACTAAAAACCAAGAGAACACGTTCATATTATTTTGATACATTGGGAAAATGATCCATAATTCATTTGTGATGTATTGGAATCACCCACACCTCAATACGATACATTGTATGACCAATGTGACTTTAAGTGTGTCTTTTTATTTACTAATGAAATTTTATTTATGTATTCTTTCATATTTATATTTGAATTATTTATTTATATTATTACTAACATAAGATTTATTTTCTTATACAAGTGGATTCTTTTAATCGATTTGGGTGGTTTGTTCGAAAACTGATATCGTGGTCGGTCTTTTTTAAGAGGGGGTTGTGGGTCCAAAATTTGATGAAAAATTAATAATTTTGAATTTTTTTGGATATTAATTATATATGTGATTATACAAAACACAGTTTCAGATTTATATAGTAGTGTTTTTTTGTATTTATGATGTAAAATTTATTTCAATTAAATTATTTATTTTAATATATGAATATTTTCATGTGGGTTATAAGTACATATGTTTCCATGTGTTGTTATTCAACAAGCACATCGTAGTAGATTAGCCATTATTAGAACCATTTCTAGCATCAATAAAGGCCTGCCTTTATTAGTACTAAAATAGAGCTTATAATGCGAGGGATTTATCAATGCGTTTTTTGCGATGATAAAGGCCCCCCTTTATCAATACATTTTTAGTGGTGATAAAGGGGACCCCTATAATGGCATTGAGGAAAAAGTCACTTTTTGGCACTGTTAAAGCCTTTTTTTCCATTATTTGAGGTACACATATCATACGATGATAACGATAGAAAAGGAAGCTCCCTTGAGGTAGGTTTATGCCAAATATCTCATTCAATTTCATGGAAAATGTTCTTAATTATGTTGATTAAAATTTATAAGAATAAATTAGTTACCATATTGAATTCAATTTATTAATTTGAATTAATTTCAATATTTTTAACAAAATTCACAATTTGTAAATCAATTAATTTCTATTTGTGTTTATCTATGATAAAAAGTGTGCTGGGCATAAATATATTTCTTATTGATATCTATCATCTAACCTTTGAATTTAGTACACCATTCAACGTGTGTTGGATTTCTTATAACTTGGTTAGTAGTTTATGCTCATCAATCGTGATAATAAGATGGATAAAATTTATCACCGGTGAAGGGGATATAGAGTGGCGAGAGGCAATGGAAGGTTAGGTTTTATGGCTTAAGAAAACCCGAGCGAGGTGCAGCCAGGAATTTTTCCAAAGTGAAACTGGATTTGGAGAATCCTTAATGCAGTACACCTATTTCCATACTCATTAGTGGTTTGGTATATTATTTCAAGATGCCATAATTTTAGATAAGTGTAATTAAAGCAATATTATGGTTCAGCAGTACACAAACACAGTGTATATTTCATTATTTATATATATTTATACATTTTATTTTGAATTGAATTACAATTTCTACATTGTAGAATTTTATTATAAAATAATAATTTTTGTTTTGATATTATTTGATGTTTAGTTTTTATTATAAATAAATTCATCCTTATAAAATACAATAAAAACAATTTTCTATTAAAGAAAAATAACAGAAAGAATATGTAATTTGATCATCCTTCATGCATGTAGGTTCATAAGTGCAGGGTTATCGCTTTTGAAATATAAGTTTATTCATTTCTTATTAAATATAATTTTATAAAAACAAAATATTTTTTATATAATTTAATTTTATATTGGTAATAGAATGATAAAATTACAATTAGTTTAATTATAAATTTTTACTTAATAAAATATATTTTTGGGGTTTATTTTTTTTAAATAGATTTGTTCAAACCTGTTAAATAAAAGTAATACTAAAATTAAACATATTTAATAATATATTATTTTCATAGAGTTCATTTCAAATTAGTTTTTGAGTTTTTAAGTACACCTTACTACATTTTGGTATTTTGGGTCAAATATGTCCTAAAGTTCAACATGAACCTAGTGATAAACTCTTAACAAATAATATGTCAAGATAATGAACCCATCCTTGATTATTTAGTTTCTCATAAAATCAATATGATTGTTTCCAATTCCTTAGTATAAAATAAAGTAATGAATTTTTTGAAATAATACGAGCCTCTATACTTTGAAACAAACAAGAAAATTAATCATTAGGAAAAAAATACTTAAATACAAAGAAAATTTACAGTTAAGAAATGAAATCATTGATAGAAGCATCTATGTATTTTTTAAATGATTTTTTTACAAATTTTTTTAAAAAAACCCATACAATAAATACATAAATTGTGACAGCCATGCATTATCATGTGGATCTAATCCAACATGGCCATAATGGTGATGGGGAAATAGGGTATTTTAAATGAAGAAGAATTGTGATGGTTATAGTTTTCTTTCACATCTAGTTGACCATATTCTCCATCTTCATTCTAACATAATTGAGTATAATGTGGTGGGGAGTTAGAACTATGATCTTAATCATTGGTTAGGGATTCCATTAATGCTTTCTACTTCTTTCCACATATCTGGCCTTGATAGACTTTCTTAACTCTCTCAGACAATAGGCTATTAGAAAAAATAAGGCATGTTTTCTTTATCATCAATCTTGGTCTCTAAACAGGTGTTTGAAATAATATTATAGAGATATTATTGATGTTTAGGTATTGGTAAGGAATAATGAGAAAACTGAGAATCCTCCATGTTAATGAGTTTCAATAGTGTTATTCTTCTTCTCTTTCCATTGGTGGGGGAAAAACCAACACCATTAACATTGTCAGGGATAGGTATATTGTGGGAGTAAACTTGGGGAGGGATTTGGGGTGCCTGACTTCCACCTCTGGTGATGTAGGAATAATGTTAATCAAGAAAATGTATGCACAAGGGAACCACCCCAAACTTGACGGTGGACATGGGGCTGTTGATGCCTTGGTTTGGGACCACACAGATACTTCATGGTTGAGCCTCCATGGGATAGCAAGATGACCTCCCTCGATAAATTATGTTGATAAGGAAGCCTCTTCCATTTTACATACAAAATTACAAGTGAGGATATTAGTGTTTGAAAATTTCAGGAGAATAGATTGATTCAAAGAAACCTTTTGGGGTTTGGGTTTTTTCTGTGAGATTTGAGAAGAATGAACCAAAAAAATTATGGAAGAGCTATGGAAACTATGAAGAATGAGAGGAAAGATTAGTGGGTAAGAAAAGTGCAGCGCTGGTGCATAGGGGATCAGAAACTACAACCCTAGGCTTGACCGAGATTGCCGATACGAACCACATTCTCCATAAATTATATAGCATTTATTTAATCATTCTAATTTATTATTTTATATTTTTTACATTTTCTTTCAATGTATACTAAATATGGATCAGTTTTTTTTGAGTCCACATATGATGATTGAAATAAATATTATGTGGATTTTATGATCTTTGACTTACGGATTTCCTTATTTCACGGGAGTGAAAAAGACCTCATTTTATCACATTATTTGCAATGTATTATATATGAAAATTATTTAATTTTTTATTAAAATTATTTATATAAAAATATTATTAATGGAAACTATTTAATGTTAATGGATAAATCAATGATAAAAATAGAGATGATTAAAGAAACTATTTCCTTATCTAATTATGTCCTTCAATTATTAATATTATTAAAAAATTATTAATATTTACTTTAATTAATGATGATATCTGTGACAAATTAAATAACCTAAAATTTTAATTTTAATATTTTTCACATAGAAAATAGTCATTTTCAATTTATTAACTCTCATTTAAAAATTTTATTATGTGACTAGTACACACACACGCACACACACACACACACACACACATATATATATATATATATATTATCATTGGCCCAAGAGTCATAGGGGGATCCAAATGCCTTTAAGTATAAAGGGTGGTCTGAAAAAATCATGTTGGATGGTGTGTGAAAAGATTTAACAGAGGGTGGTCCCAAAAAGGGTGAGTGTGATTGCGTTATGCTCTACTCATAATAATACATGTGAATAAGTTAGCAAGATTCTATGTTCATGGGTGATGTGATGTTGTTAATCTCTAATCATAAATTTAAAATGCGAATATGGTTTTTAGTAGCCGGTGGGGGGTCAGAACACCAGAAAAGGAGTTCACCAACCAGTGATGGGTTGGCCAGTCCATAAGGTTGATGGGAGGAACACTGAAAGCTAGTGATCAGAGCTAAATAGGGGGTGTCATGAGACATATAAGGCGTGTGTCCATAAATTATTTACATTGTCCAGACTGAGGTAAGTGATAATGACATCTAGTGATTTTGTTAGGGGTTCACTTTTAAATTGATTCAAGTGTTTTGAAATGTTTCTTAAAAAATTATATTTTTTCAACATACACTTTTAGGTTTTAAATTTCTGTAAAATGGTTTAAAAAAAGAATTGGGGTTTTGAGAAAGGATGTTTGGAACTAGTTGGTTTATTTTAAAAATGGTTTTTTATTTTAAAGAGGAATTTGTGTAAATTGTTGGTTTTTTAATGGGATTTCGACCGTTATTTTATAAATAGTTTTCAAAGGAGATTTGAAGTCTATAACTTTTTTATACTTGATTAATCATTATATCAACATTTTTTATATTTAGTTTGTTAAATATTAATATAAACAGATCAAATAGGATGGATATGAATAAAGAATGGATGGATGTCAATTGTATAACAAAAGAGTATGAAGATGGAGTGAAAGAGTACACCATGTTTGCAAAAGATCATGCATATGATCCTTCTCAAATTCTTTGTCCCTGTTTACGCTGTTTCTTTTCTAGAAAAGTTAGTATAGAGGAGTTGGAAGAACACTTGATCTATTACGGAATATATAGAAGATATAAATGTTGGAAAAAACATGGGGAAAAGTTGAATATAGCTAGTGACTAGGATGAAACTGTGTTTTATGGATCATTTGATATGATTAAAATCATGGAAAATGAAGAAGACTATATCAAGGATGTGATTACAGATGTGCATGATGATTAAGATCGTATTAAAGAAATGACAAGGACAATCAAAGATGATCTTTGTGATTGCCAAAAATTGTTTTAGAATTTAAAGAGTTATTCAAAGACCATTATATGATGGTTTCACTAAATATATAACATTTTCAGCCATACTGAAGCTGTATAATTTGAAAACAGGAAACAGATGAAGTGACTCTAGTTTTACGAAATTACTTGGTCTCTTTAAGACATGATCCCAAAAGATAACGAGCTTCTGAACAAAACATAAAATTCCAAACAAATGCTAATATCTATGGGTATGATCTCTGAAAGAATAAATGCTCAGCCAAATGATTTTATATTATTTCTCAAGGACCAAAAATCACTTAGAGAATTCCCAATGTGTGGTGATTTTTGATACAAGAAAGATAAATCTGGTCCTACGAAATTTGTATCATAGTTTCCAATCATTCCAAGGTTTAGGGGGCTATATAGAAGTGAGGAGACCATAGAGAAATTGACATGGCGCACAAATTGAAGAAATAAAGATGGAAAAGTATGACATACAGATGAATCTCCTCAGTGGAATAGAATTGATCATGAGTATTCTGAATTTGGAAGTAAGCTGAAAAACCTTCATCTTGCATTATCTATAGATGCAGGGAATCCTTTTGGTTTTCAAAGATCCACTCACAGTACATGGTTGGTTATGTTGGTAAATTATAACATTCCACCGTGGTTATGCATGAAATGAAAACAAATCATGTTATCTATGATTATATCAGGACCAAAACAACAGGGTAAGTATATTGATGTTTATTTGGCTCCATTGATCGAGGATTTGAAATTTTTGTGGGATTCAAGTGTTAAGATGTATGATTCTTACATAAATTAAGATTTCAAGTTGAGATCCATGTTGTACTGGATGATAAATGACATTCCTGCTTATGGAAATTTATCAAGATATAGCATTAAAGGAACTCTTGGGTGTCATGTCTGTGAACAAGGTACATAATAAATTAGGTTGAAACATTCATAAAAAACCGTGTTTCTAGAACATTGCCGATTTCTACCCCAATGACATAAGTATCGATCTTGGACGACATCATTCGATTGATGTTCAGAAGAATGTACATCACTGTCTCCACTAATAGGTGATCAACTATTTGAGAAAGTTAAAGATGTAGAAACTGCGTTTTGTAAACCATTTTTCAAAAACCTTATGAAAATAAGTTGGAAAAAGAAATCCGTTTTTTTGAATTTTCATACTAAAATTGCATGTACGTCAGAAATTTTCATGATGTTATGCATGTTAAAAAAAATTATGTGATAGTGTCATTGGCATGTACCTTCATACACCCAGTAAAAAAAATATGGAATTAAGTCTAGGTTAGACATTGTTGACATGGGAATACGAGAAGAGTTGGCTCCAATGAAGGGTGAAAAAGAAACATTTCTTCCTCTTGCTACTTACACTCATTACAGGTAGGAGAGATATCGATTTTGCAACTTCTTGAATGATGTAAAGGTTCTAGAGGGTTATTCATCGAATATAAAAAACATCGTGTCAATGAACAATTTATAGTTAAAAGGTCTAAAATCATATAACTGCCTTGTTTTGATGCAATATCTAATTTCTATAAGCTTACATTTCATTTTTCCCAAGAATTTATGTCATACATAAAAGAAGCTCTATTTCTTCTTCAAAGCTATATGTAGCAAAGTTATAGACCCAGCAAAATTGCTGACTATGGAAAGAGAAATTTTCATCATATTATGTGAATTGGAAATGTTTTTTCGGCTGACATTATTTGATATGATGGTTCATTTGATGGTTTACTTAATGATATATATTCATCTATGTGAATTTGTGCACTATATATGGATGTACCCCATTGAATGGTATATGAAGATTTTGAAATGGTATGTCAAATATCAAAGTCATCCATAGTACTGTATTGTGGAGTGATAAATTACTGAGAAATATGTTGAATTCTATACTGAATACCTATCTGGTTTGAAAATCATTGGTATAAAAAATTATCATCACACTAGGAAACTTACAGGTGACGGAATTTCTGGAAAGTAGGTCATCACAATCAATATTACAGATCGGGAGCAGGCTCACCTTTACATTTTGCATAACATTTTGGACGTTGACCCATATATTGAAACCCACAAACAAATTCTTAGTCATTTGAATCCATCAAGGGCTAAAAAATGGATATCAAATAAACACAATAAATAGTTTATAGGATGGTTTTAGGACCATATTTTTAAGGAGTCAAATGAAAATCCAAACTCAATTTCAGAGAAACTTAAATGGCTAGTTGGAGGACCAAGTGTATATGTATTATCTTACAATTCTTATGTATGAATGGTCTGAAGGCCTTATTTTTATTGACTTTTGATAACCCCCCCCCCCTTCCAAGGGATGAGGGGTAACCCTTACAAGGCTTGTAGTCTTATAGATTACATGACATTTAGGTCTTAAGAAATATACAGACTATACTTGGAACTGCTCCTCCCTAACAACTTCATCGTGATGTCATCTCTCCACCTATTCATGGATTGTTTTTCTAGGCTTCACGTGCATGCACAGGCTGTTCCTGATTGAAATTCCCTACCCTCTCTTTTTGAAAAATCCACTTAGTTTCTGATCTGGTGAATGCGCCAGCTCTGAATCCCCATCTGGAGTTTGCTCCTTGTAGAGTCTGTCTAGTCATTTAAGTACAATTTCAGGTGGCCCAAAGGCCTTGAGGTGGCCCAAAGGACTTAAAGGACCTGAGGACCAAACCGGTGGCCTAAAAGCCCAAACGGATGAATAGATCTGGCTACTGCAGTGCCTGCTACAGTACACCTGGAAATTATGTCTCCTCCTGGTTTGGAACTCGGGTCTCTTGGATTCACTTTCTGAGTCCTCACCAATTGGACTGAGGCTCTTGTGCCAATGCTTATGTAACTAATGGTTATACATTCTATACTAATGAACATGATGAAGACATTACCAAATAGAATAGTAGAGTTACACTTATGGCTAAAGTGATGCATGTTTCTGGTGCTAAGGAGAGAAATCTGATTTACGCGAATGTGTCATATTTTGGAATCAAAAAAAAATATGGGAGTTGGATTATACGACATTCCTAGTGCCAATTTTTCTGTGCAAGTGGGTTGATAACAGAAGTGATGTTAAAATAGATGAGTTGGGATTTGTGAAAGTTGATTTTAGTAAGGAAGGGTACAAATACGAACCATTTACAATGGAATCACAAGTAGTACAAGTATTTTATATTCCAGATGCTGCAAACCAAAACTGGTCAATTGTTCTGTTATAGACCAAAAACGCTGAAGAGTCCAACGAAAATTCAATAGAGGATTACCCTTTCATTGGGATGTCGCAATCATTTTGCATTGGTCCCAGTGTAGACAACATTTTGTATGTTAGAGGAGACCCTAATGAAGGGATTTGGATAGTCGATAGAGGGGTCAAATCCCTTCAACCTTTTAAGAAACAGAGAGTTCAATAATTAGGTTATATATTTTTTCTAATATACATCATGTTACTTTATGTCAATATATTTTCACTGCTACTTTTATGTTATCTAAATTAAATGTTAAACCACTTTTCTTGATAATGACTTCTTCACATGATGACGCTACCAATCCCGAGGCACAACAAGTTTCTCAACCTGCTGTTGCTCGCAGTGTAGATGAACAACAAGTTTCTCAACATGTTTCCTTATGTTAATATATGTTTGTTGCTACTTTTATGTCATTTAATTAAATTTCAAACCACTTTTTAAGATAATGACTTTTTCAAATGATTATTCTCCCAACCCCAAGTACAATAGGTTTATCAACCAACTGCTACTTGTAGTGCAGACAAACATCAGGTTTCTCAACCTATTGCCTTACATTAATAATTCTTCCTTGATTATTTTATGTAATCTAACTTAAATGTTAAAAAAAGTTTTTAGATAATGATGTATAAACATGATGATACTCCCAATCCCCAAACACAATAGGTTTCTCAACCTGTTGTTGCTCGCGGTGTAGGCAAACAACAAGTTTCCCAACATATTATTGCTCTTAGTGCAGAGGTACAACCACCATCTGCACATGCCGATGCTAGACCTCCGGAGCCGAGGGAACATATTGATGGTGGTGGATCCGAGGAAATAAATGGTAAAGAAACACCGACGACACATAAAAATAGGAGCGTTATAGTTTGACGGTATTATCAAAAATAATTAAGGCTAAAGAGAAAGGAATCAAATTAGAGATTGGATGGAATAAACGAGGACAACATGTTAACCCCAACAAGGCCATGTTCAATAGTTACATTGGAATCATCACTTAGCAACACATGAAGATTGATGTAACTTAATGGAACTATGTTGTGGATGAGATTAAGACACTGATGTGGGGAGATATTATGGTAACATTATTATATCATTTTTTAATTTACTTAAAATTTAATAATGAAACATTAACTTACACTTCACCATATTTTATAGAGTGAATTTATAGTAGATGGCTCACACAAAGACTATGTCTTAAGGGTTTCTGGAAGGATTCACATGGGTTTTCCACACTTTTAATGAAATATCATCTTAAAAATGCTAAAGGAGAAATAAAATCACCCCCATCTCTTATTTATGCACACTTTATAACCCAAGTAGCATGAGATGCATTTACTCATCATCGTGTGAAGTAATTTTTTTAGGTACATTATGTATAGTAATACATTGTTTGATGGTATGTGTATTCGTCAATTTTATTGATAGTGTTTTATTTATGAAACAACAAATGAGTGATAAAAATAAACAACTGGCATCAAAACCAGTGTACCCCTACCATAAAGCAAGGATGGGGTACGCATCACTTGAAAAAAATTTGGCACATATTTTAAATCTACCATAATACTTTTATGTGACATAAAACAACACAATAACTATGTTATTTTTTTATATGCATCTTCAAGAGTCCAAATAAAAATCCACTTCCATCCCACACCATGTGCTATGGAAGGAGCCATGTGTAACTAAATATGGAAAACTAATAGATGAAAACACAAAATAGTGAGGGAAACATGTGTAAGTATGACATAATAAAATTTTGTTTTCCTTTAAATAGCTATTACATAATAATGATTACTTATTTTCCCATATTTTCTATCTAAAAAATTGACAAGAATCAATAACACCCACACCAAATACAGACATACTTTAAGTGGCATTGAAGTAGCCAGAAAAGTATGGTTGCCTCAGAGGTGCGGGTTTTGGGGTGACACCTTGAACATATTTTGAGAAAAAAACACGCAGAGGATCAAAATGAGGAAATGAAAAAGATGAGAGAAGCATTAGCTATGTTTCAAGAAGAATTAAAATACCAGAGAAATATTGTAACAAGTTTTATGGAGGGAGACAAAGAAAAGAAACAACTCAAGAACAACTCACGCGTGAAGATCCTGCCCCACCCCGCAGTTCTGAGGCGAGCCATTCCCCTAAAAAAATTCCTAACTAAGGTAGTCAATTTTTTAATAATTGTTTCTTTGAAATGTGAATCATATAGACACTAAAAATTGATACCTTTCCTATATTGATATTCTATTGGGTGAAAATGACTGTGATTTATATCTATCAACACCCACCCATTACCTTGTAACGAGGGCTACAGTGTTCAATATCCAGAATGACGTGTTGCACAATAGAACACATCTAACAGATCATGTCAAAGTGTTAATTACTATAGCCCTAGAGTTGAGTGTTGAACTACCTGCTCCAATTCATGATGCAGATATTTATACGTTTGAAGAAGCTCTAGGAACATTCATCGCATGGTCATCACATCTTGTAAAAAACATGTCTACAATGAGGTCTTCATTTCCAATTTAATTTTCAAGATAAACCTTAAACAGTTAATGAAAAAATGTTTAAATTGATGAATGTTATTACAGATGTACAAAGAGAATGGAGTGAAATGAAAGACCGATTCAAAACCATCTCAAGGATCAACCAACTGATCAAAACGATATACCCAATACACCTTAACCCATCCTGTTCTATATCCACATTTGTTATCATTGAAGGTTCATGTGGATACGAAGTTGAATGATGGTAGTAATTACATAATTTATTTTGAAGCAAATATATATAGAGGGGAAGATCCAGACTACATTGGTGTTGATATTGCAACTGAAATCCTCAACTATGATTGGATAGGCAGCTCAGTTGTAAATGTTTACATGAGGTATGTTTTCATGATTTGATTTTCCAAAAGATGATATACTATGATAATTATAATTAAATACATTTCATATTTTTCACAGGGGTATATATGAAAAACAATTGAAGGGATTTCCTCGTGAACAAAAATTTGGACTTGTTAGTCCTCACGTCACCCCTACATAACAGGAAGACATAACTTCCATGAAATATGGTGAAATAGTGGCAGTACTGCTCAAATTGTTTAATAGTAAAATTATAGATGACATACTTTTCTTAATACCAATGATGGAGGGGTAAAACTCTACAATTTAATCATATCAAATATATTTTAATTTCTTTCTTTACTTATTTTTTTGTGTTCTTAAGCAGTATTGGATGGTCATTGCGGTCAATTTGGATATTACAAAGATTTATTTTCTAGATTCAATGCATGGATATCCAAAAAACCGACCACAAATGATGGTGTTTTTCAGTTTTTAATACACTACATCCATCATATTAGAACTAAACATCCAATTATATAATTTATATTATATTTAAATGAGGATTCTATTATGATAGGGTGGTGCGTGAATATCATCTACATCATTAAATGGGGCTAGGGGAAAAGGATAAGAAACCTGATAAGTACTACGACTAGATATGTATCAGGGTACATATAATAAGATTTCACTATCCAAACACATATAAAAAATTGCTTATTTTGCTCAATGTTTTTGTTGTTCCCGAATCAAACAAACGGTAAATAATGTGGTTATTATGTTTGAAAATTTATGAAAGAGATCATATTCCATGAACAAACCAGCATCCCTAAAGAGTTATTTTCGAAGATAATTTCTATTTAATTTAAAATAATTATCAATAATTTGGGTATTTATATTTTTTCAGTACTACCATGACTGCTGAAAATAGTCATATTTACAAGACGATTTAGATATGATTAGAAACGAATGGGCAGCATACCTGATGAAAGAATGTACAAATATACAATGAAGATGGTAAAATTCTCAAATAATTTCGACTTTAATAATCTTTTTTGCCTTATCTTTCTCTTTTTTTGATGGTAATGTTGTGATTTGTATGGGCTAAACACCCAATAGAAAATCATGGTTGTTGGTGGTCCTTGTTTGCACACTAAATGAATTTCACGTTGATTGGTTTTTTAAAAGAAATTGGTGGTCCTCATTTACAATGTATATGTGTTATTGATAGACCACAAAAGATAAAAAGTATCTAGAACGGGTTTACCCATTCCTTGAGTTTATTGCTACATCTTGAGACATAACAGGCACAAGAGCTTACACCACTCTTTAGTTGCCCGATGAAGAACAAAATATCTTATATTCATTCGAAGGTCCTGAATATATGACAGTTGGTTCTTCATTGGGCTGACTAAAGCTATGAAGAAGAAGGAGGATGTTATTCTGTGTCAAATTGGTATTTTTTTTTAGTTCCATTATAAAATATATTATTTTTATGACATTAAAAAATTACTACATAAAAATGCTTATACATTTATAAAATAATGAGTTCTTCTTTATTTGTGAAATTTTTATTATTTCCAAACAATTTTTTTTATGAAAATTTAAATGTAATTATATTTTGTTATAGTTTTCTAAGTACAAATTTAAAATTTCTCTCATAAATTTTTTTTTAAAACTTGAAAAGATTAATAGTTGTTTACAACATTATTTAAGAAATAAAAAATTGTTATATTTTAAAAAATAGAAATTTATAGGAAATTTATATTTTTCAATGATATTATTTTCTTATAAATTGATATTTTTTAATAAGTAATTAATAAAAAATAACCATGAAAAACATAAATTACTATTTTTAAATTTAATAAAAATTATTATTTATATAAAAATATAAATTTCCTATAAAAAATAAAAATATTCTTTTCCTATAAAAAATATAAATTACTGTTTTCCTACAAATATATTTTTCCAATAAAAATATAAATTACTATTTTCCTATAAATTAATTTTAAATGTAATGATAAATAAAACTCTTAATACTATTTAATAAAAAAATATTTTTCTAATAAATATAAATTTCTTATAAAAAATATAAATATATTTTTTTTATAAATTACAATTTTCCTTTAAATTACCTATTTTTAGTATAATTACTATTTTTCATATAATTTACTAAAAAAAATATAAATATATTTTTCCAATAAATCACTATCTTCTGATAAATTACTTATTTTCCTATAAATTACATATTTTTCCTATAATTACTATTTTTCCTATAATTTTCTATAAAAAATATAAATATATTTTTCCTATAAAAATTATAAATTATTATTTAATATAAAATATATAAATATAAAACATTTATTATTATTTAATGAATATATACATTAATATAACATTTATTACTATTACATTTATTACTAATTAATAAATATATACTTTAATATATAATTTAAAAATATAACATTTATTACTATTTAATAAATATATACTTTAATATATACTTTAATATATACTTTAATATATAACATTTTTTACTATTTAATTAATATATAATTCAATATATAATTTAATAAATATAACATTTATTGCTATTTAATATAAAAAAATAGAAATATATTTTTCCTATAAATTACTATTTTCCTATAAATTACATATTTTTCAAATAAATTAATATTTTTAGTATAATTACTATTTTCCCTATAATTTTTGTCACACCCTGACCAGACTGATTTATTGTTTTTAATTACTTTAATTATTATTTTGAGTTTCAGACAACTTTTCCACTATTAAATGCTAATCCCGTGCGGTTAGGAGTAACTGTAGGGTGCTCGCATAGACACCCGGGTGTGTCGGAGTTATGGCACATGACTCGCGCGCTATTTATAGAACCACGCGGCAAGCGCACGACTTGGCCCTGCAAGTGGGTAGTACCAGGTAGCATGGTTCGTGCGCAGTTTTCTCAACCGTGTGTCCGATTATAGGTGAGCAATGCAACTGCTCTGGTATTCAAAATAAAAAAATGAATTAATTTAAATGGTAAATGAAAAAAACTAAATAAACCATTTGTACAATTTATAAAACACTTAAAAGAGGCGCAACATGTTTTTACACACAAACTACACCCAAATTCACATTAAGAAACCAATTCCAACCCAAAAGCACATCAAATTCATTCAAAAACTAGTTTCGCATCACTTGCGAAATGAAATAAGTTATTTTCATAATGTATAAAACATTACCAAGGTGAAAACCAAGGCTTAACACATGAACCATACCAAATTTCCCAGCAGAAAGTCACTTTAAAATTAAAAACATGTTTTATTTGTATCAAATACCAACCTCGTACCATGCGCAAAAGTTAAAGAACATGTCAAATTAATTAAACAAAATAAACTCAATAAGAATAATAATTTGCATTTGAAACCACCCAATTTCAAGTGAGAAAATTTATTTTTAAAACAAAAAGAATAATGAACCTTTTCTAAAACCAATTCTACACCATGCAATTCACCCAATTGAACCCCAAATCAAACAACGGAACCAAAATTATCAAGAATTAACCCTAGGTCTAGCATCCTACCCGCTCGAAACAAAAAACTCTAAATAAAAATGAACCCAACCCTAGGGAAGGAGGGAGAGGGGCTTATTAGGGAAGAAGAAGGTCCATCCGGAGGAAGGCCGCTCGTCGGAGGGAGCGCCACTCGCCGGAGGGAGAAGGAGGTGCGCCAGACGGAGGGGGCTCGGTGAGTGGAGTCGGCAGGGTTGGATGGGTGGCGGGGACTGGAGACGGCAGGGCGGTGCGGGGTCCCGGGCGAGCACGGAGGGGTGAGGCGGCCGGCCGGAGGCACGACGTGGCCAGAGCGGGAGAAGTCCGGGGCTTTGGGTGCATGCAGGGTGACGAAGGGGAGGAGGGAGGGCTCGCGACAGGGAAAGGGGAAAGGTGGGGGGCAGGCCGGGTAGAATTAGGTTTTCCCCTTTTTTCATTCTATGTTATAATATTAATAATAATAATAACAACAATATTATTATTAAAAATCATATTATTGTTATTATTATTATTAAACATTTTATAAAATTCAGTTTAATTTAATTTAACATACTTTGTTTTTTTTATTCATTTTTCTCATTTACCATTTAAATTAATTAATTTAATAATTTTGAATACCAGAGTAGTTGAATTGCTTTCCTACAGTCGAAGGCATGGTTGAGAAAACTGCACCTGAACCATGCTACCCAGTACTACCCACTTTCAGGGTCAAGTCGTGCACTTGCCACACGGTTTTATAAATTCTGCGCGAGTCGCGTGCCAAAACTCTGACACACCCGGGCATCCGTGCGGGGACCCCGTAGTTACTTCTAACCACGCAGGATGACCGTGAAACAGTGGAAAAGTTGTCTAAAACCCAAAATAATAATTAAAGTAATTATAAATAATAAATCAGTCAGGTCGGGGTATGACAATTCTCCCCACCACATACACATTCTGCCCCCTGAAAGTCACGATGTCGTGCGTTGGTCAAGAAATGATTCCATGTTCGAACAGAAGCAGAAGAACCAAAGAAATCTGAGAATCTCGAGATGACCTTACTTTACACAGGTCACACCCAACCGATTCAAGATAAAACTGAAGCCCGAGGTTGGGGGGAGAACAAAAAGGGGTTCTCCCCACCACAAGAACTCAATTAGGGGGAAAATATTAACACCCAAACATACAACCCCAGGAAGGGGGCGACACAGGAACTCTCAACCGATGCAAACTAACTTCTATAGCGTGAGTGAACAACATCTCAGCTGAAACATGGAACTCTCGACCCAGACTAGAAACTCCCAACACTAGGAGAAGAACCTCTGAGAAGTACATCATCCCAAACAGTGAATCTGAGAATAACCACAAGCCTTGACTCCACCATAGGCACTTACACCTCTCAATGAACACAACTAAACCAAGATCAACCCATACAAGGTCCAAACACAGTTTTAAGAAAGACGCAAGATTCATAAAACCATGATTATACAAAAAAACTATTTGGATTAAAATAGAACAGGTCCATCATAACTTCATAACAAAACAAAGAACTCACAACCACGTAAAAAAATTTATAGTATAAAATAAGAATGAAAAGACTTTAAATGTTCCACTTCCAACATGGAACACAAAACACAAAGTGAGGCATCACACCACCAGCAACTCCTGACAGTGCGCGAGCTTCACCCCAAGACCTGTGGCTGGGGCTCTGATGGATGATGCATCCCCTTCCTCATAGTCAGGCACTGGAATTTCTCTGGTCCCAGCATCTTCTTCAGCCGATGCTTCTTTCAGAACTTCTCCATGTGACCCAGACAGCTGCAACGATGATACGTCTTCAGAGGGATGCGACATGACGAATTTGTGTGGCTGAACCGACCACACTGGTGGTACACCAATGAATGGTCTGATGAAGTGGAAGCTAGATCCATTGCAGAGGACTATTTAAAAATAGTTCCCTCTAGCATACTCTGCTCGCCAGATGGGGAAACTTCATGATCAAATGGATTTGCTGGATTGCCAAGCACTTGAACTCCGGAGACAAGCTCAACTAGGAACGCCTCATCCACCAGATTCTTGAAACGATGGCCCTTAGAAAGGAGGTACCACCCCCTTGATCTCTATATGAATACCCCCTATGAGGAGAGAAGTCTTCATCAAATCCTGTGACACTACCTCCTAAGAAAAGGACACAAGTTCCTTGAAATTGACAAGATATTCCTTCACCGTCCATTGGTCGTATTGAATATGCATGTGCTATTACCTTTACTTCTTCTTTAGCTCTTCAGGTATAAACCATCAGACAAAGACGAATTTAAATACATCCCACATAATCCCAACTTGCATTGATGGCAGGGAGAACAACTCCCATTCGTCCAGAACTGGACCTTTAAATAGACCCAAAATAGCATGCACTCTGACAGCTTCAGGAGTTCCCAATACCCGGAAGACGTGCTCGACCACTTTAAGCCACTTTGTTGCCTCTAATGAACCTCGATCAATGTGAAGGATATGAAATGTATGAGAAGGTCCAAAAAATGGTCATGACTTATCAGAAACCTTGATGACCCTTTTGGGGGGAATTTTCTGAACAACATATAAAACATAGATCCAAAACTAATATCAAGCCGAAGAAACATCAAAGAAAGAACCTTCATCCAAAACAACCAGCTCAAAATGAACAAGAAAATATAAACGCAACTCAAAAATTCCTCTTCCAAAATCCCATTTCCATTTTTTATTTCTAAACCTCCTTCCTTCAAGGACACATTCCAAATACAAAACCCCCTTTTCAAACCAAATTCAATTTTCCAAAAAAAAGCATTTCCCCTTTTTATTTTCAAAAATATTCTTACATCAATAAAAAACCCAACTTACAATAAACCATCAAGACGAGGAACTAGCAGTTACACTTAACATGGTGACATGGTATTGAGCCATGCCCCAAGCCAGAGTAAACGACTAGGAGAAGCTCGACCGTGCAATCAGACTCTACATGGGTCACTACTCCATGTGAGGTCACGACATGTCACTGGTCCACCTCCATTGTCATTCCTCAATCCCAAAACAAAAGCAGACGACTCAAAACCCATACTACCCTTGGAAACTCGAGGTTCAGAACATGGGAGGTATCATGACATTCTTCTCGTACCTACCTCTCGAATCCCGACAGTCCTAATCCCCATCTACCAGACACCCAAAATAACAAGGGCCTCCTCTGATACAATTTTTTCATGAACCAACCCAGGTCGACCCTGAACTGGTCACTCGAGCCGGTCCGTGACATGGCCCGAAGGGAGTTCCTGATCCCCGTGGGCTGGAAACTAGTTTCGGGCACCAAAATAAACCAGTTGGGTACTATTTGGCCCATACCAAATATAAATAAACATAAACTGAATATGAAGATAAATAAATAAAAAATTAAACCGAACAACTTGGAAATGGAAAAAAGGAATAAAAAAGCAACGTGACATACCTTAGGTGACCCTGTGGGTCACCAAGGAATGAAAACTGCACTCGCTCCCAAAAGTGATCCAAGACTGAAACCTATAACTGGAAAGTAAAATAGGTGTGATCACTGAGATTATCAGTAGGAATGCCAAAATACAACCATGTCATATGCATCAAATGTCTGTTTGAGTGGTCATCAACAAATAGCGACATGTTTGAGGTAGGTCCCCTATGCCTATGCCTTTAATTTTAATTTCACAATTTCTTTCTCATTTTAAAAAGATGTTTTTCATTTATTGTATATACACCTTCTATGAAATCTGGTTGTGGTTTCTAGAAATGATTATGCCTTGTTTTGGAAATTTAAATGTATTTCTAATTCTCATTGGACTTAAGTGACATTCCTTGAAAATTGATTTCCTAAGTGATTTTTAATTGGTAATTAATATTTCTAAAATCATTTGTTCTTTCGAACGATTTTCTATAAAAAGTGTTTCCTGTATGTAATTAAGCTCGGTTGGCACCTTAAAAATGTTTTATAAAAAATAATAAAAAACCCCTCTCGAGGCATTCCCCCTTGGTTTTAGAAAATGATTTTTTATGTTGAATGTGTTATTATGTTCCTAATTTGATGTTTATGCATTGTGTGACCCAAAATAGGGGTGGTGGTTAGAGGTTAAATGGGTTTTAGATTAAAAAAGTATTATGTACATATATGTTTTCATGATAAAGGAAACTCACCACCACTTGAAATATAGAACAATTGGAAACCTGGGTATCTAAGTGGGTGATTAGGACTAGTACGCTATATGACATGGAAAGGGTTCATCCTAGATCATCTAGAAGGATTGACGCAACAAAACTAACTAATAATATGAATTTATAAGGTTCGTGGTTTCTATGCCACATTTTCTGAGGTTCGTGGTTTCTAAGCCACGTTTTTTGAGGGTCGTGGTTTCAAATCCATGTTTCACCAAGGTATGAGGTCTCTAGGGTTCCACTTGTTCTAGCTACCTATAGGGATTACCCATGGTGCTCATTTGAGACATTTTTCTTGTGATGTAATTTTCATTTCAGTTTTTTCATACTTGATATCATATTTGTGAAAACCATATTTTAATCTAAACTGTTTTCTTTTCATTTTGAAACGTTTATGCATGCTTGGAACCTGTTTTGAAAATGTAGTGGGAGTTAAATGATTTACTTGAAAATGAAAACTCGTTACTTGAATTTGAAAAGAAGGAAAAATTATTTTATTATATCTTATTTTCAAACTGGCATGATTGGATTTCTTACTAAAGGAAGGGGCATATGACATGGTTATATTTTGGCATTCCTACTGAGCATCTCGGTTCTCACGCCTATTTTACTTTTTAGTTGCAGGTTTCAGTCTTGGATTTCTTTTGGGAGAAAGTGTAGTTTACATTACGTGGTGACCCATAGGGTCACCTGAGGTATGTCACGTTGCTTTATTTACTCTTTTTTTCCGCCGCCAAGTTGTTCGGTATATTTTTTTTATTTATCTTCTTGTTCTATATATGTTTATTTATCTTTTTAATAGGCCAAATAATTCCCAAATGGTTTATTTTAGTGAACATCACTATTTTCCATCCCGTCGGGATCAGGAACGCCCTTTGGGTCATGTCGCGGGCCGGCTCGGGTGACCGGTTCAGGGGCAACCCAGGTTGGTTCATGACAATTTCCTATAAAAAATAGAAATATTTTTTTCTTATAAAAAATATAAATTACTATTTTCCTATAAATATATTTATCCTATAAAAATATAAATTACTATTTAATATAAAAAATATAAATATATTTTTCCACAAGCTGCTTCTTCTGTTCCAGATCCTACAAACCAAAACCGGTTAATTGTTCTATTATCGACCAAAACCACTGAGGATTCAAATGAAAATTCAACCAAGGAAGACCCTTTCATTAGGATGTCACAATAATTTTTAGCGGTCCCAATGTAGACAAAATTTTGTATATTAGAAGATACCACAATGAAGGGATTTGGATAGTCAATAGAGGGGTCAAATCTCTTCAACCTATAAAAAAAGAGTTTAATAATCAGGTTATATATTTTTTCTAATATACATCATGTTTCATTATGTTAATATCTATTCACTGATACTTTTATGTTATATAAATTAAATTTTAAACCACTTTTCTAGATAATGACTTCTACACGTGATGATTCTCTCAATCTCGAGGAACAACAGGTTTCTTAACCTGCTGCTGCTCGCAGTGCAGACAAACAACATGTTTCTTAACCTGTTGCCTTATGTTAATATCTATTCATTGTTTCATTAATATTATATAAATTAAATGTTAAACCACTTTTGTAGATAATGACTTCTGTACGTGATGATGCTCCCAATCCCCAGTAACAACAGGTTTCTCAACCTGGTGCTGCTCGTAATCTAGATGAACAATAGGTTTCCCAACCTATTGCCTTATGTTAATAACAATTTTTTGTTTATTTTTTGTTATCTAAATTAAATGTTAAACAAATTTTGAAAATAATAACTTTTTTCACATGATGATGCTCCCAATCCCCATGCACAACAAGTTTCTAAACCTCCTACTGCTCGCGGTGCAGATGAACAATAGGTTTCCCAACCTATTGATGATCCCAGTGTAGAGGTACAACCACCATCTGTACATATCGATGTTATCCCTCTAGAGTTAGAGGAACATATTGATGATGGTGGATATGAGGAAATGAAAGGTGACGGAACACCAGTGACATAGAAAAAACAAGAGGGTCGTAGTTTGACGGTATTATCAAAAATCATTAATGCTAAAGAAAATGGCATCAAATTCGGGATTGGATGGAATAAGCGGGGCCAAAATGTTAACCCCAACAAGTCCATGTTTAGTAGTTACATCATAATCGTCACTCAACAACACATGACGATTGATGTAACTTCACAGCACCATGTTGTGGCTGAGATTAAGAAACTGACGTGGGGAGATATTACAATAACATTATGATATCATTTTTTTAATTTACTAAAAATTAAATAATGAAACATTGACTTACACTTCACCATTTCTGGTAGAGTGAATTTATAGTAGATGAATCACCGAGAGAGTATGTATTAAGGGTTGATGGAAGGTTTCACATGGGTTTTTTCACACATTTAACGAAATATCATTTTAAAGACGTTGAAGGGAAAATAAATCTGCGCCCACCTCTTATTTATGCACACTTGATAACCCAAGCATCGTGGGATGTGTTTACTGGTCTTCGGGCGAAGCATTATTTTAAGGTACATTGGGTTTGATAATACATTATTTGATGGTACGTGTATTTACCACTTTGTTTGACAATGTTTTATTTATGAAACAACAACTGAGTTTTGAAAATAAACAATATGCATCAAAACCAGCGTACCCCTACCGTAAAGCAAGAATAGGGTACACATCACTTGATAAAAATTTGGTATGTATTTTAAATATACAATAATTATTTTATGTGACAAAAAAACAAAACAATAACTATGTTATTTTGTTTTTATGAAACTTGAAGAGTCCAGATAAATAGCCACTTCCATCCCATGCCATGTGCTATGGAAGGAGGCACATGCAACTAAAAAAGGAAAACTAATAGATGAAAACACACAAAAATTGTGGGAAACATGTGTAAGTATAACATAATAAAAAAAAATTTTCCTTTAAATTTATATTACATAACAATGATTACTTATTTTATTATATTTTCTATCTGACAAAGTCACAAGAATAAGTAATACCCACACCGGATGAAGACACATTTTAAGTCGCCTTGAAGCAGCTAGAAAAGTATGACTGCGTCAGAGGTGTGGGTTTGGGGTTACACCCTGAACATATTTTGAGGAAAAAAACAAGCGGAGGATCAAACTGAGGAAATGAAATATATAAGATAAAAATTAGCTATATTTCAAGAATAATTACAATACTAGAGAGAGATAATATCAGGTTTGATGGGGGGAGACAAAGAGAATAAAAAACTGAAGAACATCCTGCGTGTGAAGATCCCGCCCCACCCCCACTAGTTTTTAGGTGAGCCATTCCCCTAAAAGAATTCTTAACTAAGGTAATCAATTTTATAATAATTATTTCTATGAAATGTGAACCAGATATACACTAGACACTGATACCTTTCATGTATTGATATTATATAGGGTGAAAATGACTATGATTTATATCTATCAACACCCACTCATCGCCTTGTAGAAAGGGCTACTGTGTTCAATATCTAGAACGACATGTTGCACAACCGACCAATTCTGACAGATCATGTCAGAGTGTCAATTACTGTATCCCTAGAGTTGAGCGTCGAGCTACCTGTTCCAATTGATGATGCAGATATTAATACCTTAGAACAAGCTCTAGGAACATTCCTCACATTCCCATCACATCTTGTAAAAAAACATGTCGACAATGAGGTATTCATTTACAATTAAATTTTCAAGATAAACCTTAAACATTTAATGAAAAAAGGTCTAAACTGATGCATGTTATTACAGACGGACAAAGAGAAGGGAGTGAAATGAAAGACTGATTCAAATCTATCTCAGGGATCAACTGACCGATCAAAATGATCTACCCAATGCACCTTAACCCCTCCCATTATAGATGCACATTTATTATCGTTGAAGTCTCATGTGGATACGAAGTTGAAAGATGGTGGTAATCACATAATTGATTTTGAAGCAAATATGTATGGAGGGTATGATCCAGATTTCATTGGTGTTGAGAGTGAAACTGAAATCCTCAACTATGATTTGTTAGGCGGCTCAGTTGGAAATGTTTACATGAGGTATGTTTTCATGATTTGATTTTCCAAAAGATGATATACTATGATAATTATAACTAAATACATTTCATATTTTTCATAGTGGTATATATGGAAAACAATTGAAGGGATTTCCCTATGAAAAAAATTGGACTCATTAGTCCTCACATCACCTCTACAGAACAAGAAGACATAACTGCCAAGAAATTGAGTGAAATATTTGCAGGACTGCTAAAATTGTTTAATAGTAAAATTACAGATGATAGACTTTTCTTAATAACAATGATGTAGGGGTAAAACTCTACAATTTAATCATATCAAATATATTTTAATTTCATTCATTACTTATTCGTTTTGGTGTTCTTAGGGAGAATTGGATGCTCATTGCAGTCAATTTGGATATTCCAAAGATTTATTTTCTAGATTTAATGCATGGATATCCAACAAACTGACCACAAATGATGGAGTTTTTCAATTTGTAATACACTACATCCAACATTTTAGAACTAAACATCCATTTATTTAATTTATATTATCTTTTAATGATGATTCTATAATGATAGGGTGTTGCGTGAATATCTTCTACATCATGGATTGAGGTCAGGGGAAAAGGACAAGAAACCTGACAAGTACTACGACTGGATAAGTAGCAGGGTACATATAATAAGATTTCACTATCCAAACACATATAAATAAATTGCTTATTTTTCTCAATGTTTCTACAATGCTCGAAACAAACAAACGATAAAGAGTGTGGTTATTATGTTTGTAAATTTATGAAAGAGATCATATTCATTGAAAAAACCAACATCCATAAAGAGGTATTTTTGAAGATAATTTCTATTTCATTTAAAAAAATTATTAATCCTTTGTATATTTATATTTTTTTAGTACTACCATGACTACCGAAAACAATAACATTAACAAGATGATATAGATATTCTTAGAAACGAATGAGAAACATACCTGATGGAAAAATGATCAAATATACAATGACGATGGTAAGCTTCTCAAATAATTTCGACTTTAATAATCTTGTCTGTCTTATATTCCTCTTTGTTTAATGGTAATGTTGTGATTTGTATGGGCTAAATGCCCCACAGAAAATCATGGCTCTTGGTGGTCCTTGTTTGTGCACTAAATGAATTGCATGTTGATTAGTTTTTTAAAAGAAATTGGTGGTCATCATTTTTAGGGTATGTGTGGTGTTGATAGAACACAAAAGATATTGAGTATCCAGATGGGTATTCCCCATCCCTTGAGTTTTTTGTGACATTGGGAGACATAACGGGCACAAGACCTTACTCCAATATTTAGTCGACCCGGTGAAGAACCAACATTCGTATATTCATTCAGAGGTCCTGAATATATGACAGTTGGTTCTTCACTGGGCTGGCTAAAGTTGTGCTGCAGAAGGAGGATGTTATTCCATTTCAAATTGGTATTTTTTATTTTTAGTTCCATTATAAAATATATTATTTATATTCCATTAAAAAATTACTACATCAAAATGCTTATTCATTTATAAAATATTGAGTTCCTCTTTATTTGGGAAAATATTATTATTCCTAAACAATTTTTTTATAAAACATTTAAATGTAAAAATAGTTTCTTATAATTTCTCAGTATAACCTTTAAATTTCTTTCATAAAAGATATTTTATAAACTTGCAAATATTATTAGTTGTTTACAACATTATTTAAGAAATAAAAAATTATTATATTTTTCAAAATAGAAATTTGTAGGAAATTTATATTTTTCAATGTTATTATTTTTTAATAAATTGATATGTTTTAATTAGTAATTAATAAAAAAAATAACATTGAAAAATATAAGTTACTATTTTTAAATTTCCTTCAAATTACAATTTACAAAAAAAATATAAATATCCTATAAAAAATATAAATATATTTTTCCTATATAAAATATAAATATATTTTTCCTATAAAAAATATAAATTACTATTTTCCTAGAAATATATTTATCCAATAAAATTATAAATTACTATTTAATATAAAAAATATAAATATATTTTTTCTATAAATTACTATTTTCTTATAAATTAACTATTTTTCCTATGAATTACTATATTATTATAATTTATTATAAATTACTATTTTTTCTATAAATTAATTTTAAATGTAATAATAAATATAAAATTTATTACTATTTAATATAAAAATATATTTTTCCTATAAATATAAATTTCCTATAAAAAATATAAATATATTTTTCCTATAAATTACCATTTTCATATAAATTACCTATTTTTCCTATAATTTCTTTTTTCCCTATTATTTCCTATAAAATATATATATATATATTTCCTATAAATTATTATTTTCCTATAAATTACATGTTTTTCCTATAAATTACTATTTTTCTCATAATTACTATTGTCCCTATAATTTCCTATTAAAAATATAAATATATTTTTCTAATAAAAAAATATAAATTACTATTTAATATAAGAAATATAAATATATAGCATTTATTACTATTTAATAAATATATAATTTAATATATACTTTAATATACAAAATTTATTAGTATTTAATAAATATATACTTTAATATATACTTTAATAAATATAACATTTATTACTATTTCATATAAAAAATATAAATTTTTTTTCCTATAAATTACTATTTTCCTATAAATTACCTATTTTTCCTATAAATTACTATTTTTCGTATAGTTATTATTTTTCCTACAATTTCCTATAAAAAATATAAATATGTTTTTCCTATAAAAATATAAATTAATATTTTCTTATAAAAATATTTTCTTATAAATATATAAATTACTATTTAATATAAATATATAAATATATTTTTCCTATAAATTACTATTTTCCTTTAAATTACATATTTTTCCTATAAATTACTATTTTCCTATAATTTCATATAAATTACTATTTTTCCTATAAATTACTTTTAAATGTAATAATATTTGGTTATAATTTTCTAAGTAAAAAATTTAAATTTCTCTCATAAAAAATATTTTTTAAACTTATAATGATTCATAGTTGTTTACAAAATAATTTTAGAAATAAAAAATTGATATGTTTTTAAAAATATAAATTTATATTTTTCAATGTTATTGATTTTTAATAAATTTGTATGTTTTAATTAGTAATTTATAAAAAATAACATTGAAAAATATAAAATACTATTTTTAAATCTCCAATAAATTACTATTTGTAAAAAATATATAAATTTCTTATTAATAACTATTTTCCTATAAATTACTATTTGAAAAGATTCATAGTTCCAATAAAAAATTACTGCATAAAAACGCTTATACATTTATAATTTTACTATAAAATGAGACCATTTTGTTTGAGAAAAATATTTACAACAAATTTTTATGATATTAAAATTGTCACAGACATTATCATTCATTAAAAGTAGATATTAATAATTTTTTAAATAATAGAGGGTGTAATTAAGCAAGGCAATAATTTCTTTTATTATCTGCTCTATTTTTAGCATTGATTTATGGATTCACATTAAATAGTTTCAAAAATAATAACTGTAGATAAATAATTTGAATAAAATATAAGTAATTTTCATATCTTTATATCCACATAATTATAAATTCATTCTCTACACGTGGAGTCAAAAAAAAATATTGATCCATACTTATTATACGTTTAATTAAAAATTAAAAAAATGATAAACGATAAATATTTTATTTAAATTAAGGAGAATCTGGTGGGAATCCGCATTATGTCCTTCAAGCCCTGAACCCCCGTGCACCGGCTCTGCAATTTGTATACGCAGTGAGATTTCCTTTCCTTCCCCGTAGTTTCCATGGCTCCATCGTTGTTGCGGTGCTTTCATGGAAAAATTCACGAACCAAAACCCAAAACTGAGAGGGTAGGTTCGAATCATTCAGTTATCGTGAAAATTATGAAGACTATTATCCCATCTTTTCATTTCAAATGTAAACCTGTGGAGCAAGCTGCGGCTGGTGTCCCTGCCCCATGTCCGCCGTCAAGCCCGAAGGAGGCTTTGGAATCTCCACAACCTATTGTTGTACCTGCCCCACCTCTGCCTTCAACCCCTGTGGAGGCTTCTGAATCTCCCCAAGGTGATGCTGCTGTCCCTGCCGAACGTCCCTCCTCAACCCCTGCGGAGGCTTCTGAATCTCCAGAAGCTGCTGCTGATGTCGCTGCCCCTCGTCTGTCCTCAAGCCCTGCGGAGGATTCCGAATCTCCAAAAGCTGCTGCTGCTATCCCTCCCCCACGTCCGCGGTCAAGCCCAGAGGAGTCTTCTGGATCCCACCAACCAGTAGAGGGAGGTGGTGCTACTACTGTCCTGACACCCAATGAATAATCTTCACAGTCCCAAACCCCACCTCCGCTATCCGAGCTCGGGTGACGAAATCCTGCAAGATTTTGCAATGTTTATTCCAACAATATGACCACCCCAGTTACTGCCAATAATGGGGCTTCTACCTCAGAGAATGGACACAGAATAAGGAAAACACTGCGACTACTGATGTTGGAGGAGGACTTAAGGAATGGTTCATGGATTGTATATAATGATTTGTTTTCCTAATGATTAATTTTCATGTTATTATCTTATTTTTCAATTTCATTATTTTATTTTGGAAATATTTATATTGATTTTATAAAAAATTATAAAATAATATATATTATTAAATATGTTTAATTTTTAATATTACTTTTATTTAGTTTTCTCCACTAAATCTATAAACATTAAAAATGAAAAAAAATAATTATTATATTATAAATAAATTCTACTTACAAAACAATACAAAGATTGGAGGTCGCTTGCGGTGAGCCACGGGAGGCCCGGCAGTTCCACAGGGAAGCCTAGTTTTTTTTATTTTTTTATAATAATAATTATTATTATCATTTTGTAATATTATAAATAAATTCTACTTGCAAAACAATACAAAGATGGTAGGTCGCTCGTGGTGAGCCACGGGAGGCCCGACAGTTCCACGGGGCAGCCTAGTTTTTTTTATTTTTTTATAATAATAATTATTATTATCATTTTATTATATTATAAATAAATTCTACTTGGAAAACAATACAAAAATGGGAGGTCGCTCGTGGTGAGCCATTGGTGGCTAGAGCGGGTGCCAGATCTAGCCAGCAGTCGCTGGCTAGTAGAGGGAGGGCCGGTGGCATAGATCTAGTCAACCAACAATGGCTAGTCCCATGGTGGCTTAGGGGATCCGGCCTAGGAAATGTTCTAGTGGTACTCATCGGCTTTTTAGGGGGCGATGCTGGGATGTGAAGGCAGCAGTGGCCAGAGATCCCAACGACAAGGCCGACTAGACAGGGTCCAACCGTGGTGGGGCTCAGTGGTACTGATATGAGATGTATCAGTCAGGATCTTGTTGAGTGATCCTCCGGGAGGTCGCTGACAAGGCGGCACAATAGTGGTGGCTCACTTCATAGGGGCGACGGAGGTAGAAGGACCACACTAAGGAGGTCGTCGTCCAGGGGAGGAGCGCAACAAGGAGAGGGACCCACTTGAGCTGATAATCTTTCTCCACAAGACTAAGTTTTCATTTTTTTTGTTTTACTTTAACAAAAAAAGTCACCATCTTCTTTTTTTGTCAATGTGCAAAGATTACACTAACTATTTTAAATTCCAGCCCCTCTCATTAGACTCATTTAAATTTTCTACATGCTATGAAAATAGGCTTCTAAATAATAATAATTATAATAAATACTAATAATAAAAATAATCATTATTATTATTATAATTATTATAATAATATAATAAAATGATAATAATAATTATTATTATAAAAAATACAAAAAACTCGTGGAATGTACACTTTCTGGAAAATATTATATCTAGTCACCAGAGTCAGGTCAAAACATGGCCATATTTTTTGAGATGATTGGAATTATTATTTAAATTTTAGAACTCATAACAACAAATATGATCCCAATCATAAATTTTGGACGGACATAACTTACACTTCCAGAATCAAATTGTTGCAGGTTTTAAACCGTAGAGATCGAAATTAAACTCCCTTCTTAATTTTAATGCAACTTAATTTTTTCTTGGCTTAGATAATTTACACAATCCCTCTAATACCAATTTAAGGTACCAAGGTGAACAATGGAAGCCGATGGGTCGGGGATTTAAAATTTTTCATCATTGGGATGATGTGACCTGTTTTCTCTGACAATCCGAGCCCCGATACGGTCTGAGGATATCGTGTAAATTAAACAGGGCACAAAAAAACCTGAAAACACACATATTTCAATATGAAGGTATGATTGACATTTTATTGTCTTTGGTGATTGTTGTTTGAATGATCCTAATTAGATTCCCTCTAGACCATCCACACATGCTTCAAAAATACATAGGAGCGTCAATCGTCGAATTCCTGGTGCTAGCGCGGTGATTCGAGGATGTCTTCGATGTCCTGGTGATCACTACATCGATACATCTTTGATGCATGGAGATGAACTCGATCTGATTTCCTAGATCAAGAAATCCTCTCTCTAGAAAGCAGGATAGGAGAGAGAGGCTCTGAAATCTTGTAGTGAATATGAAGGACCCCGAGACACCCTAAGAGGGGAGGGTTGAATCAGGGTGACAAATTTTTCTTCTAATGCGAAGGATCTTGTTCCCACATTGGTAGGAACTTCTTGAAACTGTATGATGAATATTATCAAAAATCAAACATTCACATGCACAGAGAAGACACAAGACTTTTTATTTGGTTCACCACTAAGGGTTATGTCCAAGGAGCATATGCCGACATGTTGTCGGTCGTACCAAATTCCACTATTCTTTACTAGATGTGGATTACAATGGTTCGGGCACAGTCAGTCGGTCCCTGGCTCACTGCCTTTACAAAGGTTCAGGGATAGCTCACTGCGTCCCTCGGGTCACTCCTGTTGACTCCCCCTGTCTCACTACCTTTGATGAAGTCCCACTCAGTTTATAGAGGTGAATGTCTCCTCGTCGTTGCAAAAGAATGCATCCTCTGTTGTATGTAGATGCTCTGTTGAAGTCCAACTTTCACTCGTAGACTAATCACACTTTTCACCGAAGGTATCGGGAAATCATCCATCTTTCGTGCAGCTCTAAAAAGACTGGCGTACTTCAACCTCAACTAGCCTGCTTCTCCAAGCCCAGCACGCAAGTTTCAATCACGGCGTACAAGTCACTTGCGCGAAACAAATCCGGCGCGCAGGTGACACCAACCCACTTGCGCAACACTGCCTCCTTCAACTCCAAACTTGTGCGACTCTTCACTTTTAACTCCCAAACCACCTTGGGCGCACAACCAACAACCGGCGCGCGACCTCTACTTGCGCGACCCAACTACCACTGGCACGGTTCAACCACTTGCGCGACGAGAGCTCAAAAAATATCTAATTCTTGAACTCCATTACAAATGAGGACGGGTGTTCCACAATTTATCGGAAAACTGGACACCTTGCGCGACTGCGCACGAGTCTCGGTGTGCAAGTCTCTTCCGCGAAAACCACTTGCGAGACAAAACCCAAAACTTGCGTGACCCTTATCCCTTTGCCATATTTTTATGTTATGATATTGAAAAACATATGGCGCGCAAGTTTCATTTCCTCCAATAATTCGGCGTGCAAGTCTCTTTTCCAAAAACCACATACATAGACCGACTGAGTATTGACAACAAACACAAACAATACTTCAAATCATGCATAGACCGACCATGGTTCCAACAGAAAAGTCATTGGATATGGACCTCTTTCACCTATTTATAGTGGATTCTCAAATAATCAGATTGGGTTCCCTTGCCTCCATATGTTGAGCATCGACTAATTAAATAATTATGATGAACTAAATTGATTCATAAATATTATTTATATTTTATCACATAACTGTAATATGTATTAAATATATTATGTGATAAAGCTGAGTCATTAACTCGACTCAAAATTCCCTCTAATAATAAACGAACTTAGAATAATAAAATAATATTCGTTTGAAGAATAATTTTTCATATACACTAAATACATTGTGAATAATTTTAATAAATAATTTCAACTCAATTATTCCTTACTTTAATAATATGAATTTATTTATTCCTTTGGTGATCATACATACTTAGACAAATCTCAGAACTCATTGGTGGGTCCCACCATGTTCGATATACCTATTTAATTGAATAGGTAAGTTTCTTGAATGTGTTATTGTGTGTGACTCTCTAGGCCCTTATCTTAATAGTAGTGATTGAAAATACAGACCAAGAGTGGAGTCTAGAAACCCATCAAGGCCCCTAAAGAGATAAAGAATAGTCATAGTAATGAAAAGAAACATACGTACATGTATTGTGTAATATAATATATTTATCTTTAAATATTTCATAAAGTAGGATGCACACTTGTGTCATCATACTTTATTTATTTATGGTTTTTTGATGTATCCAGATGAATTTACCTTTCGATTAACTTGGATAAGGATATATGAAGGTACTACAATCCCGATCAACTAGGATCGAGATATATGACTTCCTAAACTCAGAAGAGACTAATATTTTCTTGATCATTCAATAAATTTCATACCAACAATGACACACCCAACAGAAGCTACCTCACCATGATTTCATTATCGTGGGGTTTTCCTTGCATCAAAGTATGTGATCAAATGACATAGATTGATATTGATCTCAAATCAAGAGACCAATACACATGTCTGTATATAGGAATAATCAATAAACCCGGAAAAAATGTGGTGTTCTTATTGGTGGGTTTGTCTTTATGATCTTACCTACTAGAGATCAAAAAGTGAGAACTTTATGAGAAGAAGCCTCAATGTTTATGACCCCCCAACACTTGATAGTTAGAAATCACCTGTGTACAGTCAATATGATGTATCTAAACCATATGACCATTTTCTTAATATTAATGTCATATTGTCTTGAGGTTATCATTATAGTATGGTATCTACTATAACCTTTTTATAGAATAATTAATATATGGTCATTACCATTAAAATAGCATATGCATAAAATTATGCACTTTAGTGGTAAGTGTACATCATGTATATTCAACTGTATACATGACATGGTAATAAAAATTACTATTTATTTGAGTCTAGAAAACTCAATATTGAAAAAAACCAAACCCCATCCATTTCAATCATTATTAAAATAATTATTCCATCACTACCTGGATATCTAGCATAAATAAACCACACATCACAAGTATCTCATCAATCCCATTGTACCATCACATCACTGCCCCACAAGCACGTCCAAACAATCACCACCTTTCCACCCTAAAATCATGGACAAACAACCACCACATTTCCTATAGTGACCCTATTTTTATTACATGACCATTACATAATTTTAGAGATAAAAAACTTTAAAACATTACAAAACTAGGATCAAACGTTTAATGTATGGGAAAACTTAGAACCATACATAAAATATACATAGTAAAACATAAAAATTATTTAATTCCTTCTTATATAGCTTCTTAGTGGCCCTCAGGTACTCCTTAGTATAAGTAGTCACCTGAGGATATACATTAAAGAAAGGGGTGTGATAAAAGCCTAGTAAAAGGATGTATAAGAACATCAATCAATCTAACATGAGTGATCATTCTCATTATCATAATATAAGAATAGGATCATCATCATAATCATGAGAGGTAGAATTAGATATAGGCAGTAAATGTGATAATTCATAAAAATGAAACAGCATGTCTTAGTGGTCAAATACCACACATAGTTGTGAGCAAAGCTAGCATCATGCTCACTCATAATATTTGTGCATAATCATAACATCATCATCATTTTGAACAAATATGTCATTATTTACACACATATTTCACATTATATCATGAGACACATCACATTACCCAATTCATTTAAGTACTATATAATTCTATGTTCACCCATCACATCCTAATATTTACATAATAATGCATGCCACACAGAACATATAACAATCTTTTCCATAAAATAACCCATGGAAAGGAAATGGATTTCATGAAACATTCACAATGAATACTTTCATGAATAAACATTTGGGTTCCCAAAATAAAAATAAAAATAAATACTTGGTATAAGAATGATCAATCTTGAGTGAAGAAGAATCAATCTCAAGAGAAGTAAAATATGTGTTTTTTAGTAAGAAGATTTCTTTTGGAAAAATATTTGCATTTGTCACAAAATCAGATTTGAAACATGTATATCCTATAAAATAAAAGGTAAAAATAAATGAATTATATTTTATAAATATTAAATTAATATCCATATTGAAATTTGGAATGAAAGAGGAAATATCCAAAGAATGTAAATTGGGTTTGAGAGTCCCCTTACCTTATGTCTTAATGATTTATTCACTTTAATATCCTATATAAAAATTTAATTTAATTAATTACTAAATTCAGAACCTATTTTAAATGTATTTGATTCATTATAATTTTATTAAGTGTATTTATGGCCATTTTAATGAGTTATAGAGTTCAATTTTATTGTTTAGGAGTGTTCGTTTTCTTGGTTTTCATGATCAGTTTACTTGTATATATGTTTGGTGGATCATGTAAAATGAGAATTATTTTCTAGAATTGAACTTATAAGTTTTTAATGAAATTATAGATGTTAAAATGGTCTTACATATTATTTTGTTTACAGATATGTGGATGATTCATTAGATAAAATGTTAATGATAATCGTTTAGATTAATTTGGAGGTTTTTGATCATCATAAACTAGTTTTGTTTTATTATTTAGTATTATGTATATATGTTAGTTCAAGAACATAAAAAAAGATATAAAATATATTTTAAAATCTATTTCAACCATTATAATGGTTTTATGACCAACCTTGAAGTCGGTAAAGGGAAATAAAAACTTTTCATCCTAGAAGGCAATAAATCAACACCTCACAGACGATGTTATCATTTTAATAATAAAAGAGAGAGGAGGATAGGTTTTATAATATATTATTCCATTAACATAATAAAATTCTAGTATATATAAAATCCTCTTTCATTTTCTCTTAATTTTTTTTCAAATTCTTTTATTTTCTTATTCTCTCATCATAGACCAAAGGCTCCTGAATGTGGGGGAGAGGCTTGGGAAGATTATGGGGTTGAATTTGGACATGTTTCAAAGCTTTGGAGGTATGAGAAGAATATGTGGTGAGGGGTGGTATTTATAGGGGAGGAGAGAGGTGTTTTGATTATTTTATTCATTAGATTATTATTTTGGCTCAAGAATATGAATATTTTGAATATTATAATTAAATATATTAAATAATTAAGTATTGTTTGATGTTATGGGATTAAATCATCCATACATCATCTATGACTCAATGATTCATGTGTTTGTTAAATACCATAATTTATTGTATTACACTATTAATAAAAATTCAACTATTTTAGAGAAATATCAAAAATTTACCCTAACCATTTTTTGACATGTTGAATTAAAAAATGAACTCCATTTTATGAAAATAATTTTCTAAATATGATAAATTTAATTTTTAATTAAAATCATCATTTATTCAAAAAATACCGATTTTAAAATTATAACTGATTTTTTGAAACTTTGAAAAATTATTTAGAGTCTCATAAAATTATTTTATAATAATAAGATAACAAAATATTAATTTATGAATATATTTTATGAAAAGAAATTTTTTTTAAATCATTATATTAATTATAAAATTGTAAATAAACATTTATGTTATATAAAAATAACAACACTTAATTTATCATTTTTAAAACATTAATTTACTTATACTATAATATAATTGTATCATATTTTAATTTATAAAACGTCTAAAATATATCTATACTTTCATAGGTGAGGTTACTATTCTATTGGCCATATTACTATTTTTAATGGTCACATTACTATTCTAAAGGTCAAGTTATTTTTCATTGGTATAAGTTTTTTAATTTCTATGAATAAAAATTATTTCATTCTCAATTAATGGAAATAATGTTTTTGTTGGGAAATATATGATATGTATTTGTTTTATACCATATAACATAATTAGAAGACGGGAAAAATTCATTGATAAATGTTTGGGTTGTTATATTATTCCACCCTTTTGAAAAATTTCCCTCAAAATTTCATTTTACATACTAAGATGCAAATAGGTGGGGGTACTTCCCCTTCAATTTATTCATCATGGTCCCATATTTCCTCTTAGTAATTATGGTTCTGTCATAGTACCCTGATCAAGTGAGTAATCTTATTACTTAGAACTGTATCTCTAAGGTCCAGGATCTACACCAGTTTCTTCTTGTAAGAGAGAAGTTTTGGAATTGTATAACCACTAAATTCAATAAATGTGAGGGATATGGTATGTACATTCTAAAGAGGGATACATGTAATAAATTGTTTACATGAAACATTTTTTGTGAAAGTACTAGTCAATATACCACAACATTGACACGATCTAGGATCTCAAAGGGGTCGATGTAACTGAGAATTATATTTCCTTTCTTCTCAAATATCATGATCCTCTTCCATAGAGATATATATAGGAATACCATGTCTCCAAACATAAACTCTATGTCCCATCAATAATTTTCTGTATAACTCTATTGTCGAATTTGGGATGCCTTGATGTGCTGCTGAATAGTTTTCACCTTCTCCACCATTTCTTCGACCATTTTAGGTCCTAACAGCTTATGATCATCGACATTATCCCCGTATGTTGGTGTTATACATCTTTTCATATAAAGGGATTCATATGGATCCATTTGGATGCTCAAGTGGAAATTTTTGTTGTAAGATTACTAGAACAGATGTAGATGTTGGTCCCATCCTCGTTTAAATTCTATAGAACATGCTCTAAACATGTATTCTAGTGTCTTAATAGTCCACTTAGATTGACCATCATTTTCAGGATGATAAGCCATGCTGAATTTCAACTTAGTATTTATATCATGTTGGATACTTTTCTAGAACTTGGATGTGAATCTCAGATCTCAATCGAATATAACTGATAGTGGTATTCCATATAGCCTTACCACTTCTCTAATGTATATCCATGATAGTTGATCAAGTGATAAGTCCTCTCAAATTTTAATAAAGTGAGATGTATTTGTAAGATGATCCACAAAAACACATATAACATTGTTTCCTCTAGAAGTTTTTTAAAATGGTTGGGGGTCAAGCCCCCTGTATTGATCATGAAAAAAAGAGACCTCTTTTGGCACTGGGAAAGAAGAACCCATTACAAGAAGGGAAAAAAGCCAAAAAACGTTGGCCAAGTGGATCCAACAAGTTCAAAAGAAACAAAAAACCAAGAAGGCACCTGAAAATCTCATCGCCCCCCTCGCCAGACAGTGCACCAGTGAGATCAGTCAAAAAAATGCGGCACCCCATCTGTCAAGAAGTTATACCGTGCTAGCGGCACAACGTGACAGAGAATCTCTCTACCCAACATAGAAATGTTGAGGATATCCGGATGAAAGGTTCCAGCACGCCTTTCTCTCTTTCGAGCCGCCCACCCGACAAAGCATGAGAATAATATCCGCAGTGTCAACCTGATGTAACGCAAGTAGAGACTGAAAACAATGAGCAAATGTCACAGCAAAGAACCCATCCATCCATCAAAAGATGATGCATGACTGATGATGGGTGTCAGCACACCCATCCCTCATTCGAGGTTGCCCACCCAATGGTACCAGCAAAAAGCTGCACCATCCAAATGCGACAAGAGCAATAAATACCCACGAAGAAAAATGTTTCAGAAGAACACGATGAACCAACAACCAATGCAGAACAGGATAAAATTCAAGAGAATCACTCCTGAGCAGTGAAACCAGAAGAGCATCCAACACAAATCATCAAAACAAAGAAATCCAAAGCCCCCTCTTCACAAATCTCAGAATCATATACTGATCCACAATAAGAAATTGAGGAAAGCCAAAGAATCAAAACCAAAAACTCCTTCAACATGCCGAGCCAAGGCAGCCCCAAACCTTGAGCTTTCCATGTCCTCAAAAAGCTCTTCGATGCATCCATCCCCTGAAATCTGCTCCACTTCAACCAACGGAAGTAGAATCACATCCACGAACCCAACACTGGAAAACGCCATAGTAGGTGTTGAATCTGCAAAGTCGGAGAGCCAGCAGCTCACCTTCCACCACCCGAGATCCCACCGGAACCTCCGACCCACCGGACTCCACCACATAATCCCAAAGGCCAAAATCAGATGGTCATAATCCGAGCTGATCTCCCTACAAGATTGACATAAACTACCTTCGAAGAAGCCAGGACCGCCGATGTCTCCCTCCTCACCCGTCACCGCTCGATCGAGCGACAGACACGCAGAGAAGGCCAAATCCAAGGGGATATGGTGGAGGGGGATTGCGCAACAGAATAAGGGGGGTGTCGGAGACGCCAAGAGGGATGGTTGATCAATCAATTGAGAAAGGATTGATGATGTTCCTTCCTTAACAATTCCCATGTTCATCCTTTGAAAATTTAATATGATTAGATCCTTCTCAATTCTCATCTTTGAAAATGTTGTAGAATCCTTTATACGTAGAGCATCCCCCACTTTATTTACCTTACCAGGATGGTAGTGGATTGAGGAGTCATAATACTTGATTATATATACCCATATTTGCTGATTCATATTAATCTCCTTCCATGTGAATATATATTTGAGGCTCTTATGACCAATATATATCTCAAACTTCTCCCTATAGAGATAATGCTGCCAAATTTTCAATGTGAATATCACAACCGCCAACTCCAGATCATGTGTGGGATACTTTTGGTCATGAATTTTTAACTGCCTCTAGGAGTAGACAATAACTTTATCATTTTTCATTATTACACAAACTAATCCCTTTGTTAAATCATAACTATATACCAAAAAGAGTTCCCCACTTGTTGATAGTGTGGGTATTGGTGTAGTGATAAAACTTTTTTTCAACTCTTTGAAGCAGTCTTCATATTCACTAGTCCAAACAAACTTTACTCCCTTATGAATCAACTTGGATAGTGGGTTTGAAAATCATGATAAATTATTCACAAATCGTAGGTAATACCCATTTAGATCAAGGAAACTATAGATCTATATTACTAATTTTGTTATGGGCCACTCTTTTATTGAATTTGTCTTGGAAGGGTCCATAGATATTGCATTCCGGGTTGTAACATGCCCCAAGAATGACACATCCTACATATATAACTCACATTTACCATACTTTTCATATATATTCTCCCTTATCAAAGTATTTATCATAGTATTCAAATGATCCCCATGTTCCTCCTTTATCTTAGAGTATATCAGAATTTCATCAATAAAGACTACCACAAGGTTTTCTAGGTAATCTTTAAAGTCTCTTATCATTAAGTTCATGAATATTACTAGAGCATTAGTGAGTCTAAATGGAATCATTGTGAACTCATAGTTTCCATACCTCATTCTAAAGGTATTCTTGAAAATATCTTCCTTCGTAACCTTTAATTGGTGATATGTCAACCGAGGATCCACCTTATAGAAATAATTGGCCCCAGATAGTTGATCGAACAAGTAATCTATCCATGGAAGGGGATACATGTTCATTATCATGATATTGTTGATATGATGATAATCAATGTAGAGGTGTATTGATCCATCCTTATTTTTGATAAAGAGAACTAATGTACCACATGGTGAAGCACTCAGGCATATGAAATCCTTATTCAGATTTTATTTTAACTAGCTCTTTAGTTCTTCCAACTCAATGGTGTCCATTTTATAAGGATTAATTGATATAAGTAGATATTTAGGAGTAATTCCAATTTAGAACTCAACCTATTGATTAGGAGGAAGACAAGTCAATTATTTGGGATAACATCAATGTAGTTCCTCACAATGGGCATGTCTTTGATCACGATTATATACTTTGTCTCAATCATTTGAGCTAGATATTCTTGCTCATTAGGAAATAATATCCATAATTGAGATAATGTTTCTGAATGTGATTCATCCTCCTCCTTACACTTGTATAGAATTAGAGGATTCATCAAGATGTGAAGAGTGATCTTTTTTTCCTGATAGTTGATGTTGACTTTGTATAAAGATAGCCAATCTATGCCCAATATAGCATCAAACACCACCAAAGGAAGTAAGATCATATTTTTTGGAAGGTTCAGTCCACAAAAATTAACCAAGGAGAAGTTATATACATTGTATGTAATAATTTCTTTATGAACTATTCTCATAGATAACCCAACCTCTATATTTTTAGGAGGTGTTTAAATTATTCTACTAATCTTTCAAGATATGAAATAATGTGTTGAACCAGAATCAAATAGTATGTTCTCTATTCTTGAATGAATAAACAGTGTACCTATCATCACATCATTGTCAGGATCCACCTCAATAGTAGTGATAGAATAAGACTTCCCTTTCTCCATTGGCTTTGATGGCTGCTGATGCTGATTACCCTTGAGAACTTTAGGTTTAGTTCACTAGCGTGTATAGGTCCCTTGATCCCTACAATTGAATCATTTGACCATAGGTAGTGCTCTCTTTTCCTCCACTAAATTGTCTAAATTCTTCATGTCTCTTCGACATTCATGATCTTGGTGGTATTCTCTCCCACACTTTTATAATTTCCTTATCTATTTAAAGAAATTCCCGTGATTCTTATTCCCACATTTTTGAAATGTGAGTGGTTGAGTTTTCTTACCATATTTTTCATTAGATCCTCTAGCTTGAAACTCCATATTTCTTTTCTTATCTCCATTACCATGGGACCATTCTTCAGACACAATCTTCACTTTGATATCACATCAAACAAATTTATCATAACTCTGAAATTCTCAAATAGATAAATCCTTTCAATGGTGTGGTTTTAAACCACACAATAATCTATATATTTTACTATCATTGTTGATAACAAAACCCAAGGTATACCTTGCATGAATTTTGAAATTTTCTTTGTAATTCATGATAGATTCAACATCATTTATCTTCAACTCATTGAATTCTCTGTCAATATTTGTAAGAATAGTTTAATGGAAATACTTATCAAAAATTTTTTTTTTAAAGTCTTCCCACTCCATCTCTTCTATTACATCTTTTGTCTTGGTGTTCTTAATCAACACCCACCATTGGAAAACCTCTCCATCTAAATGATAGACGACTAGAGTCGCCTTATCCTTCTTGTAATAGAGAAGCACAAGAAATATTTTATCCATTGAGTAGACCAACTGTCTTGTGAGAAGTGGATCAAAATATCCACTAAGTGTCAGTGGTAATTTCCACAGAAATGATTCAATATCTAGTTTCCCCCTATTAGGTGAAGGAATATGTTCCAAATTATTTAGGTTATTATTCATATCCTGAGATTAATGGGTAAGCATCATCACAAAATTTTGAACTCCACCTCCCAAGGCATTGGGGATGTCATTCAAGTATTCACTGCATTGTCCCTCACATGGGTTGTTGGCATGGTTTCTTCTGTTTCCCACTGTTTTCTAAAATAGAAAATGTTTGAAGAAAACATAAGTCAACAAGTCATTAATAAATAATTTATTCCTTTGTGAAATTAACTCTAAATTCATATATTGTGGGATCCCTACGTTTATCATTTTTATAAAAAAATATTTTCAGGTGCTTATATTTATTTAGTATCATACTAAGGGTTTTCACTAATTTTATCTAATCCTAATTCCAAAATTAACTAAACCATGCTATGATACCAACTATAGTGACCCTACTTTTTCATACATGACCATTACATCATTTTAGAGGTAAATAAATTAAAAACATTATTAATTCAAGATATAATGTTTATTGACTTAGGAAAATTAGGGCCATACATAAAATTTAAATAATAAAACAAAAAATATATTTAATTCCTTCTTCTCTAGATTCATAGTGGCCCTCATGTACTCCTTATTATAAGTAGTCACCTGGGGAAATACATTAAAGAAAGGGTTGAGATAAAATCCCAAGAAAAGGATATATAAGAACATCAATAAATATAACATAGGTGATAATAATCATCATGATAAAAAATTTCGGAGTAACACATACATGGAAAGAAAACATGCTCAATGAATCAACCCTACGACACACTCCCCAAACCCCTCCCACCCAAACCACACCACTCACCCGCAGGGGGACAACATAATAATAATCATAAAATAAGCATAAGATCATCATAATAATAATTAGATGAAGAATTATATTAAGGAATGAAATGTATCAATGTATAAAAATGAAACATAATTTCTTGGTGGTCAAATACCAGACGTAGTTGTAAACAAAGCTAGCATCATGTTTACGCATAACATATGTGCATAATAATAACATCATCACCATTATGAAAAAAATCCAACATCATGTTCACACATATTTCATATTATCTCATGAGATAATTCACATTACCAAATTCATTGGAGCGCTATATAATTCTGGGTGCACTCATCACATCATAATATTTACATAAATATGTATGCCACATAGAAAGTATAACAATTTACCATAAAATAAAACATGGAAATGAAATGGGTTTCCTGAGAATTTAAGAAATAAAAATTTCATGAATAAACATTAGGGTTCCAAAAATAAAAATTTAATTACATACTGGTTATAATAATCATTAACCTTGAGTGAAGAAGAAACAATCTGAAGAGAACTAAAAGATTTGTTTTTTTAAGAAGGGTTTTTTTGGAAAAAACATTGAATTTGTCACAAAATAAAATTGGAAATATATATATCCCAAAAAATAAAAGTAAAGGACAAAGAAATTATATTATATATGTATTAAAAGAACATCTACACTTAAATTTTTCATGAAAGAGGAATGACCCAAAGAAAGGGAATTGGGTTTGAGAATCCATATACCTTATGTTCAAATGTTTTATTCGCATTAACATCCTAGATAATAAAATTAGATTAATTAATTACTAAATATGGAACCTATTTAACATTTATTTGATCCATTTTAATTTTATTAATTTCTTTTACAGTCATTTAAATGAGTTATAGAGTTCAATTTCATCATTCGAGGGTGTTCGTTTTCTTGGTTTTCATGATCAGTTCACTTGTATATATGTATAGTAGATCATGTAAAATGAGAATAATTATACAGAATTAAATTATATGTTATTAATTAAATTTTGTAAGTTTAAATGGTATTATATATTATTTTGTCAATATATGACGATGATTTATTAGATAAAACATTAATGACAATCATTTAGATTAATTTGGCGATTTTCGATCATCACAAACTAGTTTTATTTTATTATTTAGTATTATGTATATATGTTAGTTAGATAGAATAAAAAAATTTATATCATAAATTTGACAATACTTTTCAAACATTATAATGGTTTTATGACCAGCCTTAAAGGAGGTAAAGGAAAATGGAAACATATCGTCCTCGAAGGCGATAAATCAACACCTCATGGATGATGATTTCATTTTTAAAATAAAATAGAGAGGAGATGAGGTTCGATATTATATTATTCCATTAACATAATAAAATTTTTGTATATATATATAAGATACTACAGTTATCATTCCTCTTTGATAAGGTTATGTGATGATAGGAGAAGAAAAGAAAAGAAATTGAAAAGAAATTAAAAGAAAATGAAAGAGGATTTTACCTCTTCAATTCTCCTCCTTGAGAATCTCCTTAGGAAAATTGGTTTTGGAATTTTTTTGAGACCAAAGGATCCTGGATGTGGGGTAGAGTCTTGGTTATAATATTGGTTAGAATTTGGAAAAGCATCAAAGCATTGGAGTTGTGGGGAGAAGAGGTGGTGAGGGGTGATATTATAGGGGAGTAAATGAGTGTTTTTTTATTATTCTATTCATTAGTTTATTATTTTGGCTCATGAATATGAATAGTTTCAATCTTGTCCCAAAATATATTAAATAATAAAGTAGAGATCAATATTATGGGATTAAATTATCCATTTATAATCTGAATCAATAACTCACTAGTAGAATTTTTAGCTTTCGAGTTGGGGTAAATACAACGACTGCCATTTGGCGGTCGCTATATTTTCAAACCCCAAAAACAAAAATTTTCCTCCCCCATCATTTACCCTCCCTGAACCCGTGACCTAATCCCCTCCCTGACCCTGTGACGTATCCCTGTTCACCCTCCCGATGACCCCAATACCCCGACAACCCCGATACTCCGGTGACCCTCCACCCTCGTTACCCTCCCTGACCTCATGACCTAATCCCCTCCCCAACCCCACGACCTCTCTATTCACCCACTCGGCAACCTCGATACCCCCAGCGACCCCGATCCCCTTGCCTCCGCACTACACCCCCATGACCTGGAGACACTCTCACGACCCCGACGACCCCCAACCCTTGCCTCCATGTTGTGCCCCCCGTGATCCCAGTGACTCGGGCGGCCCCGATAACCCTGGTGACCCCCACCCCTTTGCCTCTGCACTGCGCCCCCCCATGATGTATGCTTCTTAAAAACAACTAATTTCAATGTTGCTCCCACTTCCATTTCTTCTATTTGTTGGAAATCTGTCCAGTTTTTGGTACATGCTGTTTTTAGATGGAAACCCCATTCTTTTGGGATCCAACGGTTGAACAAATATTCCTAATCATTCTCAAATCTACCCATGATAATGCGGTTGTATTCTAAAATTTTTTCTTTACCCATGTATGTATATAATTTTACTTTTTTCCAGCACTATTTGTTAAAGATGATTCAGTTCATTCATCTCTTTTGGTATTGTGGGTGATCTTCTTCTATGTACATGAGATGGATACATTCCCAACACTTATCAAGCTCTCATTACCATCAATTTTATCCTTATTAAAACCAGTAATATTAAATAAATTACTTATGGAAACCATCCTTCTTCCAGTATATAGGGAGTATTTAGGTTGAGCTAGTTCTATATTTCTCAACTTTTCTCCAATCTCTAAGGATATCATGTTGAGGGAATATTTGTTTACCTCAACTAACTTCATCCATTCCTCCCAATAACTTTTCACCTTCTGGTTCTTCTCATCAAGCATCTTTATCAACTATTGATGTGAATGGACAATCTCTTTCATCATTTTTACCTTTATATCCAGTTGTGTATCATTGACATTCACCGTGACTTTATTTAATTTTTCCAATGCATGGAATACTTTATCAAAAAAACTCTTGAACACTTAATTCTAACAAACTAATAATTTCAAGTCTTCATCAATTAAAGAAAATCGTTCTTTGAAAACTGTGAAAAATACATCCTTGGATTTCATATTATTAGTAAGGGAGTTAAAATAAGTTACCTTTTTGACCAATGCATATTCCATTGAATATTCCACTTCTTATAGATGTTATTTTACTACAAATGTGCTCCTGAAAAAAATTCAATATGTGGGAAAAAACCTCATCAAAAACCTTCTTCAGATACATTCCAACATGAGAGTAGAATTCTTCAGCCACTCTAATCTCTTCAAACTCCTTACATTCTGCACAACTTAAACTAGAATAATCAAAAGGATCTTTAACAAAAACATCATATAATGAGAACTGAACACCTTGAAAAGATTTAAATAGTGGTTGATCCTTGTATTTATTTTCATTTTCCCTTCTCTTTTACTATTTATTTAGAATATTTTGTGTTGTCTTAGCCAGTACACCCATTTAAGATTCAATATAACTAGAGATTGAATTCTTGATATGAGACTCGTCTTCATCCATCTCAAATATATACTTCATCTAGTTTTTTCTGAAGAGAACCTATGCTCTAAAACAAATTGAAGTGCCCACAGGATTGGTGCACCATTGAGAGGGGAGGGTTGAATCAGCGGCCACTTAAATCTTTTATAAGTTCTTTTTTTTAATTCAACCCACTAGACTTGTTTAGTCTCGATCCACTTCATCTTGTGGCTATTATCCTGATAATGTAGTAAATAATGTAATATGAATACAATAATTTACAAGGTTTGGTACTAAGAGATACTCCTTTACTATATTTATTATACACCCCGAGCAAGGGTTCTCAATTATAATCAATCACTAAATATAATGGAGGGTGCTTCAAACACAACCACCAGATCAGAGTCCCACTGATCTTCTATTGTCCATAGTCACACCAGCCACTTTTACCTTGGGTCTCACTTGAATTATCTTTCCATATTCACATTGGACTTCTTTAAAAACTTCTCATTGTATTCACATAATCACACTATGATTTCCTTACATACCGTGAGTTCGAAATGTTCTATAACATCACATCATATATATGCAAGTGGTTTTTTCAACTCCTTGAATGTATATTTATGATCTTTTGGGATGTCTCTACACCTATAGAATTATCTACTTAAATTAAATATAAGTTCTTAAAATTCCATTAGTTATTCATGATATTCTTCATGAAACTCGGTTCAGGCTAACAACTCATCTTCAAATGCTTTTACATAATCTGTTTACCTATATGACTCACTCAATGTGCTTCATATCACTAAATTAGATTTTATATTAATGGATAACTCTTGCTTCTTCTCCTTTAATCTTCTATATCTAAGTCATCTATCTAGGATTTTCTAGTATCAAATTTGTCTTCTTCTTCACTACAAGTTGCAGTGACTCCTTATTCTTCCTCCTCAAGAATTCTAAGATCTTAAAGTCAAACTACAACCCTCAATAATCTCACAACTTTTTTAAACTAGCTTACCATTTATTTTTTGTTTTTCAAGTGTATATCATTTTTGGTATAGTATCTCCTTTTTTATGTGGGACTTCTCAGATATCTATAGTTAGAAATATATAGGAGTTTTCTTATAAGACAAATTCACATGAAACATCTACACAAACAATCATCAAAATATTCCTTTTTATTTGTCAGCTATAGTCCATTCTCAACTCAAAGGTGTACCACAAAAATACCCTCATATTCTTCTTCTTCATTATCTATCTATCCCTATGTGGATGTATATATATTTTGGTATATCAACAACAAGATTGACCTATTCTTCTTTCTCAAAATAATCTCACAGTAACTACACTTCAATCTCTCTAGCTATATAAAAATCATAGAAACTCATGTTGCAGTATGGAGCAACTCACTTCGGCTTAGAAACTTCTAATGAATACCTGTACATAATCCAATTGAATCTGTACACACCAGCAGATCCTCAAACCTTTTTCATTCTCACTAAAATAGGCTCATATCATAATATGTTTATGCCTGATGGAAAAACGTTCATCAGTGTAACATCATCTCCATTATTCATGAAAATTTAGCAAATCCATCTTCTTCATCACAAAATACATATAGTATATCTTCTTCCATTTTAGTCTTGGGAAAATTCATAGCCATCAATATTTATATTAGGCTTGGATTATGGATTCTCTAGGCTTCATAATGCTGTAAACTTGAATTCACAACACAAGCGTCATCATATTTCACTTTCATCAGATCATTTTCTAACTTTAGGACTGTTTTCAATTCATATTTAATTCATCTGATAAGATATTTTCTGATCAATATATTGACATGGATTGAAAATATGAGATAATAAATTACTATCAAAAAGATATTTGTAGAATTTCCAATCCTTTTCATTTTGATCTAATCCTTTTTTGATCACATCCATTAATTGTTAAAATATTTGGTCCACTTCTCTTATTCCTTAAATAACCTCTTTACAATATAACACATTTTTTGTATAACATATATTTCACCAAAATAATTATTTTTTTATATTATAATGTGGGTTTATTACGTATTTAGTTTTATTTTTTAACCACTCTTGTGCTTCTTCTATCAGTTATGCCCCTTTTGAGTCCGGTCATTGAACCCCTATCGTCAAGCCGTTGCACCGTCATAGATCCGCAATCGAGTCGCACCCCATTACCCGCAGTCGAGTCCTCTGTAGGTATGTTATTTTTTTGACTTGTGCAATATATTATGCAGGTTATTTATGAAAATTTTATTTCCCAGAGAGACGTCTCAGAGGGAATATTTTTTTATTCATGATGGAACCTACAAGATAGGTTTTTTTGTCCTTAAAAATAGCTTTGAACTCATTGGTTTTTAAGTTTTAATGATATGGGTTTTTTTAGAATTTAAATAAGATATTTCAATTATTTTTTTCTATTAAATATAGATATGGATAAGAGTATGATTGATATGAATGATAGGTTTTATACTAAATATTATGGGAAGATTAAACGATTTATGAATTTCACCAATGTATTTCCAAAAAATTTGATTAGTTTTCCATGTAGAAAATGTGCAAATAGATATCTCCTCAAACAAGATAGTGTTATAGAACATCTGTTTTTGAATGGGTTTTTGAAAAACTATAAGACATTGACAGGTCATGGAGAAGAGTCTGTTTCATTTCATCAATCAAAAAATATTCATATGGATGTTGATTTGAGAACAGTTGATCTGATGAACATAATGCTCAATGATATGATGCGTTAGTTTCAACCTAAAGATTGTAATGTCGTACATGATGACGTTGGATTGAGTAATCCTATTTCTTCTACAGATGGAGAAGCATTGAAATTATTTGATATTCTTGATGATCCACGTACTAAATTATATCATGGATTAAATAAATTTAGTAAATTTCCGTTCATCAATGAATTTTTACACCTAAAATCGTTGAACCAGTGGTCAGACACCTCATTCGACATGTTGTTAGTATTGTTGAAGAAGGTACTCCTTGCTGGTGTAAAGATTCCAGAGTCATTCTATCAAGATCGCAAGTTGACAGATGATCTTGGTTTTACATATGATAGCATTGATACATTCCACAATAATTATATGTTGTTCGAAAAAGATAATTCACAATTAAATAATTGTACTATTTTTTATAGATCCAGGTGGAAGGCCAATGAGATTAATCAAGGTAGTCAGATTATTTCTAGAAGAGTCTTGAATCAAGGGAAACAAGTTGCTGCTAAGCAGATACATTATTTTCCATTGAAACTGAGACTGAAGAGATTATTCATGTCAACTAAAATTGATAAATTGTTGACTTGTAATTTAGAGAGAAACAAAGAGGTCGATAAATTAACTCACCCGGAAGATTTTGTGGCATGGAAAGAGTTTGATCAAACACACCCAAACTTTTCCCGGGATGATCATTATGTTTGTATGGGTTTGGGAGCAGATGTTTTTAACCCATTTAGGTCCATGGTTGGTGAAACACATATTACGTGTCCAGTGGTGTTGGTTCCATACAACCTTCCCCCATGGGTATGTATGAAACAACCATTTTTTACTGTCGATTCTAATTGATGGACTGAGAGGACCTGGAAAAAAATCGATGTTTATATGCAACCTTTTATTGATGAGTTATAAGAATTCTGGGCCAATGGTGTAATGACTTTTGACTCGGAATCTAATCAAATGTTTAGACTCTGGGCTGCTTTGTTATAGACAATTAATGCTTTTCCAGCGTATGCTAACTTAGCAAGTTGGAGTGCAAAAGGAGAATTATCTTGCCCTTTATGTTATAAGAGTAATAAATCTATATGGCTTAAGCACTATAGAAAGTGGGAATATCTTGGCCATAGATGATTTCTTCCTCCATTGGACAGGTTTCAGAAAAGAATGTGTGTCGTTTGATGGGAATAGAGAGTATGACCCATCACCACAAATATTTTCTCAGTTTTGAATTTTTGTACAACTTGATCAAGAAAACATCCATACAATGTATGATTTTCATGATTTATTGGATCCTACATTTCCTTCTATTCATACCACAAATAGACAACACAGTCATAATTGGAAGAAACAGAGTATTTTTTTTGAATTGCCTTATTGGAAATATAATATTTTAAGACATAATTTAGATGTGATGCACATTTAAAAAACTGTATGTGATAATATATTGTGCACCATTTTAGGTGCCAAGGGGAAATCAAAGGATAGTGCTAATGATCGACATGATATGCAAGAAATGGTATTGATAAAATCTTTATATTTACAACTGGGTCAAGGTAATCGGGAATACATGCCTGCTGCACAGTAAACAATGAGTAAAAAATAGAAACAAACATTTATATCAATTTTGAAGACCGTTAAGGTTCCAGATGGTTATTGCTCTAATATTTCCAAGTGTTTCAATATGACGAGCATGATATTATAGGGGTTGAAAAGTCATGATAATCATATTCTGCTTCAACAGTTAATTCCTATAGCAATTCACGATTTCTTACCTACCCAAGTTACTGAGTCGTTGATTGAAGTTTCTAATTTTTTTAGATAGTTATATTCAATAAATCACCACATTAGTGATTTGAAAAAGCAGTAGTATAAGATTGTACTCGCACTATGTCACCTAGAGAAACTATTCCATCAGTGTTTTTTTGATTTCATGGTTCACTTGACTGTGCATTTAACTGGTGAAGTCATTGCTAGTGGTGCCATGCAATCCAGGTGGATGTACCCAATAAAGAGATACATAAATACATTAAAATGGTATGTGTGCAAAAAAGCTCACCTGGAAGCTTCAATTGGCAAGGGATATTTAATAGATGAGTGTACTAATTTTTGTACTTCATATATTGATGAGGTTGAAACAAAGATAGATAAACCCTCCCAGAATGATGAGGGTCCAATTGGAGAAGGAAAAATGTTTGATATGCACAATGATGATTGGGTTCAAGCTCATAGATATGTATTGTTCAACACTCCATCAGTTATGTCATTGATACAGTAAGTTTCATAGTTTATGTGTCTTCTATTTCTATATCTATTTTATTACTTACCTTTTATTGTGTTCTGATATAGGACACATATCGCTGAGTTAAAGCGTGGAAGGCCCCGTCCAACTGACTATCAAATCCAAAAACGTCATTTCAACATATTTCATGAGTGGTTCAAGACTCATGTATGTATAAATAAATTCTTTAATATTTTAATAATGAAATTAGTTGTATTTTCACAATCCTTTATCCATTGAACTATGTGAAATTTTCAGATTCAAAATATACGTGATTTAAGTACCCATACTGTGAGCGAAGAACTCAACCAACTAGTTGATGGACCATTTATTACAGCTCATCGCTATAAGTCTTTGGTTGCTAATGGATTCCGATTTCGTATTAGCGATGTTGACATGAATCGAGCCACACAAAACAGTGGTTTTGGTTGTTCTTTTTTGGGGTGGGTTATTATTATGGGTTGATGAGGGATATTATTGAGGTTATTTATGTTCATGGCTTAAAACACATATTGTTAAGGTGTGATTGGGTCAATCCGGTTTGTGGAAAGAAAGTTTATAACATCCAATTTACGTTAGTAAACTTTAACAATATGATGTATAAAGATGAATGAGTAAAAAATGAGCCCTTCATATTGACATCATAGGCAGAGCGAGTTTACTTTGTCGGCATTGATTCTGGTTGGAAAGTTGTGGCAAAAATGTCTAGAAGAGGGGTGTTTCTGATTGATCAAGAGGGACCTAACGTTGTCACATTTCTTGATAAAACACTTGACCAAAAAACAATATTTGTGTGAGATGAAGATATACAATGGGATAGAGAGACAATTTAAGGAGATACGATAGATTTTCATGATTAGTGAAAATTGTAATTATTTCCCCACATTGTTTGTAAAAATATTTAGGAGTTCTATATGTATAAAAATTTCTTGATTTAACTATAATTTTTTTAATGCAGGTATGTCACAGGGTGATCAGAGTGGTTCACCTGATGTTGTCGGTATGTATGTTTTCATTTTTCTAAATAAATTGATTGTAATTTTATGTGTTTATTCCTCTAACTATTTCTAATTTTTAAAAAATTAAGTTATATTGTGATTGAATTATGAATTTATGTTTGTTAGGATCTTGTACGTCTTCCAGCAGATGTAGAGGTCCTGGTAGAGGGGTTCGATCCTGGAACTCTGGATCCCGATTGGATGTGTTATTTGATGACACATTCCACCCAATCAGAGATGGTGCTACTGTATTGATTTTTCATTTTGGGAATATGATATGAGACCCACATAGATTCCCCCTAATGGCTCATGATTGGAATTCTTTCCCCCATGATACGATTGAAAGATTATAGAGGGAGGTTCAGGTAAATTCAATGTTTAATTTTTCATGATATTGTTTTTATTATTGTTGCATATACATACTATTTTTTTACAGGATAACTTGACATCCTATCCAGATGAGTTTCAGGCCATATGTATGGCCAAATACCAAAAATTATGGAAGGATTACAAGGGAAGGGTGAAGAGAGATCACTTGATGCCATTTGAGGGTGTGCCAGACATTCTACAGCGAGTCCCTCTGGGCATTCTTCTCGTGCAGTGGTAGGATTTGGTTGCGTTTTGGTCAAGAGAGGAAACGATGGTAAGATTTATTTCTTTTAATCAATAAATGACTAATTTTTCATATGTCTATTAACTGAATACATTGAATGTAGACTCAGCCTTCTCCTCATTTACGTAATCGGGTGATGTAGGGCACACCTTCTAGACTTGGAACATGACATGTGTCACAGCTCAGACATGATGTATGTTTAGAATTTAATATTCATTTATATATTAAAAATAGTGTAGTATAACAAGGTGAATACCTTTATTATAGTAACACCAATGAGGTGAGCTGATCGATCAGATGCCCATATGGGTGATGACTCATAGGGCGGGAGATCCCGATGTTTCTTGTGTTATAGTAAGAAAAATATTTACTAATAAATGTATTTTTATTTTATAAAAATTATTCATATTTTTTCATTGATTCATTATATGCTACAGGCTTAGTTTGACGCTCAGTTAGCAGAGTTCCCAGAGGAGAAACTTCAGGGTAATGTGCATAGAGATGAGATATTTCAGTGTGTTGTGGGGCATGACGGTCATGGTTATTCCTTGACTTATGGTTGTGGTGTCCCACGACGTGTAGTTGATAGAGCAGAGGCGATGGGTGCATGCGGAGATGTAGGGATGTACACACAGACTGAGATATATTCTACCATGCAGACTATGCAACAGAAGATGGATGCATAGTTTGAGCAGTTACGTGCAGAGTGTGAGGAGAGATTATCATAGATGTCAGGACGTATCGATGAAGTGATGACGCAACGTCCTGTTGATGGTACACAAGTGGCATCACAGGTAAACAATAAATCAAACCATACACATATTTACTTATATTGATATATATTTATGATTCATAATATTGATATATATTGTAGGCTCCGGATATAGTTGGTGGACATCGTAGTGATTTTAGTGATACAGATGAGGATGAACATGCATGAGGTAATTTACATTAACATTTTAATATAATAAATTAATTAGCAATTAATATTAATTCTCGAACCTTTAGGTTTATTTACACCCGTGTTTTATTGTTTTAATTATTATAATTTTAATTAATTCTTTTAAATTTTACCTGATTGATAATTATGATATATTACATAACACTTCAATTTATTGACACGAAAACAACCGGTGAGTGAATTATGAAATGGTCGGGTAGACGACACGTCAATCAGACGTGCGGCTTGCACGTTACAGCCGAATACGTGTTTTTTAAGAGTTTAGCGTGTTTGAGAAAGGGGGGAGGGGTGGTCAAAACTGGACGAATGACTTCGGAATTATATGAAATCAGATGATAACAACTATAGAGTGAATTTTGAAATTTTCAGGTAGACGACAAGTCAATCAGAGGTGTCGTGTGACCACGGTGACCGAAAACGCAGTTCCGGTGCCATAAACAACCAAAATAGGCATCTAACGGTCAAATGCATACCGAACGACATCGGAATCACTTGAAATCATAGGAAATATTCTAATTATTTTTGTGTTACATGTACTCAGAGACAACACATCAATCAGATGTGTGGTTTGCGTGTTACGGCCGAATATGTGTTTTTTAAGAGTTTGGCGCGCTTGAGAAAGATGGGTGGGGTGGTCAAAACTATCCGAACGACCTCAGAATTCCATGAAATCAGACTAAAATAATTGGTGAATTAATTGTGAAATGGTTGGGTAGACCACATGTCAATTGGAGGTGTCGTGTGACCGTAGTGACTGAAAACGCAGTTTTGGTGCCATAAACGACCAAAACAGGCATCTAATGGTCAAATGAAAACCAAAAGACATCAGAATGACTTGAAATCATGGGAAGACATTATAATTATTATTCTTGATGTGTACGCAGAGACGTCACATCACTCAGACATGCAGTTTGTGTGGTACAACTGAATATGTGTGCTTTCGAAGTTTGGTGAACTTGGAAAAGGTGTGTGGGTGGTCAACCCTAGCTGAAAGACCTCAAAAGTGCCATGAAATTAGACTACAACAACAGAAGAGTGAATTTTGAAATGGTCGGGCAGACAAAAAGTGAATCAGAGGTTTCGTGGGTCCGCGGTGACCAAAAACGCAGTTCTGATGCCATAAACGACCAAAACAAGCGTCTAACGATCAAATGCATACCGAATGACATTGGAATAACGTGAAATCACATGAAAACTTATAATTATTTCTTTGACGTGTACGCGGAGACGACACGTCAATCAGACATGTTGTTTGCGTGTTACAGCCAAATATTTGTTTTTTAAGAGTTTGTCACGCTTGAGAAATGTGGGTGGGGTGGTCAAAATCAGCTGAATGACCTCAGAATGCCAGGAAATTAGACGAAAAAAACCGGCGATTGAATTTTGAAATGGTCGGGTAGACCACACGTCAATCAGAGGTGTCGTGTGAGCGTGGTGACTGAAAACGCAGTTACGGTGCCACAAACAACCAAAAGAGGCGTTTAACAGTCAAATGCGAACCGAACAATATCAAAATGACTTGAAATCACAGTAAAACATTCTAATTATTATTCGTGATGTGTACAAGGAGACGTCATGCCAATTGTACATGCAGTTTGCACATTACGGCTGAATATGTGTTTTTTAAGAATTTGGCGCGCTTGAGAAAGGTGGGAGGGGTGGTCAAAACCGGCTGAATGACCTTGGAATTCCATGAAATCAGATGAAAACAACTGGTGACTGAATTGTAAAATGGTCGGGCAGAGCACAACTGAATCGGAGGTGTCGTGTGACCGCGGTGACTGAAAATGCAGTTCTGGTGCTAAAAACGACCAAAACATGCATCTAACGGTCAAATGCATACCAAAGAAAATAAAAATGACTTGAAATCATAGGAAAACATCTAATTATTTTTTTGTGATGTGTACACAGAGAAAGAACATCAATTAGATATGTGGTTTGCACGTTACGGCTGAATATGTGTTCTTTGAGATTTTGGCACACTTGAAAAAGGTGGGTGGGTTGGTCTAAACTGACCGAATGACCTCGGAATTCCATGAAATCAAATGAAAACAACTGTTTAATGAATTTTGAAATGTTCGTGCAGACCACACATCAATCAGAGGTTTCGTGTGACTACGATGACCGAAAACACACTTTTGGTGACATAAACGACCAAAACAGACATCTAACTATCAAATTCTAACCGAACGACATTGGAATGGAATGAAATCAGACGAAAACAACTGCCAAGTGAATTTTGAAATGTTCAGGTAGACCACACGTCAATCAGAGGTGTCGTGTGACTGCGGTGACCGAAAATGAACTTATGGTTCCATAAACAACGAAAACAGGAATCTAATGGTCAAATACAAACCGAACGACATAGAAACAACTTTAAATCATAGGAAAACATTCTAATTATTATTTGTGACTTGTACATGGAGACGTCATGTCAATCGGACATGCGGTTTGCACAGTATGGTTGAATATGTGTGTTTTCAAAGTTTGGCGCGCTTGGAAAAGGTGCGTGGGGTGGTCAAAACTAGCCCAATGAACTAAGAATGTCATGAAATCAAATTAAAACAACTGGAGAGTGAATTTTGAAATGGTCATGCAAACGATAAGTGAATCGTAGGTGTCGTGTGACCGCGATGACCAAAACTGCACTTCCAGTGCCATAAACAACCAAAACAGGCATCTAACAGTAAAATACATACCAAACGACATCTGAATGACATAAAATCATAGCAAAACAGTCTAATTATTATACATGATATTTACGCAGAGACAAAACGTCAATAGGACGTGCGGTTTGCACGTTATAGCCAAATATGTGTTTTTTAAGAGTTTGATGTGCTTAAGAAAGGTGGTTGGGGTGGTCAAAACCAGTAGAACACCCATAGAATTCCATGAAATTAGAAGAAAAGAACCGGCGAGTGAATTGTGAAATGGTTGGGCAGACCACACATCAATTGGAGGTGCCGTGTAACTGTGGTGACCAAAAACGCAGTTCTGGTGCCATAAACGACCAAAACCGGCATCTAACGGTCAAATGCAATCTGAATGACATAGGAATGACTTGAAATCACAAGAATACATTCTAATTATTATTCGTGATGTGTAAGATGAGACATCACATCAATCAGATGTGCGGTTTGTGCAGTACGGCCAAATATGTGTGTTTTCGAAGTTTAGCGTGCTTGGAAAAGGTGCGTGAGGTGATCAAAACCAGACGAACGACCTCTGAATTCCATGAAATCATACGACAACAACCGGAGAGTGAATTGTGAAATGGTTGGGTAGAAGACAAGTGAATCGGAGGTGTTGTGTGACTACGATGACCGAAAATGCACTTTTGGTGCCATAAACAACCAAAACAGGCGTCTAATAGTCAAATTCATACCGCACAACATTGGAATCACTTGAAATCACAGGAGAACTTCTAGTTAATATCTGTGATTTGTGTTAGCATATGACACATCAATCAGAAATTTTTTCTGATTAGAAACATAGAATTAACAATTTTACATTTTTCAATAGGTACTCGAAATTATTAATATATTTTCAAAATCAAATACATTTGATCTGTTATAGTAAGCTTGAATTGAAATACATGTTATTGCATTTCAATTATTTTTTTGGATGTTTTTTTCAATATTAATATTTTTATTAAATTTTTTGATGCAGTTATATTCATTGATGGATGTGGAAGTTTGGAAGGCGATGAGCTGAAGAGATTTATGCGTGTATGAGTTTAGATATTTTGAAAACGGGTATTTTTTTTTGTTTTTGAAATATATGGTTTTTTATTATATTTATGTCATTTTTTTGAAAAAAAATAAAAAAGCCTATAGCGACTGCCATTTGGGGGTCGCTATAGGTGATATCAGCGGCACCTATAGCGCCCGCCATTTGGTGGTCCCTATAGCCAAATCTGAAATGGGTTATGGCGTCCGCTATTTGGTGGATGCTTTAGGTGCCACCGATATCACCTATAGAGACCACCAAATGGCGGTCGATATAGTCCTTGTCGGCTCGTCTACAGTGACGACCATCTGGTTGGCACTATTAGCAACAGTGACGGGCCTAAAGCGTCTACCATTTGGCAGATGCTAGGTAGCCACTAAATTCCTTTAGCAGCAGATTTTGGCTGTTTCTAAAGGTATTTATTCTACTAGTGATTCATGTATTTGTTAAATACCCTAAATTACCATATTTCACTATTCACCAAAAATTCAACTATTTTAGAAAAATCCAAAAAATTCACCATGACCATATTTTGAAATGTATAATTCAAAAATGAACACCATTTTATGAAAATGATTTTATAAATATGATAAAATTACTTTTTAATTAAAATCATCATTTATTCAAAAAACATCGATTTTAAAATTATAACTGATTTTATGACACTTTGAAAATGTAGTTAAGGTCTCATAAAAATATACTATAAGCATAAGAAAAAAAATTGTAATTTATGAAGCTATTTTATGAAAATAAATTTTCTTTTAAATCATTATATTAATTATATAATTGTAAATAAGAATTTATGTTATATAAAAATACCAACACTTAATTTATCATTTTCAAAACATTATTTACTTATATTATAATATAATTATATAATATTTTCATTTATAAGTTGGATAAATTTTATTTATACTTTCATAGGTGAGGTTACTATTCTATTGGCCTAATTATTATTCATTATGTTCACATTACTATTCCCAAGGTCAAGTTATTATTTCATTTGTATAAGTTCCTTAATTTATATAAATACCATTTATTTCATTCTCAATTAATGAAAATAATGTTTTTATTTGGATCTCTAAGCTATTTATGTGTCTTGTACCGTATAAAATACTTACAAGATGGGAAAATCCATTGATAAAAGTTTGGATTGTTACATCTCCACCTTAAAAGAACATCCAAACCACCACCACCTTGCCACCCTAAAAGCACGGTCAAACAACCACCACCTCATCACTCCAAAAGCACAGTCATAGATCCCATCAGCCTCACATCGCATAAAAATCACACATTGCCAACCCAAAATCATGACAACATTACACAAAACATCAATGAAAATTTTAAAAATTCAACAAAGGGGGTTTTATCACATTCCACTTTATTTTAGTGATATTATCGCACAATCCATAACCCTGAGGCAACTATTTCATTTGCCAAATATAAGTGGTTAGACAATTTCCATTTTAGTATGACATAAAAACTATAAAAGCAGACACCAAAATCACAACACATATCATATTGCGCAAAAAAATCCCTCAACAGTTATAATTTTTAGTTGAGCATCAACCTCGTATAATCCATCATATCATAATAAAATATCAATGTTATAAAAGTATGTGAATCATTCCCCTTTCCCCCCTTCAATTTCAGTTATCCAATTATTTATCTTTTATTATGCTAGAATAACCATATCCTATAGATAAACAAGAGTAACACCCATATGATACCCAATAAAGAGAAATGAGGGATTCTATACCTCAAAGATATTTTCCGACTTGTTGTGCACACAGGGTGACGAGGAAACACCCGCAAAACACAATGGCACACGGGAAACCACAAATCAATATACACCACACCATATATCCTTAAAAATGATTCCATACTTAGACCCAAAATAAAAATAACATCGTCGTAGTGAATCCTCAATAGAAGAACAAGAGAAACCCACCAAGAAATCGAGAAGAACTTACCATAGATCGCCAATGAGCATCCACCAAAACCAACAGATCGAAGCAAAAGGAAGAGGGATTGATGATCCTTCAAAATAGGCTAGGGATCACCACAAAATGAGAGAGATGAGGGTATGGCCAAATGAATAGAATAAACTAAGAAAAGTACTTAATACCTAGAATCCCACTAGTTTCACATCGTGTAATATTTACACGGCATGTAATCCACAAGTTCAAAAAAATCCACCTTTCACCAAAAAATAATGTCTCCTTAGCCATTATTTTTTACAAATTGTGAATTGCACTTTCACAAAGTGTACTTGTTTTGTAGGCTACCCCTTATCCATGTACAATCCATGAAATAACTAGTTACATAATCCACGAACCATCAGTTCACATCGTGCAGACATTATACGACATGAATTTCCTAATGCAACACTCCTACAGCCCCAACTTCCACCAAAAACTACTAGAACCTCCCATAACACATCCAACCACCAAAACTGGAAAACTAATGGGTTAGAAGGCACGGTCCATGACACCCTCCTACTACCACACATGACCCCCACCACATATCACATCACATCACTACCTCATCACGTATCATCTCACCCAAAGACACCTGGACTGACACATCACATCTTCCTGAAGACACTTGGGCCCTAAAATCAAATCAAATATCTCTTAAAGAAACCCGGTCCATCACTTCCACTAAAGGAAGAGCATGGAATAAGGGGTACTAGGCTATCCATATCACCACCATCCTAGATGTTGGGGAAAAACCCGTAACATCGAACCTATGAGTATTGGTAAAGTTTTCCGACATGGGTGTGGTGCGTAAAGAAATAACATAAAAATAAATTATGCATAGATAGAACACTTCACCCAACTTATGGGTTCACATCAACTGTACTAGTTCCCACCGCATCACCACCACCATACCACACATCAACCATCATAATCACTACCACCATTATGTGAAACACATCACACAACTGCAACACAAGCCATACAACTCCACTTTCATTTTCAAATTTACTTCATTCACATTTTCACATATTTTTCATTTATTCATATACTTTATCCAGTTTTTACATATCAATTCTAAATCATTAATATCCAATTACACATTATAATTATTCCATGGTTAACTGGGTAACTAAAAAAACTGCACCTCGCCACAACTGGTCCAACTCACATTAATAACCACCACAACACCTGACATCAACCATATTCACCATGCCACACCAACCAATCCATCTCAATACAACAACCAAACATCATGTATCTCAACAACATATCACAACAAAATCTTTATACACAATAATCACACATCTCCACCACACATCATCATCACTGCGCACCACAACCTCTGCACACAATAACCATTGCACACCACAACCTATGTGCACTACAACCATTCTAAAACCATCCATGTTACATCCATTCCAACTGAACACTACATCACATCACAACCCCACACATCACACATTCCATCCATCCACCTACATCATTATAAAAAAAATCATCCAAACCACACATGGAAACAAAAAAATCACAAACACACATCACAACAACACATTCTGACTTCCACAAATTATTCAAGGGCATTTATCACATTACATCTTTAATTATAAGGGGTATTATCACAAAAAATATATTTCGATGGGAAACTAGTTACTAGCCAAATATATATTATTTGGCCTTTTATTCAAGGTGCGATCACACAAAAACACAATAAGGTTCTCAAAATATATATCATCTATAGTGTAAAAAAGTCTTAAAACAAATTTTAATTTTAGAAAAGCAAAAATATTACATATTATCATCAAAAACATATATTAATGCTTTAATACATGTGATAAATCCCCCATAAAAATCAATTTTAGACTACCAATTAATTATCTTTATTATGAAAATAATTAATATCCACCCAATAGAAAAAAAAATCATGCATATCTCACACATATCATATAAAAGGAGTGAGAATGAGGATATCCTACCTCATAAAAGATTTCTGATCCTGCTGCACACTACTGGGTGAAGAATAAACATTTTTTGAACCAAAAATGAATTAGAATATCCTAGATTAAACTGAACCATACCAAAGGATTGTAAAAAAACATATCCTAACACATCTAAAACAAAACCAACAACACCACAGTTAATCCACGATAGAAGAATGAGGGGAAACAAGTTGATAAGGGAGGATAGCTCACCACTAATTACTAGGACCCAATTACTAAAACCCATAGATTGAATCAGAAGGAAAGGGGATGGATGATCTCTGAAAACCACCTAGGGTTTTCCCTAATCAAGAGAGATATCAATAATCGAATGATAAAATAATCATTCAATCCAGAGATATAAATAAGTTGTAAGTCACCTGATTTATGATGTTAGACCCACATTTACATCGTAAGTTCCACTAATCTGAAAATACACATGGTAAAACCAATATTTAGGTTATGAAACCTTTGAAAACTTAACTTTCACTGAAAAAAATGGTTCTTAGGGATTAATTAAACTTACACCATAAATTCCATTATTATGTCATAAACCCGTTTTACTCTCTGCACCTTATCCATATACAAGTTGTAAACTACTAGCCACTCAAATTGTAAACCAAAAACCTACTGTGTAAACCCCTCTTTTATTGTGTAAAAATCCCACTGTAGTTCTGTTGTAACCCTAACCTCTACAGAATCTCCTCTAGCATCCACCTAGCATTCTCCAACCACAAAATTAGTAAAGTAACGGGACGAGAAGGCAAAAAATGTTACATTAGATACATCTCAAATGATTCCACCCCTGAGAATCAAAACAAAACCTAGGAAAAGGAATGGTTCTGAACAACCACCCCAAGAGATACCTCTCAAGGTTCTCATTGAATCTTGAATGCTACCACCAACCAAATACGCCAAACCAAAAAACCCACAAAACATCTCACGCAACCACATCCCAACACAACCACATCAAAACCTCACACTAGTTATAAAACCACACATACGGTACCATCCACATGCCACAAATTTCCATACAACCATCAACATAAAAATTTGATAGACTATAGTAGAGCTGGCTGAGTGACACCGAGATGGAACTATAGTAGTGTAGACTTTGGCACGACTACTATAGCAGCTCAAAATTTGGAGACTACGATACTGTAGCTCTGAAGACATATAGTCATCGACCACTATAGAATCTTCAACATGGGTGTCCATGACACTATAGAAATGAGAACTTCCAACCACCATTCATTGTAGCTGTGTAGAATTTCTATATGGTTGGTGGCATAATACTTCATCTTCATTATTATACGATTTTGGTCTAGGGATTTGTATGTGAAAATTTGATATCTCCCTATATTTTGTGCTCTCAAAACTTGTAAAATTTTTCCTCTATGTGGATGTAGTGATTATTATCAAACCATGTAAATCTCTGTGTCCTAATATCTTATTCTTACTCTTTTTTCCTTTTACTCTTCAATGAATCGTATGTAGATTCATTGCTCCAATCATTTTCCATAATAACTAGTATCATAAGAGGTTAAAATTTCTCAAATTTTATGATGGATATGGAATAAAGAGAGGTGACTATTGACTTATTTGATGGAAATTAATTTATCCACTAGAGGATGCATATCAAAGACTATGTTTACTGGAAGAAAATGCATTTTCGTCTTCTAGGTTTAAATCCAATAGACATGGAGCATTCCGAGTGGGAGCTACTAGATCGATAGGTTCTTGGAGTTGTGTGCGTTATGTTGGAAAAAAATTTGACATTCAAAATCATAGAGGATACAAAGATGATTGGGATGATGAAATATCTCAAGAATAATTACGAGAAGCCTTCTATATCGAACATAGTTCACTTAATGTGACAATTTATCAATATGAAAATGGTTGAAGGTAGAATTGTTATAGATCACATAAAAAAATTAAGCACTATCATCAGTCAAATGACATCAGTGGAAATTATTCTTGATGATAAGCTATGTGCACTAGTTTTACTGTCTTCATTACCTAACATTTTGGGTGTGATTGTAACAACTGTGAGTAGTTCTTCAGGGAATACGAAGTTGGTTCTAATGTATGTGCAATACCCAATCCTTAGTGATGATATTAGAAGAATAGAATCTGAAAGATTCTCTTGTTCTTCTTTAAATGTAGAAGGAATAGAAATATTTGTGCAATGAGATAGTCAAATAGTAAGATCAAAGTCATGATGAAAGATAAGAGACGAGGAAAAGATAGATGGTCATACCTTCTAGATTTGCGGGAAGAAAGGACATGTCAAGAAAGAGTGTAGATAGAAACATAAGGCACTTGAAAACAATAGAGTAAACATGAATAATGAAGTAATTAATGATGTGTTTCTTTTGAGAGTGAATAACCCTATGTATTATTGGATTTTATACTTAGGGGAATCATTCCCTTCCACTTCATAGAAGGGTTTCCTAAGCAATTTTATTTCTAGAAATTTCAACAAGGTACATCTTACTGATGATGAACCCTCACAAATTGTGGGGAAAGGAGATGCATAGATCAAGACCAATAGTGGGAGTTTATTGGTTCTAGAAAATGTATGGTATATCCCTAGTTTGATAATTATCATATCTCAGGGAGAAAAGAATGGTACCTTATACAATATGAAAAACACTTGCATGGAAATTGGTGCTTCAATAAAGTCTATTCGAGATTCACAAATGGAACACTACAGGCTAGGACACATGAGTGAGAAGGGGATGAAGGTGATGGAAACAAAAGGATTGCTACCAGATTTAAAGTTAGTGGATGTTGGCCTATATAGAGATTGTATCTTTGAAAAGCATAAGAATGTGTCTTTTTCAAAAGGAGGAAGAACACTGAAGGCCGGGAAGCTGGACCTGGTGCACACTGATGTTTGGGGGGGGTGCACTAGCACATTCTCCTATAGGTTCACAAAATTATTGGACATTTATCAATGAATAAAAAAGTAAGGTATGGGATTACATTTTGAAAATAAAATATGATGTATTCAAGGTGTTTTAGAAGTGTAAAATCATGGTGGATAATGAGTTGTGAAAAATGATAAAATTCTTGAGGTCGGACAACGGTGGAGAGTATGACATAAATGAGTTCAGGGAATTCTATTAAAATAGTGGAATTAAGTGGGAGAAGACTATTCCAGGAACACAAAAACAGAATGATGCCGCTAAAATGATGAATAGAAAAATTAAGGAATATTTTAGGAGCATGGGGCTACATTTAGGGTTACCCAAGACCTTATGGGATGATGTTGTGAACATAAAAGCATTTATCATTAATAGGAGTCCATCTATGCAAAAAGGAGAATGTCCACCTGAGGAGCTATGGCTTGGTAATGTAAAAATATCACATTTGTTATTCTTTGGATGTTTGTAATATATACATATAGATGTTTATGAAAGGTACATGCTTGATGAAAAGTCTAATTTATGTTTCTTTATTGGCTATGGTACCGAGGAGTTCAGTTACCTCTTTTGGGATGATCTAAAAAATATGGTCATTTGGAGCCAAAATGTGGTATTTTATGGAGGTTTCATGTACAACGATCTCCATACAATTGAAGATGAAAATGAGAACAAATAATTAGAGTGAAAAATGCAAGTGGATCTTGAAGGTGTACCTGATCATGAGACACCATAACCAATGGAGCCTCATCCTTAAATGCAGTTGAGGAGATCAACAAGGGTGATAAGGCCTATGAATAAGTATTCGCTATCCTTGAATTATTTTTTATTGAATAATGGTGGATAACCATAATTCTTTGATGAGGAAACACAATTAAAGGAGTTGATAAAGTGGGAATTGTCCATGAAGGAAGAAATTTCTTCACTACATGAAAACAATACTTGGGAGTTGACACATATTCCAAAAGAGAAGAAAAAATTGCAGAAATAATCGGTATATTGGGTCAAGTAAGAACATGATAGAAATATTAGGTTCAAGTAAAGGCTTTCAATAGAAATTTAGAGTGTATTTCACTGAAATATTTTCACCTGTAGTGAAGGTTACCACCATCTGGGCGGTTCTCAACATTGTGGAATCTTAAGACTTGTATCTTGAGCATCATGACGTGAAGATGACTTTCCTTCATGGAAATTTGGAGTAATAAATCTATATATATCAGCCAAAGGGATATTTTAATTCTATGAAGGAAGGACTAGTGTGAAAACTCCATAAGAACTTGTATGGGATGAAGTAGGTACCCAGGCAGTGGAACAAAAAATTTGATGTATTCATGTCTAAAAATGAAAAAAAATGATGTGTCATGGATCCATATTTCTACATAAAGTATTTTTGTGGTGAATATATTATACTACTTCTATATTTGGATATCATACTCATTGTAGGATCATGTATGTAGAGGAATGATGAGATGAAATGTTAATGGCTAAGAAGTACGATATGAATGTTCTTGGAGAAGTTGGAATGATTTTAGTGATGAAGATCAAGAGAGAACGCACAACCAGAATACTGATGTTATCATAGGATGATTACATTGTGAAGGTTCTAAGAAGATTCAGTATGCTATATGAAAATCTAGTATCTATTCCCCTGGAGTTCCATTTCAAACTATCAAAGGAGTAATCACCGAAGACAATATAAGTGGTCGAGTACATAGAAAAGGTTTCATACACATCAGCTATTGGAATCCTGATGTATGCCATGGTCTATACTCGACCTGAAATTTATCATGGAGTGGGAGTTTTGATAAGGTACATGGATAACCCTAGAAAGCAACATTCAAAAGTTGTGAAGTGGATATTGAGGTATTTGAGGGGCGGAAAGGAAGTATCTATATACTTTGGGAAATGAAATTCATTGTTGTGGTATGTAGATGAATAAATTGGAGGTGACATCAACATCAAGAGGAGTACCATAGGTTATGTATTTATGTGGAGTAAATACAGTTTCTAGATATCACAATTACAAAAGAGGGTGGATTTATCCACCCCAGAGGCAGAATACATTACTGTAACAAAAGCTAGAAATGAGATGGTTTGGGTGAAGAACTTCTTGGATGAGATGGGTAGAAAGTGAGAAGAAAATGTAATGTACTATAAATGTTAAAGATCTATACATCTTGTAAATAATCTAGTGTTTCATGTTAAATGATGTACATTTATCTAAAGTACCATTTTATCATAGGATTGATACAGAACGGTTTGCTAGCATTGCAGAAGATTTTTGAAACAAATAATCTAGCAGATATGTTGAGGAAGTTGATGGTAATAAAGAAGTTGAGGTACTATTGTGCCTTTGTTGGTCTACAATGATGAATGGAGGATGAGAGGTAGAATATGGGATGACACCATGGGAGTAAAAAAGTATAATAATTGTTATTCCATGAACCGTCATCTTGAAATTGAAGTTGTGAATGGAAAAATGCACTGGTGAGTAAAGAAGAGGAGGATATTAGATTAAGTAAGCTATCTAATTCAATAGAATCAAAGAATGTCGGTGTAGTGTATTAAGATCCAAGTTGGATATTGTTGGATTAGTTTATCCTGATCCATTTTAGGATGATTTTTGGTCAAATACTTTCGGACCATATTGCAAATTAGGATGAAACCCCATGGTGAGATCATTGGGGGTTTCAAGGGAAATGTGCCCCTTCTCTAGGGGACGAAGGCCCCCAACCCAATTTTTGGGACACTATAGAAACCTTGACCAACTGTAGTAGAGTTGATTGGTTGAGAGCGATATAGAACTGTAGCATTACAAACTTTAGAGAGAATACTCTAGCAGCTCAGACTTTGGATACCATGGGACTATAGATCTGCGGAATTCTATCCACCATCCACTATAGTAACATGGACTTTGGTGGCCATGTTATTGTAGAGATACATAATTATATCCACCATTCACTATAGCTAAGTAGAATTTCTATGCAGTTGGTGGCTCAATACTTCATCTTCTTTATTGGGCCATTTTAGGATAAGGTTTTTGTGTGAAAATTTGAGATCTCTCAATATTTTTTTCTCCCAAAACTAGTAAAATTATTCCTCTATATGGACATAGGGATTATTTGAAACCCATGTATTTATTTTTTTCCCTATATCTTCTTTTAACTATTTTATTTTCCACTTTTACTCTTCCATGAATTGTCTTTTGCTTCATTTCTCCCAATATTTTCTACAACATCAAGAACATGTGTTCTCTAACCTCAAACTCTAGGGGCCTCCACCTATGATCAACATAGGAATTATGATGATCATGATCCACCCTCATTCTCTCTCAAAGTAACCAGATCTTATCGATTGTGATATACACCACTTCAAAATGAAGAACTATTGTTTCAACAATCCTTATCCAACACAACGGAGAACAACATGGATGCCTATACAATTCCTCAAAAGGGTTAATTCCAATGGATATGTGATAACAATTTTTTATGAAAACTTGACTAGAGGAAGTGTATTACCCATGATTCTCCAAATTCTATGATGAAATCTTGCAACATATCCTCTAGCATCTGGATGGCCTACTCTATCTTTCCATCTGTCCAAGGGTGAAAAAGAGTACTAATACACAATTGGAAGCTGAAATCATGATGAAATACCGTTCAGTATCAAGAGGTAAAATGAGTATATTGATCAATGATTATGGTCCTCAGTACCCTGTAAAGCCTAACTACATCATCCACATATCTCCTCCCCAAAAAATTCATGACACTCAATTCATGGATCTCCATAATATGGTCTGACTTCGTCAGTTGGTCCACTATCACCCAAAATGATTCACAACCTCCCTAATTTTGAGGTATCCCTATGATGAAATACATATATATTCCCTCTCATTTTCACTTGGTAACATTTATGGATTGAAACAAACATCTAGGAATATGATTCTCCACTTTCACCTACTGACAAACCAGACACCTTGCAATAAACTCTATCACTGTCCATTTCATCCCTGGAAACTAATGTCATCTCCTCAAGCCATGATACATATTTTTTATACTAGTATATATTTTTAATGGTGAGATATGAAACCTAGATATAACTCCCTCATGTATTTATAGTAGAACAAATAGACTCCCCTAAAACAAAATCTGATTTCGTCCATCCTCTGGTCATCTCTTAGGGAAATTACCACGGTAAACACAGTCACACATAACCTCTATCTTCGAGTCTCCCCAAAAATACTCCTCCACCAATCACATCAAGGGAAACTCAATAGTCATATGATAAGGAAAAAACATGTCCACTACTCTCTCTAACATCAAGATGCATCTCTTCATTATCCTCTATCCCTTTCAAAACATTGCTAGACTCTCGAACCACATCTCATCATGACTAAAATACCATAACATTGGAAACCAAATTCACACTCCCCAAGGTTTAAGAGATGTCAAAATCAAAATTATAAATAAAATCTATATAACTCCACTAGAATAGATTAAGATCACACTAATAGAAAACATATTTCCAACTCTTATGGTCCATTAAAACCACAAAACGCTCATTGATGAGGTAATGCCTCCAAAAATTTAGCACAAAAACAACTAATAACAACTCCAGATCATAGTTGGAATAGTTATGCTTGTGGGGACGTAATATACTAGACCCATAAGATATCATTGATATCTACTGCATCAACACCCATCCCAATCCTTGATGATAAATGCTACAACAAACATCAAAAAACATACCCTCTTCAGGAAACCGAAGCACTAAAGCACTAACCAACTTCTCTTTGAGGTTATCGAATGCTTCCTAATACTGATCACTCAACAAAAAATCCTAATTATTCCTAGTCAACACTTTTACTGGGGATGAAACTTAATAGACATTAGGAACAAACCTTCAATAGTATCCTATAAGACCAAGGAAACTGTGAACCTCGGCCATGTTCTTGGGTGTTACCCAAGAAACTACAACGTCAATCTTAGAATCAAGTTTTCCTAGATGGACAAGAAAATCTCTTTCATGGTTGGTTCACCACTGGTTAGAACCTTGATTTCCTAAACACCTAAAACCCACTGTAGAAGATTTTCTCCTAGAAATATCCTATTGGCCTCTCTCTCAAGGCTCAACTCCCATAGAAAACATCTGCTTGATATCCTCATCCTTTTTTTCACCTCAAGATACATCAGGAGAGTAAATGGAATGACCATTGTTGGATAGTGTAGCTTGATTTTTTGGGATGATGTTGGGCTAAATACTAGTGGACCATACTATACACTAGACCACAAATATTGTGGTTTGAGCTCTGTTGTGAGTTCATTGTCGGTTGTAGGGGGAAACACATCCTTTATTCGAGGGTCTGTGGGATGAAGACCCCCTAGACAAAATTTTGGGGAACTGTAGTATCTCTGATCAACTATAGAATATCTGATTGATGACACTGATAAGGAACTATAGCAATACAGACATACTATGGAAACATGAAATATGTCATTGTAACTCTGTGGAATTCTTACCACCGACACTGTAGCATCTTCGATTATGGTAGCCACAACACTGTAGTAGTGCGGGCTTCTAGCCATTGGTCACTCTAGTACAGTGGACTTATTGTGTGGTTGGTGGCATAATTCTTCATCTTATTTATTATATCATTAGAGCTAGGTTTTTCTATGTGTTGGAAACTCTGATATCCTTGTAATTATTCTCTTGAATTAGTGAAGTGATTCTGCCTCTTTGTAGATATTTCATACTTGAAATATACATGGGGTTGGAATGGAGTTATGTTGCGTCAGTGGCACAACCATTCACATCAGAAACATATGTCTACATCCTTTTTAGGTGGTTTCCAATGGGTTTTATTTGTAGAACTGAGAACACCAAATGATTAACTTATTTGTACTGTTTCACAAAGATACCTTCCAAAGGTAGGTGATCATTGGGAAATGTCTTCAACAACACATAGGGACCCACATTGGTCGAAATGATGGGTGTTTGAGCTCATTGCACCATCTTGATGGGAATTATTGCATACTCTAGGAATCTATTATAGATTTAAGACATATTTATGAATCCTTTATTAATAACAATTATGAAATAGGTCACCCTTAATTTAATAATAAATTATTAGCATGTATTTGATTTAGAATCATCTGTATGTATCTGAGGTTATTCATTGATGGAGAAATTTGTATGTATCTAAGGTTCTCCATCAATGGCACCATTTTGTATATAAATTAAATATTCTTATGTCCTCTATTATAAAGGTTATAGTTTTAAGCTACACAGTGGGGATATCTAGAATTTATTATCATCAAGGAAGATGAGAGTTTTTTTTATATCAGGATTGGTCCCATGATATGGGATTCCTATGTATCCTAGTGAAAGGAATAAGAACCCACATAGTTTAGTTCCTCTTAATGGGACACATCATACGTGTTAAGATCATGTGATGAGGGAAAAACCATGTAGTTTTAATTCATGCAGTAAGAACCTCTAGGTGAAAGGTTACTAGTCAAGGGATGGTGGGGGACTTACATAGAATCATCCCATGGGACCTAGAAGGGATGTATCCTCTTGGGTTGAATGTGACCCTACTGGTAACATGACCAATAGAAGATTATGGTTGATTGGGGTGTTGGGTTTGAACATCAAGGAGACTTACTCTGTATCCCATTTGGACATGAATCAAAGAGCATGTAGTTCATAAGGTTGGGTCTTACACCTATAGAGGAGGCCCAATGTTAAGGTGAGAGGAAGATCTGAAAAAGGACTATCTATCGAAACATGTCATTACCCTCAATGATTACACTTTTAGGGATTACATTTTGACTTACCATGCACCTCTAGGCAGGGCATGGTGTAAACACTACCATGGAGGAGTGATATTTAGGAGGTCCAAGGGGTATCCTCATTGGAAATGTGGCCCTTTGAGGTGGTGAGAACATGGTTGGGGATTATAACAGATAAGAGGAACTGAGGGAAGTTGAGAGGAAGACTTGAAAATGAAATTCCCTCTCGATATAGGCATTGGATCGTACATATGTCATGATTGCCACTAAAAAGAAGTGTTAAAAAATCCCCCCTTCAGGATTTGATCTGATAGGAATAGGAGGGCCTGATCCTAAGGTATAAGAATATGAATATTGATGAATCCTTCATTTACTAGACTCCACATGTTCTTTTATACCTTTATGTTGACCTAGAACATCCCTACTTTTGGTGTAAAAATAGGGGGATGACAGATCGAGTACTGATGTCCCCCACGTAGGACAATCATGTAGGTTTGCTGCACAAGTGAACAACACTGGTTAATCATGTATGTGAACAAGCATCTAAAAATAAGTCCACTTGTCTGAAGAATTACTCCTCTCTCCAATACTTGTTTATTTTTCTCACCGCACAAGTATTATACATAGTGATCATATTCAACTCTCTCACCCTAGTCATCTCATTCACCTTTTTGTATGCACATTAAGAAAACCCTGGTGAGAGACTTCAACCAACTAATTCAGGAATGTAACTTACGTGAGGTCACTTGAGTGAGTGACCTGTGTGCGATCACTTGAGTGAGTGACCTGTACGGGGTCACTTGAGAGAGTGACCTATGTGAGGCCAGTCCTTTTCTAAACTTCATTCCTTTTTAATGAAAACTCCAAACTAAGGCCTTGATGCTAATGAACTTCCCCAAGTTGTCTCTACAGATTTAAAATGGAAATTCAAAGGGCTTCTAGTGAACAAGATGCTGCACATGTTTCAAAAATGCTCAAAACAGTCGGGCTAGATTATTATGACATGTGTAACTCATGTCTTCCAAGATTAGAAAAATACTCGAATAAGTATCACTATGAGTACCCAAAAAGTGATTATCTGTCGATGTATGACCATAGACTTATGAGACATGTATTCATCCCAAAGTCGTAGAGTTATTTTCTAAAGTATTAGTCTGTAGAGTACACTAATTATCCCACCACTAATATTTCCTCCAAAATTGTATTTATCAATAAAGGAATAATACCCACTACATGAATCATACATCACAGTATATGTTCCCCATATCTGAATCCACACACCCAAGAGTCAAACCCTCATTTCTACTAGTTAGTCTTCCATGCTTCCAAGATAGATCAACCACAAGGATAGAAGGAGGATTGACATGTCCATTCTTGAGGGGGAGTCAAGCCTGAATGGATGCCGGAATACTGGGTGCACCAAACTTGTTTGGAATTTAAAACCAAGTTGAAAGAGGTTGAGATTTATGAGGCTGTCTGGGTAAATAAGACATACATGTACACGAACTCAGACATCATCCCTGAGATATTGAGTCGATGGATCCCACATATGAAAAATTTTCATTTTACACATGGGGTAGTCGACATCAGTTTATGGGATGTCTACAAATTCTCAAGAGCACCCATTATTGGAGAGATGTATGATGATTTCATCCAATCAAAATAGACATGGGATGATGCTAAAAGGACATCGGTCTCGGCTTTCACTACTAGAGAATGTGAAATATAAAATGCGGACCTTTATCAATGCTTTATTTTTAGCGGTGATAAAGGATACACTTTATTAGCTCTTTTTTAGAATTGATAAAGGCTTTTATAGCATGTGCAAGTCCCACATAAAAATAGTGATGGTTTGGTTGCTTCTTTATAAACGTTTCCATTACGTCACAAGCTCAGAAGCATTTTGTGGGGATGATCTCCCGCATATACTTTCCACACACATATATCGGCCCGTTCTCAGGCTCGTGCGGGCCTTAGCCTACCCTATCCTTCTCGCAGGCCTTGTACCACCCTAATACACCTCTAGGCCCACCGACCAGGCCTATACATGAACTAACCCATGAGTAATACCCCATTTTTTAACTAATTTAAAAAAATACAAGTATTATTAATTTTAAAAAAATTGAAATAAGTAAACAAAGAAAATTTAAAAATGAATAAATTAAAAAATGTAAAAAATTATATTAATTAAATAATTATTAATAAATTTAATAAATATATATATTAGGTGTTTGGGGGTACAATTATATTAAACACACACACGCACACCAAACACATAGGCTAGAAAGTCAGGTCATAGCCCCCCCCCCCCTAGGGATAACCCACCAATCAAGCCTTATTTATTCAGTACATGGCCCGAAAGCCTAGTGGGCATGAAGCTCATTACATAGCCCAAAGGCCTAAAAACTGACCAAAAGTCCTAGTGCATTGTCATGCATGCATCATGCATATGTCACCATCAGCCTGCGTCATGCCTGCATCACCCCCTGCCTACATCATGCCAGCGTCACTGCCTACCTAGGTCATGCCGGCATTATGCCTGCATCACTGCCCGCCAGTGAAAATTCATTCCCATCCGGATTTGAACCCGAGTTTGATACAGGATTACAAGGAGCATTTACCACTCGAGCAAGGCCCCAACTGTAAATAAAAATAAAAAATGAGTAAATTTAAAAAATAATAAAATTTATTTAATTAAATAATTTTTAATAAAAATGAAAAAAATTAATATACATTTATATAAATTATAAATATTAATAAATAGTATAAATTAAATATAGATAAATAAAATGACTAAATTGTAATAATTAAACAAAAAAAATTAAAAATGAATAAATTTAATATATATATATATATATATTAATTATAAATAATAATAAAAAATATATATTAAATATAAATATAGAATTTAATTTTAGAATATATATTAAATAGCAACAATTTATTCAAATTTTAATATTCATTTTATTATTTAATTTAGTAACATAATATATTTAGTATATTATTTTTTTAATCGGTAAATTTTATTTATTTTTTTTAATTTTACTAAATTTAGTATTATTTATTAATTTAATTGTTTTATATTTTTTATTTATTTTTTTGAATTTAATCATTTTATAGTATTTATTTATTTATATTTATTTACTATGTTTTAATATTTTCAGTATGTATTCATCTTCATTGCAACATATATCCATAATTTTTTAATAATTTATATTTAAATAATAAAACTTATCCATTTTTTCCAAATTTTTGAAGTGTAATCATTTTTAATTATTCACTTTCACTCATTTTTAACATGCATGCATTTAAGATTATATATTCATTAATAATATTAAAATATATTTGTAAATAAATATATTTATCATAATTAATTAATAATTATTAATTTTTTAAAGGTATTTATATATTTAATATATATATATATATAATTAAAAATTTACAATAAATATAGTTAAATAATGAATATATTTACCATATATATATTTGTATTTATATTTTTATATATTAATTATATATATATATAATGATATAAATATATATAATGATATAAATATATTTGTAATTATAAAATTATAATAAATTTATTTAAATAATGATTATATTTACTATATTTATATTAATATTTATTTATTAAATATATATATAATTATATAAATATATAGTGATATAAATATATTATTAATTATAAACGAACAACTATAAATATATTTACAAATATATTTATAAATGTATATTTACTGTATTTATAAAATTATAAAATTATAATTATAAATAAATAAATATTTTTTTAAAGTATTTATATAATTATAAACAAATAATTATATATTTAAACAATTATAAAATTATAAAAAATATATATTTAAATAATGAATATATTTAGTATATTTATAATTATATTTATAGCATTTGGGGTTGTAGCCTAGGGGTAATAACAACCTCGTAATCCTACATCACAAACCTGAATTTTATAATCGACATCATGTCAATAGGGCCTTCGGGCCATAAAAAATAGGTGGGTTATCCATTTGGGGGGCTATGACCTACCATTTCAGGTTGTGTGTATTGCATTTTTATGTTTCATTGTAATTGTACCCATAAGTACCTATAATATATATATATATATACTTATATATATATATATATTTGGTATATATATATAATTATATAATTATATATAATTATATAAAAATATATAATGATATAAATATATTTATAATTATATAAAAAAATTTATAAATATATTTACTAATATATTTATGAATAATTATAATTATAAATCCTTTATTCGTGCTAAATTTATAATGAATATATTAATTTAATTAATATAGTTACTATATTTATATGTATATTTATATATATATAGTAAATATATATAAATATATAATTATATAAATATATATAATGATATAAATATATTTATAATTATAAATAAAAAATTATAATTATAATTTAAAATATATTTATTTATAAATATATTTATAAATGTATATTTACTATATTTATAAAATTATATATTTATAATTATAAATAAATAAATATACCTTTTTTAAAGTATTTATATAAATATAAATAATAATTGTAAAATTATAATAAATATATTTAAGTAATGAATATATTTAATATATTTATAATTATATATATACATATTTTTTATATATATAAAATTCTATAAATATATAATGATATAAATACATTTATAATTATATACAAATATTTATAAATATATTTATTTATAATTAGAATTATAAATCATCTATGAGTGCTAAATTTATAATGAATTAATTTAAATAATGAATATATTTATTATCTTTATTTTTTTATTTATATATATTTATTTAATATATATATATATAATTATATTAATATATATAATGATATAAATATATTTATAATTATAAATAAACAAATATAAATATATTTAAAAATATGGTTATAATTGTATATTTACTATATTTATAAAATTATATATTTTTAATTATAAATAAATAATTATAAAATTATAAAAAGTATATTTAAATAATTAATATTTTTATAATTATATTTATGTTTATTTATTATATATATAATTATACAAATATATATATAATGATATAAATAAATTTATAACTATATACAAATATTTATTAAAATAATTACAAATATATTTATTTATAATTATAATAATAAATCCTTTATCAGCGCTATAACATTAGCGCTGATGAAGATATATTTTATCAGTGCTTATTATTTTAGCGCTGATAAAAGATATCTTTATCACCACTTTTTTGGAAGCGCTGATAAAACCCTCCTTGATCTTTTCAAAAGAACCCTTATCGAACGGATTTCAGTCGCTCCTCTCAAGATCTCGCAGAAATCCAATGCTGCCATTTCTCCCCCTTGACCTTATCTCAGTTGAATCAAGCCTCAAATCTAAGGTATGTTATTTGTCTCTCCTCCTCTCCCCTTTCTTACTTGTTCAGGTTCCGCATTGTGTGTTAGTGCATCGTTTTATTTGATCAGTGCTCTCATGGGTTCCAAGTTTAGGGTATCAACTCATTCTCATTTGAGTCTTATTAATTTCAAGAACCTAAATGATCAAAACCTCACCCTTCGAGTTCAACGTGCCCCCTAAAATCGGTTTGAGTTCCTTCCATAGGAATTTTTGGCCTGAAATCATATCTCCCTCTTCTTTTTCATTCCTTGTGCAGTGAGTCAATGAATCTTTACATCAAGTTAGGTGATTCAAGAATACTCTTTTACATTGTGTAAATTATTGAAGTATCATGCTACTAATTTCATTGGGTAGATGGTATGAATTAACCTAAGAAATAAATAATTTTGATGATCAAATTAAAATGGGGATGCACATCTTATGAATTTTTATATGTTTTCTTTGTGACTTTATGTGATAAATGGTTGTTGTAATACTGTTTAGAATTTCCTTACTGCTATGAAATATGATTTTTCTATATCAAATAATTTCTATTATTACCTTAATAAAAGATTAAATATTTAAAGCTGGTAATTAAAACATACTATACAATTTATAGAGTTCTTGTACGCAACTGGTTGGGGACATATTAGTGAGATTGACATGTCATTGGATGAGCCTTAAATTTCATTAGATCTGAAGTTTATATTGGGACTTAAGGTTTTGTTTTGTGATTTAAGGTTTTTTTTCTTCTAGAACTACTTGGTTGCCTCCTAAGAATAAGTTTTTTATAGTCTTTTCCTAAATTATTCTATTTGGTGTCAACCAAAGTCTCATGGGAGTTTTTTATTCTTTAGTGGGAACCCATGTGGCTTTTCCATTACTGATTCCCCTTGGATTCCACATAAATCCAGTTCTATTATATATTTTCTAAATCTATCCCATTGTGTATCCACTCATAGTATGATGTTTTGTCTATAATTCTTCCCATATTTAATTTTATGACCCGAATTATAAAGCTAATCCTTGTGTCATTTTATACCTTCAGTCTTGGTGTTAGCTGTTAACTTATTGAAAATATATTGATTTGTGATCCTTTTATTTTTAGCTTCATCATAGACATTTATCTTTCTTTATCTCCCACTTCTTGGGACCTAAATTTCCCATTATTAATAAAATTTTAATCCTATTTTTAATTTTTAATTGTAAATTCAAGTTTAATATAAACCTCTTGAGTCACTATCCTAGTTTTGGGTAAACTTTCCCCAATGCATTCCAACTCTGCTGAAATTTTTCATTAATATCATTATATCATTAAATTCTTATTCATTAATATCTTTCCTTAAACCTATTTTTTATGTCATCCACTTATTCATTCATTCAGTCTAGGGAAGATGATTTCTATTATTTTTATGTGGTCTTTAGTGTTTTTGATGAAGTCCCACACTCATTCGTCAATTCAAGATATCTTGGATTAAATGCTCTCGAAGTACTTCAAGATAATTTCAATCCCATTATCATTCTCTACTGATGTTGGGTTCTCTTTCTCACCAATCCCAAGTTGAGTTTATCTTTTTTCCATAGACTAAAATTTAATCTAATTTCCATAAACTAGAGTAATGTGAATTCATCTTGGTCCCTCAATTGAATGGAAATCAAGTTTCTCTAAGCTGAAAGGAATAAATTCAAAAATGTATCATCCTTCACATGATTCTCTAGTTTAACGAGTTGTTTTATATACTAAAATTTTGTATTTATATACTCTCTATGTCTATCATCCTTCACTTGTTTCGATTAGTTATTTTGAATATTTTAAATTAGTTTAGTTTTATTTGTGATTTACTACAATGTTTTAATAAGGTTGACATGTGATTTAATTTCGGATTTTGGTTGCATAAAAATAATATAGATTTTCTTTGATGAGTTCCCCTATATAGTTATCTATAATTTATTACTCTTAACATTCGTGTGATTTTTTATGATGTTTCTTACTAGTCTTAATTTAATGAAACATTATATGGTTTCAAAATTTATTTTGGAAATCATATTCAATTTTAAAAAGATGTTAAATAAAAGTGGATTTTCAATGTTTATTCCTAATAAATGTTCATATGGCTTGTTTGGGACTTTTAAAAGAGAGTTATTAATTCTACCATTTTTAAAATGTTTCAAACAACACATTATAATAAATTTCTATTTATATTTTTGTTTACAATTTTCATGTATATATAAAACTTTTATGGTTTCCATGTATTGTTATTTTGAATAATGTTACTTTTTAGTATAAAGGATAGATAAATTATTTATTAAATGATTCTTATTATGAAATGAAATGATTTAAATAATGAGTTGAAGTTGGTTGTTTCTTGAGTTAAATTATAAATTGTATTTTTAAAGTGATTCAAAGTAATTATTATTGAATAATGTCTCATTTTGATATACTAAACTTATTTTTTTCATATATACATAAATTTTTATCGAATGAGGTTTTTGAACGATTTGTGAAGTGTTTAAAAATTAAATTTGCTACTGCATTCCTTGTTTGAGATGTTTTATTTGGAATAAAAATGTTTTATGTATTTTGGATATTGTACGATATATGAAATATACCTATGATTTTTAAATAAACTATTTTTTAAATAGGGGTTCATTAGTTGGTTATTGTACAAATATATTAGTTGGTATTCCTATAATTCATGGTCTAGAATACTCTATTTAAAAATAGAGTAACATGGAATCCAACTTCACTTATGTAATCAATAACAGTTCCATCCATTGGTTTCATGAAATTCCAAGCTCCTTGATCCTTTGTCAAAATACAGTGACTATATGACCTTGTATGTTCCAAGGAAAGATATTTTTACACAAATTTAGAAATATAGGTTGTAAATAAATTAAAATCAAGAACAATAATTTCAAAGGGAATTATTTTATCCAATAATAAATAAATTTTGTTTTCTAACATATTTATTTTAAAAAAAATTATTTACAACACACGCAAGGAATGAAAACCAGTTCGGGGAATCCACCCTATGACCACCGCCCCAAACCCTTACAACCACATCTACCTGCATGAGGCCATTTTCCAACATATTTATTAGTTATTATTAGATTAATATATGTATTTAAGTTATTCGATTGATTAAGAAATCCATTTTATTAACAATTTTAATAATATATTTTATAATTATACATGAAATAATGATTGGAAATCCCTTGATTTATGATGTAATGTGCATCAGAACATGGTTTATGGGAATAAATGAGAGAGTAAACATTTATAAATGAATTGGATAACTATAATGGGTAATATTTCATAATTAAAGGAAAGATTAATAAAGGCTTGGCCAATTATTATCAGTGGTCAAATGTCCCATATGATTTAAATTTCTTGCTGATTTTTCTAGATCTTAGAATTAATTATACACTACATTTTTCCACAGACAAGTAATGGTCACCTAAAATTTCCCACTCCTTCAAAGATCCACTCATACTATTAATGAAACACCACCTGACCCACCATATACCAAGTAATGAAATGAATAAACATAAACTCCTCCCACTTTTTAGAATCCCGCCTATAAATGTTAAAGAAACAATCCTAGAATTACCACCATTTTCTCACGGGAATCTAAGTTCTTCTGAAATTAACTCCTCAAACCAAAGGCCTTTTTCTTTTACATGAGTAATTGAAGGCTTACTTTGAATGTTGAAACTGCAAAGTATGTCTTAGTGTAACACCCCAAGATTTTACAGTATGTCTCTTCTTAAATAAATTCAATTTCTTTGATAGTTTACATTTATGTAACAACATGATAAGTTTACACTAGACACAATAATGAGTTCGCTTGCATTACACACAAGTTTGAGTTTTACCAAACAATAATATATTATTAAAATATTATTATTTATAACCTAGATTTTCTGTTGGAGGTTATGAATATTATTAACTAACTTATAGAAATATATGGTTGAATTCATTGGTTACAAATTAATTAGAAATAAATATAGAAACCAACTAAATATATAGGAAATGTGTTTATAAAGAAAAATTTCTATTTTATCCTAATAAATTAAATTAAATACTATTATAGAATGATATTAATGAAATATATATGTTATATATTAAATAAAATATTTTTTATATTCTTCTAATAGATTTGATAGGCATAAGATAAGAATAAATCCGATATTACAAATAAAAACTTATATTTTTATAAAAGTAGTTTTACCACATTTTAATAGTGCACCTATTTTAAAACTAAATTTTAGAAATTTTAGAAATTTTAATTTTCAAAATAGACTTCATTTTTTAATTTTAAATTTAAAAATTATATTAGGATGAATTTTTTGAATTTTTCTAGGAAGCTTCATTTTTTGAAAAATAGTGAAAAATACAGCATTGTAGTTAAAAACCAACTTTTTGTTTAAACAATTATTATATTTTAAATTAATTTTTAAAGTCAAAATATATCAATAATACATATATTAATCCAATTTAGGTTATTAGAATTATTTATATATTGAGATTTGATATAAAAACTTATTGATCTTTGGAACGTTTCCTTTTACTCGCATTCTCGCCATTTATGTGGGTTTAGTGTTAAACATAATTCATCTACTTCCGTGAATTGAATTTGGAAAAACTGACATAATTTTTCTTTAAAATATGATATTTAGAGTCTAATAGTATCAAATTATTTTTTTGTATATTATTAATAATAACTTTAGTAAATTTTTATGTACCATGGTTAAGGGTAAATGAGGTAATTAAAGGTAAAATAATATTATAATATTATAAAAATACCCTATAAATTATACTAATTTCATTGGATATATTTTTTTCATACAAAAAAATCATTAAGTAAAAATTATAACCTTTTTATTCCACTTGAGTAAGAATACGAAATTTATTATATTTTATTTAAAGATAAGTTAAAAATGTCGTACTCATATTTTTAATAACTAAATAATGTTTAATATAGGGTTATATAAAAGATAAATTAGACTATAAATAGTCATTTTAAATATAAAAAATTTATATTCATCATGATAATTAATTTTTAATTTTTATAGAAGAAATAATTTAATTAAAGCCTTTCATAATAAATATGCAGTAATTGTTTAATGAATGAAAATATGAAATATATTATATTAAAAATATTGAAATAAATATAATTTGACATAATAATTGACATAAATGAATTTTAAAGATAACTTATACATTTTAGTGATATATTATATGTATTGGTTTGAAGTTATCATGTTTTTATGATATTTTTTTACTGACAAATAAGAAATAGTATCAAAATTGACATAAATGATGCTTTAAAATAAAAAAATATTTTATTAAATGATATAAAATTCATAAAAAAATAAAAAATTTCATAATAACTATAATAAGGTTAAATATTTCATCAATGGCCCATTTGGGGTTCTTTTGAAATGTTATAGTAATTATATTTACCCGGAAGTGTAAAAGGACAAGTTGTGATGGTAAGAGTTAATATGTTTAACTAAGGGTTAAATCCAAAAGATAAGGTTAATAATGTGTCATAACTTGTATAAAAATAATTTTTTAGTAATATATATACCCATACTCATCCTAGATTATAAATAACTTACTTTGGTGCCACTTTTATATAAAATTAATTTCTATTAATTTAATATATTAATGGATTCCAATAGTTCCCATCACCTCTCTTATAAAAGGTACCTCCTCCCTCACATAATCACACCACTTTGAGTCTTATATATTGACCAAAACCTACCCATTTATCCTCTCAACATTCTTATCTAAGTTTTGGAGGCCTTGATCTTCTAGAAAGAACAACCCTAGTGTCCCTAAGAGGATATCCAAAGGAAGCGCATCATGGAAGAGGTAATTGTTTTACAAACTCATTAAAGATATTTCCTTCTTCTACTTAATCTTCGAATGATGTTTCCATACTAAATTAATAAATATAGTATCATATATATGATGATATGTTATTAAGATTACAGGAATACCATATTTATCCTTTTATCCTTCCTAAAAATAATAATATCACCATGCACGAGTACGTACGACTTACCGTCTCTACACTATGGTGTATTTTTTTCATAAACACATTATTTAGATTGGTATAATGATGTATATAATTATAAATAATAAACATTAAATTACATTGATTATGTATTATTAATATTATATATAATTCATTACCCTTTTACCATTAAGGGAATGATATTATCGCTTGTGCGTACATACATGTCACGAACCTTCCCGGGTACCCTAGTAACTCGATAAACTAGCTGGGATTGACATAGCCCGAAGAACATTCCCAATCCTCACAGGTCAGTTACTAGAACCTGACATCATACAAACTGAAAATGGGAATTATTTTTTCCACTAAAAACGCAGAATTAAAAGAGACAAGACAATATTCATATCAAAAGAAAATCCATGGGGAGTAATGTACCAAAAGTCAAATATGAATAAATAAGATCAAGTACTATAAAAAATTACCTGAAAAATAGAAAAACTAAAAGTAAAACTTCCTAAGTCTCAAAGGATGCAACTCAACAAGTCCAAGGTTCCATAGTTGGATCCACCTCCAAGAGATCCATTTCCCTTTCTCAATCCTCGAGTGAGATAATCTAAAAACACCCAAAGACACAAGTAGGGTGTGAGAAAAATCCCAGTAGGATTTCACCCAAAGATTCCATAACAAGATTCCAATATCAAATTAACCAAATAAAATCTTTCATTTTTTAAAAAAAAATAGGTTTGTAATTTCAATTAATATTTAAAAAAATCATGATTTACATTTCAAATGATGGAAATACATTTCAAATGATGGAATTATCGTTAAACAAAGGGTTTTTTAAACAAATGGAACTTTTCACAAATAGATTAAATAAACACTTTTATATAAATGTTTCAATATAAATTTACAAATAATTTAAAATAGTTTACAATAATGGAACATATACATTTAAAATACAAACAATTGAGAAACATGGTCTTGTGCCAAGTAGGTATGATAGTTCCAGGATATAGGGACCTGACACTGTGAAATGACAAATATGTACATACACCCCTTTAGGCCTAAGGAAAAGGGGACTCATCAACATCTCCTAAATGATGTGATTTGATAGGGAGAACACTTAAACATTAAGTTACACCACAACCGTAACAATGATAAGACACTAAACAAAACCAACCGGAAGGGTTTGAGGGCTCCAATGTTTCCTAGTAATGCCTCTAGGGTTGAGAGCAAGAAGATTTGGAGAGAACGAAATAATATCTTTAGCCGGGCTACCTATTTAAAAAATAAGGCTCAGGTTTTTACAAAATATGTAACCCTAATTTAACTTAGTGTAATTGGAAACTCCCATAATTTCTGAAAAACCCTTCACCTTTTGAAAAAAAATGAATTATTATCATTTTATAATTTACATGGCGAGTAACAATATTAAACGGCATGTAAATCCCCAGCAGGCTACAAAAAAGACCGATTAAAGCGGAGAATCCAACAAATCTGTGACTTCACCATTATAGGTATCCTCCAAATTCCTCCTCAGAAATAAATATAAAATTAAAAAACTAAAACCACAATGAGGTTCAAGACATACCTCTCAGATTGGTAATGGGATGTTCCAACATGACCTACAGTCTCCACGACGCGATGAGATTCATCTTCCATTTTAACCATTCAAGAATGATCATAAAAATGTATATAATGAATAAATATGAAATATATGAAATAATAATTCTAAAAGAATAATATATATATATATATACACACATATATGTCATTTACCTTCTCCCATTCAGTATGATAAGAAAATAGAAACATCATTCATGCATATGTAAGACTTACCGTCTCCATGAACGGTGTATTTAATTTCATATATATATATTATATATATTTATATACTAAATATATATGATATATAAATAATGTTTTACATTATGGAAGAAATTAAATCACGATCTATGTAATTGGATCAATAATAACAAGTCAAAGCATGTATGATAAATAAAGCGGTTATTACATGAAATGTTTCTTTAACTAAGAATTGTTAATAAATGGGTAATATAAAGTCATAAATGAATCATATATGATATCATAAATATTATTATGATTCTAGTATAAGTTAATAATATGTTTAAACCCACTATATATAAGTTTCAGACATGTATTGAGGGAATCATACCTAAGGTAAGGGTTAATTTCACAGTCCCATTATTATTCAGGATTATTTATACATAAGTATCAACTGGGGAATATTTATCATCCATGTCCATGTTTCTTCATAATATTTGTCATAAATATTTTTACTATTATCCTACATATTTTTTTGAGTCCTTATACATGTTTTGATTTTTATAAAATGGTTTCAAAGGTATCTTTTTGTCGTTTTCCAAATGATGTACTTTGTGACTTTTTATGAACAAAATACTGAAATAATGCCTATTTTTAATGAATAAAAGTATTTTACCTCCATTATGATGCCTTGATGTTTTGAAGAATTCTTTACAAGTTTAAAAAGTTATTTTAAAATAAAATTTTTTCTTTTATAAATGCACATCTTTTAAATAAATTATTTCAAATAAAAAGGGTATTTTTTTCTCAAGATATTTCAAATGATTTTTTTAGAGAATTTTCATTTATATCAATATCATTTATTGAATTTTATGTTTGATTGAGTTTGATCTCTTATGATACAATCTACCTGATTTTATTAAAGGGTTTATGATTAGTTTGACTGTGGATGTGATATTTTGATACCATTCATTGTTTATGGTTAAAGAATTCACATTTAGTATGCTAGTTTTTTAATATGAATGTTTATGTTTTCATATAAGGAACCCATTGGACTTAGTAAGTTGTAACATCTTAGTTCTGGAAGCCGACTAGAGGCTCCCTGTACACGATTGGTCACATGGACTCAAGTGCATTTCCCCGAATGTCAGAGGCTGCCAACTAGCAGTGATGGCCTTGGGTTCGATAGTGGGAAAATTATGCCTCATTGGCATAGAAGCACAGCGGAAGAAAAACAATAGCAATAGAGGAAGCAGTAATAATCCATACAAAAGTAACCAGTGGAAGAATGAAAGTGAGAAACAACTAGAGCACATATATAAATGATTCATGATACATATGTCTAGGAAAGCATCCAAACAAATCATAATGCTGGAATAAAACAGTACTAGACCAAGGTACAAAATAAAAATAGATAACAACTTATCATCATCGCAAGCCTCATCTTGGTCCCATGCTCTCCAGCACCATATTCAATCAAGTAACTGAAGTAGAAGGGAGCTTTCCCTTATCTATACCTGCAGCAATATAATCTATTTGGGCCCAAAATCATGGACCAAACATGGTGTAAGACTAAATCCCAGCAGGAAACCACCACAAGATTTGTGCCTAACAGACAGTGAATATATGGAAGGTAATAATCAAAATAAGGCAGTAAATAAGGAAGTACTCAGTAGTAACCAATCCTATAGTTTCAAAGAATTCATTATTATATATCAAGTAAACAGCTAATCAAGCAGGAAAACAAAAATAGGTAACCCACTGAGAAGTACTCACAGCCTATCTCCTCTAGTTCTACCTAGAAACACAGGCAACCCTCCAGGAGAACACATAGTCTACCCCTCTGATTCAAATTAGAATGACATAACAAAGACTCTCTGAGGAAGCACTCATATTTAATTCCCCATATAGTATAATATAATTAAAGACTCTCTGAGGAATCTCTCACGGTCAATTCCCCTAATAGTCTATTATAAATAATGACTCTCTGAGGAATCTCTCACAGTAAATTACCCCTATAGTAAATAGTGATTAAAGACTCTCTTAGGAAGCACTCATAGTCAATTCCCCTTATAGTCAATTACACCAGGTCCTCCTGGACCTGTGTAAGTCAAAAGAACATAGTAATGAAATACGGACAAAGTAACCCTCAAGAAATACTTGGCTAAATAGTCTATAGTATAATAGCATGTCATAATACAAATTACTCCATCCTACAAAACTAGGCATGGGAAAAACAATAAGGTAGTTCAATAGGCTAAACAGGACCAAACGGTCGTACATAAAACATGCATGGGAGACCACTTCCAAAGCATAAAAATAAACCCTATTCACATTCAATTATCCAATACTCAAACACACAATCATTTTAGGCAATTAATAGGGATAAAACAGTAGACACGGAGTACCCTGTTCAAGGGTATTGGAAAAATATGCACATATAACTCAAAGACATTCAACAGAAAGGCACAAACCACCTACCTCAGTGTTGGAAAATCGCTATACGTGAACCTCAATCCTTGAATCTCCCAAGAACACCATATATATACAAAAACATCTAAAACTTTCAACAAAGGATAAATTGAGAAAGAAGAGGAATTAGGAAACGAAGCTCAAGAAGAAGGAAAAGATTATTGAGGTGATCCCAACGCAATCGACAATGGTTGATTCATAGAACGCACGATAACTCATAATCTTTGAGACGGATTGTGACCATATTAGAGCTCTTGGACAAACTAGGTTGATAAGAATCCCTTTTATCCATCAGACGAGACCCTGGTGCATCTAATGAAAAAAAATAAAATACACAGTGTGTACTATAGAAGTAAATGACGTGTACTTTACTTTTTCATACTCCTATTTATGTAGTCTCTAGGTCACCACGCATGGCTGTGTGTGTGGCTGTTACATGTCCAGCACATGGATACCCGTGGAAACTGCGTACACAGCATGTACTTAGAAAGTACATGGAATGTACTTCAAAAATTTCTAGAAACTCCTATTTTTCTCAAAAATGACCAGAAGAAGGAAAACAAACCAAAAAAGAAGATCTAGGTTCTTAAAAACTTCCTCCATTAAATAAATCCATCCCCGAATTTCCCTAGCAAGGTGGCATAAAAGAATAAACCCTGAACAACTCCGGCCACTGAGATCGTACATTGGACACCCTCTCCCAAGTCTCGCCCTGTACTCGCTCGTGCTACCATAGCACTTGTACCAGAGGAGCAGACCGGTTACAGAGAACCTTTGTACTGCGATCAAAAATCTGGATAGGATACTCCTCAAAATATGCGTCCACTTCCAACTCAACCTCCTCAATTTGGAAAACATGAGACGAGTCTAAGAAGTAAAGTCTATGTTGAGAAACATGGAATATGTCATGCATAGTGTGGTACCTCTAAGGTAAATGAAGCTGATAGAAAACTATCCAAACTCTCTCCAACACCTCAAAAGTCCCGAAGTACCTCAGTGAAATCTTACCATATCTCCTAATCATTTTGTGCCCCAACCTCAGTGTAACTCATAGGAAAACCTGATCCCCGACCTCGAACTCTAGAGGTTGTCTCCACTGATCAGCATAATACTTCTGTCGAGACTGTTCAGTAGCCATCCTCTTCTGAATCAACTATATCTTCTCTGTAGTCTCCTGGACAAGATAAGGTCCTAGAAAAGCTGCCTCTCCTACCTCTAGCCAACATAAGGGTGATCGGAATGGCCTACGATACCAAGCCTCATAAGGTGCCATCTGAATAGTTTCTTGAAAACTATTATTGTAGGAAAACTCCACAAGAGGTATGTGCTTCTCCCATGAACCTCCAAAATCCAGAATTCATGCTCAGAGCATGTCCTCAAGCACCTGAATTGTACACTTGGATTGGCCATCTGTCTGGGGGTGATGAGTTATACTCAAAAGCACCTGTATACCCAAAGACTTCTGAAGCCCCTGCCAGACCCAACAAGTAAAACGAGCATCTCTGTCTGAAACAATGGAGTGTGGAACTCCATGTAAGTGCACAATCTCACGGATGTACAACCATCCCTGATCATCAACACTAAAGGTCTCCTTGATCGGCAAGAAGTGAGAAACCTTGTTGATTCTGTCAATGACAACCCATACTACATCATTCACTTGAGGTGAACTCGGTAAACCTATCACGAAATCCAACACAACATCATTCCACTTACACTCAGGAATGGGTAACTGCTGTAAAATCCATGTTGGCCACTGATTCTCCGCCTTCACCTACTGACAGGTGGAACACCTCATGACAAAACTATCAAAATCTCTCTTCATACCTGGCCACCAATACTAATAGTGTAGATCATGGTACATCTTGGTGAAACCATGATGAACTAACCAAACTGAGGAAAGAAAGTCCCACATCAGCTCCTCGCGTATGTATGCTACCACCCATACGCACCCCTGGAAATGTAAGATCTCATCCTCGCCTATGGTCCATCCAGGAATAGGGTCCTCTCCTGACGCGCTTTCCCATAGTACTATTCCTTCTGAATCTAATAGCTACCTCATTCTCACTTGATCAAGAAGAGTATAGGTAACAACTATAGAAGAAAGAAATTAATTCCCCTGTCTGTCGTACACCTCCAAATGCATCTCATATAATAGAGTCATAAGCATCCACTCACTGATGGCCTCCTGAATTGCCTGCATCTGAGTCCTCCTACTCAGCACATCAGCTAATACATTACCTTTCCTAGGCATATAGGAAATATCTAAGTCAAAAGACTGAAGTTACTCAACCCACCTTTGCTATCACAAATTCAGATCGTGTTGGGTGAAGATATACTTGAGACTTTTTTGGTTGGTGAAAACCACAAAATGCTCTATCATTGGATAATGTCTCCAACTACGTAAGGAATGAACAACGATAGACAACTCCAGATCATGCATTGGGTATTTCCTCTCATGTGGCCTCAACTTTCGAGACCCGTATGCAACGACTCCTTCTCCCTACACAAGCACAACTCCCAGCAAGATACCTTATGCATCAAAGTAAATAGTATAGATCTTTCCTGGATCTAGAAATACTAGTATCGATGCTAATTTTAGTCTCCCTTTCAGCTCTTAAATGGATGACTCACTAGAATCTGACCACAAGAACCTTGCACCCTTCTTAGTCAGACCCGTTCGTGGTGCTGCTAAACATGAAAAGTCCTGTATGAAACGTCTGTAGTAACCAGACAGCCCTATAAAACTTGATACCTCAAATACATTCTTCATATTCTCCCAGGAATCTAACGATCTCACTTTATCTAGGTTTGTTGATACTCTTGTCTCTGAGATAACATGACCCAAGAAGTGAATCTGATCCATCCAAAAGTGGCATTTTGAGAGCTTAGAATATAACTGATGCTCTCTCAGTGTACTGAAAATGATCTCCAGATGTGTGGCATGGTCATGTAGAGTGTGATAGTACACCAAGATATCATCCATGAATACCACCATGAAAGAATACAAGTATGGATGGAATACTCGGTTCATCAGTTCCATGAAGACTGCAGGCACAGTCGTGAGACCGAACGGCATAACCATATACTTGTATAGACCATACCTACTCTAGAAAGTTGTAAGAGGTATATCAGATAGTCTAATGCACAATTGATGATAACCGGATCTCAATTAAATCTTCGAGAACACCTAGGTTCCTCGAAGATGATCAAAGAGATCATCAATCATCGGTAAAGGATATCAGTTCTTGACCGTCAACTGTTTCAACTTCCGATAATACACACAAAGTCAGAGGGTACCATCCTCCTTCTTCGTAAATAGTACAGGTGAACCCCAAGGAGAAGTACTGGGTCAAATGAAACCCTTGGCATGTAGCTCCTCCAAATGCTTATTGAGCTCCTGAAACTCTGGTGTAACTATCCTATAAGGAGGAATGGACATCAGTGTCGCTCCTAGCACTAGATCAATCACAAAGTCTAGCTCTCACTTAGAAGGAAAATCTGAAAAGTCCTCTAGAAATAGGTCTCTGAAATGATCCACCACTGGAGGAAAGTATAACTATGAAGTCCACTAGTAATCCAGATATATACTAGAAATCTGGGCTATAACTCCTCCAAACCCATGATTATCGAGTCCCGCTCTGCTCACCTGGACATCCCATTCGCCCTTATGAAGAAAATATCCACCCTCTGGTGAAATAAAACTCACCCTGCTGTGATAATAGTCGACGACTGCCTGGAAGGGAACTAGCCAGTCCATATAGAGAATGAAATCATAGCCAATCATCTCTAGGACATAGATGTCCCATAAGTAGTTACACCCACCAACCTCTATAGGGTATTCCTTGCACTGACGTACACTAGTCGTTCTTTTCCCCAACGGAGTGTCTAGTGTCAAGATATCAGTAGAAGAAAAGATGCAGAGACCATGCCCCTATACAATAGCAACAGATATAAAGCTATGGGAATCCCCTGTATCGAAAATAGTAGAAGCTAAAACTAAGGCTACTAAAATTTTACCTCTAATGATAGAGTGTCTGGGATCCTAATCATGTTGGGCCTTCTCCACTACAAGAGTCTGACCTACACCGTAGCCCTGTGACCCTGCCTGACCACTCTGACCCGATCCACCCTGTTGTCGCTGGAAGCCTGGTGATTGACTTCCACAGCCACGACCTCCACCTCGGCCTGAACACCCAAAATAACTCCAGTTCCCTGACCGATGATAAACTGGTGGTGTTGCTCCTGAATGAGGAGTTATAGAAGAACCCATGTCACCAACTACGGGTGAAAAGATCTGACAGAAACACTGAAGATGGCTCATCATGCCACAAGATCGGCACTCCACTAAGTCTCTAGGGAAATGTGGCCTTATATTCCCACTCTTCCCGCACTGGTAGCACACAACCTGGCTACAATAAGATGCATACCGGTTACTCATATATCTATGTTTAGTCTCCCGGAGGCGCTTCCTATTATCAGTAGGAGAAATACTAACTCTGTATGTCGAATTTCCCTAGCTCACAGCTCTAGAATCCTTCAAATTACGCTCAGTGATCAGCGCTGGGTTGACTATAGAAGATATCAAAGTCAACCTGAAGATGCTCACCTAAGATCAAATATACTTCCTGAGACTATACTCAAACTTATGTGCAAAGAACAACTTATCTCCCCCTTGAAAGGGTGTAAAGCATTACAGCTCAGTGAAATGACAAGAATACTCTATAACAGAAAGAGTACCCTGCTCCAAACTCATGAAATCTCGGGCTTGATCGGCCCTCAATGTCTCTATGTATAATTATTCATATGAGATACGCCAAAACTCATCCCAAGCCATATCTTGATGGCGTCCCACCTGTGAGATCACATCCCATCTCCTCTTGGCGGATACCCAAAGCATGTATGTAGCGAGATTCAACCTCTTATCTAAAGGTATCTCCAGATGCTCGACGATTTTCAGCATAGATTCTATCCATGACTCTGCATCTTGGGGTCCTCCATCCCCTGAGAAAGTGGGAGGATGCTTCTTCTGAAAGACATGCATCAATTATTCCATCGACAGAGTAGGAGGTGGATCTCCCTGAAAGGCCTGCATCATCCTCATAAATCCCTCTTGGAATTTTTCATTAGCACCTACGTCAAGAATGACGGCTGGTTCCAAGACTGGATCAACCAGGGGATCTGTTGGTAGTCTATGGTCATCCATGTTTGGTATCTGATCACCACCTTGAAACTAGCGTACAACTAGAGTATGTCTTGGTGGCATGACTCTTCAAGGTCATGCGCACACCTTAGATCAAGATTATTAAGGACTGAAAACTAGAATTTCAAGAAGGGGGACAGGAGAAAGGGAGCATTCATGATTTTTAAAACATGACTACATGGCATGTATACTCCATACACGGTGTGTTACCTTAAGCCATTCACATGGGCATGTACTTATTCCACCCCAGGTCATGTAACACTCCAAACACACGGTGTGTTGTCCTTACACACGGCGTGTAACTAGATCCTCTTCACCTACCCAAGTCCTTATACACGGCTAAGCCACACGGTTCTCCTAGAAAGAGACTACATGGTGTGTTAGTGATAGACATGGCATGTACTAGATGAGCTTCACCTAACCCGTGTTGTTAGTGACAAGGTCGGATGCATGGCTCACACTACACGAAGTGTTCTAGATGGACATGACATGTACAAATAATATTTTGTCGAACTGTGTTGTTCATTACACTGTCAGGTACTCAGGTTACACTACATGGCGTGTTCTAGATGGACACAGTGTGTATTTGAAAAGACCTAACTGACCTGTGTTGTTTGTGACACGGCCAGTTACATAGTTTTACAACAGGGCGTGTACATCCTCTACACAGCGTGTCCTACCAAAGATTCTAAACCCTGTGTTCCCAACCACATAGCCTTAGACACGTTGAGGTACTACAGGATGTGTACTTATGGTAAACGGCGTGTACTTAAGGAAAAACAGTTTCATCCCGAACAGAATAACACATGGCGTGTATTCAAAACTACACGGCGTGTATTCTGCCTTTTTCTTGACAGTAAGCCTCAGAAACTACTCTAGAGCCTTAAAAAACACTAAAAAAATCTCAATGTGCTAAATTATGATCTATGAGGTCCCATACTTCCCACGAATCAAAGCATGGAATCTTATACATGTTATAAATAAGGTAAACAAGTCAATGATCCACCAAATTCCAGTTCATGAGGTCCCATAACACCTCAAGAACCAAATTTTGGCATTTATTCAAAAAAAACTTACACAAACAATACCCTATCAAATAGTAGGTATTTTATAAAGGCAACTATCACAACAACATGCATACTCTACACAACATCAATCACAAAAACATGCAATCGCTAATGCACCCTAAATGGCACGGAAAGAATGCATGACATGTGATTTTCTAGCAAGTACCTATATGATGCATGATATAGAATACCCTCATCTCATCAGGTTGCAACTGAAATAGAACCTCAATAACATCAAAAAAAATAGAACAATACATGTGAGTCACCCAATGGTGAAAATCAAATCAACTGTAAAATTTCAAAACCATAAAAATTGAATTAATGAGGTAAATTGGACTTTCCCTATACATAGGTTAGCTACTTCCAGGAAAAACTTATTACCAAGTACCTATTCCATCATATCCCTGACTATAGGCTCCAAATAGTACATCAAGAAGAAAAAGAAACTCCTCTGATACCACTTTGTCACGTCCCAGTTTTGGAAGCCACCCAGGGGTGCCCCGTACCCGGTTGGTCACATGGCCTCAAGCACATTTCCCCGAAGGCTAGAGGCTGGAGACTAGAAGGAAGGTCCTTGGGTGTGATAGTGGAGAAACTATTCCCTCAATGGCAGAGAAAAACAGCGGAAGAAAAACAATAGCAATAGAGGAAGTAGTTACAATCCATACAAAAGTAAATAGTGGAAGACTGAAAATGAGAAATAACTTGAGCACATATATAAATTATTCATGATACATGTGTCTAGAAAAGTAGCCAAACAACTCACAATGCCGGAATACAACAGTACTAGACCAAGGTACAAAAGAAAAACAGATAACAACTCCTCAACATTGCAAGCCTCAGCTTGGTCTCATGCTCTCTAGCTCCACAATAAATTAAGTACCTAAAGTAGAAGGGCACTTTTACTTATCTATACCAGCGGAAATATGATCTGTTTGGGCCCAAAAGAATGACCCAAGTAGGTTGTGAGACTAAATCCTAGTAGGCAACCACCACAAGATATGTGCATAATAGTCATTGAATATATGGCAGGAAATAACCAAAAGAAGGAAGTAAACAAGGAAGTACTCCATAGTAAGCAATCCTATAGATTCAAATCATTCAGTTTTATATATCAAGTAAATAGATAATCAAATAGGAAAACACAAACAGGTAACCCTCTAGGAAGTACTCATATCTTATCCCCTCTGGTCCTACCTATCAACACAAGAAACCCTCTGGGAGCACACACAGTCTACACCTCTGATTCAAATTACATGGACATAACAAAGACTCTCCGAGGAATCACTCACAGTCAATTCCCCTTATACCCTAATATAATTAAATACTCTCTGAGGAAGCTCTCACGGTCAATTACCCTTATAGTATGATATAAATAATGACTCTTTGAGGAAGCTCTCATATTCAATTCCCCTTATAGTCAATATTGATTAAAGTCTCTCTGAGGAAGCACTCAGAGTCAGTTCCCCTTATAGTCAATTACATCAGGTTTTCACGGCCCTGTGTAAGTCAAACAAACATAGTAATGAAATACGAACAAAGTAACCCTCAAGAACTACTTGGATAAACAGTCTATAGTATAATAGCATGTTAGAATACAAATTACTCCATCCTACAAAACTAGGCATGGGAAAAACAACAAGGCAACCAAATCGGCTAAACAGGACCAAACGGTCATACACAAAACATACATGGGAAACCACTTCCAAATCATAACAATCAACCCTATTCACATTCAATTAACTTATACTCAATCACACAAGCATAGTAGGCAATTAACAGGGCTAAAACAGTAAACACAGAATACCCCCTTCAAGGGTATTGGACAAATTTGCACATATAACTCAAATACTTTCAACAGAAAGGTACAAACCACCTAACTCGGTGTTTGGAGATCGCTATATGTGAACCTCAATCCTTGAATCGCCCAATAACACCATAGATCTACAAAAACTTCTAAAACTTTCAAAAATGGATAAATTGATAAAGAAGAGGAATCATGAAATGAAGATCAAGTAGAAGGAATAGATTACTGAGGCGATCCCAACGCAATCGACGGTAGTCGATTCGGAGAATGGACAATGACTTGGGATCTTAGAGAAGGATCACAGCCATATAGGAGCTCTCAGACGAACTAGGTCAAGAAGGACTTTCTGTCCTTTAGACGCGACCCTGGTGATTTTAATGAAAAAAATAAAATACACAACGTGTACTATAGAAGTACATGGCATGTACATTCATTTTTTGTAATCCACTTTAGGTGGTCTCAAGGTCACCACCCACAGCCGTGTGTGTTGCCGTTACACGGCCAGCACACGACTACCCGTGGTAACGGAGTACACGGCGTGTACTCAGAAAGTACATGACATGTACATCAAATATCCAGAAACTCCTCTTTTCCTAAAAATGACCAGGAGAAGGAAAACATACCTGAAAAAAAATATATAGGTTCTTACATAAGTGATGATCGATGCTCTCTATAGCCCCTTGATGAATTGGTAGGTCTCATGAGATGAAATCAGTTGGTGAGAAACCCTTTACGTTTGTTTCTAAGAAGTTTTAAATTATCTAGAGTATATATCTTAACAAAAATCAGAACAGTTTCCACCCATATACTTAAAATATCATGAGGAAGATCCTGAAAGTAGCTATCTTGAGGATATATCATGATAGTGAAGACTTCTGGCATTCCTTATTCCCTTATTATAAGATTAGCTATTGATATTCCATGTGATTATTCGACTAGTAGAACATCCATTGTTATGTTTTTTAACCCATGTGACTGTTTTATATGGTATTTGTTTATTATTTACATATTATGCTCAATATTATGTTTAAATTGATTTAATTTTAGTCATGCACTTTTCCTTAATGTTTATGATTATTATTATTAATAGCTTTCTTTGTACACTTACCCTCACTGAGAATCTGAGATCACCCATTTCTTTTGTTTTATTTTTTCTGGGATGTTGAGATAAGTATTATGACTGATATTCTAGGTTAATATAAGAGAATAATGGCATACTCAAAAGATTTGTTATGTTATGATAAATGTTTTAAAATGTAATGTAAGGTACATGTATGTAATCTATTTTCTAAGACTGCTAAACTCATCAGTCTTTCAGGATTTTATTCCTTATAATTGTGTTAATGTAATAAATTAATGCACCAAATATGGGATTATGGGGTTGGGGCATTACATTTGGTATCAAAGGAAGTTTATGAATAAACATGGAAATTAGATTTAGAAAAATTATACTAGGGAACATAAACCTAATATAGAATCAAGGATAAGTACAGAAGAGAATCCTAAAATTTTGGTATGGTAGAGATTATGTGAGTAGTCCTAGAAATACATCCCTGTTTGGATACAAAAAATGGATGTGGTTTCGGCATAGAGATAACTAAGAGTAACAACTCTGACAAGGTGTGTTGGGCCTGAATTAGCGTAACCCAGTACACGACAACGGGCCATACTGATTACCATGTTTGACACTCCAAGAGGATATGCTTAGGATAATTATTAATTTCTTTATAAACCATTATGAGGTATTTAGAAGTAAATATGTCCCCAAAGAAACCATATTTATGATTATGAGACTACATAAACATAAAATTTTCAATTTTGTTAATTATTTTACTAGTTCTAGGATTATACATTCTGATATGATCTAACCTAGTGTGTGTTGTCAGTTGTAAATGGCGCCTAGGAGAAGAAATATGAACCTCACTAATGCAAGTGATCTAAAGAGTAATAAAGATCATATCATTCATGGTCTTAAGCCTATATTTCAAAATGAAATAGTCTCCCAATCATTCTCATCATATGAGGACATAATATCATGTGATAATGGGACAGACAAAGAGCACTCTAAGTATTATGGCTTCAGAGGGAAGCATGAGAATAATAGAAAAATTGGAATTTTTTTTGGATAAATCAAAGAAGGGAAAGAATTATTTCCCCACATGTAATTATTTAAATAATCACCTCAGTACTTTCCTAAAAGGAATGGGAGGTTTATATAAGTGTATAGATAAAGGCCACCATGTTTGGGATTGTAAGGATAAGAAAAAAATTTCTAATGTGTGATGTTTCATCTATAATGAAATGGGGCACTACGCAAATTAATATCCCATGTGTCAAGGAAATATAGCTTGAAAAAAGAAAATGGATCTAGGTCAAGATTATGTTGTTACTATTGTCAAAGTTGAATAATTAATATATTTGTGTTTTGGATTCAATAATTATGTTATTATATTCTGGTTATAAAAATCCTGAGATATATAAGGATTGTACTACAGTACTTATTATTTAAGTATTTGGAGGCATGAACATTATAATTAAGGTTTTTAAGGTGTAAAAATAGTTGGTATATATCAATAAGTGATACATTATATTACTTGGGGAATTTGATGTTATGATTAATTTTTGAAATTTAGAGACCGTTTTGGAATGTTAATTTGGACAGAAGTATTTTGGATAAGTCTTAAGGTTTGAATAGAGTAAGTTAAACATTGGATATTATTTTTTGAGGGTAAAGTATTATTTATTTGATAATTTAGGATAACATTTTTTGGTTTCAATAAAAATTTATAGGATGAAGGAAATACTTGCAGACCTCATGATTTATCAAAAGTGTTTCAGGCATGAAAAATCTATTTTGAAAATTCATTTCCATATGTAAGGGGTGAAATGAAAATAAAATCACATCACAACCAAATGATGATATTATTCTTAAGAAATAGAAACAAATAAATTATGTAATTATCTGAATAGTAAAATAATTCTTCAACTCTAGGGAAAAGATTTTGAAACCAAATATGTTCCTATTACCTTCTTTTCTACTGAATCAAATGGTCCCTTAGTTCATTATAGAGTTATAGCTTTGTGATTGTTAAATTTCTCCTTACCATGTTCTATATCACTCTCTATCAGAACTTGGTTGTTAGATTTATCTTCCATGTTCATGTTTTTATGTATGGAACCCTGGTATGTGTTATCTTTGGTGACCTTTATACTTCCCTTTATTTTAAAGTGAGGGTGTCATTAATCCTTTTTATGATGTGGTATTTCAATAAAGATATTTTAAAAAGTAAAAACCCTAGTTTTCAATCCTAAGTTGGAATTGAGAGGATGTTATTTATTGAATGAGGGAAGAATTTAACACTACAAGATTTTATAGTATGTCTCCTCTTAAATAAATTCAATTTCTTTGATAGTTTACATTGCACGCAACACAATGATAATTTTACGACATACACAACAATGAGTTGTATTACGCTACACACAGAGTAGAGTTTTATACAAAAAAATATATAATTAAAATATTATTATTTATAACAGAGTCGTTATGTTGGAGGTTATGAATAATATTATCTAACTTATGAAAATATATGGTTTAATTCATTAGTTAATAATTAATTATAAATGAATATCAGAATCAACTGAATATATAGTAAATGTTTTATAAAGAACTATTTTTATTTTTTCCTAATAAATTAAATTAATTACTATTAGAGAATGATATTAATAAAATATATATGTTATATTTTAAATAAAGTATTTTTTATATTCATATAAGAGATTTTATATACATAAGATAAGAACAAACCCAATATTACACATAAAAACCTATATTTTTATAAAAGTAGATTTACCACCTTTTAATGATGCACCTATTTTAAAAATAAATTTTAGAAATTTTATTTTTTAAAATAGAATTTATTTTTTAATTTGTAATTTCAAAATTATTTTTGTGTGAAAGTTTTGTATTTTTCTAAGAAGTTTCTTTTTTTGATGAATTGTGAAAAATATTGCATTATTGTTATAAACTGATTTTTTATTTAAATAATTATTATATTTTAAATTGATTTCTAAAGTAATAATATATTAATAATATTTATATTAATCCAATATAGGTTATTAGAATACTTTTTATATTGAAATTATATATAAAAACATATTGAACTTTGGAACATTTCCTTTTACCCTCCTTTTTGCCACATCCGTGGGATTAATGTTTAACATAATTTATCCACTTATGTGAATTGAATTTGGAAAAATGTACATACACAGCTATAATCAGTATTATATTTATAGTCTAATAGGATATAATTAATTTTTTGGATATTATGAATAGAAATTTTAGTAAATTTTTATTTACCACGGTTAAGGGTAAATCGAGTAATTAAAGGAAAAAATAATATTATAATATTATAAACATACCCTAATACTTGTACTAATTTCATTGTTTAATTGGGTTTATAAGAAAACTATAATTATGCTGAAATTATAACCTTTTTATGCCACTTGGGTAATAATATTACACTTATTATATTTTATTTAAAGATAAGTTAAAAATGTCATAATAATATTTTTAATAACAAAATAATTTTTAATATAGAGCAATGAAAAATATAATTTACACTATAAATAGAAATTTTAAAGATAAAAAATTTATCTTCATCATTATAATTTTTTTTAAATTTTCAAAGAATAAATAAATTAATTAAATGCTTTCATAATAATGATGCAGTTATTTCTTAATCAATGAAAATAACAAATAAATGATATTAAAAATATTTAAATAAATATAATTTTACATAATTAATGAAATCCATGAATTTTATAGATAAATTAGAAATATTATTGATATATTAGAGGTGTTGGTTCGAAGTTATCATGTTGTTATGATATTTTTAAAAAGACAATTAATGAATAGTATCAAAATTGACATAAATGATACTTTAAAATAAATAATATTTTAGAAAATGATATAAAGTTAATAAAAATATAACATTTATCCAAATAACTATAATAATGTTAAATATCTCATCAATGATCTATTTGGGGATTGTTTTTCATTTTATAGTAATTATATTAACACTAAAGTGTAAAACGATAAGTTGTGACGATAAGAGCTAATAGGTTTAACTAAGGGTTAAAACCAAAAAATATGGTTAATATTGTGACATAAACTTGTATAGAAATAATTTTTATGATTATATAGAACCAAAATCATCCTATATTATAAATAAATCACTTTTATCCTTTTTTAATATAAAATTAATTTATATTAATTTAATATTTTAAAGGATTCCAAAAGTGACTCACACCTCTCTTATAAAAAGGCACTTACTCACACCACTTTGAGCCTTATATCTCGAAAAACCCATGAAAAATTTTCCTTAAAAAATTATTATCTATGTTTTGGAGGTCCTGATCTTCTAAAAATTCTAACCCTAGTTTCCTTAAGAGGAGATCCAAAGAAAGTTCGTCGAAGAATAGGTAATTGTTTTACCATCTCATTCAAGTTCTTTTATTCTTATATTTACTCTTCATATTTTTTCCATAATAAAGTTATACCTATATTATAATATATATTATGAGATTATATTACTATTATGTGACAACAACATTCCTCCTTTTATCCTTCTTACAAAAAACAATATCACCATACATGCGTACGTACGACTTACCATCCCCACAATGTGGTGTAATTCATTTTTCATAAACACTTTATTTGGATGGGTATAATGATAGATATAATAGATATAAATAATAAATATAATGTTATATTTATTATGTAAAATCAATATACCATATAATTACTTACCCTTTTACCATTAAGGGAATGATATTTTCGCTCGTGCATACGTACGACCTACTGTCTCCATGACGCAGTGAGATTCATCTTCCAAATTAACCATTCAAGAATGATTATAAAAATGTATATAATGAATAGATATAAAATATATGAAATAATGATTATAATTTAATAATATATATATATAAATATATTTCATTTAACTTCTTCCATTCAATACGATAAGAAAAACTAAACAACGTTCATGCATACGTATGACTTGCCATCTCCATGAACGGTTTATTATATTTCATATATCTATATTTGATATATATTTATATAATAAATATATATGATATATAAATAATTTTTTAAATTATTTAATTAATTAAATCATGATCTAAGTAATAGGATTAAAGAACAACAAGTTAAAACACATACGATAATTAAAATGGTTATCACCCAAAACGTTGCTTTTATCTTGGGATTATTAATAAATGGGTAATATAAAGTCATAAATGAATCATATATGATATCATTAATATTATTAAGATTCTTCTATTTTTTAATAATATGTTTAAAACCTATATAAAGGAGTTTTGGACATATACAGAGGGAATGAAACCTAAGGTAAGGGTTAATTTCACATTATCATTATTATTTGGAATTATTTATACGTAAGTATCTACTAGGAAATATTTATCATCCAAGTCCATGTTTCTTCATAATATTTGCCAAAATATTTTTACTATTATCCTAATAGTTTTTTTAATTCTTTTAACCATGTTTTATGTTTTATAAAATTGTTTGAAAGGATTTTTTTTTCCAAACGAGGAACTTTATGACTTTTTTGAAAAAAAATATGGAAATAATGTTTATTTTTAACTTATACGGCATGAGAGGATTTTACCGACATCATGAAGACTTGATAATTTTAATCTTACTATACAATTTTATATTTTTTTTAAATATAATGTTTTATTTTATAAAATCATTGCTTTTAAATTAATTATTTGAAAGAAAAAGGGTATTTTTCTCAAGATATTTCAAACAATTTTATTAGATTATTTTCATCTATGTCAACATCGTTTGTTGGATTTATTGTTTGATTGAGGTTGATCTCTTATGATACGATATACCTTATTTTATTGAATTTTTTATGATTAGTTCGACTGTGGAAGTACTATTTTGATATCATTCATGGTTTATGATTAAAGTATTTACATTTTGCCTTCTAGGTTTTCAATACGGATGTTTATGTTGGGTTTTTTTTTCATATAAGGAATCCATTGGACTTAGTAAGTGATGGGTGGAGCCCTCTATATCCCATATATTCATTGATAGGTCTCATGAAATGAAATTAGTTGGCGAAAAACCCTTCTTGTTTGTTTCCAATAAGTTTTAAATTATAAAGTGGATAGATCTTGACAAAAATAACATGGGTTTATACCCATATATTTAAACTTTCTTGAGGATAGATCTTGAAATTATTTATCCTGGGGATATATATTTATAGTGCAGATATCCAGCATTATGAATTCCCTCATTATGAGATTAGTTATTAATATTCTATGTGATTATTCGACTAGAATAATATTCAGGGTTTTCTTCTAGCTCATGTGACTATTTTATATGGAATTATTTATTATTTCCATGTTATGATCAATATTATGTTTAAATGGATTGTGTTTTAGTTATAAAATTTTCCTTAATGTTTATTTTTATTATTCTTAACAGCTTCCACTATACACTTACCCTTAATGAGTATCCAAACTCACCCCTTTATTATGTTTTATTTTTCCCAGGATTCCAAGATGTGTATTATAACTGATATATAGGGTTAATATAAAAGAATAGTGTCATTCTAAATATATTTTCTATGTTTTAATTTATGTTTTAAAATTTAATGTAATGTTCATGTATGTAATCTATTTTCTAGGACTACTAAATTTATTGGTCCTTCAGGATTTGATTCTTTGTAATTATTCCAATGTAATAAAGTAATGCACCAACTATAATATTCTAGGTTTTTGATGTTACACTTAGCATGGGTGTGTGTAAGATAATTCATTTGAGCCTTCTCATGGTCACACTAATCAATAATCCCCTTGTAGAAAACAAACTATTATTCCAACCTTTTTTAGCTTTAAGAAAAAAACTAAGAATTGTTGTCTGGTGCTTTGCCAAATCTCAACCCAGGAACATTTATATTTAAGGGTAAAATTTTCATCCTCATCAACTTTATCTCCAAAATAGTTATTATCACATTTTTTTTTACTTGAGACTCATCCCCCACCTCTTCTAGACATGAACCTATGTTTCCCAAACTACTCTGAGCAGTAGTCACCCCATATTAGGTATCAGTGATCATTTTGGATGAATTAAGAGGATATGACCTACCACTAGTGGAGAAATTATTTTCATAAATTAAATTACCCATTTCCTTCAAATAATACTCATATTATTTTAAATAATCAAATGTTGGTTTCCCCTTATTAGAATGTTCTATAACTTTCATCTTTGATTATGACTATCTTATGTGTATTTATTTGTTTTTTGTATGAAATGAATATTTTATGAACCTAATTGGATGGATATGAATCGAAAATGGATACACACTTATCATATGAAAAATAGTGTGAAGGAATAGTTAAAGAGTTTATCAAGTTTTTAATATAGCATTCACATGACCCTTCTCAAATCATTTGTCTATATTTACATTGTTATTATTCAAGATAAATTAGTCCAGATGATTTAGAATAACATTTGATTTTTTATGGAATATATTAGATCTATAAATGTTGTACTAAACGTGGGGAAATACTGAACATGAATACCAATTTAGATGATATTGTGGTTTAGGGATCATTTGATATGAATACCAGTGTAAATGATGATGAAGTTCATATGGATGAAATGAAAATGGAAATTGAAGATGAACTTCATGATTGTCCCAAGTTTTTTCATAAGTTAAATAGTTTTTCTAAGAGGACATTTTATAATAGTTTTAATAAATAAACACCATTTTCACCTATATTAAAGTTATATAATTTTAAAGTTTAAGCAGATGGAGCAACACTAGCTTTACAGTACTGCTTGGTATCCAGAATGATATGCTACTAGAAAAAAATAAAATTCCATGTTGAACATATCATGCTAAATGAATTACACATTCAATGGGAATGATCTCTAAAAAATACATGCTTTTCCAAATGATTTCATATTGTTTCACAAGGACCATGAATCACTCATAAAATTCCCTAAGTGTGGCATCGATCGATACAAGAAAGATGAATCAAGTCCTTAAAAATATGTATGGTACTATACTATAATTACATGGTTTAGATGAATATATTGATTTTAGGAAATAGTAATATAATTGAAATGGAATGAAGATACAATAATTAAAGATGGGAAACAATTTCATCCAATAAACTCTCCTTAGTAGAATAAAATTGATTATGAGTATCCAGAATTTGGAAATGAGTTGAGAAAATTCCATCTTGAGGTATCTATAGATGGAATAAATCCTTTTGGTGTAAATATTAGAACTCACAGTACATGATCAGTCATGTTGGTAAATTATAACTTTTCCCCATGGTTATGCATAAAAGTAAAATACATTATATTTTATATTCTTATAAGTGGACAAAAAATAACTTAGTAATGATATTGATTTCCATTTTCCCCCATTTATCATAGATCTAAAATTTATGTGGGATATATGTGTTAATATTTAAGATTATTGTAATGGTACATGCCTTTATGGTCGTTTAATTTTCTAGTTTTGGTGGCTAGAGGTGTCCGGAGGAGGTTTCGAGAGTTTTCAATAAAGGATAGAGGTTCAGCAGAGCTACTGTAGGAAATTCACATCGTGTAAAGTTCACACGGCATAAAATTTGGTTTCATGGTTTGTCTAGGGCCATTTAATGATGTTTAAATTTTAGGGTTTAAATAATAAAAAGGAGATGTGTTTCTTGGTGAACCCAAACCCTGAGGATTAAATGATGTGCAAGCGGATTACAAGTCATGTAAATCCCAAATGTATTGTATTTATAAAGTTATAGAGTGGTTAGGTTTTACTCAAACCCTATGCTCTCTATTATTACAAGTGGTTAGTGGATCCCCTTATAGGAGTATTGATATTGTTTTCGATAGGGATTGTTTCTTAGCTTCCCATATTCGATCTATGGTGAGTTATTCTCTCATTCTCATATGTTTCCCGATGTTCTTATTTTTTTATTTTTGCTAATATAGTGAGGTTTGGTTTCGGTTTTGTGTTTGGGATGATTTTTGATGATTTTTGGGTATGGTGTAGGCTGATCTGTGGTTTTTCATGGTGTAGTTTTGGTTTCCGGTCATTTTTCATCACTTTGCGGTGCGCAGTGAGTCAGTAAAGTTTCCTTGAGGTAGGGAATCCCTTGTTTCTCTTTTTTGTGTATCATGAAGGAGGTTTTTATTTAGTTTATCTATGTATTATGGTTGTTCTAGCTTAATCAAAGATAAATAATTTTCCAATTGAAATTGAAAGGGTAAAGAGGTTTGATCCACATGTTTTTACAACTTATTATTATTATGAGATTTTGGATTGTACGTACGTGATGTCCCATTGAAAATTATGACCATTGGGGGATTTTGTTTGTGATGGTTAATATGTTCTGTGACTGATATAACTATTGTGATTATTTTTATATCACACTAAAATAAAAATTGGTTAACCATTTATAGTTTTCTAATGAAATTTTTTGCCTAGGATTATGTTTTGTGTGATGACGCCCCTAAAATAAATTGGAATATGATAAAATCCATTTTGTAAAATTTTAAAATGATCATGATGTGTTGTGATGTGTGGTCGTGCTTAGAGGAAAAAGATGTGTGGTTGGGGATGATGGTTTGTTTGGCTGTGATTTTGGGGTGGTGAAGTGGTTTGTTTTTCCATGCTTTTGGGGTTGTGAGGTTATTTGTTTGGTTGTGATTTTGGGGTAGAGAGGTGTTTTTTTGTCATGATTTTGGGGTGGTGAGGTGGTGGTTTCTTTGTGATAGATTCCTAGGTAGTGATGGAATAAATGAATTGTTTAATAATTTATAAAATGGATGAGAATGGTTAATGAATAATTAAATGATGGGTTGTGTGATTGAATGTTGTTGATGATAAATAATAGATATAATGGGATGATTAAATAAAATTGGTTGGAAATGTGAAATGGGGTTTGTAGTTTTTTTTGTGGTGTTATATATTTAGAGGAGGTAGCGAAAGTGGTGATGTTGTGAGTTGGTTAGATTTTCATTGTGAACCCATATGTTGGGCTTCAGTTTTTGATATTATATATATACCTTGTATATTCTTATGATTTCCATACACCCCACACCCACATCGAGCACCATGTGCTGACACCTGCTTAGTCACACTGGGGTTGTTTCTCACGACATCTGATGAGGAGGACGGATGGATGGGTACCCACTCTTTCCAAATATCTCTTCTAGGTGAGGTAGGTATTGCAAAGGATGTGATGGCTGAAGGTTTATTAATGAATTAGATAGTGGTTTTGATATCCCAGGTGTTTTTGGTCGAGATGTAACTGTTCTTATAGGATGGTGGCCTAGGTGTTTGTGGGTGAAATGAGATATGATCGTGATTGTGGGGTGGATTTTGGTTGGGGTCATTTATGGTATGAGGAGGTAATGAGGTTACTATCCTAAATGTTCATGATACCCTACTACTCTTGTTATATATGGGCATGTGTTGTGACCAAAGTGTTTTCAGGCGAGGTGTGATGTGGCCATGCTATGGGGGTGGAGAGTCTAGGTGTCTTTGGGTGAGGTGTGTTGTAACTGTTCTTGGGGGGAGGTGTAGTATACAAAATATATTAGTGTTCCGGGACATACGATGTTGGTGTCTGAGAGTGAAATACCATTGGGAAAGTGGTGCAGGTACCCCATTATTATATTGTATTAATTTAATTTCACTATTTAGTGAGAATTCTCTAGTGAGGTTGGGTTTGGTTAGTATACATATATTGGTACTATTTAGTTCTGAGGTTTTCTCATGGGTGCATTATTATGCTTCTTTCACATTTGTATAAGAGACATTGGTTTTTCTTACTTTATTATAATTAAATGCTCACCCTATGTATTCAAAACTATTATTAGGATTCCAAGAGGACTATGTAGAACGTGATGGGAATTAATATCCCATACCTTAGATTGGTACTATTTTTATGCCTTAACTTTTCTTTTGGGTATTTACTTTTGGAGGCTTTCATCTGTATCAGTTCTATTTATATATGAATTGTGGGATGGTTTTGGATTTATTTTATATTATTTCTTGGAGTTTTTTGGATGAATGATCTCATCTCCCGATCCTACATTATTATAGAAGGTAATTCCTCTCATTTATTGATATTTTTATACCTTCAGTTCTAGTCTCCATCTCAGGGCCTAATGGAGGTGGGTCTTGGGGGTCATTATCTCTCTACCCTAATTGTGGTATATTTGGAGGTATAGGGTCATGATAGAGTGGTATCAAAGGGTATGGTTGAGAGATAGGATATATTTTTGAGTTAGGAACAGCGAGGATTGTATGGGTTGGTATGGAAATAGTGTCAGTCAACCTTGGTGAATGAAATAAGTCAAGGAGACCAGCAAGGATATGGAATTTTAGGGCCCCCCGTGATCTCGTGACTAGACTATGAGTTTACTGAATGACCAAGTGAGGTGGTCTTGTTTTTAGGGCGTAGAACTATGAGAGGTACATACATCCTGATTAATTGTGTTATTATTTTAATTGAGTTGTTTTTGGGAAGGTTAAAATGAATAAAATGAATTAAAATGAATCTTAATAAAATTTCACACAACCTGGGCTTAGAAAATATTTGTTTCTTCTTTAAGTTATGGATATTGTTTTCATGATTATGTGGATCAAGCAGATGAGGTTCAGTAGGATCATCTGGTTGATCATTGTAGAGTCAATCCAATAGAATAGGATGAGGCTTGGTATATGACATTGCGTGCTTTCTAGCGGAAATATTTGGGAAATTATGAGGGAAGTGTTTTAGATGCGAAGACATAGAGCTAGATTGAGGATCTCAAGATAGATTTAAGTTTGATCTGGGCCCTAGTGGGATACTAGGTCCCCCTTTAAGTCATTTATATATGGGGAGATATGCGTTAGTGGTGGATGTTGTATTTGGGAGAGTGTAAGGAGGCATATGTTTTATGGGTCGACTATCAGAAAGAATTCTGGTTAGAGTTTCTTTTCATCGACCATAATGGTAGTGAAGAGTCAGAAGATTCCCCCCCTTTATAAGAGGAGTATATCATTGTGAGATTTGGGAATAAAGTTAAAGGATATTTTTAATTCTCCTTAGATATGTTTCTAGATGAGGAGTCTTGTGCAAGGAATCTTGAGTAGGTACTCTATCCTTCTATCCAACATGCAGTTACTCCTTTCAAATTTCCAAAATATTTAGAGGTTAAGAAGAAGAAGGAGTTGATCGATCAAATACACTTCCAAGGAGGTTTACCATGATATGGGAGCTATAAAGGTTCCTTGAGGAGAATAATTGTCAGTATTAGGACTCATGTGCCATGACCATAGAGGTTTTGACCAATGGGGAGTTGACCTCAGCAACTTCCTTTCCAGCCTTATGGGCCCATTGGTTTCCATGATTATACTAGGGGATTTTTTTCAGAATTTTTTGGTTTAGGAGTTCATTTCCATCACTATAACTAGTACCCAGTGGTTCCCCAAGCTCAGTTTGGTGGTGGTGAACAAGTACAATTGCAACCTTAGAAAAAATTTCCAATGAGACTATTTCAGTAGCTAGGGAAAAAGGGTTATACTCCACCGATGGTGAATGGAGTAGGTAGAGGATAACCTCAGGTTGTTTTTCATGTTTATAGACCTCTAAATGAACATGTTTTTGGATTTGGTCTTTATTAGAGAGGCAGAGGAGTTGGGTGTTATCAGTTACATGTAGTGGAGGAAAAATACTAAAGGGTATAGAGATCGTTAGAGGAACAATTAGTTTTTTAGTACCCTTGTTTGTAACTTGTTTGATTTATGATATTTTCACTTATTTTTTTCACCCACTCTATTCCATGCTCTAGGACATGAATTAGAGAGTATTACCATTCCCCTGGTTCTAACTATGCTAGTCAGATGCTAGAATAGTTTTTTTTATGTGTGCCTGGGGTATAGAATGATGATGGAGCCACTTAAGTCCGATGGTGATCTTTTCTTATTATATATGCAACCATACAATGATATCCTCAACATCGATTAGTTTTATTCTGTATGTTCTATTATAGACTACTTTAAAAGAAGAGTCATTTTTTTATATGTGGATGGAAAACCTCTGGTTTTCGTTGGTGAGAGGGGTTATCAAGTAAGAAGTCTACATATGGAGTCCCTTATTTCCTTGATGGATGATTTTTCCATATAATCAGTAGATATTGGTATAGTAGAGGTTCCTAGGGTCATTGGGAATTTCATGGATTTTTTTACCAAGGATGTTCTGATGTTACCCCTTTGAAGAGATGTGGAGTTTGGGAAAGACTTGCATCCTGGTGCTTCTCCAATTTCAATGGATCCTTATCTGATGAAACCTTATGAGTTACGAGAGTTGAAGATTTAAATTTATGTTCTAATTTATATGGGTTTTATCTGATCTAATGTGTCTCTTTGGGGTGCTCCAATTTTGTTCTCCAAGAAGGCTAATGGTAGTATGAAGTTGTGTATAGATTACCAGAGGTTTAACTAGGTGAAATTCAAGAACTATTACCATATTCCAAGGATATAAGATATTTTTGAATAGATGAGTAGAGAGATTTTGTTTTATATGATAAATATATGGTTTGGATATCATCAGTTGAGGGTGAAATATGTTGATATCCCAAAGACTTCATTTAGATGTAGGTATGGACACTTCAAGTTTGTAGTCATTCCATTTGATGTTACAAACCCACCATACATGTTCATGGGGCTTATGAACTCTGTTTTATTTTAGTTCCTAGACTGATTCATCATCGTATTCATTGATGATAACTTGATCTACTGAAATTCATAGGTGGAGCATGCCGACTATTAAAGAACTATTTTAAAGGTTCTTCAATGCCACTGGCTCTATGGAAATATTTCCCATTGTATGTTTTGTACATGATATGTACATTTCCTTGGGAATGTGGTGTATTAACAGGGTGTGATAGAGGGACTTTCGAATGTAGAGGTAGTTTTTTCTTGGTAATAACCTAATAACTTGGTATAGGTTCACATTTTCCTTGTTCTTTTAGGATATTATCATAGGTTTGTACTTGATTTATCTTGATTTTTATCCCCATTGAAAACTTTTACCAGGAAGTACTAGGATTTTTCATAGACTAATAAATGTGAGGAAGCATTTGGTTACCTAAAGTGTAAGTTGGTTAGTGCTCCAGTGCTTCAGTTTCCTGAGAAGGGTATGATGTTTGAGGTGTTTTGTGACACATTCCATCTTGGTTTGGTATCTGTGTTGATGTAGTAGAGGAAAATGGTCTCTTGTGGATCTAGGAAGTTATGTCACCATGAGAGTAACTATGCCACCCATGATCTGGATCTAGAAGTGGTTGTATTTATCCTGAATTTTTGGAAACATTACCTCATTGGGGAGCACTTTGTGGTCTTCACAGATCACAAGAGTTGTAGGTATATCTTTTCTTAGTGCAATAAGAAATTTTGGTAGTGGAGGTTGATGGATTTTCTTTAGAATTATGATTTTGAGATCTCCCACACCTCGTAAAAGGAAATGTTGTGGCCGATGCATTGTGTAGGAAGTCAGGGAAGGTTGTTGTTTGAGTGTTTGTGTATACCTGGAGAGAAATGGAGGATTGGATAGCCTTCCACATAGATGTAAGGGTGGATAGAGATAGAAGATTTTTGTTTCAAATGAAAGTATAGTATTCTATGATGTGTTAGATGTAGGATTATCAGTGAACAGACATAGAGGTGGAGGTTATGTGGGATCATATTGGCCGTGGTGATGCTTTAGATGGATGGTCGGAGGATGGTCAGAGTCAGATGTTGTTTCATGAAAGTTTGTTTGTTAGGATAGGGATGCACGGGGGAGTCCTTTTTGAATTTCATATATCATATTTGGTGGTACACCCATAAGTTTCCAAGATTTACCATGGATTGATGTTGTAGTTCTGGTGGGATAGGACGAAACTGACAGTGGAGGAGTTTGTGACAAAGTACTAGGTTTTCTATTAGGTAAAGGCTGATCATCTTGTTCTTGGTGGTTTGATGCATCCCTTGGATGTTCTTTAATGTAAATGGGATGATATATTGATGGATTTCATCATAGGGTTACCCCAAGATCAGGGAAGCAGTGATTCTATCTGGGTGATCGTGGATCGATTGACAAAATTGGCCCACTTCTTAGCGATCTAGGAGTCAGTCATGTAATATTCTTTTTCTAAGAGGTATATAGATGAGGTGGTAATGTTTCATGGATTTCCAAGATTAATTTTCTCATATTAGGATGCATGTTTTATCTCGTGAGTATATAGGGGATTACAACATTCTTTTGACACTCATTTATGCCTCAACACTATTTTCCACTCTCATATCAACGAACAGATAGAGAAGACTATCCAAGAAGTTTTCAGATATGTTCCGGGCATGTGTCTTGGGATTTTGTGGATCTTGAGTATGATAACTTCCTTTGTTTGAGTTTTCTTACAATAATATCTATCACTCTTCCATTGTCATGCCTCCATTTGAGGATTTTTATGGGATACCATGTTGTTATCCATTATGCTAAGCAGTGGTTGGGGATGCAACAGTTCTTCTTCCAGAAGTGGTGCAGAGCATGAAAAAGAAGATTCAACTTGTTTATAAGAGGATAAAATTAGTGCAGGGTCGACATAAGTCTTTTTCCAACCATAGGAGGAGGCCCTTGGAGTTTGTGGTTGGTTATCATGTTTTCTTGAAGGTTTCCCCTCAACGTGGGTAGTGGAGGTTTGACAGGGGGAGTATGCTTTCTCTCGGGTTTTAGGCCCTTTGACGTGTTTGGGAGAGTTGATGAGGCAGATAATTGGTTGGATTTTCCACCATTTATGGAGAGTACCCATAGAATATTCCACATCTCCTAGCTTCGTTGGTATCTTCACAATGGCTCCCATGTCATTAACAGGGGAGATCTGGATAACGAGGATGATGAAACATTCATAGAGCGACAAGTAGATATCTATGATTGCCAATAGAAGGTACTGAGTGGACGAAACATTCCATTATTTTGTGTGTTTTGGAGTCATGGTAGCATAGAGGAGAGTACGTGGGAGCGAGAGATGCAAATTCCCACTGAGTATCTATAGTTATTTTGAGTTTTGTTTTCACTATTTTTCTTTGTGATGTGATTCTTAGATCTTGTTTTATGATATGAGCTTTTTTACTTTATTTGTGATGTGTGTGGTGTGATGTGTGATAAATTCCTAACATATGAAAAGTTGAGGACCTGATTCCTAATCTACTTGAGTTAATGTTGATGTGATTAAACTCATACAGGTGTGTCAGTGCCACCTAGAGTAGATAATATCTTGACGTGGAGGATGAAATTCCATGATTCATGCATTTAGGGAGGTAGGGTTAGTTTGTTATGAAATTTTTTTGGTTTGGTCTATATAGAGGTTGGATGGTTGTAGTTGTGTTGTTATGAGGTTGTGCAAGATTTTTTTGGTAGTTTGGTTTAGTGTGTTTTGTTGGTGGTAGCGTTTGATGTATAATGATATATTTTAGAGGTATCTCATGGGGTGGTTGTTCAAACCCCTTTTATAATGAGCTTGGTTTTGGATATTTTAGGGTGATAATCATTTGAGTGGCATCTCATGTAATGGTATGTGCCTTCCCAATCAAATCAATTTTTGTTTTTGGTGGTTTTAGGTTTCCTGAGGTGGTTCCGGGAGTTTTTGATGGAGGATGGAGGTGCATTAGAGCTTCTGTAGGAAATAAACATCATGTAAATTTTACACGCCATGAAAGTTGGTTTCAAAACATGTCCAGGTCCAGTTCAAAATGTGTATGTTTTTTGGGTTAAATAATAAAAAGGTGATTTTTTTTTGATGAAACTGAACTCATATGATTACACGATGTGAAATGGGAATACATGTCATGTCAGTCCCTGATGCAATGTAGTTAAAAGATACATAACACTTAGGTGTTCCTCAAAACCTATGCTCCCTAAAATTCCAAGAGGCTAGAATCTCCCCTTTTAGGATTTTTGAGATTTATTTTGATCGGTATTGGTTCCTGACTTCTTGTATTTGATCTGTGGTGAGTTCTCCTCTCATTCTCATATGTTTCCTTCTGTTCTTATTTTTAGTTTTTCTATAGTGGTGTGTTTTGGTTTGGTTTGTGTGTTTGAGATGCGTTTTGATGATATTTGGGTACAATGTAGGTTAATCCATGGTTTTTTGTGGTTCGGTTGTGGTTTATAGGTTTTCTTCTTCATCCTGTGGTGCACAAAGAGTCGACAAATCTTCCTTGAGGTAGGGAATTCCTCATTTCTCTTTATTGTGTATCATGCAGGAGGGGTTATCTTTTTTTGTCTATGGTTTATAGTTGTTATGACTTAATCATAGATAAATAACTGGATAATTGAAATTTAAAGGGTATTGGGGTTTGATTTTCATGTTTTTATAGCTTTTTATTATTGTGATATTGTGGATTTTACGGGTTTGATGCCCTGCTGAAAATCATGGTTATTGTGGGATTTGTTTTAACTGGTTGACATGTTTTGTGAGTGTTATGACTATTTTTATTATTTTAATATCACCCTAAAATAGAAATTGGTTAACCACTTATATTTTTCTAATGAAATTATTTCCCCAAGATTATGGTTTTTGTGATAATTTTCATAATATAAAGTGGAATGTGATAAAATTCCCTTCATAAATTTGTAAAATTATCATTAGATGTTGTGATATGTGGTCATTATTGTGGGGAGATGATATGTTTTTAGGGGTGATGATTTTTTTGGCCATGATTTTGGGGCAGTGAGGTTGTTTTCTTGTCCATGATTTTTGGATGGAGAGGTGGTTTGTTTGAACAATACTTTTGGGAAGTTATGTGGTTTGTTTGGATGTGATTTTGGGATGGTGAGGTGGTTTTTTTGACATATTTTTTGGGTGGTGAAGCAGTGGTTGTTTTTTTATAGATTCCTGAGTAGTGATGAATTAAATGAATTATTTAAAAATGTATGAAATTGATGGTTTGGTTTGGTTAATGAGACGAGAATGATTAATGAATAATTAAATTATGGGTTGTGTGATTAAATGTGGTTAATGATAAATAATTAAATGAATGAGTTGATTAAATGAAATTGGTTGGAAATATGAAACAGGGTTTGTATTTTGTTATGTGGTGTTATGAATTTATAGGTGCAAAAAATTATTGATGTTGTGAGTTGATTAGATTTTGGTTGTAAACCCATAGGTTGGACTTGATTGTGGGATATTATATATATACCTTCTATATTTTTGTTATATCTATATGAACCCCACCGGCATTGAAAACCATGTGTTGATACCTGCATAGTCATACATGGGGTGTTTTTTACAACATCTGGTGAAGAGGAAAAATGGATGGGTGCCCGCTCTTTCCCACTATCTCTACCAGGAAAGGTAGGTATTGAATAGATTGTGATTACTGGTGGTCTATTAGTGAATCAAATATTGGTTGTGATAGTCTATGTGTTTTTGGGAGAGACTTGACCATGCTTGTGGGGTGGTGGCCCGAGTGTTTTTGGGTGAGACGAGATATGACTGTGCTTTTGGGGTAGCTTCTGGTGGGGGTCGTGCATTGTAGGAGGAGGACATGAGGTTTATGTTCTAAATGTTCATGATTCTCTACTAATTTGGTTATGGATGTGGATGTGTTGTGGTCTATGTGTTTTCGATTGGGGTGTGATGTGTCCGTGCTTGTAGGGTGATGAGCCCTTTGAGTGAGGTGTGTTGTGACCGTGCTTGTAGGGTAGCATGGAATATGAAAGAGATCAGAGCTCCATGACATACTAAGTTGTGGTGTGAGAGTGGAATTCTAGTGAGAAAGTGGTGTAGGTTACCCTATATTGATGTGATCTTTATTATATTATATTACTTGGTTTTCATTACATAGTGTGAGTGACTTGGTGAGGTTGGGTTTGGTTAGTATACTTGTATAGGTGTTGTTTGGGTCTACTATTTTCTGAAGGGTGAATTAGTATGATTCTTTCACATGTTCATGGAAGACTTTTGTTTTCAAACTAAGCATACTTTTATGCTCACCCAACATATATAAAACTATTTTCAGGTTTCCTAGAGGACAACATGGACGATGCTGAGCATTACTATCCCATACCTTGGATAGCTACTATGTCATTTTCATAGCTTTTCTTTTGAGTATTTACTTTTTGAGACTTTTATATATATCAGTTCTATTTATACATGAATTTTGGGATTGTTTTGGATTTCTTTTGAATTATGTCTTGGAGTTTTTGTGGATTATTCATCTTATGTACCGAACCTACATTATTATTAAGGGAAATACCTCCCATTTCTTGAGATTTTTATACCCTCGGTGCTATTTTAAAACCTGAGGCCTACCAGAGGTGTGACTCAAAGGTCATTATCTCTCTCCCCTTATTAAGGTATCATTAGAGGGAGGGGTCCTTAAAATTCTCAAAGAAGTTAAGAATTCACATTGAGGTCCATGTTGTATGGGATGATAAATGAGTTTCCTACTTATGAATTTTTTTTAGGCTATAACATTAAAGGAATGTTGGGGTGTCCCATTTGTAAAGGATGCATACACTTAGTCCAGTTGAATCATTCCTCAAAGACTATGTTTTTAGGACATCATAAATTTTTACCTTAACAACATGAATAGTGATCTTGGACGACAACATTCAATGGGAATAACAATGAAGTAAAATCACTGTCTCCACTAATAGGAAATCAAATGTCTAATAAAGTAATATGTTGGCACTATTTTTTTTAAACCATTTTCATAAAACATTATGAAATCAGGTTGGAAAAAGAGATCAATTTTCTTTGAATTACTATATTATAAGTGTTTGTACATTAAACATTTTCATGATGTCACACATATAGAAAAAGTATATTTTATAGTGTTATTATAAAATTACTAAATGTTATTTGAAAAACAAAAAATGATATTAAGGATAGGTTGGACATGATTGATATAAGTATAATGGAATATTTGGCACTCGTGAAGGGTAAAGGGATAACCTTTCTTCCTACATCATCTTACACTCTATCTAGATCAGAAAAATTGTAATTTATCATTTTCCTTAATGGTGTAAAACTTCCGTAGTGGTTTTCATCAAATACCAAGAATGTCATTTTAATGAATAATTTTATGTTACAAGGACTAAAATCACAAGGTTGTCATGTTTTTATGCAATATTTGATGTTTGTTACTTTACATTGTATTCTTACTAAAAATTTATGACTTAAATTAACCATACTATGCTTCATTTTCAAAGCCATATGCAGTAGAGTTATAGGCCCAATGAAATTTCCATTCATGAATAATGAGGTTGCAGTCATATTATATGAATTATATATTTTCTTACCACCATAATTCTTTGATATAATGGTCCACTTGATGATTCACTTGGTTGTATAGGTTCAACCATGTCGTCCTATCGATTACATATGGATATACCCCATTGAACGATATGAATATTTTGAAAGGGTATGTCAAGAATTGAAGTCATATAGAAGGTTGTATTTCATAACAATATATTGTTGAAGAATATATTGAATTATGTACCGATTAACTATAAGATGTTTATAACATAGCTCTCCCAAAATCTCATCACAACATACGCCTTATGGGTGAAGGGATTTTCGAAAGAGATGTTGTTACAATTACCCACATAGAGAGAGAGAAAGTGCACATTTACATTTTACATAATTGTGAAGATGTCGATATATACATTGAATACCATAAATTTTTTTAGATATTTGAATCCATAAAGGGATGAAGGATGGATATCAAATAAACATAATCAACAATTTATAGGATGGTTCCAAGATCATATTTATAATAGGTTATCTGAAAATCAGAATTCAATTTCTAAGCAAATTGATGGCTATCTAGGAGACCAAATGAAAATTTTATATCCTACACTTGTTTTGTAATCAATAGTTATATATTCTATACAAAAAAATACAATGAATGTATTACAATTAAAAATATTGGAGATATGCATATCGAGAAAGTGACGCACATATCTAGTTCTAGGATTAAAAATCTAATTTATGAAAATATGTCATATTTCATCATTACTGAATAGATATATGAGTTTATAAAATATTTCAAGTGTTTATTTTCTATTTCAAATGGGTAGACAATAGGAGTACAATGAAATTTGATGAAATGGGCTTTGTGAAGGTGAATTTCAGTGTGGAAGGGTAAAAATGAACCATTCATAATGTCATCACAAGTAGTTAAAGAATTTTATGTCTCAGATCCAGAAAATATGAATTAGTCAATTGTCTTAATGGTGACTAAAAAAACTATAAGGTCAAATGAAAATTCAATCAAGTATGACCCTTTCATTTGGTGATCAAAATTAGTTCATGGCTATCCCAATGTAGACAATGTATTTTACATTAGAGGGGACCAAAAAGAGGGGATTTGGATTCTCAATAGGGGATTCAAATCCCTTCAACCTTTAAAAAATAAAGAGATTTAAAAGATAAGGTTAATTTTTTTTAATATAATATGATTTTCCTCATAATATTATATGTTCTCTACTATATTAACATAATCTAAATTAAATGTTTGACTACTCATGCTGATAATATCCTCTACACATGATGATGTTACAAATCTCATTGAATAATAGGAGGTGTATGCTGAGAATGAATAATTATTAGGGGATAAGTAGTATGTTGATGAAAAAAACAATAATGATGCCACATCACTATGTTGAATACAATTTTCAATGCAAAGTAATGGTATAAAATTTGTGATTATTTGGAATCAACATGAACAACATGTTTTCCCCAACAAGTCAATGTTCATTAGTTATGTTAGGGTCACAATGAGGATTAATGTTCTGATTAATATAGATTCATGGTACCACGTCCAAACTATAATGAAAGAACCCCTCTGGTAATATATAAATGTAATGTTATGATATACTCTCTCTATTTTAATGAAAATTTTTATAATGAAATGTTCATTTATTTTTCATTATTCATTGTAGAGTTCATTTATATTAGATGATTTCTATAATAAGTATCTCTTAATGGCCACTATAAAATCCCATAGAGGATTCATAACTCTTCTTACCAAGTCACATCTTAGAGATGCTGAGGTGAAAGTAAAGCCACACCCACCAGTTAGTTATACACCCATTATAAAGAAGGAAACATGGAATGATTTCATCAATCATCACGATGAGAAATCATTTCAGGTTCATTATAGTTGATAATATATTATTTGAAATTATTTATTTTATCCAATTTGATTAAAAAATTTAATTTATGAAACAAAAAAAGGGCGATGAAAGTAAATAACATGCATCAAAACCAATGTATCCCTATCACAAAGAAAAGATGAGGTACTCTTCACTAGAGAAGAAATTGGTATGTATTTTAAATCAATAATATATTTTTTATGTGACATAACAAAATATAAGTTCCTTTGTTTATATGAATTTTGATGAATCAAAATATGAAGCCACTTCCATCCCACATGATGTTCTATGTAAGCCGGATCATGTAAAAAAGGATGGTAAACTAGTTGATGAAAACACAAAAGTAGTATGAGAAACATTTGTAAGTATAACATAATAGTAATTCCTTATGATTTATAATATTATTACATAAAAATATCTATTTATGTTCTTATTTTTTACATAGTTTATAGAAAAGAATCAGAAGTGACCATACTTGATGAAAAATTACTTTTAGTATATTTGAATCGGCCAAAACAATATGGTAGTGCTAGAGGTATAAGTTTTGGATTGTATCCTTGAACATATTTAGAGAATACAAAACAACAAGAAGATACATATAACATGATCAAAGGATTTTAGGATAAAATAGATACTTTTCAAGATATTATTGTCCAATATGGTTTGGAGGACCAATAATAGTCAAAGGATCAAAGAGAATCGATGATGGAACATAGAATAGCATTGGAACAACCAATTGACCCCACTAGCTTTGATGATAATCATTCCCCTAAACTATATACATTACCTTAGGTAATCAATTTTTTAATTACTCTTTCTCCTAAATGTGAATCAAAAATCTTATGATAACTTTATATTACTAATCTTTTGTAGGGTAAAGTTGTAAGTGGTTTTTATATGTCAACACCTATGCACCACCTTATTTTGAGGGGTACGGTGTATAATATATCAGCAAACATGATACGCAATAAATAACGTGAAAAAGATCACATGATATTGGGGATTAAGGTATCTCAAGTACTGATTGTTTAGTTTCCTCTTCCAGTTGATGATATGAATATTACAACAGTCAATGATACTATTGGAACTTTCATATCATGGTCGTGTAATCTTATAAAGATACATGAGGTATGTCTTTAAAAAAATCAAATGAAAAAGATATAAAAGTTTATGGAAAAGGTTTAAATTGATTTATGGTATTGTATATGGATAAGGAGATGGGAAAATGAAAGATTGGATCAAGAAAATCTAGTGAATCAACCAAGAAAAAAAGGACCTTCGGGGGGAGTACGTTCTCCCTGCCAGTTCCACTGCAACATATATTATCATTAGAACATTATGCATAGACTAAATTCAAAAATGTAAATATGTCCTATATTCCATATGAAGAATAAATATTTCTAACTTTCATTATATATGTAGTTGGTCTCAAGGGTATAAATGAAATTCTCAAGTTTGAATGGTTGGGAGTGTCAATTGTGAATACATAAGGTACATTTTCATAATATGTCTATCAAAAAAATGATATTGTATAGTAGTTAAAGTTAATAACTATTCATATTTTCTATAAATTATTATATTACTACTATATAAATGGAAAACCACATGAAACACGATTTTTATTCATTAATCCCTGTATCATTTCTACGAACTAAACATTTTTTGAGAAGGAAGAAATTAATAAGAAAAAATATGTGTTAAATGATATGTTTGAGAAAAAAATAATATATTACATACTCTTTTTTATGCCTAAAATGTAGTGGTAAAACTCTACAATCTAATCAAGTTAAATATTTTTTTATTTTTTTCATTACTTATTTCTTTTTTTAGGAAGTAATGGATGCTGATCAAAATCAACCCGGATAACCTAGATTCTTATTTTTTGGATCCAATGCATGGATATTCAACAAACCGATTAGACATGATGTGTATTGTGAAATTTTAATGCACTACAATCAATATTTTATTAATAAACTTTGAGTTATATGTTTTTTCAGTGTATTAACAAGAATTTTGTTGTAATAGGAAGATTTCTAAATATAGGCTAAATCATGTTATGAAGTTGGTGAATGAATATATGTATATTATGGATTACTTAAAATGTAAATAGATTTATATATATATATATAAATATTTAACTATAAAAAAATATTTCAAAACAATTTACTTATTTTGGTCAATGTCTCTGTAGCGTCCAAAGCAATATAATAACAATGATTATTAATGTTAAGTTTGAAAATTTATGGGAGAGATCATAAACCATGAAAAGACCATCATCCTTGAAAATGTCATTTTTGAAGTCAATTACAATTTCACTAAAAATATTTCTTAATTTTTTATTTGTCTATATTTTTTTGGTACTCCCAAGATTTCCGACAACCTTCATATTCAAAATAAGATGTAAATCTATTTTGAGATGAGTGGGAAGCATACATGGTGTCTGTAATGTCCCGGTTCCGAAAGCCGCCTAGAGGTGCCCCGTACCCAGTTGGTCACATGGCCTCAAGCGCATTTCTTTGAATTCTAGAGTATTTCGACTAGAAGTGAGGACCTTGGGTGTAAAAGTGGGGAAAATATGCCCTCGTTGTCAGAATAACATAGCATAAGTAAAACAAATAGCAATAGCAGATGTATTAATAATCCATACAAAAGTAAATAGTAGAAGACTGCTAGAAATAATAAATTAGAGAACACACACACACACACACATATATATATATATATGAATGATTCATGATACATGTGTTTAAGAAAGCATCCAAACAAATCAAAAATGCTAGAATACAAACTGTACTAAACCAATGTAAAAACGAAAATAGATAAACAACTCCTCAGCATCGCAAGCCTTAGCTTGGTCCCATGCTCTCCAAATCCACAGCAAATCATGTACCAAAAGTAGAAGGGTGATTGCCCTTTTATATACCTACAATAATATAATATTTTTGGGCCCAAAAGCATGGCCCAAATAGAGTGTGAGACTAAATCCTAGTAGGAAACCACCACACGATCTGTGCCTAACAGTCAGTGAATATATGGCAGGTAATAAGTATAGAAAGTAATAAACAAGGAAGTAATCAATAGTAAAGAATCCATAGTTTCAATGCATTCTGTTTCATATATCAAGAAACAGCTAATCAAATTAGGTAACCCTCTAGGAATTACTCACAGCCTGACCCCTCTGGTTCAACCAAACAACACAAGTATCACAAGAAACCCTTTGGGTAGTACTCAAAGTCTAACCCCTCTGGGTCATCTTAAGAATAGACTCTCTGGGGAAGCACTTTCTATCAATTCATTCTATAGACTTGTATTGGTAACTAAAGGTTCTCTAGGGATGCACTTACATCACATTCCCTCTGTGGTCTGCATCGAGGAACTAAAGACACTCTGAGTAAGCACTTACGTTAATTCCCCCTATCTTCTCGCATCATAATAGTAAAAAAGACACTCTGGAGAAGCCCTTATGTCCATTCTCCCTATGGTCTACTACACTAGGTTCTCACGGCCCTATGTAAGTCAAGAAAGTACAAAAAAGTGTATTAGCCAAAGTAAACCTCAAGAACTACTTGGATAAATAGTCTACAACATAATACCATGTCAGAACAACAGTCACACCATCCTAAAATACTAGGCATGGAAAAAACAAGGCAACCTAACAGGCTATGAAAAACCAAAAGTCATAAACAAAACATGCATGGAAAAACACTACCAAAGCATAGAAATTCTCCCTATTCACACTCAATCAACCACTAATCAAGCATACAAGCGTAGCAGACAAACTATAGGGCTAAAATAGTAAACATGCAATACCCAGCTCATGGGTATTGGCAATTTTGCATATATAACTCAAAGAATATCAACAGAAAGGCACAAACCACCTACCTCAGTGTTGGGAGATCTCTATATGTGAACCTCAATCCTTGAATCGCCCAAGAACACCGTAGATCTATAAATATGCCTAAAACGATAAACTGGGGATAAATTGAGAAAGAGGAGGAATCAAGAAACGAAGCTCAAGAAGAAGGAAGAGCTTACCAAGTCATTCCCAATGCAATAGACGATGGTGAATTTGGAGAACAGACACTTGCTTGGGGCTCGGAGAAGATTCACGGTTATACGGGTTCTCTCAGAAGAACCAGACCTAAAAGAAGAGCATTATGTCCATCAGATGCGACCCTGGTATGTTTAATGAAAAAAAATTACACGGCATGTACTTTTGAAGTACACGGCCTATACTTGCCGTTACCAAGCCCCAATTTAGGCGGCCTCTGGGTCACCCCACATGGCCATGTGCACGGCCGCTATAAGGCCAACACACGACTTCTCACAGAAACCGAGTACACAACGGGTATTTAGAAATTACAAGGCATGTACTTCAAAAAAAATTCTAGAAACATCTCTTTTTCTCAAAAAAGACTAAAAGAAGGAAGACAAACCTGAAAATAAGATTCAGGTTCTTACAAACTTCCCCCCATAAAGAAATTCATCCATGGATTTCCCTAGAATGGCAGCGTAGAAGAAGAAACCCCAAACAACTCCAGCCACTGCGATTGTACAACGTCCTCCCTCTCCCATGTCTCATCATGTACTCGCTCGTGCTACCATTACACCTGCACTAGAGGAATATACCGGCCATGGAGAACCTTCACACTACGATCAATAATCCGGATAGGATGCTCCTTGAACAATGCATCCACTTCCAACTCAACCTCCTTAGGTTGGAATACATGAGACGGGTCTGAGAAGTAACATTGAAGCTAAGAAACATGGATGAAATCATGCATAGCCCGATACCTCTGAGGTAACTGCAACTGATAGGAAACCATCCCAACTCTCTCCAACACCTCAATCATCCTGACGTACCTCAGTGAAAGCTTACCCTGTCTCCTAATCCTTCTGTTCCCCAACCTTGGTGTGACACGTAAGAAAACCTAGTCTCTGACCTTGAACTCCAAAGGTCATCTTCACTAATCAAAATAAGACTTCTTTCGAGACTGTGTAGTATCCATCCTCTTTCGTATCAACTCTATCTACTTCATGGTCTCCTGGAAAAGACAATGTCCCAGCGTAGCTGCCTCTCCTGCCTCTAGCCAACATAAGGGTGATCGGCATGGCCTACCATACAAAGCCTCATTAAGTGTCATATTAATAGTTTCTTGAAAACTATTTTTGTAGGAAAACTCCACAAGAGGTATGTTCTTCTCCTACAAACATCCAAAATCCAAGATGAATGCTCGAATCATGTCCTCAAGCACTTGAATTGTACGCTTGGACTGGACATCTGTCTAGGGATGGTAAGTTGTACTCAAAAGTACTTGTGTATCCAAATCCTTCTGAAGCCCCTACCAGACCTGAGAAGTAAAACATGTGTCCCTGTCTGAAACAATAGAGTTTGGAACTCCATGTAGACATATAATCTCATGGATGTACAACCGTCCCAGATTATCAACGCGGAAGGTCTCCTTGATCGGAAAGATGTGGGAAACCTTCGTGAGTCTGTCAATGACAACCCATTCTGCATAATTCCCTCGACGTGACCTCGACAAACTTGTCCCGAAGTCTATCGCGACATCATTCCACTTCCACTCGGGAATGGGTAACAGCTACAAAAGCCCTACTAGTCACTGATGCTTCACCTTCACCTGCTAATAGGTGAAACACCTCATGACGAAACCAGCAACATCTATCTTCATACCTGGCCACTAATACTGATGGTGTATATAACGATACATCTTGGTGACACCAGGATGAACTTTCCAAATAGAGGAATGAAAGTACCACATCAACTCCTCGCATATGTCTGCAGACACCCATACACGCCCCTGAAAATGCAAGATCTCATACTTGCCTATGGTCTATCCAGGAATAGGGTTCTCTCCTGACATACTTTACCATAGGAAATTTTTTTCTTAATATGATAGTTTCCTCATTCTCACTCGATCAAGAAGAGTAGAGGTAACAGCTATAGAAGAAAGAAACATATACCCCTGTTTTTCGTGCACCTCCAAATACATCTTAGAGAATAGAGACATAATCTTCCACTCACTACTGGCCTCCTGAACTGCCTATACCTAAGTCCTCCTGCTCAGCGCATCAGCTACTGCATTGCCTTTCCCAGGCGTGTAGGCAAGATCAACGTCAAAGGACTAAAAATACTCAACCCATCTTCGTTGTCTCAAATTCAGGTCGTGCTGAGTGAAGATATACTTGAGACTCTTATGGTAAGTGAAAACCACAAAATGCTATCCTAGAAGATATAGTCTCCAATAGAGTAAGGCGTGAACAACTGCAGCTAACTCGAGATCATGTGTCGGGTAATTCCTCTCGTGTGGCCTCAACTGCCAAGACCCGTACACAACGACTCCTTCTCCCTGCATAAGCACAACTCCCAGCCCAATACCTGATGCATCACTAGTAAACAGTATATATCTTTCTCAGCTATGGAAATAATAGTACTATCACTGAAGTAGTCCTCCCTTTCATCTCCTGAAAGGATGACTCACAAAAATCTGACCACAAGAACTCTGCAGCCTTCTTAGTCAGACCCGCTAGTGGTGCTGCTAAGTGTGAAAGGTAATGTATGTAACATATGTAGTATCCAGCCTTCCCTACAAATCTTCGTACCTCAAATATGTTCTTCGGATTATCCCAGGAAAATAATTCTTTCACTTTCTCTGGGTCTGTGGATACTTCTATCTATGTGATAACATGATCCAATAAGTGAATATGGTCCATCCAAAAGTGGAATTTTAAGAGATTAACATATAACTGGTGCTCTCTCAGTGTACTCAGAATGATCTAGAGATGTGTAGAATGGTCGTGTAGAGTGTGAGAGTACACCAAGATATCGTCCATGAAGACTACCATGAAAGAATCCAAGTATGGATAGAATACTTGGTTCATCAGTTCCATGAAAACCGCAGGCGCGTTCATGACACCGAACGACATAACCATATACTCATATAGTCTATACCTTCTCTAGAAGGTTGTGAGAGGTATATCATATGGTCTAACACACAACTGATGGTAACCATTCCTGAACTAAATCTTTGAGAACATCTGGGCTCCTCGAAGATGATCAAAGAAACCATCAATCCTAGGAAAGGGATATCGGTTCTTGACCATAAAATGGTTCAACTTCTGATAATACACACATAGTCTGAGGGTACTATCAGAATTATTTGAAAATAGGATAGGTGAACCCCAAGGATAAGTACTGGGTCAGATTAAACCCTTTTCATACAACTCCTCCAACTACTTCGTGAGCTCCTATAACTCTGGTGTAGCCATCATATATAGATGAATAGACACTGGTGTCGCTCTTGTAACAAGCTAAATAGAAAATTCTACCTCACGCTCCGAATGAAAACCTGAAAAGTCCTCTGGAATGACATTCCTAAAAAATCCACCACTGGAGGAAAATTCATCTATGAAGTCCCTTGGTCATCCAGATACAGACTATAAAACTGGGCTATAACTCCTCCTAACCTATGATGCTCGGGTCCCGCTCTGCTCGCCTAGAAATCCCATTCGTCCTTATGAAGAAACGACCCACCCTCTCGTGATGTGAAACTCACCCTATGGTGATAATAGTAAACGAATTCCTAGAAGGGAACTAACCAGTCCATTCTGAGAATGAAATCATAGCCTATCATCTCTAGGACATAGAGGTCCCATAAGAAGTGGCACCCACCAACCTATAGGGGGAACTCCTTGCACTGACATACACTAGTTGTTCTAGTTCCAAACGGAGTGTCTAATTTCAAGATATTAGTAGAATAAAGGATGTAGAGCCCAAGGCTCTCTACAACAGAAATAGATATAAAGCTACGGGAAGCCCCTGTATCGAAAATAGCAGAAGATGAAACTGAGGAAACTAAGATCGTACCTCGAACTATAGAGGGTATGGGATCGTGCTCCTGCTGGGTCTACTCCACTACAAAAGTATGACCTGTATCGTGGCCCTGTGACCCTTCCTAGACACTCTGAGCTGATCCACCCTATTGTCGCTGAAATCTTGGTGACTGGATACCATGGCCATGACCTCCACCTTGTCGTGAACATACAGAAGAACTCTAGTTCCCTAAATGGTGAGAAACTGGTGGTATTTTTCCTGAATGGGGAGTCATAGAAGAACCTGTATCACCATATAATAGTGAAAATATCTAACAGAAGCACTGGAGGTGACCCATATTTCCATATGATCGGCACTCCACTGGGTCTCTCGAGCAATGTGGCCTTTTATTCCCACTCTCCCCGCACTGGAAGCACACCACCTGGCTACGAAGAGAAAGTGTCCCGCCTCTTTGGATCACCGTGCTAAGACTCCCTACGTCTCTTCCAGCTGTCAGTGGGAGGAATACTAACTCCAGATGTTGATCCTCCCTGGCTCACAACTCCAGAATCCCTCAAATTCTGCTCTGTGATCAGCGCCTGGTTGATGATAGAAGTGATGGAAGTCAACCTGAAGATGTTCACCTATGATCAGATGTCATGCCTCAGACCATCCTCAAACTTCCTTACTTGGAATAAATCATCACCTCTTATAATACGCATGAAATGTTGTATCTCTGTGAAGCGGGAGGAATAATCCATAATGGAAAGAGTACCTTGCTCTAGACTCATAAACCCTCAGGCTCGGTAAGCTCTCAAAGTCTCCGGATAGAATTTGTCATAGAAGGTATACTGGAACTCATCCCAGGCCATGACCTGCTATTGTCCCACCGGTGAGATCACATCCCACTATCTCTTGGAAGAATCTTGAAGCATATAGTTAGAGATCTTGAACTTACTCTCTAGAGGAATCTTTGTATGCTTGAATATAGAAAGCATGGCTTCTAACCATGACACTACATCCTGAGGTCCTCCTTCCCCTGTGAAGTTGGGAGGATGTTGCTATTGGAAAACCCGCGTCAAATCTACCATAGACAGGGAAGGATGCAATACTCCTTGGAAGGACTGCATGAACCTAAAAAATCCTTCTCAGAATTGTGCGTCAGCACCTGTGTTCAGAATGATGGCTAGTTCCAAGATTGGTACAACTGTAGGATCTGCTGGTAGTCCATGATCAACTATGTCAGGTTTCTGATCACCACCTTGAAACTAGCGGACAACCGGAGGACGTCTCGGTGGCATGACTCTACAAGGTCAATCGCACCCCTTAGATCATGTTTATCAAGGACTGTAAAACAGAAGTGTCAGAATGGAATAGGATAAAGAAAGCATTTAAGTTTTTCAATACATGACTACATGGCATGTATAACCCCTACACAGTGTGTTCCCTTAAATGATTCACATGAGCGTGTATTCCTGTCAACCTAGGACGCGGAACACCCAAACACAAGGTGTGTTGTCCTAACACACGGCGTGTACTTAAATCATCTTCCCCATCCTATGTCCTTCTACACGGCTAAGCCACACAGCTCCCCTAAAACAAGACTACAGAGCGTGTTAGTTCCATACATGGCCTGTACAAGACAAGCTTCACCGGCCCATGTTGTTAGTGACACGACCGAATACACAGCTCACACTACACGGCGTGTTCCAGGTGGACACAGCATGTATTGGAATGATTTTTCTGAGCCGTGTTGTTCATTAAATGGCTGGGTACTCAGGTTACACTAAACGGTGTGTTACAGACGAACACGATGTGTATTAGAAAAGACTCAACTGACCTGTGTTTTTAGTGACACGGTCGGTTACACGGTTCTACAACACATTGTGTAAATCCTCTACACAGTGTGTCCTAAAAAAGATTATAAACCCCGTGTACCCGCCCACACAGTCTGATACAAAGTTAGATACTACACAGCGTGTACATATGGTACATGGCATGTACTTAAGAAAAATATTTTCTTCCCAAACATAAGAACACATGGAGTTTATTTAACATTACACGTCGTGTATTTTGTGTTTTTACAGACAGTAAGCCTTGTAAACTGCTCCGGGACCCAGAAAAACACTAAAACTAGAATTAAAGATCCAAATAATGATATGTGAGGTCCCATACTCCCCACAAATCAAATGTTTTCATCTTATACATGTCATAAACAAGGTAAACAAGTCAATGATCCTCCACATTCTGATTCATGAGGTCCCATAACACCTCAATAACTAAAGTTTGGCGTTCATTCAAACAAAAACTTACACAAAACAATACCCTATCAAATAGCATGTATTATATCGAGGCATCAATCATAACATCATGCATATCTAGCACAACATCTATCACAACAACATTAAATTTCTAATACAACCTAAATGGCATGGCAAGAATGCATGACATGTGATTTCTAGCATGTTCCTATATGATGCATGAGATGGAATACCCTCATCGAATCGTGTTGATACAGAAATAGAACCTCAATAACATCAACAATAAAAACAAAATACATGTGAATCACCCAACAGTGAAAATCAAACCAACCATAAAATTACAAAACCATAGAAATTTCAGTGTGAGGTAAATTGGTTTTTCACTGTACACGGGTTAGCTACTCCCGGGAACAACTTATTACAAAGTACTTATTCTGTTCTATCCCTAACTATAGGCTCCAAACAGTAAGTCAAGAAGAAAATAATTCCTCTAATACCACTTTGTAACATCCCAGTTTTAGAAGCCACCCAGAGGTGCCTCGTACCCGGTTGGTCACATGGACTTAAGCACATTTCCCCGAATGTCAGAGGCTACCGACTAGTAGTGAGGGCCTTGGGTGTGAATGTGGGGAAACTATGCCCTCATTGGAAGAGTAACATAGTGTAAGTAAAAAAAAGAGAAAAAGCAGAAGCAGTAATAATCCATATAAAAGTAAACAACGAGAGACTGATAGGAATAATAAAGTGGAGCACAGACACACACATATATAGATATATATATATGTGAATGATGCATGATACATATGTCTAGGAAAGCATCCAAACAAATAACAATATTGGAATGAAAACTGTACTAAACCAAAGTACAAAAAAAAATAGATAAATAGCTCATTAGAATCACAAGCCTCAGCTTGGTCCCATGATCTCTAACTGCACATCAAATCAAGTACCTGAAGTAAAAGGTTGCATTCCCTTATCTATACCTGCAGTAATATACTTTGTTTGGGCCCAAAAGCATTCCCAAATAGGGTGTGAGACTTAATCCTAGTAGGAAACCACCATAGGATTTGTACCTAACATTCATTGAATATGTGGAAGGTAATAAGTACAGAAAACAGTAAACAAGGAAGTACTTAGCAGTAAAAAATCCATATTTTCAATGAATTAAGTTTCATATATCAAGAAATAGCTAATAAAAGAAGGTAACCCTCTGGGAATTACTCTCAACATAACCCCTCTAGTTCAACCAAACAACACAAGTATCATAATCAACCCTTTGGGCAGTACTCACAGTCTAACCCCTCTGGTTCAGCATAAGCATAGACTCTCTAAGGAAGAACTCGTCGTCAATTCCACTTATAGTCTCGTATCGGTAACTAAAGGCACTCTAGGGAAGAACTTACATCACATTCCCTTTGTGGCCCGCGTTGAGGAACTACATACACTCATAGGAATAACTTATGTCAATTCCCCCTGTGGTCTCGCATCGTAATAGTAAAATAGACACTCTAGAGAAGCCCTTACGTCCATTCTCCCTATAGTCTACTACACCAGGTTCTCACGACCCTATGTAAGTGAAGCAAGTATAGAAAAGCGTATCAGCCAAATTAAACCTCATGAAATACTTGGATAAATAGTCTATAACATAACAACATGTCAAAACAATAGTCACACCATCCTACAAAACTAGGCATGGGAAAAACAAGGCAGCCTAACAGACTAAGCAGAACAAAATGGTCATAAACAAAACATGCATGGTCAAATACTTCCATAGAATAGAAATTCACCCTATTCACAATCAATAAACCTCTAATCAAGCATACAAGCATAGAAGAAAAACTATTGGGCTAAAATAGTAAACACGCAATACCTCGTTCATGGGTATTGGAAATTTTGAACATATAACATAAATACTTTCAATAGAAAGGCACAAACCACCTACCTCGGTGTTGGGAGATCACTATACATGAACCTCAAGCCTTGAATCGCCCAAGAACACCGTATATATACAAAAACAAATAAAATTATCAACTGAGGATAACTTGAGAAAGAGGATGAATCAGGAAAATAAGCTCAAGAAGAAGGAAGAGCTTACTAAGGTGATCCCAACGCAATCGACGATGGTCAATTCACAGAACATACGCTCTCTCTCTGGGGATCAATGAATATTCGAGACCGTACGGGTTCTCTCGAACAAACCAGACCTAGAAGAAGAGCATTCTGTCCATCAAACGCGACCCCCGGTACGTTTAATGAAAAAAATATAGTGCATGACATGTACTTTTGAAGTACACGGTGTGTACTTGCCATTACCGAGCCCCGCTTTAGGCGGCCTCCAGGTTACCCCACATGGCCATGTACACGGCCACTACACGGCCAGCACACGGCTACCCGTGGTAACCGAGTACACGATGTGTACTCAGAAATTACATGGCGTGTACTTCAAAAAAAATTCCAGAAACTCCTCTTTTTCTCAAAAACGATCGGAATAAGGAAGACATACCTGAAAAGAATATCTGGGTTCTTTCAGTGCGAAAATGTTTTTTGACATCAAATTTTGATGATTACCTACTATGTTTGTAATCTATTATGGGATATGACTTTAGAAATATATTTTTAGTGTGTAACATTAGTATCATAATGCTTATATATTATTTTTGATATGTTTATCAAAAATTAGTATAATGGAGGAAATCGATTTTTTTAGAAAAGAATGAGCAGAATACATGGTGTCCAAATGTATAAAGGAATCATGAAGATATGAATTCCTACTACATATTTAGTTAATTTTCTCACCATATTATCTAAATTTTTATGTTAATATCCTTATCATTTTTATCTGATACTTATTTTTTTTAATTTACATATTATTTAAAAACACATTTCATATATTTAAAACAAAGAAAACAATCTTGGATTGTTTTTAATCTTTAGTAAAATGATTCACAATTCATTTTTCACTTATAGTAATTGACTTCATGCCAATCTGACACATGATGTTCTCCATATCACACAAAGAAAAAGTTTTCAATACAGAAATGTCATTTTAGTTTAACACATACATTAAATAGTGAAAACCAAGAAAAAAAATCTTGGATTGTTTTTAAACATTAGAAAACAAATATATAATTAATTTTTCATATGTAGGAATTAACTACACATCAATATGACACCTGATGTGGTCGGTATTCCTCAAAGTACATGTTTTCAATACAAAAGATAATTTTAGTTAAAAACATACATAAAATAATAAAAACAGAGAAAACAAGATTGTATTATTTTAAAATTTTATTAAAATGGTCCAAAATTTATTTTTCACATGTTGGTATTGACCTCATATCAATATAAGATACAATTTGATTGATATTACACAAAGCACATGTTTTCAATAGAAATGTGCCATTTTAGTTTAAAACGCATGTAAAAATAGCCAAAACCAAGAAAACTAGTTTGGATTGTTTTCAAACATTAGAACAACGATCCATAATTCATTTTTCATGTGTAGGAATTGAATTCACATTAATCTGATACACTATTTGATTGATAATACTCAAATTGTGGGGATTGAGTTTAAAATTGGAATTTTAGTAAAAAACAAGTGACATACTCAAAATTGAGAAACTGTTATTATATTGTCTTTATAAACTAGGAAAATGACCCCTCGGTCATTTGTGACATGTAGAAATCAACCATACCTAAATCTAATACATAGTGTACCTGACATGACTCAAATTGTGTGGTCTCAGTTTAAAATTGACATTTTATTAATTTATTGTTTCATATTTATGTTTAAGTTATTTCTTTATATTATTACTAACATAGGAATTGTTTTCATATACAAGTGGATTATTTTTCTCGAGTTGGGGTGGTTTGTTCAAAGATTATCATGCTCCTTAGAGATTAGATTTTGAGGATACAACTAAGATAATGGCAACAAGGAAATGGGTCAAGAATGTATACAAACATAATGAAAAAGTGAATTAATACAAATTATTTAGTTATTTTGTTCACCATTTTATCTACTATTTTAATGTTAATTTCCTTACAATAATTATTTAGTTTTTTAATAGATCGTTTGGGAATTAATATTTTTATTTCAGCTATCTACAACAAGATATAAAGAGAGAACGTGTAGCTTTTGGATGTGTCATTTTAGGCTTCATGGGTTTTTTGATTCTATACAAATGGAACATATCCATTTTTTGGCTTATTTTAGATAGTTTAAAGAAAAATATACATCACATACTCAATCAAATACAACTCAATCCAATAAACAGTGTGCTCAGTATGACTCATACTACATATTTTTATTTAAAATTTTTAATTTTAGTTTAAAACACAAATCACATACGCATAACTCAGAAAACACTTTCTTATTGTTTTTATACTTTATGAAATTGATCTGTAAGTCATTTTTTATTTGTATGAATTAGCTGCACCTCAATCGGACACACAGTGATACCGATATGACTCCAAGTGTTTTTTTATTTAAAATCAAAACTAATTTTAGTAAAAAAACAAAGGTGACATACTCAAAACTAAGAAAATGCATTCATATTGTTTTGATACTTTAGGGAAATGATCCATAAGTCATTTTTGACATGTAGGAATCATACACACCTCAATCTGACACACGGTGTGATCTTCATGACTCCAATTATGTATTTTTATTTAAATTTGACATTAATTTTAGTGAAAAAGAAAACTGACATATTCAAAAATGATAAAATGCATTAATATTATTTTGATAATTTAATAAAATGATCTATAATTCAATTATTTTATGTATGAATTAATACCACCTCAATGCGATACACAGTGTGCTCGGTATGACTCCAAATGTGTTTTTTTATTTAAAATTGACATTAATTTTAGTAAAAAAGACAAGTGAAATAATCAAAACCAAGAAAAAACATTCATAATATTTTTTATAATTTAAGAAAACAATTTATAAGTCATTTTTAACATATAGGAATCATATGCACCACAGTCTGATACATGGTGTGCCCATTGTAACTGAAAGTGTCCGTTATCACTTTAAAATTGACATTTTACTTCAAAAAGTGTGTCACTCACTGAAAACTAAGAAAATGTGCTCAAATTATCTTGAAAATTTAAGAAAACAATTCATAAGTCATTTTTTAATTATAATAATTAGTCTCACATCATAATGATATATGATGATACCGATATGTCTCAATGTTCGTGTTTCCAATTTAAATGGAATTTTAGTAAAAAAAGAGACATACTCAAAACCAAAAAAAAATCATTAATCTTGTTTTTATACATTAGGAAAACAATCCATTAGTCATTTGTGACATGTATGAATCAGCCTCACATCAATATGATGCACAGTGTTACCAGTATGACTCAAAGTGTGTCTTTTTATTTAAAATTAACATTGATTTTAGTTAAAAAAGACAAGTGACATGCTCAAAACCATGAAAATACATTCATATTTTTTTATAATTTATTAAAATAATCCTTAATTATTTTTTGATTTTTAGGAATAATACACACCTCAATTTAATACACAATGTTCCTAATATAACTCTAACTGTGTCTTTTTATTTAAAATTATTGTTAAAAATTAGTAAAAAAGACATGTGACATACTTAAAACCAATAAGATTCATTCATATTGTTGTTATAATTTAAGAAAAAAATTCATAAGTCATTTTTTACACGTATAAATTATCCTAACCTCAATTTGATACATGGTGTTCCTTGTATAACTCAAAGTGTCTATTATCATTTTAAAATCAACATTTTAGTTCAAAAAGTGTTTAACTCACTAAAAAACTAATAAAATATTCTTTAATTATCTTGTTAATTTATGAAAATTATTTATAAGTCATTTTTGATGTGTAGGAATCACTCTCACAAAAAACTGACACATGATGCGACTGACATTACTTAATGTGTGTGTTTCCAGTTTAAAATGAAATCTTAGTAAAAAAGAAAAGTGACATACTAAAAATCAAGAAAACACATTCATATTCTTTTTATAATTTAGGAAAATTATCTGTAAGTTATTTTTCATGTGTAGGAACTAACCACAACTCAATCTGATGTAAAATGTGACCAGTATGACTCTAAGTGTGTATTTTGATTAAAAATGGCATTAATTTTAGTAAAAAAAGACAAGTGACATACTCAAAACCAATAAAAACATTCATATTATTTTGATACTATAGGGAAAAAATCATAAGTCATTTGTGAGGTGTAGTAATCATCCTCACCTAAATCCAATACATGGTGTGCCCAGTATAATTCAAAGTGTCCATTATTATTTTAAAATTAACATTTTAGTTCAAAAAGTGTGTCACTTAATAAAAAACAATAAAAACACTTGTATTATCTTAATAATTTAAGATAATTATTAATAGGTCATTTTTTACATGTATGAATTAGCCTCACATCAAATGGACACATGATGTGACCGGTATGACTCAAAGTGCATGTTTCCATTTTAAAATGACATTTTGGTAAAAAAGAAAAGAGACATACTCAAAACAAAGAAAACACATTCAGATTGTTTTGATACTTTATTAAAATGATCCATAATTCATTTTTTAATGTTTAGGAATCATCCCACCCTCAATCCAACAAATAGTATGATCAGAATGACTCAAAATATGTCATTTTTTAAAAAAAATTGAATTAATTTTATTAAAAAAGGAAAGCGACATACTCAAAATTTATAAGATTCATTTGGATTGTTTTGATACTTTATTAAAATTATCCATAAGTCATTTATGATGTGTATGAATTAGAAACACCTCAATATGATACACAATGTTCCAGGTATGACTCAAAGTGTCTGTTATCAGTTTAAAATTGACATTTTATTCAAAAAGTGTTTCATTCACTGAAAACCAAGAAACAATGCTTAGACTATCTTGATAATTTAGGATAATGATTCATAATTCATTTTTAACTTATAGGAATCAGTCTCGCATCATTATGACACATGATGTTAGTGGTATGAATCAAAGTATGTGTTTCTAATTTAAAATGACATTTTAGTAAAAAACATAAGTAACATACTCAAAATAAATAAAATGTATTTGAATTGTTTTGATACATTCGTAAAAAAATCCATAAGTAATTTTTGACATATAAAAATTTACCTCGTGTAAATTTGACACACGATGTGGTTGGTATAACTCAAAGTGTGTGTGTTTAATATTGAAGTTCCATTTTAGTTTAAAGCATGCATAACATCGCCAAAACTGAGAAAAAAATATCATATTTTTTTCTCATAATTTTATATGCTATTAATTAATTAATTTCCTTATTTTTTTATCTTATACTTTTTTAGTTAATTTTCATATAGATAATGCTTGGAGACAAACAATAAATGGCGTGATTTGTAAGAATCAACCATAACTCAATTTGATACACAGTGTTCCTAGTATGACTCAAAGTATATGTTTTTAGATTAAACCTAAAAATTTGTGTTTAATTTATTTATTTATATTATTAATAACAAAATAATTTTTTTCTTGTATAGGTGCATTTGTTTTCTCGAGTTGGGGTGGTTTGTTCAGTAACAACATTACCGAGGGTTTGGGGCTAAAGACAAAGAAGCATTGATGTTTTTTAATGTTTGTGATAATTTATACATACTCTTGTAATTTTAAAAAAAATGTTTTAAAAGTCTATAATATACTATGTTTCATGTATTTATGTTGTAAATTTAATTTCATTTCAATTATGTATTTAAAACCTATATTTTCTATTTTTTACTACTGTTTTTTCCACTACAGTGTGCTGTAAATTTAACAGCACACTCCAATATTCCCCTTTATCAGTTCTTTTTAGTGTTAATAAATGATCACATTTATAAATTCTTTAGTATCACTAATAAAATCCTAGGTATTTTAATCTCTCTTTGGTAGTCAATGTTTGTTTTGTACCGACAATGGCCAATTTTAGCGCTATTAAAGGCATATTTTGTAGTAGTTTTCTGAGCTGCTCAAGTTGGTCTAGAAGGTGATAAAAAAGACCCTCACCCAATGGGTGATATTCATTCCAAGATTTGTATAAAGGCCTTCCTTAAGATAAAAGTAGAAGGCCCAAGCTGTTAGTTCCCAATAGGATGCCCTTCACATGAGAATCGAAGAATTCCTGGAAAATTTGGGCCTACCATATTAAAGGTACCAGGGTCACAGCAGAAGTTGGTGGGTTGGGAATTTTAAATATTTTCATCATCGGGATGATGAGACTTGTCGTCTTTAATGATACAAGCCCTAGTATGGTCTGAGGATCTCACATAAATTAAACAAAGCACTAAAAATAAGACTGAAAATGTACTTTTTTCATATCTGAAGACACAATCAACATTTTCTTTTCACTAGTGATTGTTTCATGAAATATATAAACTTGAACCCCGTTATACCCTCCACATGTACTTCAAAAATCCCATAGAACATCGATAATCAAATTCTGTGTGCTAGCACGGAGATCTGACGATGCCTTAGACCTCCCGACGATCACTGCATTAGCATACCTTGGATGAATGGATATGAATTAAATCTAAATGTCTAGATCAAGAGTCTCTCTATATGTAGGATGTGGGATAGTAGAGAGAGGATCTAGAAATATCTCCATGAATAGTACATGGCCAGAGCCTCTCTCCTCCTATTTATAGTGGATGTCAAAAATACTCGGTAGGGTTCCCTGGCCTCCATTTATTCAATGTTAAATAAATAAATAAATATGAAGAACTAAAACAACATCAAAAATATTTATTTATTATTTTATCAAATACTTGTAATATATTAAAATATATTATGTGATAAACTCGAGTAATTAACTCATCTTCTAATTACCACTTAATATTAATCAAACCAGGAATATTAAAATTATATTCATTCGATTAATATTTTCTCATATTAAATTAACCTGTAAATACATTTAATAAATAAATTCAATTCCAATTATTCTTTACTTTAATAATATGAATTTATTTATTTATTATTGATCGATAACTTGGACAACACTCTGACCCCAATGTGGGTCCCACCATGTCAAAACATACATATTTAACATAATAGAGAGGATTCTTGAATACGCTATTGTGTGTGAACCTCTAGTCCCTTATCTCAATTTAAGTGAATAAAATCCATAGACCAAGAGTGAAGTATAGAAATCCATCAAGGCCTCTAGGGAGATATGTATAGTCATAATAATGACTACCAACCTATGAACACGCACTGTGTACTATAATCTATTTGTCTTTGATATCTCATAAAGCATGACACATACTTGTATCATCACCCTTTCCTTTCATTATTATTTGTTGATATAACTGGATGCATTTACCCTCAAATTCCTTGGCCAAGGTCTTATGGTGGTACTACCATCCTGATCAACAAGGGTCGAGATATATTACTTCCACAACCCGGAAGCAACATATTCTTTCTTGACCATTCAAACAATGTCATGCCACCAATGATTTACCCAACACAAGCTACCTCACTATGATTTCATTATTATGGTTTTTCCTTGAATCAATGTGCATGATCAAATTCCATGAACTAGTAATGATATCATGTTAGGAGACCAATACACAAGTCTATAGATAAGAACAAACAAAGACACTGGAAACATATGGTGTTCCCATTGGTGGGTCTATCCTCATGATCTCACTACCTAAGATCACCAAGTAAGAAATTCATGAGAAGAAGTCTCAATGATTATAATCACCCAACACCTAATAGTAAAACATTTATTGTGTCTATTCAGTAAGATTTATCTAGACCATAAGACCTTTGTTTTTGATTAATGTCATATTATCTCAATGTTCTCATTATAGCATGATATCTTCTATAAGATTTTGATACGAAAATATATTGTCTCAAATTTTTTGTGTATTATTTTAATATATTATACATATTATTTTTCAGACCAGGAACTGAGATGGTGTGAAATTCCAAGGGCCGGTGTGCCTAAAACAAATGTTTGAAAAATATTTAAATATTAATAGCACGTGTACACAGTTTTCATGAAAAAGTGGAGTAACTCATAAACGAGTTCTCATATCATAAATCAGAGGGTATCATTGAATCTAGAATAACTGCTTTACCTTATGCACGACCTAACATTGGTTGGGGCGATTCGTATGTGGAAAATATTTCATTAGTGTAAAACAAACAAATAATTTAATTATTTTATTAACGCAGTGACAAAGAGACTTGTTTCATTAAATGTATCCTTATGTCAGAATTCGAAGGTTAGATGTATAAACCTAGAAATTATGGAGGATCGTGGAGAGGGAGATCTAGTAATCCTTTCCGACAAATGATGACAGATCAAGGATCAACGATTGACACACATCGACTTTGAAGGATCTTGTCAACAATGAAAACACAATCATTCTTCATCGAAGATCGATCCAAACTCGAGTTAGGGTGTTTTATTTTGTGGATTTAATATTTTTCTTAATATTGGATTAATACAAGTCAATTCAATGAATGATAATTGTTCTATTCATCGTCTGTAGATTTAATTGTATATAATTGTCACATTTTGGGTTTTTTGATTTCTCTTATTTGATTATAATTATACGATAACGAATCAAGGAAAAAAAACAATGGACGAGGTTTGTTCCACACTTTTTTGGTTTATGGATTTCACCTCGATTTTATTCACATGATCATCATTGGAAATCCCTTGGCCAATAGTTCGATAGATATCTGGTTCCAAATCATTGCACAATTATTCTTCAGCACAACGAATTGAACCCACGGTTACAGAACACGATGTTGGTTTCGGATCTAGGATCGATGGTGATGAAAAATAGATCAGGGAATAACGAGAATAGATTTAGGGTTTTACACCCTTCCTGGGTAGTGCATGAAAAATAGACGTTAGAGGTGAGTTCTCAATGCGTTTCGAGGCTGAATTCTGGTAAGCTACCGACAGTAAGGTGTGGTCGACATAGATCCAGGATCTAAGGAGTGGTTTCAAGAGGAGATTGAGGTGGACACGGTGCGCAAGGAAGAACCAAGGAAGAATTATTGATCTAGAAGATGTTGAGAAACATGACATGTAACTCAGTACTACATGTTGTGTGGGGCCCCTTCAGCGACATCTTGGCTTTCAGGAAGGAGATGATGATCACACTGTGTGTAAACCCTGTAACACGACATGTGACCCTCATCAGATGACTCAATGTGTACTCTAGATAGTATAGAGACACATGTAATAGCACACTTCTAGATTGCACACCATGTATTTGGACATGAACAAGACATGGAGTATATAGAACGGTACATGGACACGTCTTCATTACAAGAACACTGTCAGATGACATGGGAAAGTAACCATGTGTGTCTACACACCATGTACTCATCCTACACATTGTGTATGTGGAGAATACATGTCGTGTGAGGATTTCCACATGGGTAAGAGACTGGGATAGCTGAACACACCATGTACCCCCCCCCCCGAGACATTCCATGTACTCCCAACAAGTGTACATGAGGATCTTCATTTTCCTAATTTAGACAAGTATAGGTTGACTGTGTTCCCTTGGTCCTTTCCTTGAGGGTACAGTGCGACATCACATCCACATCACTAGATTGTAACCCCCTCTAGAAGATGGGTCTCAGATAGAGTTGTGGTGTCCCTTCATGATACTGGAGTGAAATCCTCTATCCTTCCTAGTGGAATTTATGGAATCAACATGACCTCCCTGAGCAGGAAGTTGATACTCCATCTAGCATGCCTCATCAGTAATGTTTATAGATTCATTAGAATATGATTCCCTATGTAGCAGGTTAATCCAGATTGGCTTCATGGTGTCCACCAGTGGTCTTGGGCATGGCCCCCTATCTATGTATCATAGTCTTCATAGACCAACGTGTTCTCTTTGGGAAGGGACCAAATGAGTTTTACCTCTTCATTGAGTTTATTTGATGAGATAATAGCTCATGGAGTGAGTTCTCTCGGAATGATCATTTCTTTGAGAAAAATCCTATGGCTGGTAGTTGGTTATGAAAACCTGATGGAGTAGTGTCTCTCTGGAGTATATCTAGGTTATTTTTGTATTTCATATATCTGTGATACATTGTTATATCTTGTATTGAGCTTACTATACTTGGTGATTCATGTTTAGTGTTTTAGGGGTGTCTTAATGAGTATTTTTATACTCACCCATGCATAGGATTTTCCTGCATGTTTCATGTCTTATGTAGATGGAGGTCCTTTTGACGGTGTCCTGGGAGGATAGGTATTGGGTGGAGTATTTCTAGATCTATTCATACCAAGGTTTTATCATGAGTGTACCTTTGACTTAGTCCTTGTTCTTGGAGTAGGATTCACTCTTTAGAGTTTTAGTTGGACTTTTGTACAGACTCTCTTTGTCGTGGGATTATATTTAGACATGTTTACTTTTACCTTACTTCTTGTTGTACTCTAGTTGTGGGATCTTAGTTTTATGCATGAATTATTTCAGTTTTTTTTTACATTTGAGCATTGTGTTCCTTGGATACATGTTTGTGTGTAGGTACTTTTGGCTAATGCCTCCCATTTGTGGGATATGCCTACTCGACACTAGTCACCAGCCCCCCACCTATTGAAGGAGGGATTGGGGTAGTCACGGGTCAAACCTAGGTGGGTTGGGTCATGAAAGAGTGGTATCAGATGTGGTTGGATCTAATTTAGGACCGATAGTCTGTGAGATTGGTTTGGAGAGACAGTGTTATGTGTTTTGAGTTCAGATTCAGCCCAGGGACTCCAGTGTTGGTGAAACAGCCGATGTATCCAAAAACCAGGACCCTGATCACCTATTTTATGATTTGGTACACGATAACACTAGTTTTAGGGAAAAACAATGGTACATACATCATATATGAATGGTTTTGTTTTCCATGTCCTTATTGAGTCAGCTTCCCATATATACTCTTTTGACCATGGTGCATCTTTTTTTATTTTAGGATGCCTCCATGTAGAAAACCATCCAGGATTCAATTGTGTGGTCACGAGGATGATCTGACCAATTATGAGGCATCCATACAGGTTCATGTATCAGAGATAGGTGGTTTACAAGCTATACCACCACTAATCGAGTAGTCGCTACTACCACCACTACCAGCTGATGATGCATGTAGGTTGAGTGTGTTCCATGAGTTTCAGAGGTAGTGACCTCCTATGTTTTAGGGTGATCCAAACCCCCAAATGGATGAGGATTTTCTAGAGGTTGTAACCCATGTTTTCCCCCTTGTGAGGATGCCTACGAATCATATCGAAGTCCTTTATGTGAGTCTTCTTCAATGCTCTGCAGAGTGATGGTGGAGCTTGGTGACTCAGTCACATAATGATACCGCTCTATCCTAGATATAATTTGAGCATCTCTTTAGAGTAGAGTCCTATCTAGACACATTGTGATCAGTATGAATATAGGATCTTCTATATATGCAGTAGAGAAGTATGACTGTGGAAGAGTATTCAGTGAAGTTTATAGATCTCTCAAGCTACTTTTTGGATATAGTACATGACCAGTTCTTTAGATATTGGAACTCAGATTAGGTCTTGTGTTGGTACATCAAGGAATAAGTGGTATCCCTTATCATTTATACCTATGATAGAGTACATGAGAGAGACCTATTGGTAGAAAGTTTTATGGAAGAGTATACACCATTCATGGGAGCTACTAGTTGGAACCCAATAGCTAAGACCTCAGTAGAAAGTAGCTGACATCAGTCACAAGGATCCAAGCGGGTTAGGATCTTCATGTGGTGATCCTAGGACTTAGGGATAGTGGTGCAAGGATCTGAGGTGGCTCAAATCAGCAAAGGGATAGATGATGTTTCTCTTTTGACAGTTATGGACATCTGGGATGATATTTCTGGACCCATCATAAATATGATTGAGAGACGGTCGAGGGACTACCTAGAAAGAGACCGATATAGGAGCATGGTGGTCCGTAGGGTGAAAGATGTGGTAGAGGGGAAGGTAGGGTGGTAGGAGGTGGTTGGAGGTTTGACCTATTACCACCCCCAACCCCAGGTGGTCCACACTAGGTTTAGGGAGCTGGTGGTTAGGGAAGAGGCCAAATGCAGGCTATGGAGGCCTAGGACCCTGAGGATCCATGGATTATATGAGGTACAATTTGTGTCTTTTCCACCTTATCTGTAGGTTTTGATAGACACCTATACTAGTCATTATTTTCTTTCCATGAATCTTGTTCGAGACTCCGAGATTACATTTGAATCAATGACTTGACCCTTATGATTGGAGACTCCTAAGAGACGAGACTCAATGATCACACACAGGTGCTGACAGTGTGACCTGACTCTTGGAGGCAAGAGTTTAGGTTAGGATATCTTAATAGAAGTGTCAAGGACTTATGATTTCCTTCTTTTTATGGAATGGTTATCTACAGTTCATGCCCAGATTTATTGTTTTAGGTGTTGGGTCGGAAGAAAACGGGGAAAAGATGGCAAGAGGGGGGGGGGGGAATTGCCTTTTTAAAAAATGATGACAAATTAAAAATCAAAGTAAAGTGCAGCGGAAATAAAGAGGCAAGACACACAAAATTGATAACGGAGTTCGGCCAAAAACCCGGCCTACGTCTCCGCTCCCAACTCAACCGTTGAGAGATTCCTACCGCTTGCTTTTCAATGGTTTTAGCAAGAAACCCACTAGGCTTTGAGGTAGCACTAGGACCTATTACAGCTTGCTTTTGTGGTTTAGCAAGAACCCACTTGCTTTTGATGGTTTAGCAAGAACCCACTTGCTTTTGATGTTTTAGCAAGAACCCACTAGTCTTTTTACGGGTGAAGACTAGCTCACCGAGACACAAGCCTTTTAAAGGAAAAGCTTGAGAAAACCTCTTCACACCTTAGTGGTGGTGTGAGAACCCAAAGAAAGAGGGGATGAGAAAGGGGTTGGGGTTTGTAGGCACAAACCCAATTTTAAAGCTCAAAATAAATAAAACAATAAAACCCGTAATGGAGAAGCCTTGGGCGCCTTTGATTGATTGATGATGTTTGAGGGCCGCTTCCAAGCTTCTATGGAGGTGCTCTTGGATGTGGAAGTTGTTGGAGCACTTTGGGTTCCCTTGGAACAATCCGTCGGAGCTTCGCCAAAGATGTAAAAATGTGTCCGGTGGCTTGGATGATGATCTGGTGCTTCCTAGGCCTTTATTTATAGGCTAGGAACCTTCAAGTATCTGTTGGAGGGCTTTGGAGCCGTTGGAAAAGGCCTCGGAGCCGTTGGGAGGCTTTTGGAGTTGACTGGTCAAAGCCAACGGCTAGTTTGACCAGTGCTACCGGCTGGCCGGTGCCTTGACAGTGGCTGAGTCTTCTTTTCCAGGCACCACCGGCTGACCGGTGCCAGAGCCACCGGCTGGCCGGTGGTGAGGCAGTAGCAAACCCTGTTCAATCTGGGTGCCACCGGCTGGCCGGTGCTTGGCCACCGGTTGGCCGGTGAGATGGCAGTGGCTCAGCATCCTTCCCAGGGTCCCCCGGCCGACCGGTGGTGAAGCCACCGGTTGGCCGGTGGACTGATTTTCAGTCCACTTGTGTTCCTTTGCCACTTAAGCTTGCTTGGCCCAATTCCTTGGCCACCTGATTTGATTCCTATCAATCCAAAAACACTGAGGATTAGATAAATATGAGGGTGATTGTGATCATGAAAATAAAACCTTGAGGGGTTCGAGAGGTACAACAATCTCCCCCTATTTTGATGATCACAATCACCAAAACAATTAATGTAAAATGCTGAAATTGAAAGGAAATACTAAGCATGATGAAAATGATTCTCCCCCAATCAATCAAAAAATTTCTCCCCCTTTGTGATTATCAAAATAGAATGGGGCATAAAACTTGATTGAGGGATTCGATGAAAACGAGATTTTAAAACAATTGAAAATGATACTAATTGTTGGTAATTTTGAAATGAAAAATTGAATTGAAAAATTTGAATAACAGTTTGAATTGAAAGTTTTGAATCAAAAACCAATTGAAATTCGAAATTTGAGACCAAATGAAATTTTTGAAATTGAGAGTTTTGAAAAATCGATACCAACTGTTGGATATTTAAAAAAGAAAATTTAATAGAAAATTTGAATTTCAAAGCCAAGTGTTGAGTTTGAAATGAAAACTTTGAATACACAAAAAGGCTTAAAAAATCCTAACTCCCCCTAAATAAAAACAAAGAATCACTGGGGAGTGGTTTTTGAAACCGAAACAAATTTAGGCCCAGAGAGACTTGCCAAAAGGGATTTTTCAATCCAAATTTGTTTCATGGCGGGTCTTCTCCTATAAAATTCATCGGAATAGAAAATCGATTTGGGTTGGCCGTACCGGGCGTTTTTACAATTACATTCATAAATGAGATGCCCGGGTTTTTTGCAATAGTTACAAAATTTAAAGCTAGAGCTCCCCCTTACAAAAATAGTGGGTGCATGGGAGGAGGAGGCTTGGTTGGTATAGCCAAGTCCATTGGTGGTTCGGGAAACCCTTTGGGAACCAAGTATATTGTTCAAATTTTGTTCCCCTTGGGTGAACTTGGCTAGGGTTTCTCTTAGATCTTTGATGGTTGATTCCATGGAATCAACATTTGGAAAATTTTGGATTTTAAGGGACAACTCTTCCTTCTCTTTAAGAAGTTGTTCTTTTTCGGAAGAGAGTTTTTTGAAAGACTTTTTCAAAGAGACAAATTTTGAAGAAAGCTCATGAAAACCATTTTCAAGTTGGTCTCTAGCATGTTGGAGTTCTTCATACGACAAATGATTGAAAGAATTTGAAGAACAAGAGGAGGAGTCGGAAGATGTTACCTCATGGAATGCCATTAGGCATCTTGTACCTTGGTCGCTCGAGGAGGAGGAGGAGGAGGATGATGAGGTGTCACTCCATGTGGCCTTGAGGACCTTTTTCTTTCCTTTTTCGTTGGCCCGTTTTTTGTTGAGTGGGCAATCGGGCTTGTAATGGCCCTTTTCGCCGCACCCGTAGCATTTTACCTTTGGCTCGATTCTTGCGGTGGGTTCTTGCTTTCGCGCCTTGCGAGATTTCTTCTTCTTCTTGTGCTTCTTCATAAACTTGTGCATTTGGCGGGCGAGATTCTCCATTTCCGAGTCGCCGCTTGAAGATGAAGTAGATGAGGAAGATGAGGATGAGGAGGAGCTTACTTCTTTTTGAACCTTGAGGGCGATGTTCTTTGGAGTTTTGATAGGGGTGCCCTCCTTTTGTGCTTGCCTCCTCATCGTGATCTCATAAGTCATGAGAGATCCGATGAGCTCCTCTACCGGCATATTTTTGATGTCTTTTGCTTCTTGAATCGCCGTGACCTTCGGTGCCCATTTGCTTGGTAGGATCCATAGGATCTTCTTCACCATAGTTTCAGCTGAAACATCATCACCAAGGGACTTTCTCCCATTGCACACGTCAGTAAATCGTGTAAACATTTCAGAAATAGACTCATTTGGATGCATTGAAAAAGATTCAAAATCCTGTCTATACATATCTAATCTAGTATCCTTGACATTATTAGTGCCTTCATGGGTCACTTCTAAAAGCTTCCAAATTTCATGTGAGGAGGTGCAAGTGGACACTCGATTGAATTCATTTCGGTCAAGGCCGCAATGAAGAGCATTCATGGCTTTGCCATCTAGCTCAAAATTTCTAATGTCGGCTTGGGTCCATTTGGATTCGTCGGGGGTAGACAAAGTGTAACCATGCATGACAATTTTATAAATGGGATAACCTATACTTCTAAGAAAAGTAGTCATGCGGGTTTTCCAATAATTATAGTCGGACCCATCAAAAAATGGAGCCCGACCCAAAGAGTAGCCCTCGGGGGCGAAAGAAGTTGATGCCATCTTAATGGATCTTAAAATTTGTAACCGGTTAGGGTATTACACAAATTTCCCTCTGATACCAATTGTTGGGTCGGAAGAAAACGGGGAAAATATGGCAAGAGGAGGGGGAATTGCCTTTTTAAAAAATGATGACAAATTAAAAATCAAAGTAAAGTGCAGCGGAAATAAAGAGGCAAGACACACAAAATTGATAACGGAGTTCGGCCAAAAACCCGGCCTACGTCTCCGCTCCCAACTCAACCGTTGAGAGATTCCTACCGCTTGCTTTTCAATGGTTTTAGCAAGAAACCCACTAGGCTTTGAGGTAGCACTAGGACCTATTACAGCTTGCTTTTGTGGTTTAGCAAGAACCCACTTGCTTTTGATGGTTTAGCAAGAACCCACTTGCTTTTGATGGTTTAGCAAGAACCCACTAGTCTTTTTACGGGTGAAGACTTGCTCACCGAGACACAAGCCTTTTAAAGGAAAAGCTTGAGAAAACCTCTTCACACCTTAGTGGTGGTGTGAGAACCCAAAGAAAGAGGGGATGAGAAAGGGGTTGGGGTTTGTAGGCACAAACCCAATTTTAAAGCTCAAAATAAATAAAACAATAAAACCCGTAATGGAGAAGCCTTGGGCGCCTTTGATTGATTGATGATGTTTGAGGGCCGCTTCCAAGCTTCTATGGAGGTGCTCTTGGATGTGGAAGTTGTTGGAGCACTTTGGGTTCCCTTGGAACAATCCGTCGGAGCTTCGCCAAAGATGTAAAAATGTGTCCGGTGGCTTGGATGATTATCCGGTGCTTCCTAGGCCTTTATTTATAGGCTAGGAACCTTCAAGTATCCGTTGGAGGGCTTTGGAGCCGTTGGAAAAGGCCTCGGAGCCGTTGGGAGGCTTTTGGAGTTGACTGGTCAAAGCCAACGGCTAGTTTGACCAGTGCTACCGGCTGGCCGGTGCAGGGCCACCGGCTGGCCGGTGCCTTGACAGTGGCTGAGTCTTCTTTTCCAGGCACCACCGGCTGACCGGTGCCAGAGCCACCGGCTGGCCGGTGGTGAGGCAGTAGCAAACCCTGTTCAATCTGGGTGCCACCGGCTGGCCGGTGCTTGGCCACCGGTTGGCCGGTGAGATGGCAGTGGCTCAGCATCCTTCCCAGGGTCCACCGGCCGACCGGTGGTGAAGCCACCGGTTGGCCGGTGGACTGATTTTCAGTCCACTTGTGTTCCTTTGCCACTTAAGCTTGCTTGTCCCAATTCCTTGGCCACCTGATTTGATTCCTATCAATCCAAAAACACTTGAAAGAGGATTAGATAAATATGAGGGTGATTGTGATCATGAAAATAAAACCTTGAGGGGTTCGAGAGGTACAACATTAGGTGAATAGTGTCGTGTGTCCACAGTGATGGGACCAAGTTTTCCTTTGTTGTTGAAAAGGAAATACAATCACTTTAGGACAGACTCCTGCATAGTAGGGTGAAACCGACTACTCATCGGTTCTCTAGTCCAACCCTCAGTGTAAAGGATGTTATGAGTCCTTAGTTTCTTGTAGTGGTGGCAAAGTATGAGTACACATTTCTTGAAGATTTTTTAGGTTTACCTCTCCACAGGAAGATAGACTTATGCATTGATCTACTCCCGGGATGACATTGATATCTACACCTTCATATCATATGGATCCCGTAGATCTTCCTGATATGTGGTTATAGTTGGAGAAATTTTAGAAGAAGGAATTTTTGAGACCTAGTGTTTCACCCTGGGTAGCCCCAGTATTGTTTTCCATGAATGCAGACGAGAGTTTGAGGTTATGTGTGGATTTCTTATGCTTGAACCAGGTGACCATGACGAAAAAGTATCAATTAACAAGGATCAATGAACTCTTTGATTAGTTTAAATGGGAATGATGGTTCTCAAAGGATCACCTCATATCAGGCTATCACCAACTATGAGTATGGGATGAGGATATATCAAATATGACCTTTAGATGTTGTTATTATTACTATGAGTAGATTCTGATTCTGTTTGGCATAATGAATTCCCCAGCAGTGTTCATGGGACTCATGAACCAAATATTTACACCTTTCTTAGACCGGTTCATGGTAGTCTTCATTAATGAAATCTTATTGTATTCGACGTTCAAGGAGGAGCACGCGAGACACATGGGGAAAGTCTTGTACACACTCCAAGAGAACCAAATTTAAAAGAAGCTCTCAAAGTACAAATTTTGGATTTGAGAGGTCTATTTTCTAGGACACATCATCTCAGAGTCTGGAGTTACAGTGGATCTAGAGAAGGTTGAGGCAGTGATTACTTGGTAGCCACCCAAGATTGTTGCTGAGGTGTGGAGTTTCCTTGGATTGGAAGGGTAGTATTAGAGGTTTGTACCTAAATTATCTAGAGTGGAAGCACCCTTGAAAGATTTGACACAAAAGGTGATTCCTTTATTGTGTATGGAAAGTGACAGTATTGCATTTAAGAGATGATGCAAAGTTTGAAGAGTGCTCCCATATTGAGGTTACTGGAGGAAGGAGTTGAGTATGTGGTATCCTGCGATGCATAATGAACTGAGCTTGGTTGTGTCTTGATATAGAGGAATGTCATGATTGCCTATGGTTCACACCAGTTGAGACCACATGAGGAGAATCATACAACCCATGATCTTTATTTAGTAGTGGTAGTCTTCTCTTTGAAGATGTAGAGACACTATCTGATGGGCCAACGATTATTCTTATACTCTAACCACAAGTGTCTCAAGTATATATTATCTTAGAAGGATCTAAACTTGAGATAGAAATTATGGATAGAGTTATTCCAGGATTATGACATTATGATTTTATATACTCTTGGGAAGGGGAACATGGTGGAAAATGCTCTTAATAAGATATCTAGTTCACAGTTGCTGAACATGGCATCAGAGCAGTTTTCCTTATTGTTGTAATCCTTTGTGGATTGAGATGGAGCATCTTACCTTCATTCGATGGTTGTCACCCCTCCACTCTTACAGCAAGTCAAGGAGGCACATCCTGTGGATACCTAATATGAGACCGTACATGCTCAAATATCCACAGGGAATGCTCCTGATGGATATTGAAAAGGTGTGGAGCACATCATTCTTTTCATAGGATGCATAGTAGTACTAGTGACGTTGTGGGAGGAGGTTCTAATGAAGTTTCATACATCCCCTTTGGTGGTATATCCAGGCGTGGAGACAATGTATAAGGATATATAACATCATTTTTGGTGGCTAGGGATGGATGAAAGAGTTACAGAGTTTGTTTCACGATGCCTTACTTGTTAGCAAGTGAGGGGTGAGAACCTGGTTCTAGTGGGTTTAGCTCATCCCCATGAGGTTATATAAAGGAAGTGGTTTGGGATATCTATAGGCTTTTTTATGGGCTTACCACATACATTCCATCTGGGTGATTATTGACCAACTCACTAAGTTAGCCCACTTCCTAGCTATCCGAGAGAAGAGTTCAGTAGAGAGATTGAGACGTCTCTATGTTCAGGAGATAATTAAACTACATGGATTCCCATCAACAATTTTTTCTGATCATGATGATCTATTTAAATCCTTTTTTTTAATGGATTACAAGAGTTTTTTGGGACCCACTTATTATTTAGAACAACATTTCACCCACAAACGGACAACCAGATTGAGCAGACCATTCAGGTTTTGGATGACATGTTGTGGGCTTGCATGTTGGAATTTGACCATAGTTGGGAGGATCATATAACCCTGGTAGATTTTTCATTCAAAAAAACTACCATTCTACCATTTTTATGGAATAATTAGAGGCTTTGTATGGGTGACCTTTTAGTTCACCACTTTGTTGGGCTAACCCAGGAGATTCAGCACTCATGGGCCCAAAGTTGGTGCGAGCTACTATAGAAAAGGTGAAGATCATCCATGAGTGGATGAAGAGTTCAAAGATCCATCATAATTTTTATACTGATAGGAAATGGAGGAATTTGGAGTTTGGGGAAGGAGACCATGTGTTCCTTCAGGTTTCACCTTGATGGGGATTACATAGATTTGGCCAGGGTGGCAAGCTATCTCCATGTTTCACTGGCCCTTTCCAGATACTATGTGTAGTTGGAAAGGTGGAATACCACTTGGATCTATCTATGAAGTTAGATTGGGTACATGACATCTTCCACATGTTGCAATTGAGGTGGTATGTCCATGACCCATCGCACGTCATTGACTGGGGTGATCTGGACATCGAGGATGGAGCAATTTTTGCTGAGTACCCAGTGGAGATCGAGGATCAGTAGGATAGGATACTTCGTGGGTAATTTATTCTTTTAGTGTGTGTTTAGTGGTAGCACAAGGATATCTAGGAGAGAAAATGGGAGTGGGAGGCTCAGATTCATACTCAGTATCCTCATCTGTTTGAGTAGACCTTGTTTTGGAATTTGGGGACGTAAACCCCCATGTTGGGGATAATGTAACGTCTTATATTTTCCATGTATTATTTTTAGATATTATATAGTTTATTTTAAATACTAGGCATTGAGATAGTGTGTGATTCAAAGACCCGGTGTTCCCAAAACAAATGTTTCAAAAATATTCAAATATTAATTTCACACACACATAGTTTTCCTAAAAAAATTGAATAACTCATAAACGAGTGGCTAGATCATAATTTTAAGGGAACCATTTAATTTAGAATAGTGGATTTACCTTAGGTGATACCTAACACTGTTCAGCGTAAGTCTTTTGTGAAAAATCAGTCGCGGGCGTAAAATAAAGAAAATAATTTAATTATTTTTTTGACGCAACAACGCACCGACTTGTTTCTTTAAATGTATCCTTGTGTCATGATTCTAGGGTTATCCACATAACCTTGGGAATTATAGAGGACCATGTAGATATAGATCTGGGAATCGTTTCCTACGAACAACGACAGATCAAGGATCGACGATCGACACACATTGATTTTGAAGGCTCTCATCAACGGTGACAACAAAATTATTCTTCTTCAACGATCGATCCAAACTCTAGGTTGAGTGTTTTTTTGTAAATTTAATCATTTTATTAACCTGATATGAATTCAGGTCAATTTAATTAATAATAATTTATATGTTCATCATTGATAGATTTAATTGGATAGAATTTTTAAATTTTGGGTTCATTGATTTCCCCTCTTTGATTATCCTTCTACGATAACGAATAGAGGATAAAAGAAAAATGGCCAAGGATTATTCCTTACTTTTGTGGTTTTTGGATTTTCCCCCAATTTTATTTGTACGATCATTTTTGGAAATCCCTTGGTCAATAGTTTGAGAGATACCTGGTTCTGAATCGTTGTGCAACCATTCTTCGCCACAATGGATAGTACCCGTAGTTACAGAATTCTATGGTGGTTGTAGATCAAGGATCGATGGTGATGATTGATTAATTAAGTAATAATGATAACATATCTATGGTTATACACCCATCTCGAGTAGTGCACGACAAATTGACATCGATGGTGAGTTCTAGATGCGTTTCAAGGCCGGATTCCGGCGAGCTCTTGATAGCATGGCATGATCAATGTGGATCTAGGATCTATAAAGTAGTTATTGGAAGAGATCAATATGCACATGAATTGCAAGGAATAATGGAGGAAGAACTATGGATTTGGAAAATATAGAGTAGCATGGCATGTAACTCAGTACTACACGTCATGTGGGGCCCCTTCAGTGGCGGCTAGGGTTTTAGGAAGGAGATGATGATCGCATGATGTGTGACCCCTATCACATGGCGTGTGACACTCACCAAATGACTCGAAATGTACTCCGAAGAGTAAAAAGACATGGTTAATAGTACACAACCATATGGAACGTCGTGTACTTAGACACAGGCATGACTTGGCATACACATATCGATACACATACAAAACTTTGGTATATAGACAAAATTAGGAAGCACGGGTAGGGAACCTTGTTTCTATACATGTCGTGTACTCATCCTACACACCGTGCATATGGAGACTACATGTCATGTGAGGATTTGGACAAGATAAATATATTGGGATATATGAACATGTTGTATACCCCCTGGGAAATGTTGTGTAATCCCAACAATAGTGATTTGGGCTCTTTGTTTTCCTATTTTGAACTAGTATAGGTTGAGTTTGTTCCCTTGGTCCTTTCCTTGAGGGTACAGTGCGAAATTACATCCACATCAATGGATTATAATCCCCTCTAGAGGAAGAGTATCAGATAGAGTTTTAGTGTCCCTCCCTGAGACTAGAGTGTGATCCTCTATCATCCCTAGTGGAGTTTGTGGAATCACCGTGACCTCCTTGAGTAGAACATTGATCCTCTATCTAGTGGTCCACAAGTAGTAGGGTTTGTGGAAACATGAGCATATGATCCCCTATATAGCAGGTTGATCCAGATTGGGTTTGTGGTGTGACCCAAAGGTCTTGGGTGTGACCCCCTATCTGTGAATCATAGTCTTCCAAGACCAACACGTTCTCTTTAGGTGGGGCCCAAATGAGATAGACCTCTTCGTTGAGTGTCTCCGATGATATCATGGCTCATGGAGTGAGTTCTCCCAGAATAAGCATTGCATCGAGAAGAATACTATGGTTGGAAGTTGATTATGACCACCGAATGGTGTGGTGTCTCTCCAAAGTATATTGGGATTATTTTGTAATACTTGTATATGTGATACATTATTATATCTTGAATTGAGATGACTATACTTGGTGATTCATGTTTAGTTTTTTGGGGTGTCCTACTACGTATTGTTATACTCACCCCTACACAGGCTTTGCTCGCATGTGTCATGTCTTGTATAGATGAAGGCCATTTTAACAGTGTCCTGGGAGGATAGGGAGTGGGTGGAGCTTAGCTGGAACTATGAAAACCGAGGTGTTTACCAGGACTGTACCTTTGACTTAGTACTCTCCCTTGGAGTAGGTTGGACTCTTTACTATTTTAGTTGTACTTGTGAACATACTCTCTTTATGGTGGTCTTGTATTTGGCCCTATTTACTTTAACCATACATCCTATTGTACTATAGTTGTGGGATCTTAGTTTTATATATTCATTCTTTTAGTTGTTTTACATTTCATCATTCCATGTCTTAGAGATGTGTGCCTGTGTATAGGTGATTTAGGATAATTTCTTATATTTTTGGGATATTTCTACTTAGAAATGGTCTCTAGCCCCTAGGATATTGGAGGCAGGCTTGGGGTAGTCATGGGTTGGACCCCGACATATTGGGTTGTGATATAAAATTAATCTACAGACAGTACCATTATATAGTGGATGCAGAAATATCTACACTATAATGGTAAATATAAATCATGTATATCTAACTGTATACACAATATGACAATCAAAAGTACTGCTCAAGTTGGGTCTAGGGCACCCATTATTATAACACTCCCACTTGCACTAACGCCAACTCACAAACAAACCTTGTTAGCTCCCGCATGATAAAGATCATGTTTCTACTATGTAAAAACTTTAGTTGCTGGTTCTTCCATGATTTATCCCCATGGTTATTCTGTCACGACCCGCCCTCGGGGTCCGTTCCGTGACTACCCCAAGCCCGCCTTCCATAGGCCAGGGGCTGGCGACTAGCACCAAGGAATAAATCCTGATAAACAGGGAAGGCATTGCCTTTGTAAAGTAAACAAGCACCACAGAGTAAACAAGTGGAAAAGTAAACACTAAGTAAAAATTGTAACAAGCTGTGCTGAAAGTAAAAGGGGCTGGAAATACAAGCCCAACTATAAAGTACAATTGAAGGGAAAAACAGCAACTAAAAAGAAAAGTCGCAGCGTTGAGCCATCCTCTGGAAGTCCCACGTGAAGGGTGAGCACATATAGCCTCCACAGCTCCTTGGTCCAGCCGTTCTCTCCGAGTACGTCCCGCCCAGTGGTCCACCTCCAGGTACCATCCTGCTCCGCAAGCCTCCACCACGATCAGCGTTGTCCGTCGTCTGCAACCAACACAACGAAGTGCGGGCATAGCTCGTGCAGGGGTGAGTATAAGCTACTCAGTAGGGACCCCGAGACCCCCGAAGGTCTCCCGAAATCCATAAAGGATAAACCACAAAGGAAATATTACAATCACGAAGTAACATCCGACACTGCTTAGGTATATGCCCATACATATACCTAAGTCATCAATTCCCGTTCGACTCCAACACCCGAGCCCAAGCACGACCCAGTCCACACAGGAAAGAAAAATGTAAACCCACACAACATAGCACATCACAACCCATGAAGGAGAGAAAATGTAATCCACATAGGATAGCTCAACACAATCCACAAAGGAGAGTAAACAGTAAATCCACACAGGATAGCTCAGCACAATCCACAAAGGAGAGTAACACAGGATTCAGCTCAAACAGGTATACTTCTTCGGATGACGATAAAGATGATCACTGATCCATCTATGTTGTCGGACCCACAAAGGATCGATAGGTAACTAACCCCCGCAAAGACCCACACAGGATCGGGGCCACACAGGCCCTGTAGGCGCTGGCTCACACAGAACCGCTGAGCGCTGACCCACACAGGATCAGATCCACACAGGATCTATAGCAATGATCCACGTAGGATCGCTGAGTGCAGTAGTCATTGCAGTCCACTGAGGATCTCTGCACAGTCGTCGTCGCAGTCCACTGAGGATCTCTGCACAGTCTTCGTCGTCGATGTCGCAGTAGCAATCGCAGCCAACTCTAGGGTTCCCGCACACAACAAGATCGTTCGGGAGGGTCCGCTCCACGATCCGAGAGGTTGATACATCAACTGACGAAAAGTCCGAAGTTGATGTATCCAAAAGTTCCGTATTGTCAACAGGAACTCAACGTTGCAGACGACGCGTTAATCGGACGCCCGGTCTGGGAGTTATTGGCTTTTTCGTCCCAAGGGCCCGGTTGGTTTTTAAGGAAAAACCTACCCAACCGTACTCCACCTGCGTCCGAACCTCGGGCGGAGTGAGCCAAAAGATCCGTCTCACTTAGAGAAATTCAACGAAGTCTACGACACGTCGATCGGACATCCGAAGTTCAAGATATGCGTGTTTCCGCTCCGAGGGCCCGGTTGGTTTCGTGTACGAACCAACCCGGCCGAACCCAAAGTATCCTGAAACCTTGAGTGTAATATACTGAAACGACCGTCTCGATCCAAGGATCGTGTTTCCGTTGACGGAACGTCCTTCGGAGGCCTGTAGCTCAAGTTACGGGCAAAATACCGAAAACGGTCCGAAGATGGGGGGTCTGGGCCCGGGCCGACCCGGCCCGACCCCCCTGGGTCGGCCGAACCGGGTCGACCCTACCCGGTCCAACCCGGCTGGACCCGGTTCGGTCCGGCCAGGGCACGGCCCGGCTCGGCCGGCCGGACCGGCTCGGCTCGGCCGCGCGGCCGCGCAACGCGGGAGGCCTGGTGCCCCCGCGTGACAACCCCGCGGCCCCCACAGGGGGTCGCCCTGGTCAACGGACGCGGCAAAGACGCGTCCGGTGTGCGCCAGACCCGCGCAGTCGTGGGTCCGCTGGCGCCGCTGCCACCGGTGGCTTCCGCGGGCCACCAGAGTCGCTCCGGTGGTACGATTCCATTCTCGTCTGCGTCGCTGCTCCTCCCGGGTCCTGTTCTTCACTGCGGAAACAAAGGATCATCCCTCCGGCACGTTTTATCGTCACCCGCCAAATCCGCACAACAACGAAGAACTGTGGAGGGTTGTCGGGCCGTGTTCGTTTGGCCCGCACCCTCCGCGTTAGGAAATAACAATTGGGAGGATTAATCAACACATAGAAAACATAACCAATAACAATTTTATTAAATTAAAATTGTTCTTACGAACTGGGTTCTTCATTTTGGACGGAAACATCCACGGAGTATAAAACATTCAAATAAAACCCCTACCTCGTCAAGTCGTCGTGCGCGCGTTCTTCGCGGATTTGATCGTCGCAGAAGGAGGGGATCGTCGCGTCATCGCGGTATCCGGCGTTGCGTCAACAAACTCCGAGGACCAAGAAACAAAAGATTTAATTTTAAATAATTAAATCCGTGTGTTGTTATAAACCACAATGAAGTTTTAAAAGAAACCCGAAATCTCTTACCTCAAGCAGTTGGTGATCGGAGATCGGGGCGGGGAAGAACGTCTCGGATGAAGAGTCATCAATCTCCGAGGGTGACGGCGTTCTTCGTGTTCTTCACGTTCTTCACGTTTTTCGTGAAGGAGGATGAAGGCAAAAAACTTGTCAAAACCTCTCAAGGAGCATTTTTCCAGAAGTCGTACGTTGGTCTTATTTTATTATTATGCCAACGGATTTCAAACAGGTTAACAAACGAATAAATTAATTCATATAATTAATTCAACGAAGAAAACCGCCCAATTAATTGGTGTGTTAAGAAATAAAGAAAACGCGTCAGTTGACTTTCATAATGACGGGTTTTCTCGGGTGCATTACTTAGCGGAAAAGAAACAGTGGGGCTCGTACGGGCCCCACCTCAGAAATATCCTACCAAGGGAATATGATATTTTTGTATAGCACCTTATCTGTATCAACTCCGCTTAAGTAGCTTTAAGTGGCTTTCAAGTGGCTTTAAATGAAATTGAAATAAATTTTTTCGTAAAAATTATTTTATTTCTTAACTTTAAGCTCAAAAATAAAAAACCACACCCAAGAAAACGCAACTCCATAAGAGGAATTTCTAAGCAAATACCGGCGCTGCGATTCCATCGGTGCCCTCAGAATTCGATTCCGACCACCGGTTCAAAAGTTAGAAAACCCCGCTCGTTTGTTCACTGAATGTACCCGAGCCAAACTTCGGAAAATGATTTCAGGCACACCGGGACTCGGAATCAGGTGCCGTCCGAAACTGTGTTCTTGTAAAATTCAAAAGAAAATTAAGAAAAAAAATTTCCTTGAAATTTATGGGTCTTTACATTACTCCCACCTCAGGGCTTTACGTCCCCGTAAAGATACATCATAAACTAGGGAAACAAATGTGGGTACTGAGCACGTATCTGAGCCTCCCGCTCCCAAGTTCTCTCCTGGAGGTTCCCATGCTGCCATCTGATGCGCACTAAAGGAATCGATCGTCCACGTAGGACCCTCCCCTGTCGATCCTCGATCTCCACCAGGACCTCCACAAAAGTCTCCCCATCATCAACGTCCAGATCCCCATAGTTAATGATATGTGTCAGGTCATGAACGTACCTCCTCAGCTGAGATACGTGGAAGACGCCGTGCACTCGGTGCAACTGAGGTGGTAGAGCCAGGCGATAAGCCACCTCGCCAATCCTGCTGAGGACCTGGAAGGGTCCGATGAAGCGTGTAGATAACTTGTCGCCTTGGCCAAATCTTTGTAATCCACGTCGAGGTGAGACACACAAAAAGACGTGGTCTCCATCCTCGAACTCTAGTGGCATCCGCCTCCTATCAGCATAAGACTTCTGCCGGCTCTGAGCTGTCCTCATCCGCTCCTAGATGACCTGGAACTTCTCTGTCGTGGCCCGGACCATCTCTGATCCCACAAGTGCTGACTCCCCAGGGTCTGTCCAGCACAAAGGAGATCTGCAAGGTCGGCCGTACAACACCTCATATGGTGACATCCCGATGGTGGAGTGGTAGTTGTTGTTGTACGCAAACTCCACCAAGGGTAGGTGGTCCTCCCAGCTGCGACCAAAGTCGAGGACACATGCGCGGAGCATGTCCTCGAGAGTCTGAATGGTCCTCTCCATTTGACCATCCGTCTGAGGGTGAAAGGCGGTGCTCAGACGTAGCCGCCTCCCGAACGCCTCCTGCAACCCCCTCCAAAGCCGGTAAGTAAAGCGAGCATCTCGATCGGGGACGATAGATGATGGAACTCCATGAAGTCGTACAATCTCCTGAATGTAGATACGCCCCATGCTCTTCACTGAGCCCTGCTCTCTGATGGGTAACAAGTGTGTCGACTTGGTGAGTCGGTCAACAATCACCCAAATGGAGTTGTGACCTCTGGAAGTGCGTGGAAGTCCAGTCAAGAAGTCCATAGATATCCCATCCCACTTCCACTCCGGGACCTCCAAGGGCTGTACCAAGCCTGCTGGTACCTGATGCTCTGCCTTCACCTGCTGGCAGGTGAGGCATCGAGAAACGAACTCTGCCATAGCCTTCTTCATGCCCGGCCACCAGTGCTGTTGTCTGAGGTCCTGGTACATCTTCGCCACTCCAGGATGTACCGCCGAAGGAGAAGTGTGAAACTCTCTCAGCACCTCCTCCCGTAAAGCAACTGGTACCAAGGTACGTCCTCTGAAAAGGACGTTGTGCTCTGCTCCAAGGGAGCAACCATCAGGTGCCTGTTTCGAGGATATCTGTGCACGTCGTGTCTCACAGTCAGTGTCCCCACGATGTGCCTCTCTGACCCGCTGTAGAAGTGGAGGAGAGACTGTGAGAGACTGAAGGAAGGTTGCTCCGTCCCTATCCACGAAAGATATCTGCAAGGCGGATAGCTGCTCTGTCGCCTCCTCAAGTAGCTGAATGACCGTTCTCCTGCTGAGGGCATCGGATACTACGTTCCCCTTCCCAGGAGTATAGACTATTTCAAAGACATAGTCCTGGAGGAACTCGAGCCATCACTACTGTCTCAGGTTCAGGTCTTTCTGAGAGAAGATGTACCTGAGACTCTGGTGGTCAGAAAAGACTGTAAAGCACTCGCCCATCAGATAGTGCCGCCAAGTCTTCAGTGCGAAGACCACTGCTACTAACTCCAAGTCATGTGTGGCGTAGTTCTGCTCATGCGGCCTCAAATGACGTGATCCATAGGCAATCACGACCCGCTCCTGCATCAGGACACACCCGAGTCTGGTCCCTGATGCATCGAAGTAGACTACGTATCCAACTCCCTTCTCAGGCAACCTCAAGATAGGTGCGCTGGTCCATCTCTGTCTCAGCTTCTGGAAGCTCTGCTGACATCTGTCTGACCACATAAAGGGTTTCCCCTTCTTCGTCAAAGTTGAGTGTGGCACCACAATTCTGGAGACGTCCAGCACAAATCTCTGATAGTATCCAGCTAGTCCCAAAAAACTCCGCACCTCCGTCACGCTTCTGGGTGTCTCTCAAGCTAGCACTGCCTCGATCTTCGCAGGATCCACTGCAACTCCTGCCTCAGAAATGACGTTCCCCAAGAAGTGGACCTCACGTAACCAGAACTGGCACTTTGAGAGCTTTCCATAAAGCTGGTGCTCTCAGAGTGTGTCTAGTACAACCCGCAAGTGGTAGGCATGCTCCTCCTCCGTGGTGGAGTATACCAAAATGTCGTCGATGAAGACCACGACAAATCGATCGAGGTATGGCTGGAATGTAACACCCCAATATTTTATGAAAATTATTCTTTTTAATTTCATTAATGTCTTGTGTTGTACGCTACACCAAAAGGAGATTTCACAACACGCATCCTTGACTTTCCTTTCATTACACGCAATCGCGACCTTCCTTGATAGCGTGTGTAGTACGCAATACCGAGTTTCACTAAACAACGATATGCTATTAAAATATTATTAAAACTAGCCATTATGAATAGTAATAACCACTTTTTGAAATTTTGTAAATTTTATTTTTCAAAATGAACTTCATTTTTGGATTCGGAATATCGAAATTAGCTTAGGGTGAAATTTTGGTAATTTTCGGATAACTTTCATATTTTGATGAATAATGGAAATTACTAAATTTTAATTAAAAACAACTTTTTCAATCGAAAGAATTAATAGTGATAAATTATTAATTTTAGTGGTATTAAAGTATATTTAGAATATATTTTTACAATTTAATACAATGATGGTCATTGGATGTAATTTCACATTTAAACCACTTATAAACAAGTTTCAATCTTTAGATAGTTATTATGTCTTCAAAACACGCTATTTGTTTTGACGACGGGAATTAATTTTAAAATTAGTTAATGCAACTGATATGTTTTGAATTTGGTAAAATAGACATCATTTTTTAGTTCATAATATCAAATATAGCTTAGGCCTAATTTTTTGTATTTTTCTGAAAACTTTCAATTTTTGATGAATAGTGAAACCACTAAGTGGTAGTTAAAAAAAACTGAATTTTTCATAAAACTTAATTTTACCGCTTCTGTGAGTGGAATTTCGAAAATCCGAGAGACACGGTTAATATAAAGGACTAAAATGTGGTTCAATGAGATGAAAATAATTTTTGATGAATAGTAGCTTTTGACTTTTTTTAACCACAGTTAAAAAAAATAGGGTAATTAAGGGTAAAAAATGATACTATTATTACACTAACACATGTCCTAATTCTATTGGATAAGTGTAATTCGACCAAAAACAAACTTAGTAATAAAATATGACCATTTAGGCCCACATGGATTAGATTAGGACATTTATTATTAATTTATTTAGAGAAGGGTTAAAAGAGTTAAAATCAAAGTTTATTTACTAAAACATTTTTAATATGGGGTTATACATAAGATAAATTAGACTATAAATATTCATTAGAAAGATAAAAATCTTTCCTAGATAATGGTTTTTTATTTGTAATTTTTAGACATTAAATAATTTAATTTATTTATGACACAACGATGATGCAGTAATTATCTTATTAATGAAATATTGACATAATTGATGTTATAAATACCCAAATAAATATAATTTGAGACTTATTATGAATTCCAATAATTTTATAGGTTAATATGACATGTTATTATTGATTTAATTAAGTTTTTTTGGAACTTATCATTCTATCATGATTTTCACAAAAATCAATTATTAAATAGTGTCAAAATTGACATAAAATAGTTTTTAAAACAAATATTATATTATTAATTGTTATTTTATTCCTAAAAATCTAAGGTTCGGCCAAATGACTTAGATAATATTATATATATTAATAATAAAGAATTTGGGGTTCGTTTGGCTTCTTATAGTAAGTTTATTAACCTTAGAGTGTAAGAACACAAGAAGACACGGTAAAAGTAAAATTATTTAACTTAATGTTAAATCTAAATGATAATGTTAAAATAGGAACCTAAACTTGTCTAAATTCTATTGGAAGAGATTATTTCGACCCATCCCCACCTTATCCTAGAAATAAATCAATTTGGAGCTATTTAAAACCGAACTTGACTTTATAATATAATAATATTTTTTGTTATTCCAAAGGTGCCCCTCTCCTCCCTTAAAAAAGGGCACCTCTTCCCTCTCTTCCTCACACAACATTGAGCCTTAAATCTCGGCCAACCCCTGTAAAATTCTCTTCTCCACTTACCTAGTAACATCCTAGAGGTTCTGTTCTTCCTCAAAGACCAATTTTAGTGCCCTAAGAGGAGGTCTCAAAAAGGCGCTTCAAAGAAGAGGTAATTTCCGTTACCGATTCTTTCACCTTTATTTCTTCTTCCACATCTTCTTCTTAGGTTGTTTCATTATGAAGTAATAACATCAGTATCACTCATATAATGATATGTTATTATAAGTATGAAACAATCCTAATTCACCATCTATCCATCCTACGGAAAATGAAATCACCGCGCGTGCGTACGTACGGAATACCGTCTCCACGCCGTGGTGTAATCTGTTTTTACACCAACACCTTACATGGATGGGTATTATGGTGTAAATAATAACTATACATAGTTATTATAACATCATAATGATTCCGATATATTGTATCATCCACTCCAATTCAATTCAATAATTATGGAAATGATATCATCGCTCGTGCGTACGTACGGACTACCGTCTCCACGACGCGATGAGATTCATTCTCCATGTTAATCATTTAAGAATGATTATAAAGTATATATAAGAAATAATAATGAAATATATGACATTATAAAGCTACTGGATTTATGTGTATATATATGTATGTCATATACTTAATTCCACTCAATTCAATAAGGAAACGAAAACAGCGATCATGCGTACGTACGGCCTACCGTCTCCATGAACGGTGTATTTCTTTCCATTTATCGATCCATTATATATATGTATATTCTGAATATATATTATATATAAATCATGTTTTATATTCTATATTTAAGTAATAATGATCTAAGTAATCATATGAATAATTACAAGTTAAATCACGAACGACAAATGAGACGATTTTACCCAAAACGCTACTTTAACATGAATTTACAAAAGAACGGGTAATATAAAGTCATAAGTGAACCAAATATGATATAATAACAATGAATATGATTCTGTAATAAGTAAAGGACATTATTTAAATCATTATACAGGAGGTTCGGACACTTACGAAGCAAATCGGACCTAAGGTAAGGGAAATATCACAATCTCATTTATATCCGAGATTGTTTATACATTAGTATTTACTGGGGTGTATTTTATCATACACATCCATGTTTCCTAAATATGTAATATTATTTACATTCTCCTAAAATTGTTTAAATCCTATTTTACCCTTCGGTGAGTTTTTAGTAAAAGATATGAAAGGAATCTTTTGTCGTTTTTCATACGAGGTACTTTTTGACTTTTCCGACAAAAGTACAAAGAATGTTTTTTTAACTTATACGGCATGATTGGATTTTTAAAACATTATTTCCAAGAAGCTTCCTTTACAAGTTTTCAAGTTTATTTTTAATCAACTTCTTTTAGTTTAAAATTTTATGACATGTTAAGAAAGGAAAATGTTTTTGAAGAAGAAATGATATTTTCCTCAAGAATGGAGTTCAAGTGTTTTATCAAAATTATTTTCCATCTAAGATAATAAAGGGTTCTGTTTTTATCCGTATTTTTACATTGGTTTGATTATGTTATGATGGAATTATTTTTTATGATGTTTTTTTATCTTATATGGATTATGTTATGATCGCATGATGTTTAAGATTCCCATTTTTATTACATGGGTTATGCAATGATGTATGATTTATGATTTTGTGACACACATAAGATTGGTATCATTATGAGATGGGTGGGACCTATATCTCCCTCCAATGCATTGGGTAATGATTTTATATCTCATGAGATAGACATGGCTGGAATGGTAGGTTATACTGGTTCAGTGAAACAGGACTGAAACGAGGTTGACTCGGTTCAGAAAGGGACTTTGTCCAATAAGATAGTCTTGGAAATGAGTCTTGACTAACAAGAAATGATTCTCTATGATTATATGTGAATGCCACAAAGTTTCATGTTTTATGTTATGATTATTGTGATTACATTTCACTGCCATGATTTACCCCATGTTATGAAATTATGATCACTTTTGCAGGTTAAGATTTCCAAAAGTTATGTGCTTATGTATATGATGTGATTGATATTTCTTTTGTTTACCCTTACTGAGCATTTGAGCTCACCCTTTTATGTTTTCTTTTCCCCAGGATATAAAGAATGGTTTTAGGTATAATAAAAAGGAAGATCTTTATGGGAGATGTTGAAGATCTTTCACCAGGATTAGAGGATTATATTCCGAGTATCCAAAGACACTAAACTATTACGGTCCTTGTGTGTGTGTTTTTGTTATATACTAAGTATTCCGCAAATGTAATGTAATGTCAATGTACGTCAAGCTTCGGGTCTCTACAGTTGGTATCAAAGGAAAGGTTTAGTCAACCTTTGGAAACTAGGATGCGAGAACTTTAGTGAGATCCCTAGAGATATTTCTAAGGTATGTCTAGGGATGTCTCTAAGGTTAAGTATACATATATGTTATAGTACTAGAATTACGCTAACGATCATAGAATTTAACCTAAGAAGTTAGATATTGAGGATACTCCCCCTTTATAATGTTATTTTCCCTAGCATTATTTTTTTCCTCTCACGCTATTCTTTTTGGGTTTTAGATGATGGCTGGAACCCGAAGGAACCATGTTGATCAATGCAATGGACAATGCAATGATTGCCCTCCTGAAGAAACAAATGTTATGGGATATGGAGTGAAAAATCTTATTTCTATACTTACACAAGCTACGAATCATTCTGGACTTCCAAATGAGCAGAGAAGGGAACAATATTCTATTGTGTCCTTCATGAGGCAACCCCCACCTTCTTTCAGTGGGTCTTCTGATCCACTTGTTGATGAACAATGGATCAGTACCACTGAAAAGATATTTTCAGTACTTCAATGTTCTGAACATGATAAATTCATCTTAGCAGTATATCGTTTGGAAGGTGAATCTGATCAATGGTGGAATCTTATCAAGAATATGAGGCAAAGAGATGAAATTGAGTCCATGGAATGGGACGAGTTCAAGAACTAATTTTTCAATAAGTACTTCCCTCGTATTCTTTGAACAAATATGGAGAAGGAGTTTCTTGAACTAAAGCAAAAGGATGATGAATCTGTTGGTATATACGAAGCGAATTTTACAAGACATGCAAGGTATGCATCTGGCATTATCACCCAACCTGAAAGTAAAGTTGATCGATTTCTCAGTGGCTTAAAACCAAGTCTTTGAAGGGAATTAGCTATAAGAGACTTCAGTAGCTATGAAGAAATTGTGCGTTGTGCTATCAAGGTAGAAATGGAAGTTCGTGTTACATATCCATCTCATGGTTTTGACAAGAAACGAAAAATGGAGTTCAAGGAGAAATCTCAGAATAATGGTGAAAAGAAGATGAATGTTTCCTTATGCACAAAGTGTGGAAAGAAGCATGGTGGATATTGTCTTAAAGGGACTAGAAAATGTTTTAAGTGTGGAAAAGAAGGTCATTGAGTAGTTGAGTGTTGAAGTAATGGAAAAATGGTTTCTAATGATGTGAATAAAGCAAACACTGCAGAGAACGCTCCACCAACACTTCAATGCTTCAAGTACAAGGAAATGGGGCATTATGCTAATAAATGCCCCAATCCAAGGGTTAGTGATGATCGACATGAGCAACCGCTTAAGGCAAAGGACAAAGGGAAGTCACATGCGATCACTATTGGCGATGTTGAATATGACAACGATGTGGTGGAATGATTAAGTGTTTATGTAATGGGATTCCAAAATAATGTTGTATCATGGAGTATTGGAATATTTATGTATTGGTCTAATGTGGTATTCAATGTTATTGATATATTTTTGGAAATAAGATGATATGCGCATAATGAAGGGAAAACGAGAAAATGAAATGTTTGACAGTATTCATGAGCTCAGGATTGATATAAGGACTAAGTGATATCATGGTTTCAGTATATATAATTTTGAGGATTTTGGTATGTGGAAAGTGTTAACTTTTAACTGCATTCATGTTTTCACTAAGGATCAATGGGTATTCAATATAGTACATGATTAAGGCCTTTTAATGTTTGGAATGTGACAAACAAAATATATCTTATGATATATGGGGATCAACGATGGTATTAAATCTGTGAGAGTGGACTGCAGTATTATGGATAAGCCTAAAGATTGGAATGGAATATGTTGGACATAAGTTAGTATTGTTTGTTTTTCGATATTATTGATGGGATGTTATAGTAATATAGTTTTAGAAAAAGGACAACCTGCAGGACGGGCGACAACCCGTCGCGTCGGACAAGGCTGTGGGAATCGAACCCACAACCGAAGTGCGACTGGCCTTTATCGCCTACCACTGGCCTACAGGAAGTCCTTGGTTAGTATAAACTAGTTTTATTTTATTAAGAGGTATGATATATGAAGTATAAGCTCATTTTTGGAACCATATACGATTAATCTAACCATAAGATGGACTTATAACTTTTGCTAACCTGTTGTTTGAAAGAGATGGAATGACCCATCATTCTATCACATGATCTGCTAACACATCACGAATAACAAATTCAACTTCATTTCTTTAAGGGATGATGTGGAAATTGTTCAATTCACGAACAACAGTGATATTGTACCAAAATCAATTAAGTATTTCTTCTAATTCAAAATTTTCAACTTTAGGGAAATGATATTGAAAACCAAAAATGTTGTCCTAGTGATCTTATATCCGATGAATCAGATGGTACCCTAGATCATCACAAATTTATGGCTTTGTGATTGTTGGCTTTTTCATAGCCATGTCCTCTACCACTCTCCATCAGAACATGATGGTTAGATTTCTCTTCCATGTCCATATTTTCACCTATGTTCTCCTATGTGGATACCCAGTGATTAGTTAACTTGGGTAACCATTACGTTTTATACTTTAGTTTTTTAAGAAAAGTTTTGGTATTCCTTTTTACGATGTGGGTTTCTATCAAAGAAACTTTCAAATAGTAAACCATTTATAACCCTGACGAATTTCGAGGGCGAAATTCATTTTAAGGGGGGTAGAATGTAACACCCCAAGATTTTATGAAAAATATTCTTTTTAATGTCATTAATGTCTTGTGTTTTACGCTACACCAAAAGGAGCATGCACAACACGCATCCTTTACTTTCCTTTCATTACACGCAATCGTGACCTTCCTTGATAGCGTGTGTAGTACGCAATACCGAGTTTCACTAAACAACGATATGCTATTAAAATATTATTAAAACTAGCCATTATGAATAGTAATAACCACTTTTTGAAATTTTGTAAATTTTATTTTTCAAAATGGACTTCATTTTTGGATTCGGAATATCGAAATTAGCTTAGGGTGAAATTTTGGTAATTTTCGGATAACTTTCATATTTTAATGAATAGTGGAAATTAATAAATTTTAATTAAAAACAAATTTTTCAATCGAAATAATTAATAGTGATAAATTATTAATTTTAGTGGTATTAAAGTATATTTAGAATATATTTTTACAATTTAATACAATGATGGTCATTGTATGTAATTTCACATTTAAACCACTTATAAACAAGTTTCAATCTTTTGATAGTTATTATCTCTTAAAAACACGCTATTTGTTTTGACGACGGGAATTAATTTTTAAATTAGTCAATGCAACTGATATGTTTTGAATTTGGTAAAATAGACATGATTTTTGAGTTCATAATATCAAATATATCTTAGGCCTAATTTTTTGTATTTTTCTGAAAACTTTCAATTTTTGATGAATGGTGAAACCACTAAGTGGTAGTTAAAAAAAACTGAATTTTTCATAAAACATAATTTTACCGCTTCTGTGAGTGGAATTTCGAAAATCCGAGAGACAAGGTTAATATCAAGGACTAAAATGTGTTTCAATGAGATGAAAATAATTTTTGGTTAATAGTAACTTTTGACTTTTTTTTACCACGGTTAAAAGTAAATAGGGTAATTAAGGGTAAAAATGATACTATTATTACCCTAACACATGTCCTAATTCTATTGGATAAGTGTAATTCGACCAAAAACAAACTTAGGAATAAAATATGACCATTTAGGCCCACATGGATTAGATTAGGACATTTATTATTAATTTATTTAAAGAAGGGTTAAAAGAGTTAAAATCAAAGTTTATTTACTAAGACATTTTTAATATGGGGTTATACATAAGATAAATTCGACTATAATTATTCATTAGAAAGATAAAACTATTTCCTACATAATGGTATTTTATTTTTAATTTTTAGTCATTAAATAATATAATTTATTTATGACACAACGATGATGCAGTAATTATCTTATTAATGAAATATTGACATAATTGATGTTATAAATACCCAAATAAATATAATATGAGACTTTTTATGAATTCCAATAATTTTCTAGGTTAATATGACATGTTATTATTGATGTATTTAACTTTTTTTGAACTTATAATTCTGTCATGATTTTCAAAAAAATCAATTATTAAATAGTGTCAAAATTGACATAAAATAGTTTTTGAAACAAATATTATATTATTAATTGTTATTTTATTCCTAAAAATATAAGGTTCGGCCCAATGACTTAGATAATATTATATATATTAATAATAAACAATTTGGGGTTCTTTTGGCTTCTTATAGTAAGTCTATTAACCTTATAGTGTAAGAACACAAGAAGACACGGTAAAAGTAAAATTATTTAACTTAAAGTTAGATCTAAATGATAAGGTTAAAATAGGACCCTAAACTTGTCTAAATTCTATTGGATGAAATTATTTAGACCCATCCCCACCATAGCCTAGAAATAAATCAATTTGGAGCTATTTAAAACCGAACTTGACTTTATAATAAAATAATATTTTTAGTTATTCCAAAGGTGCCCCTCTCCTCCCTTATAAAAGGTCACCTCCTCCCTCTCTTCCTCACACAACTTTGAGCCCTCAATCTCGGCCAAACCCTGCCATATTCGCTTCTCCACTTACCTAGAAACATCATAGAGGTTCTGGTCTTCCTCAAAGACCAATTTTATTTCCCTAAGAGGAGGTCTCAAAAAGGCGCTTCAAAGAAGAGGTAATTTCCGTTACCGATTCTTTCACCTTTATTTCTTCTTCCACATCTTCTTCTTAGGTTGTTTCATTATGAAGTAATAACATCATTATCACTCATATACTGATATGTTATTATAAGTATGAAACAATCCTAATTCACCATCTATCCATCCTACGGAAAACGAAATCACCGCGCGTGCGTACGTACGGAATACCTTCTCCACGCCGTGGTGTAGTCTGTTTTTACACCAACACCTTACATGGATAGGTATTATGGTGTAAATAATAACTATACATAGTTATTAAAACATCATAATGATTCCGATATATTGTATCATCCACTCCAATTCAATTCAATAATTATGGAAATGATATCATCGCTCGTGCGTACGTACGGACTACCGTCTCCACGACGCGATGAGATTAATTCTCCATGTTAAACATTTAAGAATGATTATAAAGTATATATAAGAAATAATAATGAAATATATGACATTATAAAGCTACTGGATTTATGTGTATATATATGTATGTCATATACTTAATTCCACTCAATTCAATAAGGAAACGAAAACAGTGATCATGCGTACGTACGTCCTACCGTCTCCATGAACGGTGTATTTCTTTCCATTTATCGATCCATTATATATATGTATATTCTGAATATATATTATATATAAATCATGTTTTATATTCTATAATTAAGTAATAATGATCTAAGTAATCATATGAATAATTACAAGTTAAAACACGAACGACAAATGAGACGATTTTACCCAAAACGCTACTTTAACATGAATTTACAAAAGAACATGTAATATAAAGTCATATGTGAACCATATATGATATAATAACAATTAATATGATTCTGTAATAAGTCAATGACATTATTTAAATCATTATACAGGAGTTTCGGACACTTACAAAGCAAATCGGACCTAAGGTAAGGGAAATATCACAATCTCATTTTTATCTGAGATTGTTTATACTTTAGTATTTACTGGGGTGTATTTTATCATACACATCCATGTTTCCTAAATATGTAATATTATTTCCATTCTCCTAAAATTGTTTAAATCCTATTTTACCCTTCGGTGAGTTTTTAGTAAAAGATATGAAAGGAATCTTTTGTCGTTTTTCATACGAGGTACTTTTTGACTTTTCTGACAAAGGTACAAAGAATGTTTTTTTAACTTATACGGCATGAATGGATTTTTAAAATATTATTTCTAAGAATCTTCCTTTAAAAGTTTTCAAGTTTATTTTTAATCAACTTCTTTTAGTTTAAAATTGTATGACATGTTAAGAAAGGAAAATGTTTTTGAAGAAGAAATGATATTTTCCTCAAGAATGGAGTTCAAGTGTTTTATCAAAATTATTTTCCATCTATGATAATAAAGGGTTCTGTTGTTATCCGTATTTTTACATTGGTTTGATTATGTTATGATGGAATTATTTTTTATGATGTCCTTTTATCTTATATGGATTATGTTATGATCGCATGATGTTTATGATTCCCATTATTATTACATGGGTTATGCAATGATGTATGATTTATGATTTTGTGGCACACATAAGAATGGTGTCATTATGAGATGGGTGGGACCTATATCTCCCTCCAATGCATTGGGTAATGATTTTATATCTCATGAGATAGACATGGCTGGAATGGTAGGTTATACCGGTTCAGTGAAACAGGACTGAAACGAGGGTGACTCAGTTCAGAAAGAGACTTTATCCACTAAGATAGTCTTGGCAATGAGTCTTGACTAATAAGAAATGATTCTCTATGATTATGTGTGAATGCCACAAAGTTTAATGTTTTAAGTTATGATTATTATGATTACATTTCACTGCCAGGATTTACCCCATGTTATGAAATTATGATCTCTTTTGCAGGTTAAGATTTCCAAAAGTTATGTGCTTATGTATATGATGTGATTGATATTTCTTTTGTTTACCCTTACTAAGCATTTGAGCTCACCCTTTTATGTTTTCTTTTCCCTAGGATATAAAGAAAGGTTTTAGGTATAATAAAAAGGAATATCTTTGTGGGAGATGTTGAAGATCTTTCACCAGGATTAGAGGATTATATTCCGAGTTTCCAAAGACACTAAACTATTACGGTCCTTGTGTGTGTGTTTTTGTTATGTACTATGTATTCTGCAAATGTAATGTAATGTCAATGTACGTCATGCTTCGGGTCTCTATATGGAAGATCCTGTTCATGAGGCTCATGAACACTGCTGGGGCGTTGGTTACACTAAAAGTCATAACCAAGAACTCATAGTGGCCTTACCGACACCTGAAGGCCGTCTTCTGCACATCCTTATCTCGAACTCTGAGCTGATGATAGCCTGACCTGAGGTCTATCTTCGAGAACCACCGTGCTCCCTTGAGCTGATCGAAGAGGTCATCAATACTCGGTAGCGGATACTTGTTCCTCACTGTCACCTAGTTCAGGCGACGATAGTCGACACACAGTCACAAGCTCCCGTCCGCCTTCTTGGCAAACAATATCGGGGAAGCCCAAGGTGAAACACTGGGTCGGATGAACCCCTTGCCCTGCAAGTCCTCCAAATGTACCCACAACTCTCGAAGCTCAGCGGGGGCCATCTGATACGCTGGAGTGGATATCGGGGTTTTCCCGGGGTACAGATCAATATAAAAGTCTACCTCTCTGCGAGGAGGTAGCCCTGGAACGTCATCGGGAAAGACGTCCGCATACTGATCCACCACTGCAGGAAAACTAGGACTCTGCACGTCAACTGGTCCAAGTATCAGGCTAGCCAACTGATTAGTGATGGGCTGTCCTCTCCTCTGCGAGAGTCCCTCCTGTGCTTCGAAGGCTCCCTTCTTGACGGTGAAGGTGAACATGCTCCCGTCGGTGTGTACACATCCCACCTTGCGCCTAATACAATCAATCTGAGCAAGGACTGTAGATAACCAATCCATGCCCAAGATGACGTCGTAAGGCCTCGACGCCGCTACAACAAGATCCCAGCCGAAGCTCTCACCTCCTATAGTAAGCTCACACTACCGACACTAGTGCGTAATCGTCGAGTCTGCTCCCGTATGAGTCTCTAGCCGTAAGGATCGAGCCAATGGCTCTGTCGGAATCTACGAGCTCCGAACAAGGGCATCGGCTATGAAAGAGTGACTCTCTCTTGTGTCTATAATAACTGCAGCAAGGGTGGAATAGACACATATCATACCTCAAATCATCTCTGGCTCACCGTGGTCGTAGGCCTCCGCTTCCTGGAGCTGTGCCTGTCTCTGCCCGCCAGCTCCCGGTGGTGGGGGTGGCCCCACGTGGTGGTGGTGGGGGTAGAGCCTCAAAGCGTCGCCCACCACCCGCTGCTCGGCCAACTCCTCTACCTCGTCCGCCTCCTCCCAGTGGACCGCCACGGTCGACCCTCTGCCTCTGCCTAGGTGGCCCCTCCACCGTCTGCTGCTCCTCAGCACGGCGGGTCGGGCAGTCACGAGCCATGTGGCCCTGCCCGCCGCATGCGTAGCACTGCCTGCCTCTCGAAAGACTGGTTCTGTGTTTTGTGCCCCGCACTATTGAGCCATTGTCCTGAGGTCGTCTTCCAGAAGGTCTGGTCTGCCTGGACGCATGAGTCATCCGTCGGCTACCTGCTGCCGAAGACTCCGCTACCTGCCGCCCTGGGGTAGGTCTCGCTGTGGACTCATCCAGAAAGCTCTCGATCAGAAGGGCTCGCTCCAGCACTCCTACCTGGGTCGGAATGCTGAGGGAGATCAATGATGCCCTGATCTCGAGTCTCAAACCCTCCTCAAAGGACTGGGCCCGGAAGAATGGGTCCCGTACCATATCTGTCGAGTAGCGAGAAAGATCGGTAAACCTCGCCGCGTATTGGGCGACTGTCAAGCTGCCCTGCCGCAGCTGAAGAAGCTCCTGAATGTGCACCGCACGGAGGGTGGCCAGGAAGAACTCTGAGTGGAAGAGGCTCTCAAAGTCCATCCAGAGGAGAGATGCCTCGTCGTGCACCTGGAGCATCAAGCTCCACCATCAGCCCGCTGCTGCGTATAGTAGGCTCGCCGCGAGGATCACCATGAGGTCCGCTGGTGTCCTCACAAGCCTGAAAACTCGTACGACCGCCTCCAGCTAGTCCTCGACTGCCTGGGGGTCCATCTCTCCACGAAACCTGGGTGGTCGCTAGCGCTGGAACTCATGCAAAGCTCCGAGGCGACGTGCATCGTCAGCGGTCGTGGCGGGGAGCATCGGTAGCTCGGCTGGTAGAGGTACCGTCGGTGCCTCCGCTGTCAAAGGGCCCTACACCAAGGCCTTGTCACTCGGCGGGCTTTCGTCAAGCTCTACTCTCGGAACCCAAGATGGCTGTCGTCGTGGGGCCATCCTGAAAAGGAAACAAGTGCGCCATGGTTAGAACAGTATACCTGGTGAGCTGATACATAGTAATCATGAAGAAAACGTGAAAACACACATGCAATCAATGTTTTCGTGCATTAAGTTAGAAATCAGAAGTCAGGGTCCTGGTGTATGGATACGTCGGCCGCCGCACCAAAACTGGACTCCCTGGACTGATAACAACACCCAATACACTAAACACTATTGCTTCACATAGAAGAAAGATCACGGTCTGCGGTAGAACCGACCACCTCTGATACCAATTTGTCACGACCCGCCCTCGGGGACCGTGCCGTGACTACCCCAAGCCCGCCTTCAATAGGCTAGGGGCTAGCGACTAGCACCAAGGCGTAAATCCTGATAAACAAGGAATGCATTGCCTTTGTAAAGTAAACAAGCACCACAGAGTAAACAAGCGGAAAAGTAAACACTAAGTAAAAACTATAACAAGCTGTGCTGAAAGTAAAAGGGGCCGGAAATACAAGCCCAACTGTAAAGTACAACTGAAGGGAGAAACAACAACTGAAAAGAAAAGCCGCAGCGTCGAGCCGTCCTCTAGATGTCCCACATGAAGGGTGAGCACAGATAGCCTCCACAGCTCCTCAGTCCAGCCGTCCGCTCCGAGTACGTCCCGCCCAGTGGTCCACCTCCAGGTACCATCCTGCTCCGCAAGCCTCCACCACGATCAGCGCTGTCCGTCGTCTGCAACCAACACAACGAAGTGCGGGCATAGCCCGTGTAGGGGTGAGTATAAGCTACTCAGTAGGGACCCCCGAGACCCCCGAAGGTCTCACAAAATCCATAAAGGATATACCAAAAAGGAAAGATTACAATCACGAAGTAACATCCGACACTGCTTAGGTATACGCCCATACATATACCTAAGTCATCAATTCCCGTTCGGCTCCAACACTCGAGCCCAAGCACAACCCAGTCCACATAAGAAAGCAAAACGTAAACCCACACTGGATAGCACATCACAACCCATGAAGGAGAGCAAAAGTAATCCACATAGGATAGCTCAACACAATACACAAAGGAGAGTAAATAGTAAATCCACACAGGATAGCTCAGCACAATTGACAAAGGAGTGTAACACAGGATTCAGCTCACACAGGTATACTTTTTCAGATGAAGATAAAGATGATCACTGATCCATCTAAGTCGTCGGACCCACAAAGGATCGATAGGTAACTAACCCCCGCAATGACCCACACAGGATCGGGCCCACACAGGACCTGTAGGCGCTGGCTCACACAGAACCGCTGAGCGCTGACCCACACAGGATCGGATCCACACAGGATCTGTAGCACTGATCCACGTAGGATCGCTGAGTGCAGTAGTCATCGCAGTCCACTGAGGATCTCTGCATAGTCATCGTCGCAGTCCATTGAGGATCTCTGCACAGTCGTCGTCGTCGATGTCACAGTAGCAATCGCAGCCAGCTCTAGGGTTCCCGCCCACAGAAAGCTTGTTCGGGAGGTTCCGCTCCACGAGCCTAGAGGATGATACATCAACTGACACAAAATCCGAAGTTGATGTATCCAAAAGTTCTGTATCGTCAACAGGAAACCAACGCCGCAGACGGCGCGTCAATCGGACGCCCGGTCTGGGAGTTATTGGCTTTTTTGTCCCAGGGGCCCGGTTGGTTTTTAAGGCAAAACCAACCCGACCGTACTCCACCTACGTCCGAACCTCATGCGGAGTGTGCCCAAAGATCCATCTCACTTAGAGGAATTCAACGAAGTCGACGACACATCGATCGGACGTCCGAAGCTCATGATATGAGCGTTTCCGATCCGAGGGCCCAGTTGGTTTCGTGTTCGAACCGACCCGGATGAACCCAGTGTATCCTGAAACCTTGAGTGTAATATACCGAAACGACCGTCTCGATCCAAGGATCGTGTTTCCGCTAACGGCGCATCGTTTGGAGGCCCGTAGCTCAAGTTACGGGCAAAAGAACGAAAACAGTGTGAAGACGGGGGGTCTGGGCCCGGGCCGACCCAGCCCGACCCCCCCTGGGTCGGCCGAACTAGTTCGACCCGACCCGGTCCGACACGGCTGGACCCAGTCAGGACCGGCCTGGGCATGGCCCGACCCGGCCGGTCGGACCGGCTCGGCTCGGCCGAGCGGCCGAGCAACGCGGGGGGCCTGCTGCCCCCGTCGGGTGCCGCCCTGGTCAACGGACGCGGCAAAGCCGGGTCCGGTGTGCACCGGACCCGCGCGGCCGCGGGCCCGCTGGTTGTTCGACGGCATGAGCCGCGCCGGCGACCCACGCCGCCGGTGGCTTCCGCGGGCCCCCAGAGTCACTCTGGTGGTCCGATTCCATTCCTGTCTGCGCCGCTGCTCCTCCCGGGTCCCGTTCTTCACTATGGAAATAATGGATCGTCCCTGCGGCACGTTTTGTTGTCGCCTGCCAAATCCGCAAAACAACGAAGAACTACAGAGGGTTGTCGGGCCGTGTTCGTTTGGCCCGCACCCTCCGCGTTAGGCGATAACAATTGGTAGGATTAATCCACACATAGAAAACATAACCAATAACAATTTTATTAAATTAAAATTGTTCTTACGAACCGGGTTCTTCATTTTGAACGGAAACATCCATGGAGTATAAAACATTCAAATAAAACCCCTACCTCGTCAAGTCATCGCACGACTATTCTTTGTGGATTTGATCGCTATGGAAGGAGGGGATTATCGCATCGTCGCGGTATCCGGCGTTGCATCGACGAACTCCGAGGACCAAGAAACAACAGATTTAATTATAAATAATTAAATCCGTGTGTTGTTATAAACCACAAAGAAGTTTTAAAAGAAACCCGAAATCTCTTACCTCAAGCAGTTGGTGATTGGAGATCGGGGTGAGGAAGAACGTCTTAGAAGAAGCGTCATCAATCTCTGAGGGTGACAGCGTTCTTCGTGTTCTTCACGTTCTTCGCGTTTTTTACGAAGGAGGATGATGGCACAAAACTTGTCAAAACCTGTCAACGAGCATTTTTCCAGAATTCGTGCGTTGGTCTTATTTTATTATTACGCCAACAGATTTCAAAAAGGTTAAGAAAAGAATAAATTAATTCATATAATTAATTCAACGAAGAAAACCGCCCAATTAATTGGTGCGCTAAGAATTAAAGAAAACGCGTCAGTTGACTTTCATAATGATGGGTTTTCGTGGGTGTGTTACTTAGCGGAAAAGAAACAGTGGGGCTCGTGCGGGCCCCACCTCACAAATATCCTTCCAAGGGGGTAGGATATTTTTGGATAGCACCATATCCGTATCAACTCCGCTTAAGCAGCTTTAAGTGACCTTCAAGTGGCTTTAAGTGAAATTAAAATAAAGTTTGTCGTACAAATTATTTTATTTCTTATCTTTAAGCCCAAAAATTAAAAACCACACCCGAAAAAACGCAAATCTGGAAGAGGCGTTTCTTGCAAATACCGGCGATGTGATTCCATCAGTGCCCTCAGAATTCAATTCTGAGCACCGGTTCAAAAGTTAGAAAACCCCACTCGTTCGTTCACTGAACGTACCCGAGCCAAACTTCGAAAAATGATTCCGGGCACACCGGGCCTCGGAATCAGGTTCCGTCAGAAACTGCATTCTTTTAAAATTCCAAAGAAAATTAAGAAATAAAATTTCCTTGAAATTTACGGGTCTTTACATATTCTGCTATGTGTGACCTCTCCTCATTGAAAAAAACTTCTCAAGGGATGGTATCCCTGAGTATATCCCTTTTTTCCACGATCAAAACTTGACATATTGGATAGTACCAGTAAAATAATTATCATAATGATAAAACTCTACTTGGTAGGTTCCATTAAAATAACTATAACAAATAATTGAATTTAATAAATACTTATCAACTACTTTAGAAGCTGCAATGTACTCAATTTTTTTTGGTATCGATACCATTGGCTTTTATGAGATTGTCTTGATCAATGCCTTAGCCTAACTATGACACTAGATATAATTTAACCAAAAGAAGAATAGTTTGTGTCCCACTGAAAGTATTATCTTTTCTTATGCACTTACCAGGTACAAATCTTTTATATTTTTTGATGTACAATAAGGAAGTTCTAACTGCATCACTTGCAGTACTCCTATATATAACAAATATTTTCCTACCATAAATTTTATGTTGGAAATATCATATTTTCTACATGTCATGGAATATGTGATTGATCCATTATTGAAGTGTATGGAATTAAAATTCTCTATTTAATATCCTCTTATGCATTTTTTTATCTACTTGGAGTGATTTATTCCATGTGACATTGGAAACAATTAATCTCTTGAATTGTTCTGAGTTGTATTTTTAATATAATGTCAGTATATGTATGATTGACTAGGTCCATGAAACTGTTAGATGTACCTTAGTAGATCTCATTCCCTAGAACTTTGGTTTCTACATTAATTCAATCAATGGAAAATTACTTTCATACCGATCTTAACTATAAGACCAATATCTATTTTCTATATGTCCCTGAACATATTTCACATGGAAAACAACAACACTCCCACTAACCACGGGTAGATGCATGGAAAAGATTCATTCCAAATGAATGATCTATGATTTAGTGCTTACATAAATCCTGAATTGGATTTCTGCAACTTGAACCCTTATTGGCATCCAATTTTGTCATCATCCCATTCCAGTTTCATCGTATAGACACCTTCCATAAAATTTGATATTTACATCCAATGGACAATTAAATGATCTTAAAAGTTATCTATGACAAGTAAAATTCTAAGGTATTTAGGCATAACTACTTGGTATAACCAATCAAGACTTATTGGTACTTCACTTTCACTATCCATGTATCAAGTCACTTGAATTCCGACCACAATATTCAATTTATAATCCCCCATTTCACTTTGATAAATGGAATCCATTATTGAATTTTAATTGATTTTTTCAATCTTAGCTGATTTCCATATACTGCTTACTTGTATGAATTATTATTCTCAATGAATAATTTATCAATTTCCATGGTGAATATAACACAAACATTATGGTTTTAACATTCCTACATAGTATGTCTCTCTAGAATATTCCAATTCCACATGAATTTTTGGAAATAGTTCTTATGGAAACTACTTGTGCATCTTAGGCATTTACTAGACCCAAGTCAATTTCTCTCCTACTATATCTAATAGAGATGTTCACCCTTATAAAGGAATGTATTCTGTCACTTGACTGCATATTTTCTATCTTAGGGATTAATGTAATATCCTAAGAAACCATTATGATAATTTTTAGATGCATAATGTGTTTAGCTCGATGCAATTTTGTTTATATCCTAACAATCTCTTTGCATCTAAACACACGTCATATGACATAATGGATTTCCATAATACTATATATTATATTATATCCATTTTTCATTATAGTTGTCATATGGTTATATGATATCACTGTTATTTGGAAAGAACATCTTGAAAAATAATGGAAGTAACTACAAATTACAGCATTGATACTCCTTACTTCATAACTCTGATGTATAAAATGTGTGTTTAAGAATTTCTCCATGCTATATTTTGTTGATAAATGATATTATGTAAGACTCATAATCAATAATCCTTATTAGTATCAATTTAGTGATGCGGATAAGGTAATGTTCATTTAGTAATTACTCCATGCTACATTATCATGATCGATTAATGAATGGTCAAGATATTCTTCAGCATGTCGGCCCGAAGTAACTCATATCTTCTAACCATGAATATATCATAAATCATCTTAAAATTCCTTAACTACTTAATCTTATGAATTATATTTACCACTATCTTACTCTTGGAATATTTCACGCTATCTTGTTGAACTAATTCTGAATGCTTTGTAGCATACCTTTATTTCTAAATGTTTCTTTGTTCGTACTAAATACATCAATAATACCAAAGGTGTTTAGTTGTACCGAGCCTAAATACCAAACTAGGTATATCTTTGACATTAACTTTTAGTTTTACATGCCAAGAATTATCTTAGCAGAATTGGGTAAATAAGTATTACATTTTTATATTCATCAATTATTGCCTATGATTCAAGTATTATTGAATTATTAATTGAGTATGAAACAATAGAAACAACATTCATTATGAAACCTAGAATAATGTCTCCTTATGTCTAATGGAAACATGGGATAAATGTTTTTGTTATACTTAATTATAGTTTGACTTAAATCATTAACTTGGAAATTATAAGTTATGTGTTTCTTACCACTAACATAGGAATCACCTTTTATCAGCTACTTGGAGAATACACCTGACTTCTTGTAATGCTTATATAACTTAATTGGTTACTGTATTTCAATGCACCTATTTGAAAGGCATATTGTATTTAATACCCAAGTAGTATGTCATAAACATTATAGTCATGAATATACCTGAAGAAGAAGTGGGTACTTTCTTCTTCAATTTAGTTCATTGTTTTTAACTTCCATAGAACTTATTTCAAGTTATACAATGTAAATAACCTCCTAGATAATAACCAAACTCTATCTTTGAAGGAAGTTACGAAGGTTCTTTTGGAATCAGTCTTTCCATTGGCCTTATCGCCTTTTCTTTCAACTTATTCACTTTAATAACAAAATATTAAACTTTTATTATTCTTATTTCTTAGTGAACCATGCCAAAAATGTAGTCAAGCATTTACTAAAAAATGTTCGTTTTGTAACCTAAAATGAAACTAGAGTAATTGGGTGTAAGAATGGGATGCCTTGAAAAATCAAAATACGAATTTCATATTTATACAAAACCTGTGTAATTAATCACCCATTCATATTTTGCTTCTCTTTCTCTTCGTTAACTTCGTGGAGATGAGACTACATGTTATGTCATCCATGTCCCGATATTGTAACTGCAACAAATATAATATGTTCATGATAGAATTATGACATAACCATTATATGCTTCATACATGTCTCCTATAAGCAATATTACACCCACTCTTCTTGAGGTAGTTTTTAACAGGTATGGACACCAACACCATGAATTTCCGATATAGTTGTACTATGTGCAAGTGCTTGTATTACACATAAAAATTCACGTTGATTTGGACATTTTGTCTAATATCAGTGCACTATTTTTAGATGCCCATGTCCTTATACAAATTGACCAAAAATAAACGACGATGTAAAGAATGTCTTAATTAATTTCAAACATCGCACATAGTTAAATAAATAAATAAATGCACACATACAGGGGTTGGTGCTCAAGACCAGGTGGGGGAGGCCGACGTCGGTGCTTTGGGGAAGGTGAAACGCGACAGGGCGATGTCTGGCCCACGGTGGTCAGAGGCGGAGACAACGTCACGTGCGGTGTCCAGGTGGTGAGGCTGAGGCTAGCCCTACTAAGGAGAAGGAATCCCCTGAGGGGCAGCCTAGATTCTGGGGAGCTACGCACAATGGTGATGTCGACCAGGCGGCCGAGAGCAAGATCCGGCGAGGGGGCTATCCAGAAGCGAGATCCGGTGAGGGAGCTAGCTAGACGATTCTCACCGGGGAGGAGCACAGGTGGCACTTGATGATGGTTAGGGTCACTGGGAACGAGACCGCGAGCGACCTCCCATCATTGTATTGTTTTTAAACTATAATTTATTTATAATATAATAATTTTTTTTTTCATTTATAATGTTCATAGATTTGGTGGAGCAAACTAAATAAAAGTAATATTAAAAATGAAACATATTTAATAATATATATTATTTTATAATTGATTATAAAATCAATATGAAGATTTCCAAAATAAAATAATGAAAGTGTAAAATAAGATAATAACATGAAAATTAATCACTAGGAAAACAAATCTTTATATACAATCCATGCACCATTCCTTAAGTCCTCCTCCAACATCAGCAGTCTCTGTGTTTTTCTTATTCTGTGTCCATTCCCTGAGGTAGAAGCACCATTACTGGCAGTAACTGGGGCGGTCTTATTGTTGGAATAAACATTGCAAAATCTTGCGGGATTTCGTCACCCAAGCTCGGATGGTGGAGGTGGGGTTTGGGACCGTGAAGATTCATCATTGGGTGTCCGGACAGTAGCAGCACCACCTCCCTCTACTGGTTGGTGGGATCCAGAAGTGTAACATCCCAGGTAAATAAAGAATATGACATTTCATATTTATCCATATTTGTGAATAAAATATTTAAATGACTTTAAAGGGGACGCTATGCTCGATGGCGTACCCAACACGCAACAACGAGTTTCTTGGGAATCTTACGTTGCACTCTAATAATAAAATAATATTATTTTAAATGGTAGTTAACATGTAGCCGTTGTAATGGCGGGAATGGATAGAAATAACTGAAATATGATTATATATGTTTTTAAATGTTTTTACAATTATCCAATAAAGGATAGAGGCTTAAAATACGGAAAGAATTCGATTTTAGGCATATATGCCCTAGTTTTCACTAAAGGTTCACTTATCGCCTTTTGATGGCGAACTGTCATTAAATATAGTTTTGATCACTCTTATACATTCTTTTGGACCAAATATAACTCTTATTAAGAATCGGGACATCAAATTTTACTTTGTGTAATTTTTGGTACCTTTCTGATAAAGTTCATTTTTTTTTATGAATAGTGTAAAATGTTGTATTTTACATCAAAACTGCTTTTTAATCTAATTTATTTATATGATTATATTATCTTTTGAATTGGTCTTAATGTGTAATATGAATATATTTTTACCATTTTATCCAATGGTGGTCATTGGAATCAATTTCGATTTGAAATCGGACTTAAACTAGTGTCAATCTTTTGATACTTTTTGTTTTGTAAAAACACGCTATTTGCTCTGGCAGCGGGAATTAATTATTAAATTAATTAATGTGACATATATGATTTGAATTTTGTAAAATGGACTTCATTTTTGAATTCGGAATATCAAATATTGCTTAGGGTGAATTTTTGGTAATTTTCTGAAAAACTTCAATTTTTGATGAATAGTGAAACCACTAAGTGGTAATCAAGCAAACTGATTTTTCAGTTAAATGAAAGTTTACCACTAATGTGTATTGAATTTTGAAAATCCGACATACATGGTTGTCATTAAGAAGTAAAATGTGGTTCAATGGGATAAAAATAATTTTTTGGTGAATAGTAACTTATTAAGTTTTAATCGCGATTAGTGGTAATTAGTGTAGTTTAAGGTATAATTAATACTTTAAAAATATGAAACGACCTAGACACATGTCCCAACCTCATTGGTTGTGTCATGTCCGACCAAGACAAGCCATGGCCTAACTTGGGGACCCCATGGATCCACTTTTGTTGGGAAATAACATAAAATACTTTTTATTTAATGTTAAAGTGAAAATGACACTAACATAAATTGTTTTACTAAAACAATTTTTAAGTGGCGTTATGCAAGTCCAAATTTTGATTATAAATAGTCATTGGAAAGCTAAAAAGATTTCCTATATCATAGTATTTTTTTTATAATTTTTAGACATTAAAGAAATTAAATTATTTATGACATAATAATGATGCAGCGGTGACATCATTATTTGACAATTTAATTAAAATGGAAAGATAATGAAAAATCTACAATATACACATGGACAAAACCAATTGGATGAGTGGATTTCGATGCCTTATCACCTTATCCACGAATTCTACCAATGTGGGACCCTTTAAAACCGAAAAGCATTTTCAAATAAAGTAATATTGCTTTGCTTTCCAAAAGTGCCCCTCCTCTCCTCTTATAAAAGGCCCCCACCTCTACCTCATTTCACACACTCTTCAAGCCATTGGCTCGGCCAACCCCTGCCCATTTGCTCTCTCCACATCCCTCTCCTCATCCTAGAGGATTCCCTTTGGGCAGAATCCTTTCAAAGGAAGCCTTTAGGCTCAAACCAAAAGAAGTTACACTTTTTAAGGTATTTCATTCTCTCATGATCATTTGTTTTATTTTGCTTCTCCGACCCCCTAAACTCTTTTTATTTACTTATTTTGTAACAACACCAGTATCTTCAATATACTAGGATGTTGTTATAAGATTTATTTGAGCTACACTCTCACACAACTACATCAAATGGTTAAAGAACATAAGGTTTCCGTGGATGGCGAAATTCTGCCTCCCGAAACGATGATTGTTCAACACTCATTTAACACCTTCAAAGGTGGCCATTATGATGTCACTATTTTTATATATGATATGTAATATGTTTATGTTTTACTTATGCTTCTGTATTTTTCATTTGTGTCTTACCTTTATGGCTTCCATTATGGGTATACGCGATATCTTCATTTAAGGAAGTGCGGACTACCGCCCCCTCAAAGTGATGTGATTCGTTAATGCCATATGTGGGACGTGTAAAGGATGGATTTAAAGTTATTATATATGATGTTATACTGGAATTATAATATACCTATATATATCATTATCATTTATTTCCATTAAAGTATGAGATTGAAATGAAAGTAGCGTTCATGCGTACGTACGGACTACCGTCTCCATGAACGGTGCATTTCATTTCTTATCCCCAAATGTAATGTACTATTAAAAGTACATGTATATAATGGATATATAAAATTAATGATATATCTAAATGATGAATATAATTCTGGAATTAAAATATACATAAGTCTCATTTAGTTTTAATTCCGTTAATATGACAAAGAAATGAAAGTAACGTTCATGCGTACGTACGACTTACCGTCTCCATGAACGGTGCATTTCATTTCTTACCTCTAAATGATTATGTAATATTTTAAATACATGTATGTACTGGATATATATGAAATATATGATATCTACATCATGAATACCATTCTGGATATAATGAAACATTGACCAAATTAACAACATGTAAGTGTAAGAAGTCTATTTTTGACTTAAGAACCAAATACCGACAAAATGAACATTATTAACTTAAATGATTTAATGATGTTCATAACATGGTATAAAAGAAATAATGAACTTGGAAAAGATTCATAATCAAGTAGAGATTAACTAAAGTTTATTATTCAGGAGTTTAAAGAACGGTCGGGTCAAGTCAGATACGAGGTATGGGAACTTCTTAACCCAATTTCCATTCTTTGGGTTAATCTCCTACTTTCAAATTATGTCATTATGTTATTATGTCGTATCTTGTATTGGTACTTTATTTATGTGTACTTATAGTAAATACACATAATGTATCTATTTTATTTTAAAAATTATCTTTGTATGGGACTTCGTCTCAATCTCCTTTCGTTGAGGCATATTTTATTTTATACACAACTTTCTTTTATACGGTGTATAAACCCCTTTGACTTTTACGTTTACTCAAAAGGAATCTTTTTTATACGAAGCGTTTACTAAACGACAAAAGGGAATGTTTTTGTCGTACGTATGCGGCGACAACGACTTCTCCGCCGTCGTAACCGTTATTTGAGTTTCGGCTTCCTCTACAAGCCATACCTTTTTTTTTAAAAAAGAAAAATAAATACCATGTTTTACTTTGGTATTGAAAATGGTTTTCATAATGTTTTTATTATATCAATGTGTTGTATTGATATCTCGTGATTGAAATGCGGAAATGTTATGTTTCCTTTATGCATGTTTTATGTGATATGATTATGTTATGGTTCTTGGGCATTATTATGAAGACGGGTGGTTTCGTGATAAACTAAGGGCGGGTGAGCCCGTTATAGCTCTCCAATGCATTGGGTAACGCGAAGGAGTGAAACATTAAGGTTTCTCCGAAGAGATTTTTAGGGAATATACTGTGATGGGTATTCCAAACGTAACCAAGAGGGTTACTCCCTACGTAAGAATGTTATGAATGCCTCAAGTTACCTTTATGTCTTATGATTTCTATGATTTATTCATGATTTTATGAGGTATGTTAAAGTGATTATGTTTTATGGGTAAAGTATGATTTCACTCTTATGTATGTATGTACCCATGTTTCCTTTCCATGTTTTTATAACCCATACTGAGTTTTTATGCTCATCCCAAGTTTTTGAAATTTTTTTCACAGGTCAAGGGAAAGGTACATGATAAGATGATAGAGTCAAGGATGTGTCAAGAATTAATCCATGTTTTATTTTAAATGTGTGTTCCATTGATGGGAATGAAGAATACTATCTTTATGTAACCACTTTGTTTATATGTGGAATGTAATGCAAGTTTTATGATCTAATTCTCTAAAACTCTAAACCTGAAAAGATCCTCAACGTGTAATCTTGTAATAACTCAAGATTAAGTAAGGTTTAAGGCTGGGGCCTTATAGTTGGTATCAGAGGGTCGGTTTAGACAACTTTAGGGATTAGAAGTTTTTGCGAGGCACATGATTAGTCCCTATAACTATTATTTCAGTTAAATCATTGTTTTATAACTGTTTTCAGGTCAAGTAAAGTCGGTTACGAATGGAAGGAGGAGGATCTCAAACGACATTCCTATCTCTCCCTGATGACATGCTTGCAATAATTATTGCAAAGTCATCTTCGGATGATTGTGAAACTTTTTCTAGCATACAACTCACTTGCAAGCATTTGTTTGAAATATCAAACACCTCCGCTATACCTCGTTATCATCGTGGATCATGGGTTGTTTTTAGAAAAATACTATTTTCACAATATTCTCATGTTTTCAAGAGAGGTAAATATTATCAAGGTATTTTCAAATATTTTACCTTATCACAAGAATTTGAAGCATATTATGATTTTGAAAATGGTGCTAAGGAAGGGGACCCTTGCGCAACCTATTTATATTTGCTTTTAAAATATAGTCTCACATCACATGCTTATGGTATTTTAAAAGGACCAATAATAGAAAGTTTCAACTCAATTTCGGTCCGACAATTTTTTAGAAATCATGTTTTATCAGATGTTTTGGAATTATATGTCCTACATGATTATTTTCCAAAACTGTTTTTCTGTGAACACCCATACGACCCATGTTGTGCGAGGTGTATTTGGATGGAGGAAGCAAATGATTTTGAAGGATCTCTGAATCATTGTTGTAATGCATGGGAGTTCTACCTACGTGAACAAGATGACGATGAAACCGAGTGGACACCATGATCAAGGTATGATATTTTGAGTTTGTGTAAGAAACCTAGAAAGAGTTGAAAGTAAAAATGAAAAGTAGGTATGTTTCCTTAAGATCAAAAACTAAATTCCTCAATAAAAAGTAACTTAAAACAAAAATGTTGTCTATTAACTTTTCCTACTAGGGAATCGAATACCGTTTAACCCATCACAAGTTTGTGATTTTCTCGTGGTTAACTTTCTCCTAAACATGTTTTCTATCACTCTCCATCAGAACATGACCCTATGTTTTCTCCTCCATGTCCATATTTTCATACTTGGAATCCTAGTATGGGTTAACTCGAGTGACCTTTGTACTTGTCTTTCTTTTTTTTAAAGTGTTTGTTTTACCGACTTTTGTTCCGATGTGGGACTTTCAAGGATGTTTCCAAGCGCAATTTTAAAATTGCGAGGACGCAATTCCCAAAAGGGGGGAAGGATGTAACATCCCAGGTAAATAAAGAATATGACATTTCATATTTATCCATATTTGTGAATAAAATATTTAAATGACTTTAAAGGGGACGCTATGCTCGATGGCGTACCCAACACGCAACAACGAGTTTCTTGGGAATCTTACGTTGCACTCTAATAATAAAATAATATTATTTTAAATGGTAGTTAACATGTAGCCGTTGTAATGGCGGGAATGGATAGAAATAACTGAAATATGATTATATATGTTTTTAAATGTTTTTACAATTATCCAATAAAGGATAGAGGCTTAAAATACGGAAAGAATTCGATTTTAGGCATATATGCCCTAGTTTTCACTAAAGGTTCACTTATCGCCTTTTGATGGCGAACTGTCATTAAATATAGTTTTGATCACTCTTATACATTCTTTTGGACCAAATATAACTCTTATTAAGAATCGGGACATCAAATTTTACTTTGTGTAATTTTTGGTACCTTTCTGATAAAGTTCATTTTTTTTATGAATAGTGTAAAATGTTGTATTTTACATCAAAACTGCTTTTTAATCTAATTTATTTATATGATTATATTATCTTTTGAATTGGTCTTAATGTGTAATATGAATATATTTTTACCATTTTATCCAATGGTGGTCATTGGAATCATTTTCGATTTGAAATCGGACTTAAACTAGTGTCAATCTTTTGATACTTTTTGTTTTGTAAAAACACGCTATTTGCTCTGGCAGCGGGAATTAATTATTAAATTAATTAATGTGACATATATGATTTGAATTTTGTAAAATGGACTTCATTTTTGAATTCGGAATATCAAATATAGCTTAGGGTGAATTTTTGGTAATTTTCTGAAAAACTTCAATTTTTGATGAATAGTGAAACCACTAAGTGGTAATCAAGCAAACTGATTTTTCAGTTAAATGAAAGTTTACCACTAATGTGTATTGAATTTTGAAAATCCGACATACATGGTTGTCATTAAGAAGTAAAATGTGGTTCAATGGGATAAAAATAATTTTTTGGTGAATAGTAACTTATTAAGTTTTAATCGCGATTAGTGGTAATTAGTGTAGTTTAAGGTATAATTAATACTTTAAAAATATGAAACGACCTAGACACATGTCCCAACCTCATTGGTTGTGTCATGTCCGACCAAGACAAGCCATGGCCTAACTTGGGGACCCCATGGATCCACTTTTGTTGGGAAATAACATAAAATACTTTTTATTTAATGTTAAAGTGAAAATGACACTAACATAAATTGTTTTACTAAAACAATTTTTAAGTGGCGTTATACAAGTCCAAATTTTGATTATAAATAGTCATTGGAAAGATAAAAAGATTTCCTATATCATAGTATTTGTTTTATAATTTTTAGACATTAAAGAAATTAAATTATTTATGACATAATAATGATGCAGCGGTGACATCATTATTTGACAATTTAATTAAAATGGAAAGATAATGAAAACTCTACAATATACACATGGACAAAACCAATTGGATGAGTGGATTTCGATTCCTTATCACCTTATCCACGAATTCTACCAATGTGGGACCCTTTAAAACCGAAAAGCATTTTCAAATAAAGTAATATTTCTTTGCTTTCCAAAAGTGCCCCTCCTCTCCTCTTATAAAAGGCCCCCACCTCTACCTCATTTCACACACTCTTCAAGCCATTGGCTCGGCCAACCCCTGACCATTTGCTCTCTCCACATCCCTCTCCTCATCCTAGAGGATTCCCTTTGGGCAGAATCCTTTCAAAGGAAGCCTTTAGGCTCAAACCAAAAGAAGTTACACTTTTTAAGGTATTTCATTCTCTCATGATCATTTGTTTTATTTTGCTTCTCCGACCCCCTAAACTCTTTTTATTTACTTATTTTGTAACAACACCAGTATCTTCAATATACTAGGATGTTGTTATAAGATTTATTTGAGCTACACTCTCACACAACTACATCAAATGGTTAAAGAACATAAGGTTTCCGTGGATGGCGAAATTCTGCCTCCCGAAACGATGATTGTTCAACACTCATTTAACACCTTCAAAGGTGGCCATTATGATGTCACTATTTTTATATATGATATGTAATATGTTTATGTTTTACTTATGCTTCTGTATTTTTCATTTGTGTCTTACCTTTATGGCTTCCATTATGGGTATACGCGATATCTTCATTTAAGGAAGTGCGGACTACCGCCCCCTCAAAGTGATGTGATTCGTTAATGCCATATGTGGGACGTGTAAAGGATGGATTTAAAGTTATTATATATGATGTTATACTGGAATTATAATATACCTATATATATCATTATCATTTATTTCCATTAAAGTATTAGATAGAAATGAAAGTAGCGTTCATGCGTACGTACGGACTACCGTCTCCATGAACGGTGCATTTCATTTCTTATCCCCAAATGTAATGTACTATTAAAAGTACATGTATATAATGGATATATAAAATTAATGATATATCTAAATGATGAATATAATTCTGGAATTAAAATATACATAAGTCTCATTTAGTTTTAATTCCGTTAATATGACAAAGAAATGAAAGTAACGTTCATGCGTACGTACGGCTTACCGTCTCCATGAACGGTGCATTTCATTTCTTACCTCTAAATGATTATGTAATATTTTAAATACATGTATGTACTGGATATATATGAAATATATGATATCTACATCATGAATACCATTCTGGATATAATGAAACATTGACCAAATTAACAACATGTAAGTGTAAGAAGTCTATTTTTGACTTAAGAACCAAATACCGACAAAATGAACATTATTAACTTAAATGATTTAATGATGTTCATAACATGGTATAAAAGAAATAATGAACTTGGAAAAGATTCATAATCAAGTAGAGATTAACTAAAGTTTATTATTCAGGAGTTTAAAGAACGGTCGGGTCAAGTCAGATACGAGGTATGGGAACTTCTTAACCCAATTTCCATTCTTTGGGTTAATCTCCTACTTTCAAATTATGTCATTATGTTATTATGTCGTATCTTGTATTGGTACTTTATTTATGTGTACTTATAGTAAATACACATAATGTATCTATTTTATTTTAAAAATTATCTTTGTATGGGACTTCGTCTCAATCTCCTTTCGTTGAGGCATATTTTATTTTATACACAACTTTCTTTTATACGGTGTATAAACCCCTTTGACTTTTACGTTTACTCAAAAGGAATCTTTTTTATACGAAGTGTTTACTAAACGACAAAAGGGAATGTTTTTGTCGTACGTATGCGGCAACAACGACTTCTCCGCCGTCGTAACCGTTATTTGAGTTTCGGCTTCCTCTACAAGCCATACCTTTTTTTTAAAAAAAGAAAAATAAATACCATGTTTTACTTTGGTATTGAAAATGGTTTTCATAATGTTTTTATTATATCAATGTGTTGTATTGATATCTCGTGATTGAAATGCGGAAATGTTATGTTTCCTTTATGCATGTTTTATGTGATATGATTATGTTATGGTTCTTGGGCATTATTATGAAGACGGGTGGTTCCGTGATAAACTAAGGGCGGGTGAGCCCGTTATAGCTCTCCAATGCATTGGGTAACGCGAAGGAGTGAAACATTAAGGTTTCTCCGAAGATATTTTTAGGGAATATACTGTGATGGGTATTCCAAACGTAACCAAGAGGGTTACTCCCTACGTAAGAATGTTATGAATGCCTCAAGTTACCTTTATGTCTTATGATTTCTATGATTTATTCATGATTTTATGAGGTATGTTAAAGTGATTATGTTTTATGGGTAAAGTATGATTTCACTCTTATGTATGTATGTACCCATGTTTCCTTTCCATGTTTTTATAACCCATACTGAGTTTTTATGCTCATCCCAAGTTTTTGAAATGTTTTTCACAGGTCAAGGGAAAGGTACATGATAAGATGATAGAGTCAAGGATGTGTCAAGAATTAATCCATGTTTTATTTTAAATGTGTGTTCCATTGATGGGAATGAAGAATACTATCTTTAAGTAACCACTTTGTTTATATGTGGAATGTAATGCAAGTTTTATGATCTAATTCTCTAAAACTCTAAACCTGAAAAGATCCTCAATGTGTAATCTTGTAATAACTCAAGATTAAGTAAGGTTTAAGGCTGGGGCCTTATAAGAAGATTCCTCCGGGATTGACCGCGGACGTGGGGGAGGGACAGCAGCAGCAGCTTGTGGAGATTGGGAATCCTTCGCCGGGCTTGAGGACGGATGTGGGGCAGAGACATCAGCAGCAGCTTCAGAAGCCTCCGCAGGGGTTGAGGAAGGACGTACGGCAAGGACAACAGCAGCACCTTGGGGAGATTCAGAAGCCTCCGCAGGGGTTGAAGGCAGAGGTGGGGCAGGGACAACAGCAGGTTGTGGAGATTCCAAAGCCTCCTCCGGGCTTGACAGCGGACGTGGGGCAGGGACACCAGCCGCAGCTTGCTCCGCCGGTTTACGTTTGAAATGACAAGATGGGATAATAGCCTTCATAAATTTCACGATAACTGAATGATTCGAACCTACACTCTCAGGTTTGGGTTTTAGTTCGTGAATTTTTCCATGAAAACACTACAACAACGATGGAGCCATGGAAACTACGGGGAAGGAAAGGAAATCTCACTGCGTATACAAACTGCAGAGCCGGTGCACAGGGGTTTAGGGCTTGAAGGACACAATGCGGATACCCACCAGATTCTCCTTAATTTATATAAAATCTTTATCCTTTATCGTTTTTTTTAATTTTTCATTCAACGTATAATAAATATGGATCAATATTGTTTTTGACTCCACATGCATAGACTGAATTTATTATTATGTGGATTTAAATATGTGAAAATTACTTAAATTTTATTCAAATTATTTATCTACAATTATTATTTTTGAAACTATTTAATGTGAATCCATAAATCAATGCTAAAAATAGTGGAGATAATAAAAGAAATTATTTCCTTGCATAATTACGCCCTCTATAATTTTAAAAATTATTAATATATACTTTTAATAACTGATAATGTCGGTGGCAATTTTAATATCATAAAAATTTGTTGTAAATATTTATCTCAATGAAAATGGCCTCATTTTATAGCAAAATTATAAATGTATAAGCGTTTTTATGCAGTAATTGTTTAATGGAACTTTGAATCTTTGCAAATAGTAATTCATAGGAAAATAGTTATTTATAAGAAATTTATATATTTTTTACAAATAGAAATTTATTGGAAGTTTAAAAATAGTAATTTATATTTTTCAATGTTATTTTTTAAAAAATTACTAATTAAAACATACCCATTTATAAAAAATTAATAACATTGAAAAATATAAATTTTTATTTTTAAAAACATAACATGTTTTTATTTCTAAAATAATGTTGTAAACAACTATGAATCATTGCAAGTTTAAAAAATATTTTTTATGAGAAAAATTTAAAATTTGTACTTAGAAAATTGTAACAAAATATTATTACATTTAAAAGTAATTTATTGGAAAAATAGTAATTTATACGAAATTATAGGAATATAGTAATTTATAGGAAAATAGTAATTTATAGGAAAAATATATTTATATATTTATATTAAATAGTAATTTATATTTTTATAAGAAAAAATATTTATAAGAAAATAGTAATTTATATTTTTATAGGAAAAATATATTGATATTTTTTATAGGAAATTGTTGGAAAAATAATAATTATAGGAAAAATAGTAATTTATATGAAAAAATAGGTAATTTATAGGAAAATAGTAATTTATAGAAAAAACATATTTTTATTTTTTATATGAAATAGTAATAAATGTTATATTTATTAAAGTATATATTAAAGTATATATTTATTAAATACTAATAAATGTTGTATATTAAAATATATATTAAATTATATATATATTAAATAGTAATAAATGTTATATATTTATATTTCTTATATTAAATATTAATTTATATTTTTATTAGAAAAATATATTTATATTTTTTATAGGAAATTATAGGGAAAATAGTAATTATATGAAAAATAGTAATTTATAGGAAAAACATGTAATTTATAGGAAAATAGTAATTTATAGGAAAAATATATATATTTTTTTATAGGAAATCATAGGAAAAATAGTAATTATAGGAAATATAGGTAATTTATATGAAAATGGTAATTTATAGGAAAAATTTATTTATATTTTTTTATAGGAAATTTGTATTTATAGGAAAAGTATATTTTTATATTAAATAGTAATGAATGTTATATTTATTATTACATTTAAAATTCATTTATAGAAAAAATAGTAATTTATAAGAAAAATAGGTAATTTATAAGAAAATAGTAATTTATAGAAAAAATAAATTTATATTTTTTATATTAAATAGTAATTTATAATTTTATAGGAAAAATATATTTCTAGGAAAATAGTAATTTATAAATTTTATAGGAAAAATATATTTATATTTTTTATAGGAAAAATATATTTATATTTTTTATAGGATATTTATATTTTTTTGTAAATAGTAATTTATAGGAAATTTAAAAATAGTAATTTATATTTTTCAATGTTATTTTTTTTATTAATTACTAATTAAAACATATAAATTTATAAAAAAATAATAACATTGAAAAATATAAATTTCCTACAAATTTCTATTTTAAAAAATATAACAATTTTTTATTTCTTAAATAATGTTGTAAACAACTAATAATATTTTCAAGTTTATAAAATATCTTTTATGAGAGAAATTTAAAAGTTATACTTAGAAATTATTACAAAATATTGTTACATTTAATTTTTTTATAAAAAAAAATTGTTTAGAAATAATAATATTTTCCCAAATAAAGAGGAACTCAATATTTTATAAATGTATAAGCATTTTTATGTAGTAATTTTTTAATGGAATATAAATAATATATTTTATAATAGAACTAAAAATAAAAAATACCAATTTGACAAGGAATAACATCCTCCTTCTGCAGCACAACTTTAGTCAGCCCAGTGAAGAACCAATTATCATATATTCAGAACCTATGAATGAATATATGAAAGTTGGTTCTTCATCGGGTCGACTAAAGAGTGGAGTAAGGTCCAGTGCCTGTTATGTCTCCCAATGTCACAACAAATTCAAGGGATAGGGAAACCCCTTTTGGATACTCAATATCTTTTGTGGTCTATCAACACCACACATACCCTAAAAATGATGACCACCAATTTCTTTTAAAAAACCAATCAACATGCAATTCATTTAGTGTGCACACAAGGACCACCAACAGCCATGATTTTATGTGGGGAGTTTAGCCCATACAAATCAAAACATTACCATCAACCAAAGAGGAAGATAAGACAGACAAGATTATTAAAGTCGAAATTATTTGAGAAGCTTACCATCTACATTTTATATTTGTATATTCTTCCATCAGGTATGTTGCTCATTCGTTTCTAAGCATATCTATATCATCTTGTGAATGTGATTGTTTTTGGTAGTCCTGGTAGTACTAACAAAATATAAATATACAAAGGATTAATAATTATTTTAAATGAAATATGAATTATCTTCAAAAATACCTCTTTATGGATGTTGGTTTTTTCATTGAATATGATCTCTTTCATAAATTTACAAACATAATAACCACACTCTTTATCGTTTGTTTGTTTCGGGCATTGCAGAAACATTGAGAAAAATAATCAATTTATTTATATGTGTTTGGATAGTGAAATCTTATTATATATACCCTGCTACTTATCCATTTGTAGTACTTGTTTGGTTTCCTATCCTTTTCCCCTAACCTCAATCCATGATGTAGACGATATTCACACACCGCCCTATCATAATAGAATCATCATTAAAAGAAAATATAAATTATATAAATGGATGTTTAGTTCTAAAATGTTGGATGTAGTGTATTAAAAATTGACAAACTCTATCATTTGTGGTCAGTTTTTTGGATATCCATGCATTAAATCTAGAAAATAAATCTTTGAAATATCCAAATTGACCGCAATGAGCATCCAATGCTCCCTAAGAACACAAAAAAGAATAAGTAATGAAAGAAATTAAAATATATTTTACATGATTAAATTATAGAGTTTTACCCCTACATCATTGTTATTAAGAAAAGTCTATCATCTGTAATTTTACTATTAAACGATTTGAGCAGTCCTGTAAATATTTCACCCAATTTCTTGGAAGTTATGTCTTCTTGATCTGTAGAGGTGATGTGAGGACTAACGAGTCCAATTTTGTTTCATAGGGAAATCCCTTTAATTGTTTTCCATATATACCACTATAAAAAATATGAAATGTATTTAGTTACAATTATCATAGTATATCATCTTTTGGAAAATAAAATCTTGAAAACATACCTCATGTAAACATTTACAACTGAGCCGCCTAACAAATCATAGTTGAGGATTTCAGTTTCACTCTCAACAACAATGAAATATGGATCATCCCCTCCATACATATTTTCTTCAAAATCAATTATGTGATTACCACCATCTTTCAACTTCGTATCCACATGAGACTTCAATGATAATAAATTTGCATCTCTAACAGGAGGGGTTAAGGTGCATTGGGTAGATCATTTTGATCGGTTAGTTGATCTCTGAGATGGATTTGAATCGGTCTTTCATTTAACTCCCTTCTCTTTGTCCGTCTGTAATAACATGCATCAGTTTAGACCTTTGTTCATTAAATGATTAAGGTTTATCTTGAAAATTAAATTGGAAATGAATACCTCATTGTCGACATGTTGTTTTACAAGATGTGATGGGAATGCGAGGAATGTTCCTAGAGCTTGTTCGAACATATGAATATCTGTATCATCAATTGGAACAGGTAGCTCGATGCTCAACTCTAGGGCTACAGTAATTGACACTCTGACATGATCTGTCAGAATTGGTCTGTTGTGTAACATGTCGTTCTAGATATTGAACATCGTAGCCCTTTCTACAAGGCGATGAGTGGGTGTTGATAGATATAAATCACAGTCATTTTCACCCTATAGAATATCAATATATGAAAGGTATCAGTGTCTAGTGTATATCTGTTTCACATTTCATAGAAACAATTATTAGAAAATTCACTACCTTAGTTAATAATTCTTTTAGGGGAATGGCTAACCTCAAAACTAGTGGGGGTGGGGCAGGATCTCCACACGCGGGTTGTTGTTGATTTTTTTCTTCTCTTTGTCCCCCCCATCAAACCTGATATCAGATCTCTCTAGTATTGTAATTTTTCTTGAAATATAGCTAATGTTTCTCTTATCTATTTCATTTCCTCAGTTTGATCCTCCTCTTGTTTTTTTCCTCAAAATATGATCAGGGTGTAACCCCAATCCCACACCTCTGACGCGGTCATACTTTTCTAGCTGCTTCAAGGCCACTTAAAGTATGTTTGCATCCGGTGTGGGTATTGTTTATTCTTGTGACTTTGTCAGATAGAAAATATAGGAAAATAAGTAATCATTGTTATTTAATATAAATTTAAAGGAAAACAAATTTTTATTATTTCATACTTACACATGTTTCCCACACTTTTTTGTGTGTTTTCATTTATTAGTTTTCCATTTTTAGTTGCATGTGCCTCCTTCCATAGCACATGGAGTGGGATAGAAGTGGCTATTTATTTGGACTCTTAAAGTTTCATAAAAACAAAATAACATAGTTATTGTTTTGTTTTTTGTCACATAAAATAATTATTGTAGATTTAAAATACATACCAAATTTTTATCAAGTGATGCGTACCCTATTCTTGCTTTACGGTAGGGGTACACTAGTTTTGATGCCAGTTGTTTATTTTCATTACTCAGTTGTTGTTTCCTAAATAAAAAATTATCAAACAAAGTGATAAATACACGTACCATCAGACAACGTATTACCAAACACAATGTACCTTAAAATACTGCTTCGCACGAAGAATAGTAAACACATCCCACGATTCTTGGGTTATAAAGTGTGCATAAATAAGAGGTGGGTGCAGATTTATTTTCCCTTCAGCATCTTTAAAATGATATTTCGTTAAATGTGTGAAAAAACCCATGTGAATCCTTCCATCAAACCTTAAGACATACTCTTTGTGTGAGTCATCTACTATAAATTAACTCTACAAGAGATGGTGAAGTGTATGTCAATGTTTCATTGTTTAATTTTTAGTAAATTAAAAAAATGATATCATAATGTTTCTATAATATCTCCCCACATCAGTTTCTTAATCTCATCCACAACATGGTGCTGTGAAGTTACATCAATCGTCATGTGTTTCTGAGTGACGATTCCAATGTAACTACTAAACATGGACTTATTGGGGTTAACATGTTGGCCCCGCTTATTCCATCCAATCTCAAGTTTGATGCCATTTTATTTAGACTTAATGATTTTTGATAATACCGTCAAACTACAACCCTCTTGTTTTTTCTGTGTCACCAGTGTTTCGTCACCTTTCATTTCCTCATATCCACCATCATCAATATGTTCCTATGACTCTAGAGGGATAGAATCGGTATGTGAAGATGGTGGTTGTACCTCTGCACTGGGAGCATCAATAGGTTGGGAAACCTATTTCTCATCTGCACCACGAGCAGTAGGAGGTTGAGAAACTTATTGTGCATGGGGATTGGGAGCATCATCACGTGAAAAAGTTATTAGTTTCAAAATTTGTTTAACATTTAATTTAGATAACAAAAATGAAACATCAAATTGTTATTAACATAAGGCAATAGGTTGGGAAACCTATTGTTCATCTATACTACGAGTAGCAGCAGGTTGAGAAACCTGTTGTTATTGGGGATTGAGAGCATCATCACGTACAGAAGTCATTATCTACAAAAGTGGTTTAACATTTAATTTAGATAACATTAAATTAACAACAAATAGATATTAACATAAGGCAACAGGTTAAGAAACATGTTGTTTGTATGCACTGCGAGCAGTAGCAGGTTGAGAAACCTGTTGTTCCTTGAGATTGAGAGCATCATCACGTGTAGAAGTAATTATCTGGAAAAGTGGTTTAACATTTAATTTATATACCATAAAAGTATCAGTGAATAGATATTAACATAAAAGCAACACGATTTATATTAGAAAAATATATAACCTGATTATTGAACTCTTTTTTTAAAGGTTGAAGGGATTTTACCCCTCTATTGACTATAAAAATACCTTCATTGGGGTCTCTTCTAACATAAAAAATTCTATCTACATTGGGAACGCTACAAAATTATTGTGAAATCCTAATGAAAGGGTCGTCCTTGGTTGAATTTTCATTTGACTCTTCAGTGGTTTTGGTCGATAATAGAACAATTAACCAGTTTTGGTTTGTAGGATCTGGAACAGTAGCAGCAGCTTGTGGAAAAATATATTTATATTTTTTATATTAAATAGTAATTTATATTTTTATAGGAAAAATATATTTATGGGAAAATAGTAATTTATATTTTTTATAAGAAAAAAATATTTATATTTTTTATAGGAAATTGTCATGAACCAACCCGGGTCGACCCTGAACCGGTCACCCGATCCGGCCTGCGACATGGTCCAAAGGGCGTTCCTGATCCCCACGGGCTGGAAACTAGTGATAGGCACTAAAATAAACCAGTTGGGAATGATTTGGCCCATAAAAAAGATAAATAAACATAAATTGAATAAGAAGATAAATAAAAAAAATAAACCGAACAACATGGCTGCGAAAAAAAGGAGTAAATAAAGCAACGTGACATACCTTAGGTGACCCTATGGGACACCATGGAACGCAAACTACACTCGCTACTAAAAGCAATCCAAGACTGAAACCTGCAACTAAAAAGTAAAATAGGCGTGAGCACCGAGATGCTCAGTAGGAATGCCAAAATATTACCATGTCCTATGCCCCTACCTTTAGTAAGAAATCCAATCATGCTAGTTTTAAAATAAGATATAAAAAAATAATTTTTCCTTCTTTTCAAATTCAAGTAACAAGTTTTCATTTTCAATTAAATCATTTAAACCCCACTACATTTTCAAAATAGGTTCCATGCATGCACAAATGTTTCAAAATGAAAAGAAACCAGTTTGGATTAAAATATGGTTTTCACAAATTAGACATCAAGTATGAAACAACTGAAATGAAAATTACATCACAAGAATCATGTCTCAAATGAGCACCATGGGTAATCCCTATAGGTATCTAGAATAAGTAGGACCCTAGAGACCTCTTACCTTGGTGAAAAGTGGCTTAGAAACCACGACCCTATAAAAATGTGGCTTAGAAACCACGACCCTCAGAAAATGTGGCTTAGAAACCACGACCCTTAGAAATTCATATGTTTAGTTAGTGTTGTTGCGTCAATCCTTCTAGATGAACTGGGATGAACGCTTGCCATGTCATCTAGCCTACCAGTCCTTGTCACCCACTTAGATACCCAGGTTTCCAATTGTGCTCTATTTCAAGTGGTGGTGAGTTTCCTTTATCAAGAAAACATATATGTACCTAATACTTTTTTAATCTAAAGCCCATTCAACCTCTCACCACCGCTCTCCCTCCTTAAGTGAATTCCCCTTATTTTTCATCACACAATGCATAAAAATAAAATTCGTAAAATAATAACACATTCAACATAAAAAATCATTTTCTAAAACCAAGGGGGCATGCCTCATGAGGGGTTTTTTATTGTTTTTTATAAAACATTTATAAGGTGCCAACTGAGCTTAATTACATATAGGAAACACTTTTTATAAAAAATCGTTTGAATGAAAAAAAATTCTTTTATAAATATTCATTACCAATTAAAAACCACTTAGGAAATCAATTTTCAAGGAAAGTCACTTAAGTCCAATGAGCATTAGAAATACATTTCAATTTCCAAAACAAGGCATAATCATTTCTAGCAACCGCAACCAGATTTCATAGAAGGGGTATATACAATTAATGAAAAACATATTTTTAAAATGACAAAGCAATTGTGAAATTAAAATTAAAGGCATAGTCATAGGGTACCTACCTCAAACAATGTCGCTATTTGTTGATGACCACTCGAACAGACATTTGATGCATAGGACATGGTTATATTTTTGAATTCCTACTGAGAATCTCGGCGATCACAACTATTTTAATTTCTAGTTATAGGTTTCAGTCTTGGAAATTGACGATGGTTAGGGTCTCTACCTGTAGCCCAGACCTTTAACGGCCGCCGAATGGGGGCCGCTACAGGTGGCGATGGAAACAACTATAGAGGCCGCAAAATGGCGGCTGCTATAGATTTTAATTTTTTTTTTAATTTCAATTACACAATAATATATACCCAAATAAATCTCATCAGTCATATTCCAAGATCCAAATCCATCATCAAATATAACTGCATAACAAAATTTAATAACAAAATTAGTACCAAATAAAACCTATAAAACAAATAATTGAAACAAATTAACATATTTCAATTCAAACTTACAGTAACAGATATAAAGTATTTGATTTTGAAAATATATTCATAATGTTGATTACCGTTTTAAAATTTTAAATTCATTAATTATATGGTTCTAATTAGATTGTTTCACGGTGATTTCAGGTCAATTCGAGGTTTTCCGCAATGAATTTGACCGTTAGACGCCCGTTTTGGTCATTTATGACACCAGAACTGTGTTCTCGGTCACCGCGGGTACATGGAACATCCTATTGACGTTCCGTATACTCGACCACTTTAAAATTCACTCAATCGTATTTTTCGCTTGATTTCATGCCATTCAGACTTTGTTTGGCCCATTCTCCCCCCCCCCCCCCACGCGCGTTTATGAAGCGCTCGTAGCACTTAAAACACACATATTGAGCCGTACCAGGAAAACCGCATGTCCAATTGATGTGCCATATACGCGTACACATCATGAATAATAAATAAATTGTTTCACGGTGGTTTCTGGTCAATCCGAGGTTGTCCGCTATGAATTTGACCGTTAGACGCCCGTTTTGGCCGTCTATGACACCAGAACTGCGTTCTCGGTCACCGTGGGAACACGACACGTCCGATTGACGTGCCGTCAGCTCGAACACTTCAAAATTCACTCACTCGTATTTGTCGTCTAATTTCAGGCCATTATGTCTTTTTTCCGCCCGTTTGGACCCCCCACATGCGTTTATGAATCGCGCACAACACATAAAAACGCATATTGAGACGTACCGTGCAAACCGTATGTCTGATTGATTCTTTGTCTACCCGTACACGTCACAAATAATAATTAGATTGTTTCACGGTGATTTCAGGTCAATCCAAGGTCGTATTCTTTGAATTTGACCGTTATACGCTCGTTTTGGCCGTTTATGACACCAGAACTGCGTTCTCGGTCACCGCAGGCACACGACACGTCCGATTGACGAGTCATCTGCTCGAACACTTAAAAATTCACTCACTCGTATTTGTAGTCTGATTTCAGGCCATTCCGACTTCGTTCGGCCCTTTTGGACCCCCCACACGCATTTATGAAGCGCGTGCAACAATTAAAACAAGCATATTGAGCCGTACCACGCAAACCACACGTCCGATTGACGTGCCGTCTGTGCGTACACGTCAAGAATAAAAATTAAATTGTTTCGCGGTGGTTTTAGGTCAATACGAGGCTGTCCGCTATGAATTTGACTGTTAGATTCTCATTTTGGCCATTTATGACACCAGAACTGCGTTCTCGGTCACCACAGGCACACTGCACGTCTGATTGACGTGACGTTTTCTTGACCACTTCACAATTCACTCACCTATTTTTTTGTCTGATTTCAACCGATTCCGACTTCAATTGTCCCGTTGGGACCCCCCACTAGCGTTAATGAAGCGCACACAGCACTTAAAACACACATATTGAGCCGTACCATGAAAATTGCATGTCCGATTGACGTGATATCTGCATGTACACGTCACAAATAATAATTAAATTGTTTCACGGTGGTTTCAGGTCAATCCGAGGTTGTCCTCTATGAATTTGACTATTAGACGCCCGTTTTGGCCATTTATGACACCAGAACTGCGTTCTCGGTCACCGCGGGCACATGGAACATCTGATTGACATGCTTTATACTCGAACACTTGACGATTTACTTGTATTTTTCATCATAGTTTAGGCCATTCTGACTTTATTCGGCCTGTTTGGACCCCCCCACGTGCGTTTATGAAGCGCGCGCAACACTTAAAACACGCATATTGAGTCGTACCACGCACACCGCACGTCCGATAGACGTTCCCTATATGCGTACACATAAAGAATGATAATTAGATTGTTGCACGGTGATTTCAGGTCAATCCAAGGTCGTCCACTATGAATTTGACCGTTAGACGCCCGTTTTGGCCGTTTATGACACAAGAACTGTGTACTCGGTCACTGCAGGCACACGACATGTCCGATTGAAGTGCCGTCTGCTATACCACTTCACAATTCACTCACCCACATTTTCATATAATTTCAGGCCATTCCAATTTCGTTCGGCCCATTTGGACCCCCCACGCATGTTTGTGAAGCACACACAACACTTAAAAAACGCATATTGAGATGTACCGTGAAAAAAGCTCCTCCGATTGACATGCCGTCTACATGTACACGTCAAGAATAATAATTATATTGTTGTACAGTGATTTCAGGTCAATTTGAGGTTTTCCACTATGAATTTGACTGTTAGATGCCCATTTTGGTCGTTTATGACACCAGAACTGCGTTCTCGGTCACCACGGGCACACGGCGCGTCCGATTGACGTGTCTTCTACTCGACCACTTCAAAATTCACTTACCCATATTTTTTGTCTGATTTTAGGCCATTCCAAATTTTTTCGGCCCGTTTGGACCCCCCACACGCATTTATGAAGCGCAGGCAACACTTAAAACACGCATATTGAGCCATACTGAGCAAACTGCACGTCCGATTGACGTTCGATCTGCGCGTACACATCAATAATAATAAATAGATTGTTTCACAGTGATTTAAGGTCAATATGAGGTCTTCCACTATGAATTTGACCGTTAGACGCTTGTTTTGGCCGTTTTTGACACCAAAATTGCGTTCTCGGTCACCGCGGGCACACGACACGTCTGATTAACGTGCCGTCTGCTCGACCACTTCACAATTCACTCACCCATGTTTTTAGTCTGATTTCAGGCTATTCCAACTTTGTTTGGACCATTTGGACCCCCCATGAGCATTTATGAAGCGCACACAACGCTTAAAACATGCATATTGAGCCGTACCACGCAAACCGCATGTCCGATTGATGTTCCAACTACGCATACACGTCACGAATAATAATTAGATTGTTTCACGGTGATTTTAGGTCAATATGAGGTCATTCTCTATGAATTTGACCGTTAGATGCCCGTTTTGGCCGTTTATGACACCAAAACTGCGTTCTCGGTCACCGCGGGCACACAACACGTCCGATTGATGCGTCGTCTACTCAAACACTTCAAAATTTACTCAACCGTATTATTCGTTTAATTTTAGGCCATTCTGAATTCATTCGGCCTGTTTGGACCCCCCCCCCCCCCACGTGCGTTTATGAAGCACGCACACCACTTAAAACACGCATATTGAGCCGTACCGCGCAAACCGCATGTCCTATTGACGTTACGCTTGCGCATACATGTGGATAATAATAATTAGATTGTTGCACGATGGTTTCGGGTCAATCTGAGTTCGTCCACTATGAATTTGACCGTTAGACGCCCGTTTTGGCCGTTTATGACACCAGAACTGCGTTCTCCGTCACCGCGGGCACACGGCACGTCTTATTGACGTTCCTTCTGCTCGAAAACTTCACAATTCACTCAACCGTATTTTTCGTCTTATTTCATACCATTCCGACTTCGTTTGACCCGTTTGGACCCCCCCACGCACGTTTCTGAAGCACACACAACACTTAAAACATGCATCTTGAGCTGTACCGTGAAAACCACACGTCCAATTGATGTGACATCTACTCGTACACATCAAGAATAGTAATTAGATTCTTTAATAGTGGTTTTAGGTCAATCCAAGGTCGTCATCTATGAATTTGACCGTTAGACGCCCGTTTTGGCCGTTTATGACACCAGAACTGCGTTCTCGGTCACCGCGGGCACACAACACGTTCGATTGATGTGTCGTCTGCTCGACCACTTCACAATTCACTCACCCGTATTTTTTGTCTGATTTCAAGCCATTCTGACTTCATTCAGGCCATTTGAACCCCCCCACGCGTGTTTATGAAGCGCGCGCAATACTTAAAACAAGCATATTGAGCTATACCGCGCAAGCCGCACGTCCGATTGACGTGCCGTCTGTGCATACGTGTCACAAATAATAATTAGATTCTTTCACAGTGGTTTCAGGTCACAAATACTAAAAAAAATCTAGGTCAAAAAGGAAAATTATATTCATCAAGGATATAAAAACTTCTTGAGAATTCATCAACATAAATGAAATTACCTCATGCATGGGGTTCATTCTCATTTGGATCACCAATATCACTACGATGTCCACTAGCTGTATTCGGAGCCTACAATATATATCAATATTACGTATCTTAAACATTTCAATAAAAGTCAATCTGAGTATGGTTTGTTTTATTGTTTACCTGTGGCGCCACTTGTTGCGTCGTCATATCATCGATATGTGATGACATCTGTGACAACCTCTCCTCATACTCTGCACGTAACTGCTGAAACTGTGTATCAAAATTGCGCTGCATATCCTGCATAGAAGCATATATCTCAGCCTGTGTGCACATCCCTGACTCTCTACATGCACCCATCATATCTGCTCTAACAACTGTACATTGTGGGACACCACCACCATAAGTCAAAGAATAACCATGACCGTCATGCCCCACAACACGGTGAAATATTTCATCTCTATTCATAGTACTATGACATTGCTCCTCTAGCAACTCTGCTAACTGAGCGTCAAACTGAGCATGTATCATATAATGAATCAATGAACAAATATGAATAATTTATATAAAATAAAAATACATTTATTAGTAAATCATTTTCTTACTATAACACCGGCAACATCGGGATCACCCATCCTACGAGTCCTCATCCATATGGACATTCGATCGATTGGATCGCCACGTTGGTGTAACTATAATAAAGGGGTTCACCATGTTATACAACAATATTTTTAAAATATGAATGAAATAGTGAATTCTAAACTTACATCATGTCTGAGCTGTGACACATGTCGAGTGCCAAGTCTGGAAGGCGTGCCCTGCATCACCCGATTATGTGAAAAACGAGAAGACTCGGTCTACATTCAGTGTATTTACTTAATAGACATTTAAAAAATTAGTCATTTATAGATTAAAAGTAATAAATCTTACCATCGCTGCCTCACTCGACCAAAACGCAACCAAATCCTGCCACTGCTTAGGAAGAATGCCTGGAGGGACTCACTGTGGAATGTCTAGAACACCTGCAAATGGTGTCCAGTGATCTCTCTTCACCCTTGACTTTTAATACTTCCATAATTTTCTGCATTTGGACATACATACAGCTTGAAACTCATCTGTACAGGATGTCAAATTATCCTGTTAAAACAAATTGTCAGTAGATGGGACAATAATAATAACAATATCATGAAAAATTAAACATTGAATTTACCTGAACCTCCCTCCATAATATGTCCATCATATCCTGGGGGAAAGAACTCCAGTCACGAGTCGTCAGAGGGAATCTGTGTGAGTCTCGTATCATATTCACAAACTGACAACTCAATGCAGTAACACGATCTCCAACTGGATGAAATGTGTCGTCAAATAACACATCCAATTGGGCTCTAGAGTTCAAGGATCGAACCCCTCTACCAGGACCCCTGTGTCTTCTGGAAGAAGCACTAGATCCTGATAAACATAAATTCATAATTCATTTACAATATAAATTAATGATTAGAAATAGTTAGGGAAATATACACAAAAAATTACAATCAATTAATTTAGAAAAATGAAAACATACATACCGACAACATCAGGTGAACCACTGTGACCACCCTGTGACATACCTACATTAAAATAAATTTTAGTTAAATCAAGAAATTTTTATACATATATAACTCATAAATATTTTTACAAATAATAGCTGGCGATATAATTACAATTTTCACTAATCATGCAAGTCTATCGTATCTTCTTCAACTGTCTCTCTGGCCCATTGTATATCTTCATCTCGTACAACGACTATTGTTTGGTCAAGTGTTTGATCAAGAAATGTGAAAACTTTAGGTTCCTCTTTGTCAATCAGAAAACCCCTCTTCTAGACATTTTCACCACAACTTTCCACTCAGAATCAATGCCGACAAAGTAAACTTGTTCTGCCTACGATGTCAGTATGAAGGGCTCATTGCTCACTCGGTCATCATTATATAACATATTGTTAATGTTTACTAATGTAAATTGGAAGTTATCAACTTCAGTTCCATGAACTAGATCGACCCAATCAAACCTTAATAATATGTGTTTTAGGCCACGACCATAAATAACCTCAATAATATCTTTCAACAATCCATAATAATAACCCACACCAACAAAAGAACAACCAACACCACTATTTTGTGTGGCTCGGTTCATGTCAACATCGCTAATACGAAATCAGAATCCATTAGCATCCAATGACTTGTAGCAACGAGCTGTAATAAATGGACCATCAACTAGTTGGTTGAGTTATTCGCTCACATGCAGGGTTAAATCATGTAACTTTTGAATCAACAAATTTCACATATATAGTTTAATGGATAAGGGATTGTGAAAATACAACTAAGTTGCACTATAAAAATATTAAATCAATTATACGTACATGAGTCTTGAACCACTCATGAAATGTGTTGAAATCATGTTTCTGGATTTGATAGTCAGTTGCACGGGGCCTTTCACGTTTCAACTCAGCGATATGCATCCTAAATCACAACACAATATAAGGTAAGAAATAAAATAAATATTGAAAAAAATACACATCAACTATGAAACTTACTGTATCAATGGCATAATTGATGGAGTGTTGAACAACACATATCGATGAACTTGAACCCACTTGTCGTTCCGCATATCAAATGTTATTCCTTCTCCAATTGGACCCTCGTCATTCTGGGACGATTTATCTATCTTTGTTTCAACCACATAAATATTTGAAGCACATAAATTAGTATACTCATCCATTAAATATCCCTTGGAAATTGAGGCTTTCGGATGAGCTTTGTTGCGCACATACCATTTCAATGTATTTAAGTATCTCTCTATTGGATACATCCACCTGAATTTCACGGGACTGGCAACAATGACTTCACCAGTTACATGCACGGTCAAGTGAACCACGACATCAAAAAAAGACGACAGAAAGAGTTTTTCTAGGTGACATAGTGAAAGTACAATCTTATCCTGTAGCTTTTTTCAAATCACTCATGCGATGATTCCTAGAACAGAGCTGTCTGAAAAAATTAGAAACTCCAATCAACGGCTCAATAACCTGGGAAGGTAAGAAATCACGAATTGCTACAGGAATTAACTTCTGAAGCAGAATATGATTATCGTGACTTTTCAAACCATGTAATTTCATGATTTTTATATTCACACGCTTCGAAATATTAGAGCAATAACCATCTGGCACCTAAACGGTCTTCAAAATTGATAGAAATGTTTGTTTCTATTTTTTACTCATTTTGTACTGTGCATCAGGCATGTATGCTGAATTAACTTCTCCCAGCAGTAAATGTAAAGGTTTTCTCAATCCCATTTCCTACAAATCACATCTAGAATTAGCACCGTCCTTTGATTTCCCATTGATTCCTAAAATGGTGCACAAAATATTATCACATACTTTTTTTTCAATGTGCATCACATCCAAATTATGTCTCAAAATATTATATTTCCAATAAGGCAATTCAAAAAAAATACTTCATTTCTTCCAATTATGACTTCGCTGTCTATTTGCAGCAGGAATAGAAGGCAATGCAGGAACCAATAAATCATGAAAATCATACATTGTACGGATGTTTTCTTGATCATGTTGTGAACAAATTTCAACCCCAGACAGTATTTGTGGTGATGGGTCATACTCTCTATTCCTATAAAACGATACACGGTCTTTTCTGAACCTGTTCAATGGACGAAGAAACTGTCTGTAACCAAGATATGACCACTTTCTACAGTGCTTAAGCCATATATATTTTTTACTCTTATTACAACAAGGGCAAGAAAATTCTCTTTTTGTACTCCATCCTGATAAGTTAGCATATGCTGGGAAATCATTAATTGTCCACAACAAAGAGGCCCAAAGTCTAAACATTTCATTAGTTGCTAAGTCAAAATTCATTACCCCATCGGCCCAAAATTATTTCAGCTCATCAATCAAAGGTTTCATATAAACATCGATTTTATCACCAGGTCCTCTCGATCCATCAATTATAATTGACAGTAACAAAAAAGGTTGCTTCATACATACCCATGGGGGAATGTTGTATGGAACCAACACCACTGTCCATGTACTATGTGTCACACCAACCATGGACCTAAATGGGTTAAAACCATCTACTTCCAAACCCAGTCAAATATTACGATCATCTGAGGAAAAGTCTGGGTATCTTTGATCAAACTCTTTCCATGCCAAAGAATCTGTCGGGTGAGTTAATTTATCAACCTCTTTCATTCTCTTTGAATTCCAAGTCATCAATTTAGAAATTTTAGTGGACAAGAAGAATCTCTTCAGTCTTGGTTTTAGTGGGAAATAATGCATCTGTTTAGCGGCAACATGTTTTCCTTGATTCAAGACTCTCCCATGAAGAATCTAACTACCTTGATTAATCTCATTGGTCTTCCACCTGGATGTATAGAAAACAGTACAATTATTTATTTGTGCATTCTCTTTTTTTAACAACATACAATTATTGTGACACGCATCAATTGTATCATATGTAAAACCAAGATCAACAGTCAACTTCCGAGCTTGATAGAATGACTCTGGAATCTTCGCTCTAGTAGGGAGTAACTTCTTCAATAATACCAACAACTTGTTGAATGAGGTGTCTGACCACTGGTTCAAGGCCTTCAGGTGTAACAATTCAACGATGAACGATAGTTTACTAAATTTAGTGCATCCAGGATATAATTCAGTATGCGCATCGTCAAGAATTTCGAATAATTTCAATGCTTCTCCATCTGTAGAAGAACGGGGATTACTCAATCTGACGTCGTCATTTACGACATTACTGTCTTCAGATTGAAACTGACGCATCATATCATTGGGCATTATATTCATCGGATCAACTGTTCTCGAATGAACATTCATATTAATACTTTCTGAGTGATGACATGAAACAAAATCTTCTCCAGGACGTGTCCATGTCTTATAGTTTTTCAAAAACCCATTCAAAAACAAATGTTCTCTAACACTATCTCGTTTGAAGAGAAATCTATTAGCAAATTTTCTACATGGACAACTAATCATATCGCTTGGAAATCTATTGGTGAAATCCATAAATCGCTTAATCCCCTCAAAATATTCAGCTGAAAATATATCTTGCATATCAATCCAGCTCATATCCATATTTGTATTTAATAAAAATCAAAAGTGAAATATCTTATTTAAATTCTAAAAAAAACATATCATTAAAATTTAAAAACCAAATTTGAATGATAAAAAACATTACCTACAGAGGACTCGACCGCGGGTAACAGGGTGTGACTCGATTGCAGATCCATGACGGCGCGGTGACTTGACGACAGGGGTTCAATGACCGGACTCGAAAGGAGCGGAACCATTGGCCAAAGTGTGGGAGGGTTCTACACAGTGGGGCACAATGGACCGGGAGGGTCCAACGAAGGCAGGAGGACTTGCTGGAGGGATGCAACGGGGCCGGGAGGGGACGGTGGTGGAAGGACTGTCCAAAGGTGCAGCGCGGAGGTAGGGGTGGGGGTTGCCGGGTTGCGGGGGTGTTGGGGTCACGGGGGCACAACGCGAAGGCAAGGCGGTGGGCGTCGCTGGGGTTGCGGGTGCCGAAGCACGAAGGAAAGAGGGTGGGGGTCGCCGGGGGTCGAGGTCGTCGGGGGTCAGGGGTCGGGGTCACCGGGGGTCGAGGTCGCCGGGGGTCGGGGTCGTAGAGGGATGTCGGGGTCACCGGTAGGTCCGGGGTCGGGGGTCATGCGGGGGTTAGGGAGGGGTTGCCGGGTGTCAGGGAGCGGTCGCCGAGGGTCGGGATCGCCGGGGGTCAGGGTCGCCGGGTCGGGGGGTCGGGGTCACCGGTGGTCGGGGTCACGGGGTCGGGGAGGGGTGGTCTCGGGGTCAGGGGGTAGGGTTAAATTAAGTTTTTAGATATTAAAGTGCAGTGGCCACCATTTGGCGGCCGCTATTCATATTATTAGCTGCTTCCAATTGGCGGCTGCTAAAAGTCTCCCACCTCAAAAGCTATAAATTCTAGTAGTGAACGCAAAAAAAATCATTGATAACGGTGTATTTTTATCAGCGCTAATAAAATATACTTTTAACATTTCAAAAAACCTTCTATTAAAATTATCCCTTTATCACCATTTTTTTAGCATTAATAAAAGTACATCTTTTGTGATGGGCTATTTGCAACAGGGACCCGCCAAAAATTTCCTGTCACCAAAAAATACATCACAAAAGGTAGCTTTTACAATGGGCTGTATAAAAAACTATTTTTTTGCGGCGGGAGGGCAGCCCCACTACCAAAAATGCGAGCAATGGAAGCACTTGAGTTTTATCAGTGCTATAAAAAAGTGCAGATAAATCTACACTTAATCAGCATTACTATTAGTGCCGATAAAGGTCCTCATTTATTAGTGCTAACAAAAAGTGATGATAAAAAGAAGACTTTATCACTGCTAATAGTAGCGTTGATAAATGTTTTTAATAAAAAATATTATTAAATTGTATAAAATTATTTTATTTAAATTAAAAAATAATATTTATTTGTATACATTAAATAAAAAACACATGTTTATAATTAATATATATTTTCTAATAATTCAAATATATATATATATATTATAAAATAATAAATATATTTAGTATATTTAGTATGTTTATTATGTTTATTATGTTTATTATGTTTATTATGTTTAATATGTTTTATTATGTTTAATATGTTTAATATGTTTATTATGTTTATTATGTATATATATGTTTATGTATTTATGTTTATTTATGTTTTCTAGGTTTTTTATGTTTATGTTTTATTTATGTTTATTAGTTTATTATATTTATTATATTATATGTTTATATATAAATACTTATATATATATATATAAATACTTATTAAATATTTATATATATTTAAATAAAAATGTTTCCAATGAATGTGGTCAATTACTTGATGTGTAATGGATGATCATATTCATCATGAATGTTCATTTATACATTATACCCTAATGTTGGCCATATATATATATGAAGACCCATTTATACTATACTTGGTGTATTCATTCATGTTCCTATATATATGAAGACCAGTCTATACTATACTTGGTTGTACTAGTTTTAAATGCAAAAATGATATTGGAGTTGAGATTTTTATAATTTTAGTAATTTTCTTTAATATACAAGAATACAAAGAATTTTAATTAGTAAATAATATATATGTAATTTTAATAACATTTTTATTTTATTTTACTTTGTTTAAATATAATATTATAATATTGGTTATAGTGTTTTAGGAGACATGATATTCATACAGAATGAGAGAATATACTTTATTGAAAGCAATGATAGTTAACCAGAAAATATGATTTAGGAACCACGAGAAGTAGAAGGTGAATCACCAGTTCGTCAAATATATATTGATCACAATTCTCAAACCCAATAAATGTTGTGCCAAATTAAATTTTATAATTTTATTAAAAATTAATCTATCATGGCCACTCATATAATCAATGGTTAGATTCCATAAAAAGAAAGTTTAATACGTAATATTACCTCAACTTTCTAATAAAATATTTTTAAGCATGTTATTAAGTTTAATTAAAATTTTATACATTGTTCCCTGAATTTATAACTCATATATTTTATTTAGAAAAATATTCATTTACTTACCCATTTAATAAAGGTAAATTACACAATTGATATTTTTTATAGATTTTCAAAAAACCATATTATTTAGAATTGTTTCTATAGGGGTTCATTTTATCCATTTTATCCATCCCTTTCAACTGGAAATAAAAAATCAAGATGAATTTTAAGTAAAATTTTGAGGCATCATGATAACAAGTAAACATTTAAAGCAATTGATTGAGAAATATTTAAAATATCCTTGAGTATGATATATTTTCATGTGTTTGGTGTTGCTATAGATGTATTGTTCGCTGATTTTAAAACAATTTACGAGTGTATCATAGATTTTAATACCGCTAAGGATACATTTTGGATACACAACATCACCCAAGAGATTTTTGTAGTTCCTGATAGTAAAGATCAAATAAAATTGTATAGTATTAATACAACAATTGTGGTTATAGCCAAGGATCGAATGTTGATGGATTTAATATAGCTTCCCTGATTCCCTCTTCTTTAGGGATTTATAATATAATTATATAATTAATATTTATATATTTTATTTACATTTATATATATTTTTATTTTTATATAAATCATAATTAAAAATATATAAGAAAGTACATATAAATGAAATTAATCATGGTGTCATTTTTAGAAATGTTAGAGAGAGAGAGTTCATTGACGCTAAATAAAGTGATGAAAAATGGGAACCTTTATCAACCAAAAAAATATTATATTTGATGATTATCCTTCTTTACAAATTTTTTTAGTAATGATAATGATCACATTTGTGAATGTTTTTTGAAATTTAAGATAAAAGTATTCATTTTTAATGATTTTTTAGAAATGATAAATGTGAGGGCTTAATAGAGTCAACTATAGTAGTGCAAGTATCACTCTGGCTTGATCTGAGAGATCATGAGGGGAAATTATTCGGGTCGGTATGTTCCAAAAAACTTCATAAATATCTATTTGTTACCTTCAGAGGTGATATAACTACTTTTATCAATAAAAAATATAGTGATCCCATTTTAAGACCTGTTAGCCCTATCTATTTTTGGAGTTTGACCTCTCTAAAAGTGGTCTGTATAAATGAGAATATTATTTAGTATAATCCTAAATATCTAAAATCTGCATGGTCTATGTTACGAGCCATGTGTACATCCCACAACCCGCATATATGAATTTTTAAATATATATATATATATAGACATATATATATAACTAATAATAAAAACATTATTTGTATACATTATTTTTAGATAGCCATGATTCATTTTTTTTGTAAAGTAAATATAACATGTAGTATTATGGGTCAACAATCCTATAATTTAATCTAATTTTTTTTAATTTATATGTCTTTATATGTATTATTTTAAATTGTATTCCATGTTTCTATATTTTACAACTTATATAAAACAAAATAATTATTATTTTGAACATTTTTTAATTTATTTTTTTATTATAGAATAATTTATACATATAAAATGAAAAAAATACTATTAGTCTAAACATAAAAAAATAAAATAAAAAGTACATATGTTTGACCACCTGCTTGTGGGTCCTACAAGTGTAGGGCTGTGGCTGATGAAGTATAAATTTATACATTTTTTATTCATTATCAATTTTGAAAACAAACTATGTTTTTATTTAATAAAATTATATATTTATAATTTTCATGATCTCATTCCACCGAGTTTAATTAATTATTTTTTTCATACCAAAATATATTTTCTTGTTTGACAGTTAGATGAAAATATATATCTCTTCAAACATCATAAATAAAATTAATAATTAAAATGAAATACATATAATAATATATTTTTATTAGAGTTCATTTCAATGTAGTTCTTATATATTTATGTACACCTTGTGACATTTTAGTGTTTCTTGTCAATGATTTCATAATTCTCAACACGAGTCTCGTGATGGATTCATAAAAAATAATAAGAAATCAAAATAATAATCCCTTACTTGATTTTTTTGTTTCATTAAATCAACTAAATCTCACATATACCTGAATATTTTAAATTCCATAGTATAAAATACAATAATGGAACTGTAAAATAAGAAAATACCCAATATTTTGAAAGAAACAAGAAAGATAATCAATAAAAATCCAAATCCATAGACACAATAGAAATTAATCATTAGAAATAAAAACCATTTATAAATTCCTTAATATTTAATGCAATAGAAATTTTTGAAAATGTATTATAAAAATAAAAAAATCTCCCCAAATCCTGACAACCATAACTGGTCATGGGGATCTAGTCCAGTACGATCATGATAGTGATGGTCGGGGGAGAATAAATTGAATTTAATTGCAATGATTTTAGTCATTTTATTTATCTGTGTTATCTTAATCTCCATCTTCAATATACCATTTTTCTAACTCTCCATGATTCATTTTTATGAATTAAAAATATTCTGGCCATATTGTGATCAATTTTTCCCTCATTTATATTAATTGTATAATCATTTAATGGTGTATCTAGAGAACTATAAGTGGGAAAGGGTACGAATAATTATGATACGAATCAATATCTAGTGATCCCCTTAATTCCTTCCACTTGTTTACATGTGTTAGGAATTTAAGGAATTCATTTAATTTCTTAGTGAACTGTTCTTATATTGCATCCCAATAATTAGAAAAAAACAGGGGATAATATCTCTACTATCATTAATTCTTAAACCTTATAGTTAGATTCTGGTCTAGGGTTTCAAACAGGATTATGGATGGATAACTATTCATTCATATTATGATGTTTAGGAGATTGGTAGAAATAATGAGAAGAGGAATAATCACTTATTTACATCAGTTCCAATAGTGTGATTGTTCTCTTTCCATTCATGGGTGTAATTACAACACCAGGAACATTGTCTATGTTAGGAATATTGTCTGATGAATCTTAGGGTGCTATTATGGAGGGAATATCTTCCATCTCTGATAATGATGGAATTTTGTTCATCAGGAAATAGTAAGTTAGAGAGAACCACCTGGGAATTAATAAGGGATATGTAGATACAAGTTCTTGGGTTTGGGTATGTTCTGAGTCTCTATTTTTGTTTCTCTCTAGTATATTAGGACAACCTCCCTTGATATCTTATGATAATGTGAGTTTCTATATGAAATATAGAGAATAGAAATTAGAATATATAGACATCATCAGAAGAGAAGGATTCAAAAGCTTGTTTTGGGGTTTGGGTTTTTATTGGTGTGTTTCAGCATAAAAGATCCAAGGATTAAATTGTGGATCATGGAAGTGTGGAGGGCGGTTCAAAAAGTTTAGTTGATACATTGATAATCCAATGAACAGATTTTTGGAAACCACTAACCTAGGATTGATTGACTCATAGAATTTGAAAACTAATGATATCTCCTGTCACAACCCATCCCCTGGGGCCCGTGCCGGGACTACTCCAAGCCCGCCTTCCACAAGCAAGGGGCTGGTGACTAGCCTCAAAAAGGCATATCCCTAAAAATGGGAAGGCATTGCCTTTAAACCTGGAAACTCATACAAACCATGAACACAACAAGATGTAAGAATAAAGTAAACTATATATTAAACAGGGTGTGTACAGTAAGAAAAGGGGCCGGAATACAAGCCCAACAGGAAAGTACAAGAAAAACTAAAAACAACTCTTGCGAACACCCACCAAGGATCCTACCTGAAGGGTATGCACAACTCTCAAATGGTTGGCTCTGCGAATCATCTCGTCTAAGGTCCACCTCCGAGCAGCCTCCAATCCTTATACCCTCAACCTCGATTAGCGTTGTTCGTCATCTACATAGGACAAAACAAGGTGCGGACGTACCCCGTGCAGGGGTGAGTATAAAAATACTCAGTAGGGACCCAGAGACCCCTAAAGGTCTCTCAAAATCCACAAAGGATAAACCAAAAAGAAATACTGAAATCACAAAGTATGAAAACATCAGCCAACCCAATTTAGGTATATGCCCATACATATACCATAGTTATCAATTATACTCATCTCATCCATTAGGAAAGACAAGGAACAACTCATTAGCCCAAAATCTCACCTGTTCTATGGAGGAAAGAAATACCACGAAGGTAACACCACAAAGGTAAGTACCACAAAGGTAATGCCACACAGAAGAATACCACAAAGGTATCACCACGAGGGTATGTACCAAAAAGGTAAAACCACACAGAAGAATACCACAAAGGTATCACCAGAAAGGTAAGTACCATGAAGGTACTCCACACAGAAGAACACCACAAAGGTACCACCACACAGAAGTGTACCACAAAGGTAAGGACTCAGCTCACACCAGGTATAACTTAAGTACAGAATTATAGATGATTAGTTTTATTGCTAGATCATCTTACTTCGTCGAGAAACTTTGCAGTTGGTCCACAAAGGAAATGAAGATGAACCACACAGGATCTGGAGATGACCCACACAGGATCAGTATGTGCTGACCCACACAGGATCAGTATGCGCTGACCCACACAGTATCGCTGAGCGCTGACCCATACATGATATGCAGATTCTTTAACTACAGGCAGCCACACAGTTACCACACTAAGCATGATTGATTCCGGTAGTTTATTCTCCTTAATCCATCGTTCAATAAATAAACTACCATGAATTCCCACTAGGAATTATCCCAAAGGTCCGTCACGTCAAAAGGGACCCAACGCAACTGACGACGCGTCAATCAGATGCTTGGTTTGTATGTTATTAGTGTTTCCATTCTGAGGGCCCGGTTGGATTCGAGTTTGATCCAACCCATCCATACTAAAACTTTATCCAAAACATTAGTGGAGTATACCAAAAGTACCTTCTTTATCCAAAGATTATGCCGCCATAGATGGTTCATCAATCGGACACCCGAATCACATGATATGGACACAAAGGCATATCTAGGTCCAGATGGGTCCAGGTTCGGTCCGACCCAGCCTGACCCAATCCGGTTCGGACCCGGACCGGCTGGGCCACGGTGGGCACGGCCCGGACCACTGGGCAGCCCGCAGTGTGGCCCACAGCCGGGGTGGCCCCTTGTGGTGGGGTCTACCCTAACCGCCACCTGGGAGGGAAGGCTCTCCCCCAGGTCACCCGAACAGCCCTTTGGCCCTTCGGTCTTGGCCAACCAGGCAGCGCCATGTGGCACCGCTGACTGGAACATAGGGCCTACCAGAGGGGTCCCGCTCAGCGTGACGCGGTTGGCCAGTATAGCTGGCCCTCCCTTGAGCGGAACAGGTGCGTGCCGCTATTCCACCGCGGCCGACCGCCCTCCGACCTCCGTCGCGGCTAAACGGCCGTAGTCTCCAGCTCCGATGGCGCGGACGCGCATCTTTGATTTCCCATGTGGCTGAACGACATGCCGCCCACCACCCTACTCTGCCACGGCTGACGGGCTGTGGCCTCCTTCGCTACAGGCGGTGTGGTCGCGCGCCGCCCCGGTTCCATGCGGCCGACCAGGGTGTCGGCCGCCTCCACCCTCTGCCACGGCCGACGGGCCATGGATCCTTCACTGGCGGCATCGCAGACGCACACCGCCCCGGGTCTATGTGGTCGACCGGTGTGTCGGCCGCCATCCTTCCACTGCTGGTGAAAAGAACATCATACCATGAAGAATTTGCGGAGGGATCAGGCCATGTTTGTTTGACCCGCAGCCTCTGTGTTAGACCGATAGCAGACGGTTCATGAGGATGGAAACAATGTGAAACCACGAAGAACAAACAAGAAAAACTAAATTCAAAACCCCTACCTCGATCGTCTATTTTAGGTGGCGCGATGAAAAGGATGAAGTCACTAAAATGGACGCCAACGTCCGTTGATCCCACAACATGCTCCAGATCCAAGCTTGAGCATCGTCCTCATCAGAGGATTTTTCTTTGTTTGAGGTTCATTCTCCAAAGTCTCTCCCTCCAAGTTCTCTCCTTGCCAACAATCCCCAACCAAGAGATGATGAGCCAACTTAATTAAGATTAAGTTTATTAATTTATCAAATAAAATTGGTACATTAATTAGGGGAAACCCAAGAGTTACCCCCATTAGAGAAGAGTTCGGGTGGTACCCACCACTATAATTCAAAAATGAGGTTTCAAAAAAATAAAATAAAATAAAATATATTTATTTTATTTTTTATTCTCCTATGAAAAATTGAAAAACTAAATTCTACCCTCAACCTACTACGGTCGAGGTGAAGGTCTCCTTATGTGAATATTGGCATTGCGAGTTCAACAGTGTCCTCAAATTTTAATTCTGAGCACCGGTTCAAAAGTTACAAAATGCCACTCGCGCGTTTACTGAACGTACCTAAATAAAAAGTTCAGAAATTCATTTCGGTCACTCTGGGCCTCAGAATCACGCACCATCTATTTTCGTGGTCTCGTCATATTTCTATATAATTTTAAAATAATTTTACATGGGAAAATCCGAGTCTTTACATCCCCTCAAATTCACAATTTAGAGGATCATTCTAATTTATAGATTAATGTTTTTAATTTTTTTAATGATAACTGAATATCAAGTTTTTATTTTTAACAAATATTATGATGAGTAAAATTAATATTATGTGGATTTTGAGATATTTTTTTAGCAGTTATTTTCATTCATGTGAGGAGTGAAAAAGGAATTTTTATAACATTAAATTCAATGTATTATTTTTTTAAATCAATTAACATTTAATGAATTTTTTATATTAAATTATTATTTATTGAAACTATTTAATGTTATTTGATAAAACATAGTTAAAAATTTATATATAAAATGAATCAATTGTATAACATAATTGAACCCTCAAATAATTATTAAAAAGAAATAAATATTATTGCTTACATTTAATTAATGATGATGGTGGTGGTGGTGGTGGTGAAAATTTTAATTTAAAAAAAAGTTAGTATAATTTGTTTACAAAAAAGGATACATTTATATTTTTTGAAACCCTTTTAAAGATTGTAATTCTTCTACCTCCGCGAATAGAGATAGACAAAGAAGAACACTGCACTAACTGATGATGGTGGAGGGCTGAATTTTTTTCAATACTCACCCAGGGACATGGAATCTTGAAGATAAACAAGATTTTCAACTGGATGTAGAAGATATATATGACCATTGGGATCTGTTTTCAATTAAACTTCCCCTCCCAATTCTTCATCACCATGATTTTATTTCTTAATTTTAATTTCTCTTATAAAGATTTGTTTTCGTAATGATTAAATTTCATGTTCTTATCTTATTTTACACTTTCATTATTTTATTTTGGAAATATTCATCTTGATTTTATAAATTTTTTTGAAAATAATATATATTAATAAATATGTTTCATTTTTAGTATTACTTTTATTTGGCATGTTTGACCAAATCTATTTAAAAAAATCAACCCCAAAAAATATATTTTATTCTGTAAAAAATTAATAATTAAACTAAATGTAATTTTATTATGCTATTTCAAATATAAAATTAAATTATATAAAAACATAGTTTGTTTTCTAAAATGATATTGACTAAAAAATGAATGGATATGTATGTCACATGTCCTAACACTGCTCTTATAAACCTACATGCAAGTGGGTTGATCAAATTACATCTTCTCTATCTTATTTTTCATTTTAGGAAAACAATATTTATAGCATTTTATAATGATGAATTTATTTATAATAAATAATAAACATTAAAAATGTCAAAAAATAATAATTATTTTATAAATAATTATACAATGTTGAAATTTAAAAACAATACAAAACAAAACATATGAATATATATAAATTTAAAAAATATACATTATGTTTTTATATTATTTACCAATAATATTACTTTAATTACTTTTATTTAAAAATAGGGAAACTCGTAATAATATACAAAATCCCAAAAGAGTTGGGAAACAGGTGTACCATATTAAGGATTCACCAAATCCCATATCACTTTCACAAATTAGTGGACGCACCACCCTCAAGATTTCCAAATCTATGCGACCTAAACTTCCATTGCCCCTCACCACTACGTAGCTCCCTCACTATGGATAAAGGTGATCCATCTTAATATAGATAATAATTAAATAGTTTCTATAGATAATAATTATACATCAATAATTTCCATAAATCATTAAGAAATTTCCATAAATAATGGATTTCATATACAGTGATAAAAAAGAAGGTATTTTTTAGAAAAAATTTCACAAAAGTTTTTTTATTTAAAATGGTGTTGGATGCATATAAGTGTGGATATGAGTGTGTCTATTACAAAATGAAGTGGAACTGACTATAAAAATGGTGACCACCAATTGATATGGATCTCACCCCTCTAATTTCAAATTATACATATATATATATTATTATATATATATATATAATAATTATATATTAATAAATATATTTATATAAATGGTGAGTCCAATGAACCAAATTTCTCATCCACCACATCGAAAGTTATCATATCAGGTTCGGTCATCAACATGACCCTTCAGTTGATGGTTGGATACCTGACATGCGTCTATAACATTTTCTTGCTCTTCAATTAGAAATGAGTTTTCTAAACCGTGAGGGGCATTCAGTCAAAATTTGAAAAAATGCGTCGGTCAGAGTTTTGCACAAACCTGGACGTTGAAACCCTCGACGAAGTTATGGGCCACATCTGAGATGAACCTATTAGCAAGACTTGAATAAAATACAAAGGGAGTCCACTGGTGGAAACCCTCAGTGAACACATGGGAAGATCCTTCACTAACAAAACCCTTAAAAAAACCCTTACCGCATCCCTCATATAATCTAAGGGTAGCCATGTCTCTCGGTGAAGGACTTGGCGAACATGTCACTAAAACAAAAAGGGAATCCTCAGCGAGATTTATTCGTGTTTGCTGGATATTTTTTTAAAATTTTTGGGATAATATGGTATTTCATTTTTTGTAAAACTTAAGCAGATAGGGAGATAACTAGATTAATATTGTCTCATTTTGGTTTTTTTGTTTTAGTTATTGGAATAGTGTAAATGTAATGTTTTGGTTTATTTAGTATGTAATGTTAAAGTTTCAATATTTAAGTTGAAGCTTTGTTTGTTTTCCAGTAATCTATAAATGGAATATTTGAGTGGAATTTCTAATTGATGTTTCTAAGTGCATCGTTTCTGTTACTTGTAATATTAGAGAGATAATTTATACTGATTTGGTCTTGAATTCCCAATTTAATTTTCCAGTGTAAATTCTAACTAAAAATTCATAGTGGAAATTCACACTACCAATTCCCACTGCCAATTTACACTGCTAATTCCCACTAGAAATTTCCACTGGACTTTTCACTGGGAATTCCCACTAGGAAGTCGGATAACTATGAAATTATAATTTGGAACTACATAACAATTTATAGAATCTGTTGAAATTTTAGAGCTATAATTCTAACTTGTGTGTTGGAAATTCCCACTAGAAATTCCAACTAGGAATTTGCACTGTGAATTTACACTTGAAATTCTCAGTGGGAATTTCCAGTTGCAACTTCCTATGGGAATTCCCACTGGAAAATCCCACTACAAATTTCCACTTGAATTTCCCACTAGAATTTCCCTATGGAAAATTGGATTACTATGTAATTATAATTTAGAAATATATAACACTTTGTAGAATGTGTTGAAATTATAGAGATACAATTCTGAGTCCTACCTTAGGAATTCCCACTGGATATTCAAACATAGAATTCGCACTGGGAATTTACACATGAAATTTCCAGTGGGAATTCATAGTGGAAATTACCATTGGTAATTACCACTAGAAATTTCCAATGGAAATTTCCATTAGAATTTCTTATTGGAAATTAGGATTCCTATGTAATTATAATTTGGAACTACATAAAAGTTTTAGAATATATTGAAATTTTATAGTTAATATTTTGACCTGTTCCTGGGATTTCCACTCGATATTCAGACTCGTAATTCCCAGTGGGAATTTAGTATTCAAATTCCCACTACAAATTCCCACTTTCAACTTCTAGTGGGAATTCCCACTGATAATTCCCACTAGAAATTACCACTAGCAATTCTAAATAGAATTTACCACTGGAAATTTGCATTGCTATGAAATTATAATTTGAAACTATATAACATATTATATAATGTGTTGAAAATGTGTAGCTAGAATTCTCACTTGTGTGTAGGAAATTCCCATTGGATATTCCAACATGGAATTAACATTGTGTATTTACACTTGAAATTATCATTTTTAATTTCCAATGGGGATTCACACTGGGAATTTACAATTCAACTTCCTACTGGAAATTCCCTATTATAACTTCTATTGGAAATTCCTACTGGAAATTCCCACCCAGACTTCCCACTAGAAATCCTTACTTGCAATTCCCACTGGAATTTCACAGTGAAATTTATTTATATTTAATAAGAAATGAATACATTAGAATTGAATTAGTTGTAATTTTCCAATGGCTACGATTTTTTGTGTTGAATTCCCACTTGACCTTACCACTAGAAATAGCCACTAGAAATTCCCAGTGGAAATTCCCATAGGAATTTGCATTTGGAAATTTCCACTGGAAATTCCCACTAGAAATTCCTATCGGAAATTACCACTAGAAATTCCCACTATAAATTCTACCACTGTAAATACCCAGTTGAAATCCCGTTTTTAAATCCCCATTGGAAATTTCCACTGTAAATCCCCACTGAAAATTCCCAGTGTAATTCCCCACTAGAAATTGCCACTAAAAATCCACACTAGAAATCCCCACTGAGAATCCACGTTGGAAATCTCCACTAGAAATACCCAATATAAATCCCCACTAGAGATCCCCACTGTAAATCCCCACTAAAACTTTCCATTGGAAATCCCCACTGGAATGCCCCATTGGAAATCCGTAGTGGAAGTTTCCAGTGAAAATTCCCTGAAAATTCCCACTGGGAATTACCATTTTAAGTTTTCATTGGAAAATACTAATATGATTTTAAATTATATATATTATTTGACTATAATTTTCAATATTATTTGTAGTAGGATTTACAGTGTCAGTTTATAATGAATATTTCTTATGTGAGTATCAGTGTGAAATTTGATTGGTCCAATTATTTGAATTTATTGATTTAAAGTCATGTTGCATTTATGTAGTTGAAATTTGTAGTGGCTGTTTTATGTTTTGAATCATTTTTCCTTATATCAATATTCAAATTTTCTTAATGCTAATTTTTGGGGATATTGTTTTTTATGGAAGAATATGTGTCTACATGAGCTAGAAACCACTAGTGGTCTTCGATGTATGGGCTGTTGAAATTTTTTAATGACATTAGGCCTAAGATTAATGAAAATCACATTAAATATATTTCAAGGATGTAATTTTGGATGTTTTTTGAAGTGTTTATTGTTAACCTACTCCCATTTTATGATTGTAAAAAAAACAAATGATTCTATGTTATTTTTTCTACAGAGGTTTAATGTTTATTTAAGAATGTTTGAGATAACTGGTAGGCTGATGGAATTAAGAGTTGCTGACATTTCACATATATTTGTAATAATATACCAAATCCATAAAGAGTAGGGAAAAATGTGTATGGGATTAAGGATTCACCAAATCCCATATCACATTCGCAAATTCCTGGATTCACCACACTCAAGATTTTCCATGCAATGCGACCTAACCTTCCACTACCCCTCACCACTCTATAGCTCCTTCACTGTGGGTAAAGGTGATCCATATTATTATAGACAATCATTAAACAGTTTCCATAAATAATAATTATACATCAATAATTTCTATAAATCATTAAGTAATTTCCATAAATAATAGATTTCATACACATTGATGAAAAAGAAGGTATTTTTTAGAAAACTTTCACAGACTCTTTTTTATTTAAAATGGTGTTGGATGCATATAAGTGTGAATATGAGTGTGTTCAATGCAAAATTAAGTGTCACTGACTATAAAAATGGTGACATCCAATTGATCTGGAACTCACCCCCTCCAATTTCAATATATATGTATATATAATTATAAATATATATATATATATATACTATTATAAATATATATAGATATAAATAATAATAATAATAATAATAATATATTAATAAATAATATTTGCATAAATGGTGAGTCTAACACACCAAATTGACCGTCCCCCACACCTCCTCGATCATCTTTGTGTTTTTCATCTAAACTATCCCCAACGACACTTCCACCCCCAACGTCCCCACCACCAGACTCTCCATCATTGAATTCCACTCAAAATGCATCATGAAGCACCCCACCACTCTTTATGATAGCACCTCCAGCTACGAGCACCACACCACCACCATCCCCTTCCTCTCCACCTCCTTCTTGTAGCTGATCAATGCATCCTCCTCCTTCCCTAAAACCTCTCCCTTCTACCCTAGTGCCCTCTCACCACCCAAAGTAATGGATTCCCACTATCAAGCAAGGTCGCGAAGTTTCCAACCATCTCTTTTCCATTATCTAAAATTAGGTCAAGGGAATCAGTGGACCCACCACCAGAACCTCCACACCATCCACGACTTTGGTGGATTCAACCTACAACGTGTCAAAAAAGTTCGTCGATTCTTGGGGATTAGCCTCTTCAGCCAACAATTTCATGTGCCCCTAGAGCAATGGAAAAACATAGTCATCTGTGGAGGTTAGAAGGAGGAAATATAGGAGCTAACTAGTGGTGAACCATGATAGGCCCAACCGTTCCATAACACCGGAGGGGTCTTTTGTGCCATCGGTGATGGAGTCTCCATAGTCATTGAAGTTGTTATAGTAGATGAGGAAGAAAGTGGTGGGTTTTATACAAAGAGGGGCTAACAAGACGTGATTCTCACATACCACCCTCTCGGCCTAGGAAATAAGGGTGTCTGATCATTTTGGAACAGATCATATTGATTTTTCCAACTCCTAGAACATTTTTCATGCACCCATGTTGTGCCACCCATCTTGGGAATTGGAACATTGTGTCTGATCTTTGAAACCAGGAAGACTTTTAGTACATGGATCTTCGTCACCGATCTCATTTTTCATTGCCTTCCTTCACCGTGTTGGCCTTTCATTTTGACATCAACTATTCATTCTCCATTTTAGATGCTTCGCATGAGTTTCCAAAAAATTGGTAGCGCCTTACCAATTATCTACCGACGTCTACATCTTTCCAACCCCCACTTATTCTTCTTCCCTTTTCAAATATCATCTTCATGACATGACCTTTTATAACAATCATCCACCCCTCTCAATGATAAGAGACAAAAATATATCTTTTTTTATCAAATCTCATCACATGTATTACACTTAATTTTTAATTTTTTTTATCTCTTTCACTACCACATAAATGGGTTTATACATTTCCACCATTTAAAAATGAAAAAAAGCATTGATAAAGGGGCATCTTTATCAGCGCTAAAAAGAAGCACTGATAAACGGTAATTTTAACATTGAAAAAAACTGTTTTTAAAAGTATCCCTTTATCACCATTTTTTATCACTAATAAAATCACCAATTTTGTGATGGGATATTTGCAATGAGGACCCATCCCAAATTTCTCTTCCCTAAAAGTTAAGTAATAAAAGGTAGCTTATACGATGGGCCATATCAAAAACTATCTTTTACGATGGGAGGGCGGCCCGTCGCAAATTGTTTTTTTCGGTTTTATTTAATAAACTATTTTTGACCGACCATGTGACCCATTAAAAATAAGTATTTGTGACGGGCCACAAGACACATCACAAATAAGTAATTGTGTTGGGTTGTAGTCCAGTCACAAATAAGTTTTAAAAATAAAAAAATAAAAAATAATAAAAAACATCAGTATAATTAAAAAAAATTAATATATAAAAATTTAAACATATGAGATAATAAAAATATTATAAAAAATATTTTCATTAAAATTTTAACATAATATCTTGCATAATGTATCAATCAATGTGGAGGTGGAGGGTATTCTCAAGGGGTAGGGAGAGGGTCATCTGGAAGAGGAGGGGGATGAAGCTTCATCCTTACACCCTGAGCCATCCATCGAATATAATCCATCATTTGATCATGATGTTGCTCCTTCAATAATCGAATCTCTTCATCCTGCTGATGCTATTGTTGATAAAGCTCTTCCTGAGCCCTACACATTGTATCTATAACCTCAATCTAAGATCGCAGTTGCTCCTCAAACTGTGCATTTGATGTTGTTGACTCTACACAAGCTCCCCTCGAGCTGGATGCCACCCATTTAGAAGCACCATAAAAACTTTTCACATACTAATCAAGAACTGATACCAAGAACATGTTATGGCCTTTTGAGGAAAAAAACCGATGTACCTAGTCAAAAATTTTCAATGAATCAATATCACAAGAATCATTTAATCTTTTACTGAATAAAATATTGTTTTTGTGCCACAAAATCAAGGACACTATGTTTTGTGAAATAAATAAAGACTATAATCTGGAAATAAATAAGGTTTTATTATTCTTTTTTTATCTTATTTTATCATATTGAGATTTTCTAGAAAATATTAAGGCTGATTTTTTGGCTTAAATATGTGATAATATAGAGAAGTAATTATTATTTTTTACTAAACTAATTTTATAGTGTTATCAAATAGATCCTAACTACGATGAACATGTCATGGTAGTGGCCTCATATTTTTGGGTTGTGCCATGACATCGGTGCGGGTTGTTTGTGAAAAAATTGTAATGTACGTGAATTTAATAAAATAAATTGACTTAGGAATTTATTCTATTTTGTCTAGTATGGTGACATGATTATTTTTAAATATACATCTATGGAAATCATCTCAGGTTTGGTTGATAAACCCTAGAGACCTAGATGCCATTGGAGGAGATAATTCTTCACAAATAATAATGGATCAAGAATATATCATAGATTGTCACACCAGTGGAGTTAGAGGATCTCTTCAACGACTAAAAAGTATCCGTTCCTCATCAACGATTGACCCAAAATCGAGATAGGATGTTTTGTCTTGTAATTTTCACCCGTTCTTAATCTCAGATTAATGCATATCAATCCAAAAAACATGAATTGATAGGTCCATCATAGATAGATTCAAAATTGATGGAATTTTTTTTGGTTCGTTGATTTATCCCTCTTCATTCATCCATTATATTATAAAAAATCAAGGCCAAATGAATAATGGGCGAGGTTTGTTCTTCACTTTTATGTTTTGTGGATTTCTCCCTCTTCTATTTAGACTTTCATCATAGGAACTTACTTTTGGCCCAAGGTTTGACAAATAATCAATATTATATCATTGCGTGACTATTCTTTATTGCAACATATCAATACCGCATGTGCGGTTTGTGATCAGTGATGTGATCAAGGTGTGATGATGGCGTTAAAACAGATTTTCAGTACCCATTCAACCAAGTTTTGATGCACGACAATGTATGGAACAACAATAGTGATTTATGAGAAGATTTGAACCAAGAATCTATAAATCTTGAAATTAGTGGCTCACATGAACCCCAATTTGTAGGTTTCAACTAGATCAAAGGTTCTGGTATTATGTAGATCGATGCGGATGAGATCCCTAAAGCATCTGGAAAATCCTGAGCAACACGACATGTATTTCAGGATTAAACACCATGTGGGACCCCTTGGCTACAGTGCTAGGGTTTTGATTGAAGTTAAGGATCACACAATATGTGTCTCCTATCACAAAAGGTGTGAACCTACCCGATTGACTCGACATGTACATGAGAAGTAAAAAAACTCAAGTTGGAGTACAAGGCCACATACACACCATGTACTCTGACACAGACATGACCAGGCTACATGGAAAGGGTACCTTGTGTCTCTATATTCCATGTATCCTCTTCTACATGCAGTGTGTTTGGAGACTTCATGCCGTTTGAGTCTCTTCCACACGAGAAGGAATTAGGACAGCTTGACACACCGTGTACCCTTGGTACACGCTGTGTACTCCCTTCAAAAGTGATTGAGGCTTTTTTTCTTAGTTTGGACCATTATAGGCTTATTTTGTTCCCATTTTCCTTTCATTTAGGGTACAATGAATCATTACATCCACATCACACTACTAAAAAATTAGGTTTATCCAATTCTAGGGTTTTAATAGCGCTCGCTAAAAGTGCTGTTGAAAACACCACTTTCTTAGTGTTAGAAAATGAATTGTTTAAGAGGGTATTTATTAATGTTTTTTAGCATTGTCAAATGGGTTCTTTAACCATTCTAAAAAAGCACCGTTAAAGGGGTACCTTTATGAGCGCTTGTAATAAAGTGTTGATAAAGGCCCCCCTTAATCGACACTAATAAAAAATCACTGATAAAATGGGCATTTATCAACACTTCTAGAAAACTGATGATAAAGGGGGGGTCTTTATCAGTGTTTTTTACTATCACTGATAAAGGGTATTTAAAAAAAATTATATTTCATTAACAAACACCCATAGTAGAAGTTATGGTCACTTGGAGGGCTTATAGGATTTTTTTGAATCAATATAGGTTATAGAGGGTTGTTATGGGTCACTGAGGTGTAAATATCATTGAAAGATTCGATTTGATATGTGGTAGAGGCAAAAAAGACACCCGGTTTAGAAGTTATGACCGTTTGAAATCCTGTTGAATGTGAAAAATCCTTTAAACCCCTAAAAACACAGAAAATATCATAAATTTTGATCTGGGAGTCCATTTCAACTCCACAACCCATAAAATAAAATATTATGAAATGATCTAAAACCACATGAGATTTAAATCATGTGATGATAAAAGGAATAAAATATATTACAGTTTCAAAAAATCCAGAAATCGAACTTGAAATTCAAACGACCATAACTTTGGATCCTGGTGTCTGTTTAGGCTCTACCACATATCAAATAAAAGTATGCAATGAGATATATAAATATATGGTCTCAGACTATGATCTATGAGATTTGGATAGTTTTCAACCCCATAAAGAACCAAAAGGCCTCCAAAATGGAGTTTTTTTTGTTGCCGACCCCGATTTCTTAAAATTCATATGGGTATAACATTTGATCTGGGTGTCTGTTCGGCCTGTACCACACATCATATGGATGATCGTTTCATGAGAATTTATTTGACTTGGTTTTGGATCTAAAATGGAGTCTTATATAAGATTTTATGGTCATTTCATGGTTTTTAGTAGTGTTATAGTTTTCAGAGTTTCTTAACATTTTTATGTGTTTTAAGAGTTTTTAGAGTTAATAACCATTTTAAAAAATATAAATAAATAAATATGTATCTATATATATATACATATATAAAAAATATATAAATATATGGATAAAAAAATATAAAAAAATATCTACAACTTTGTAGATATGTCATAAAATGTAAAACAAAATATTATATGAGTGTGGAATAAGCACTAGTTGATAAGGTTTAGGTCTCAGGTTCAAAACTCACTAGAGGTGTGGGAACACACTGGGGGTGGGATTATATAAATCACTGATAAAGGGGTGGGGGAAGCACTGATAAAGGGGGTATGGGGGGAAGCGTTGATAAAAGGGGGTGGTGGGGTGTTAAAAAAATTATACCCTTTAATAGTGGGGCCTTTATCAATGTTTTTAGGGATGTTAAAGTAGGACTTTAACAGTGCTAAAAAAGTGCTGATAAAGGTGGTCCTTAAAAGTGCTAAAAAAGCACTAATAAAGTCCCTCTTTATTAGCATTTTTAGCATTGTTAAATGGGGGATTTAACAGCACTTTTTAAGAGCACTATTAAAGCTAACACTTTAATATCACTTACATTATTAGTGCTTGTATAGAACTAATATATTTCTTTTACTAGCACTGCTAAAGGCTCAATTTGTAGTAGTGTCACTATATTGTGATCCCCTATAGAGGAAAAGTCTCAGATAGAGTTGTGTTGTCCCTCTGTAACACTAGAGTACGATCCTCTATCACCCCTAGTTAGAGATTTTGGAATTAGCATAAGTTCTCTAAGTAGGGAATTTATCCTCTATCTAGTAGGATGTATCGGTAGGGTTTGTGGAATCATTGGCATATGATCCCCTAGTAGTGATTCGATCCATATTGGGTTTATGGTGTCCCCTAGAGGTTTTGGGTGCGACACCCTGTGTTGTGTTGTGTTGTGTATTTGTGTGTGTCTGTGTTGTGTATGTGTATGTTAATGTGTGTAAATATATGTTTGTGTGTGTGTATGCATATGTGAATATATGTGCATATATGTGTATATATGTATATGTGCGTGCAAGTGCATGTACATGCATGTTTATGTATGTATAGGTGTTTGTGTTTGTATATATGTATAAGTATGTGTATATGTATCTATATGTATATATATGAAATGTGTATATGTGTATGTATGTGTACATATATTTATGTGCCATGTGTGCATTTACATAGATTTTGTATGCACACACATATATGTGTATGTATGCACACATTTATGTAATTATATGTATTTGTATGTATATACATGTGTGAATGTGCATGTGTATATATCAGTATCTTCATGCATACATGTGTATGTATGTGTATATGTATGTTTTGTGTATCTATATGTATATTTATGGTCATGTGTATGTGTATGTATTTATATATGTATGTGCATGTGTATGTGTATGTATGTGTATGTATGTGTACATATGTATGACTATGAACATATATGTGTGTGTGTATATGTGTGTATAAGGTTATGTGTATGTATATATATTTATATGTACATGTATGTATTTTTATAACCCTATCTAGGAATATATATGTGTCTACATGTATGTCTGTTTATTGATTTATTATTATTTATTCATTTTTGATATTTCTCAATTATTACTATTTTCTGTAATTTATTTACATTCAATATTACTCAAAATGTTCAGATGATAGGAAAACCCACTCATAAAATTTTTATTATAAATATAATGTTTACAAATAGACATAAATATGATAGACAAGGTCAAACAAAGAGGCATTCCGTCAAACATAAAAGCGAACTAAAAATCGAGAACATGATCATTTCCATAATCATGGTCGGAGTCATCATAGCCATAAGCAGTTTCCTACTCTAAATATGAGTTCTTTTGATTGAAGATCGTATATTACTTCTCTTTGATCTTTTCCTTCTCTAGAGTGAGCTAGATCTTAAATTACTTGAAATAAAACCTAGTATAAACATTTTGGTGTCACCCTCGTGTTGCAGCTCAATCATATTAGCCATGTCCTCAGCCATGACCTTTTGATATATATTATTATATTTTTTTTAAATATGTTCAAATTTGATCGTTTTTTATACATTTTAAAATAACTTTATATTTAATTTAATGATAAATGATTTAATTATCATTAAAAATTATAAATGTAAATAATTAATTTTAATTTTTATATATAATTGATACAATGCATAGATCAACAATTAACAATGGTATTTTCTTTATTTATCCATTTTTAACCATTTGTATGTATTTTTAATTCAAGTAATAAATGTTATTTAATGATTTTTTTAGAAAATATTATTGTAATTTATTTAATTTTATCTATTCATTTTTAATATTATTTTTTTTAATTTTTGTACTTAGAAATTTTTATCATTTTTGGAATTTATTTATTGTTAAAATCTATACATATTTATTTATTACATTTTAATATATTCAATATGTTTGTAATTTATATAATTAATATTTAAATATTTTTATTTACTATGTTTTAACATTTCAAATATGATTCAAATTTATACAATTGATTCCTATAAACCCATCTCAAATCAAGGTCATTTTGGCATGAAAATGCCATTTTGGTCTGAAATTGAACTCCAACATATGCGATACCCAATAACATTTTTGCATTTTTCTATGGTTCAACTCCATATTTGGTATTTCATTATAGAAGAATTTTTTTTTCTTTGTTTAATTCTATTATTAATTATAAAAATAAATTTATATATTATTATTTTTATTGACTCGATTTATTTAACAACACATTTAATAGTGTTAATATTAATATTTAACAAATAACCATTATTCATCTTATCATTTTTAAAAATATAATTAAATAAATTAATTGTATATTCATAATTATATTATGAACTTTGTTTTAAAAATTTATAAAGAACTTTCTAAAACAATAAAAATTAAATAATTATTAAAAAAAATACATATCATAAATTTTAATAACAATATTCATATATTAATTTTTAGTGATACATGGTAAACAAATAAATTAAAAGGTAAATTATATTATATCAATGAATTATAAATATAATTTAGGAATAAAAATTGAACTATTAATTCTTAATATATACATATATTTATATTAAATTCATTACAAAAAATAAATTTTAAATAAAACAAAATAAAATAAAAACTTATGTGTTCCCATGAAGATTCACAAGTCATAACCTAAAGTCTCTATGCTAGTAGAGATGATGCTCCAATTATTTCATAGGGTTTTTAGTTTCCTTGGGATTTCTAGTTTTGATAGTGACTAATTAGTGTCCCTTTCTCTCTGTATCTACTGATTCCCCCTATCCATGCTACCCTACAACCTTGTCTGGGGTTTTGTCTTGATGGTTCTGCATCACTCGTCTCCCCCATCTATATCCTCGTAGGATGAAATAGTTCCCTCTATCTCTGGTGTTTTAATGGAAATAAAATTGATAAGTTATTGGTGGAACCAATCTCTATTAGGGAAGTAAAAATCACCCATTATTTCCAACACTGACGATGACCCCTTCTCGGTGCACATGATATCTCTTTTAATCATGGGAAAAATCATCAGAAAATGGAATTTCAACATAAATTCACTAATAAACATGTTAAAATCTGTTTAAAACCTAGAGGAAGGCCTGGACATAAGAAAAGTTTGATTAATCCACATGATCATTGAATCCATCACTGACAAGGATAAGGAAAGGCTGATCCTTAGAAGGCCTCAGTCATTCGATAATCACCTTATTATTAAATATTATCTTAAAAACAAAGGCGATGACATGAGTATGACCTTTACTAATACACCCTTGGGGATATTATTTAAAAACATCCCTTTTAGTAGGAGATTTGAACAAAAGATCCATAATATAGGTAGCTGCATATGATGTTTTATCATTTGGGATTGCTGATACCCAATCCATTGGGGACCTTACATGTGGATTAGGGTTCTCCTTAATGTAAAAAAACCTCTCATGAGGGTAATAAATCATTCCATATAGGATCATCTGATATTGATCATGTTTGAATATGAGAAACATCCCATCTTATTTTTTTATATGGAATGATTAGATATGCTAAAAAAGAGTGCGCCTCTAAGGAATCATATGTTAGAGTTACCATCATCCTCAAGAATGGATCATGGCTCTGATTGAAAAAAGAAAGAAGGTCATTCATCCTAGATTGAATAAGAAAGGTTGATATAGAAAATATTTCCATGGTCATTAAAATTAGACCATCCTCTGTCTACTCTAAAGATATCATGCTCATCCCTCTGCCTCCTTTTTTAGACCATAGTCACCATGTTCACCCCTATTGTGGGGAGCACCCTTCCGTTAGAGGTAGTCCCCATGAAATATTCCATGATATATTGGTTGTTTTGGTTTGTTAAAATCCAAAATTCTAAAACAATGTTCATTTATAATTTATTATAGAAAAACTAATAAAAAATGATGTTAAAGTTTCAATTCAATAATAATGGGTAATTAAAATGAATAAATCTGTAGTCAACAATTGTACATACTGGTAGTGGAATTTAAAACTATTCAGGCCTTGTAATAATTCTCATTACAATAGAAAACATAATCTATAAACACTGATTCAATAAAAAAGAATCAAGAAATGAGAAAAAGAATTTCTAGAATCACATATATATTTCCAAAATTATAAGGAATCAACAACATTGATGAACAACTATGAAACACACTGCCCCAAACTGCTTCCTTTTAACAAGATATATTAAAAACTAGAAATATCAAATGAATGAAAATTTAAATTTCAATAAGAATAATCAACATCCAACCAATAAAAATAGATAAATTGTTGAAAGGAAATTAGTAAATGTGACCCCAAGGATTTACGTGCTTTAACCAATGACCTATGTGCATAGGGAAGGATCATCACAGGTTTTCACTTTTCAGAATAAAGTAGAGTACAGGGAGATAAGGAATGTAGAAATAGATAACTACGTAAACTAAAACAGAAAAAAACCATCACCTATAAGAATCAAAACAAACCAACAATACCAATAATACCAGATCAAAACCCCTATACCTGGTCTTGATCTTACCTGTTGAAGATCCTTCATGCTAGACAAAGTTTGAAGTTACTGATGATGAGTTCGAGCATCACTGTCCTCCAGGTATCCTACAATTTTCCCAGAATCATCCACCGTGTCCCATCCCTATGAGTTGATTCGGTCTAAGAACCATTGTTGTTGTCCCAATATTGTGTGTACTAGAAGCAACATACCGAGGAGACCGTCTACTACCAAGATAAGAACGAGCGGAGAGAGAGAGAGCGATATCCAACAGTGAGAGGGTGAACCAACAGAAGCGAGAGAATAATCTTCCTGCCATGGCCCCACTAACCAATCCTAGATCCTCTATTCAAGAACCCGCTACATCATGCTTCTTCTTGACGTCTTCCTCCATGAGAACCCAAATCATACCCAGAAGGGCGGCGTGCTAGAATCCTCTCTACACCCATCTCTCTCTGGTGAAAACCAAAATTCTAAATTTAAAGGACCTCCTGCCTAATGTATTTTTTTAATGATGTGGCACATATACATATCAAAGAATACAATAAAGAAATTATTGAAAGAGGGGGCAATTTCACTAGGACACATGGTCGAACGAGCTAAAACGGGTGGTTCAATGCCTAACAAAACTCAAGTAACATATTAAAATAAAATTTCATTTTAATTGAAAAGAAAATTTTAATATAAAATTAAAAAATATAAACCTTTGAAATAAAAATGCATAAAAATTTAATATGTAAAAAGTTATACCTTTCAAATTAAAAACTAACAACATGATGATTCTACACCAACTACCATCATTATTTTGGGTATCACATCCTATACAGGAAAGACCTATAGGGTATGAATAAAACGGCCCCCTAACAAGTATCAATGTGAAAAATGTCGACATAATTAATTATATTTTAAACAACTACTAAACATTCATAGAATTAAAAAATTCTAAACAACTACATGATAAAGGTCATACCTACAATTACCTGAATCACACTCTGTGATGATCCATTAAAGAAAAAAAGTAATAGAAAATTATATGCCAACATAGGTCCTGGGAATATCTCACCTCTTCCATCATCACACCAAAAAAATATAGTAGTATCCATCATCACACAAAAAATGAAAAAATAATACTTAGGGAATTCACATAGAATGTAACTCATTAGAAAAACGGTGAAATCATGAAACGATAAACATAAAGAAAATATAAGTGAGAGAGAAACATAGAGAAAAAATGCATATTAAATGAAACAACTGAAAGAGGTCTCCACCCAAACCAATAAAACATAAGAGAAACAAATCAACAAGCACAGATGGCTTTCAGACCAAGCCGCGCCACTGAAAAAATATAATAGGAAGACTCTCGACGCAAGGCATGAGAAGATCATTAAATGATGGATTCTGAACCTCCACCCAAGGAGATGACCACCTAAAAATCTGCAATGTGGTATCCTAAAAAAGGGAAACAAAAAGTACTCATTCAAGTAGTCCCAACATTAGAGGAATGCTCTAAGACATGAGAACAAAGGTTGGGACCTATCTAGAAACTTAGGGGGAAAAGCCACTAAAGGGACACACATCCTAGTCTATAATTACTAATGACACAAGGTTCCTAACACTATGAAACCAAAACAAATATGATAACAGGTTTTAATAGAAAAAAAAGAATCTTAATGGCCAACCAAGTGACAAAGAATAGAACTACACCCACAAGTAACCCAAACCCAAACACGGAACTCGCTATAGGACCATAACTGGAGAAAACAGTCCTAAAGGATGAAGAGGAACACAATAGATCTAACAAAATATCATCTCCTAGGAAAAAGGTAGGCACTAGAGACATAAGATCCTTCCAACCCTTTGACACTAACCACCTCCCAAACATAGGAAAACCTCAAACAGAAGCCATTCCTACACCAAAACTATAGACATACATAGAAAACAACTATAAAGAGGAAACTTTGTGGCTCATATAAGAAATGAAAACTGGTAAATGACAAGGAAACAAACTTTCATCAATAGAATTAAATTATATCCCAAGAGAGCACACAACCAAGATGAATGAAACAATCAAAGTTTCCTCCAACCAATAAAATCCACTAACGAAACATTTGAAATAAAAGAGAAATCAATTTAAACTTTTAATGGAGACAAATTTAAACCTAATTAGGCTCTAATAACACTTTGTTACGCAGAGTTCCCCTGTGTGAGAGGAAGACCCAAAAAAATAGCACATAATTTATTGGGAATTATGGTTTATTAAAATCAAAAATTCTAAAATGGTGTTTATCTACAGTTTACTAAAAAAACTAATAAATAGAAACAATATTCATGTTGCAATTCCATAATAAGGAATAAATCCAAAGAATAAACAAACTTATAGCTGTATACATAAAGTATGCATATGATAATTCAAAATACAAAAAATTTTAAACAGACTACTATATGCCTATTTCACATTGAAACTATATGAAAATAAATAATGCATACATAAATATTATACCATTTTACTCTAATAGTATATATATATATTTGGCATTCATTGTATAAAATCCTGAAATTTCAGTATGCATAATGCTTTAGTGAGTGCATATACACCTGTATAAGTATTTATATAGTTACATTTATATAGTTACATGATTGAATTTTATGTAATAAATCTTCATCTATATAGAAAATTGTGTAGTAACATGGATACAATTCAGTGACTTCGACTAAACATATATTCATTTTTTAGTAGGAATTTACACTTAGCATGAAACTAAGAGAGACCACAATTTAGTTTATTCTCTTAGGATTATTCTATATTAATCACTTTGTTCATAAGCCTTCACTTATAGGAATTATAGTATGCAATATGAATTAGTTTCAATATTCTATAATTTACATATTTGGAAATTAACCATAAATTTACTATATTGTGAGGATTATTTCTAAAAAACCTATAAATTATCTTTAACTAATATTAAACTATGATCACTAATTTATTTATGAACATGAAAAAATTGTTGGGGAATCTTATCAGTAAATTTATTTGAGATGTTATACCAGTTAATTTTTTATTTTTCATCATAATTTTTTAATTTTAAATTAATTAAATCATTATGTTTTTTTTTGTTTTTAAATTCCATAACTCTATTCTGAAATATATTTTACACTAATTATAAAATCTATTTCTTCTAAACTTATTCTAATTCTTCATCTTCTGATGATTCCAATGTCTTTAAATTCTAGGAATCCATTATAATTCACCCATTTCATATAATCTTTAGTGTTTATCATGAAAAAAAACACTTCCATTGATTATGTATCCCATGATTTCTATGATTCAGTTGATTCACATGAATCTTACTCTATTGGTGTTTCACATAAAGCCTTTGGGAAATTGTTTTTTTGGGTTCCAAATTATCAATTCCATTAAGATATGAACTATATTATTCTTGTCATGATTTTTAATTGAAAAGTAAAAAAAATTAATGGTGTGCCTATCAATTTCCAATTATTCATCTTCCAACCATCATAAAAAGGATCTTCTAGGTAGAAACATTAAATGTCTCTCACATTGTCATAATTATAGAAATAATTCATTATTAATCCTATGAATAGAAGTGTTCCCCAAGTCCCAACCATAAGAAGTTCATCCCAAATCCCTTACCCTAACAAATCTAAAATTACGGAGAAATTCATGCCTTTGTTCATCGCCATAACATTCATCCCACTCTGTCTCATTGCCACAGGGTTCAACCTTTAGGTTTTTCAACACATGTTTAGTCTTTTTTTTCGTCATAAAATATTTCATACTTTTAATTTGTTGCCAAAATGATAATCCTTTTCATCTCACCCCCCAAATCTAGTAATCATTCAAGCGACATGAAATATATGGAATCCTTTCACCCCCTTCGGCTCATCACCACATCCTTCATAGCCACCTACATTCCCTTAAATAAATCACCCTCTTTGTTATTAAATATCACTTTATTTCAAAGAACTTATTGAATGCGAAAAAATTTGAAATTTCTATTATTAATTTCCTATCTTGGGATACAAATGTTTAGTGAATGATAACACCCACATAGTTTAAAGTTTGAAGAGACTCCTTTTTAAGTCTCATTATAGGTCCAAATGTAATATTAATTGAACAAACATTTTCATTATATGAATTATAGTAAAGAATAAAATTAAAAAAAAAATTAACATTTGAAATTACTGTAGATTAAATGTTTTATATATGAAGGTACCCACAATAATATTATTAGAAGGTTCATTATTAATTCTGTCAATAATAGTTGTTTATTTAGTATAAGTTTCCAATTCATTTTTTGTTTGGTGTACAAAATACCTAAATAATGTTCCTTTTAATGATTAATTTATGATTTCGTTTCCTTGTGATGTGTAAATTCCTTATATTAATTTTATTATTATATATTTTTTAATAGGATATATAATTTAATATCTTGATTCCATACAATTATGAGTTTTTTTCAATGCATTCCTTATAGATTTAATTATTTGAAATACATATAATAGTTTCTTTTTTATATTGAATTGAATTTATATCTGGAACATCATTATGATATGATTACATGATTATAAATGTTATTGAATCATAGTATTTCATGGTAGTGACATAATATATTTTGGAGTTTTCTCTAGTTCTTGTTGATGTAATGGACATGATAGGGTTCTATGGTTTTACTAGAGGTCAATCCTTGTAATCTAGTCTTCTCCTTTGGTGGTTGTTTTTTATTCATGTTAATTTTGGTGCTTATATACCTTTTGTGAAAATTTTCAAGTTTCCATGTTGTGAAGAATTGAATTGGGAATATTGAGAAGAACAATTCAGGGTGATTAGGGTGAGTGAAGAGTTTCGGGTTTCTAGAATCATTACCTTCAATAATAATGTTATATTCTTTATTTTTTCTATTGTTTTCTCATATTGAGATTCTTGTAGAAAATATTAAGGTTGATTTTTTTGGATTAAATATGTGATAATATTGGGAAGTAATTATTATTTGTTATTAAACTATTTTTATTGTGTTATAAAATGGATCCTAACTATGATGATCATGTCGTGGTAGTGGCATCATATTTCTGGGTTGTTCTCTGGTTCTTGTTGATGTAATGGACATGTTGGGGTTCCATAGTTTTAAAAGAGTTTGATCCTTGTAATCTGTTATGAAAGTTCAGATTTATTTTAGTGAGATTCATGTTAATTGAGTTTACTATAGTCTATTCATGGACTTTTATAGGTTATTACATTATTTTTTTTTTATATATTCATGAATTAGATATTTAGAGTATATACTATTAAGAGTTTTTAAAATGAATTACTTGTAGATTTAATTAGATGAAATACATGTAGCAGTTTTTGTTTATATTTACATGAATTTATATTTAGAACATCACAATTGTGTATTCATGTGACTAAAAACTAGTGTATCATGTAAATGAATCATAGTTTATTTTAGTATTCAATATTATTATTTTTGTATGTTATTTAATTGTTAGAAATTTTTCATTGAATATGGAATAAATTTAGGACTTCTATAAAGGGGTTAAGTCTCTTTTTACACATAAATTTCAAAAAAAATCAACTTTAATAAGTTACAATATGGATAAATACAAGCTATTTGTTATAAAAAATTATTTTAAGGTGTTTGGTTTGAGCACCGAGATGGTCATGGTAGTGATTTCTAGAGTTATAATGTAAATATGAGGCTATATAGATATGATATAAATTATTAAAGGGAATATATTGTCATACAGATGCTTATCTAGTGGAGTTTGTATATTGAAAGAAGTTTTCATGTATGGATTCCCTTATGGTTTTTGTTATCATTGGCTCTAAACATGGGGTCATTAGTGGATAAATTACTTGGTGTTCAATTTTGGTGGCTGCCAATTGAAGTTGGTCTACTATTTCTATGCATAGATCTCTTTCGGGTCATTTATGGTTTGAGAAAAGGGAAATGGATCCACTGATTTCAAGACTCCCAGTTGTTCAAGTCTAGCTAAAGGTCATAGAGTCAAGTGACATAGCTTTATTTTTCCATAGGTTGAAGCATTGCAGATCTATTTTTAGTGTTTTCCACATATTCTGTTTGATGAAATACTGCTACAACTTTGAATTTAATAGAGACCAAAAAGGTACCTTTGTTAGTTTTTGATTGTTTTTAAGTCATAATATAAATGAATCTAATTTTATAGGATGTTGACTTATGTCTAAAATGGGTTCATTGCTACTATTTTTGTAAGGAGGATATTTTCATGATCGTACTTATTCTTGTACGAGTGTGTAGTTTTACGGTGGTGAAGTATGTTTTCCATTTTGGTAGTTCACTTCACATATGGATGTGTGCTATTTTGGAGTTATTATTGGAAATTGAAAATTATCCATGTGATTTTCCCTTTAAATGATAGATTTAGTGTCTGAGATATTGATAGTATAGTGGAGACTGAAGTGAGGTTGAATGAATAGAAAAATGGAGTTTGTTTATTGTTTCCTGAAACTGATTTTCCATGAATAGGGTAGTAAGAATGAAATTCAACATAAATGGTTTATAGAGGGAGTCCTCACTCAAGGATGTTTGAGATCGTTCAATTCCATAACTAGTCGAGTTGAAGCAGGAAGTCCGAGAGGAAGTATATCTAGAATTTAATGTCATGACAAGTAGTCTTAGTTATTGAGCTGTTGTTGAACAAGATTAATTCAGTGGTTGAAATGTAGGAGTGTGAACATGTATAGAAAGTCAAATATTGCTTCAGTTGAATTAAAATATATGAGGAATTCAAGACCACAACATATAGGGAGGTTGATACTCTAAGTGGAGCTCCAAAATTAGCTTTGAGAGGGTGTTGGATATGAACTAAGAAATTCAATCTTCACCATGGGAAATTCATGACATCATCATAGAATGTAGTAAATAGTTAAAAGATGAGATTTTTCACTTATTCAATCCACCTGGTACACCAGTGCTAAATCTCAATTTAGAGATCTTTGAACTCTAATGTTGAAATTAATATTTTTTGTTACCTTCTATGATTAGGTATTTTTATACTAGAAACCTGTTTGTATTTTTTGATATGAAAGAGGATGATTTTTTGAATCAATTATTAGAATAATAGCTTTCATCATGGGATATTTATTTCATTCATATTATTTTTTATGTTATTTTAATATTAATCAATTTGTGTATCCCATTTAAAATCATTTCGAACCTAAAACTTTGTAATTGAAAATGTGAATAATACTACTTGACACATCATATGTCATGTAACAAGCATTATTTTTTCTGAAATCCTTTTGTTAATTAGCTAGATTTGGATTATTTTTCCATTATAATTGTATCCATAAAGGCTCTTATAAGCTACTCATAGACTTTAGAGGTTTTCACGTTGTGAAGAGCTGAACTGGCTATCTTGAGAAAAACATTTTAAGGTGATTTAGGTGAGTGAAGGTTCCATGTTTAACTTCTACTGTAAGGTTTTATATTATTTTTTTCACGTAATTTTTATTATTTCAATTAGTATTTTTGTACACTAATTTTTATTCTCATTTCTTAAAACCATTTATGAAAACAATATTAGTTACTTACCCTTATTTCTTGTTTTCAATTTTTTATATGTTATTTTTCTAATTGTTCATAGTGATATGCTTGTAGAAAATATTAAATATTATATTTACCTAGGATTAATGTTAAAAATATTTGAAAAAATAATTGGGTGTAATATTGGTATGTTCGTTTATGGTAATAATATATAATGATTAGCTTATATTCTCATCTTTATCCTCAGTCAATACATACACCCATACCATAGTTGCATCGAGTTATATTCTCAGATTGAATAGTTTAGGGGTTTTCATGGTAGTGACACTAACATCATGTTAAAATGATAGATTTTTGGTATTTTAGAAAGAATATTCCATCAAATTTGATCAGGGAGGGAGGCTATTATCCATTATTTCTTTGGGTTAACACTAGATAAAATCTTTTTAATTTTGCAGTTTTCATTTTTAAAAACAATACAGGAGACCCTCACCACGGGCTTTGAACCAGCCAAACTCAATAGAGACCCCATTTAGAATCTCCCCAATCATTCAATAAAAACAAAAGTCTACAACAAGGAAAGTGGTTATGTATTTACCATCACCTATACGGTTTTTAATTTTTAATTTTTCTATTATTTTTATCATTTCAATTAGTATTTGGGACACTCACATATTTAAATTCTCATTTCTTATAACAGTTTGGGAAAACAACATCAATTAGTTATGTTTATTTCTTATTTAATTTTTTTAGATGTCATTTTTCTCAGTGTTCACATTGAGAAACTTGTAGAAATAGGTGATAATATTCTATGATTAAATATTATATGTTAATGAAGCATATGGTTTAGAAAACCTTATGTTGTAGCTTTAGATTTTCTATTACACAAGCAATAGCACTTGTATCAATGATTTGTAGTCACTTAAGCGAGAAGCCCTTGTAACATGGATTGAAATTGTTCAATTATTGATATTATTATATATTTAAAGTACTAAAATTAATCATAGTTTTGTATGTATTCCATAATTTATCTCTCTCATTTGAATATTTTATTCCTAGGATCTCACTATTATAAAACATGGTTTATCTAGTGCTAGGTCTTTAATAGTGCTAGCTAAAAATGCTGTCAAAGACCCCCTTTGTCAGTACGAAAAAAATCATTGTTAAATGGGGTCATTAGAAAAACCTTTTTAGTACTATTAAAATGGGGGCCTTTATCATCATTTTTTACAAGAGCTGATAAAGGCCCAACCTTTATTAGTGCTTTTTAAAAAGTGCTGATAAATGAGGTATTTATCAGCACTTTTTTACATGCGTTGATAAAAGTATACTTCAAAAAAATATATTTCATTAAAAATAATATATTAATATATTAATATATATATATATTGATATTAATATAATATATTTTTATAAAATATGTTTTAGATAAGGAGAATTGGCATTTACACTTAATATATAAGATATTTAGAGGAAATAACGTATAAAATAATTAAAAAAGTATTATTAATTAACAATTTAATTCTTATTACCAAGTAATAGTCATTAATATAAATTTTAATATAAATAAAATCAAAAAATCAATAAAATATCTAAAATAAGTTGAAAATATAACTCAAACTTCAAATGACCATAACTTTTGATCCGGGCATCCGTTTGGGTTCTACCATATATCAAATCAAATATTTTTATGAGATATAAATCCTTAGTGAAATAGGTAAACCTATGTCATATTTTAAGAGGGAAAAAAATATCCATAAGGCCTCCAAAATTGAGTTTTTAGTCGGGGTACCTTTTTTTTTAAACTTTTGCAGGATTTTCATTCTCATTTAAGGGGGTATTTTTGCCCCTTTTTAGTGGGGACTGAATTTATTCCTAGGTCTTACATTCATATTGATATTATGGTTTTAATATTTTATCATTTTTACAGTATAAGTTTTATTATAATTAAATATATAACAAGATATACATATTTTTTATATATTCACGCATAAAATTTTAATTTTATAAATAAACAATTAAACATATTTACATATAAAACATATTTATTAATATATAAACATATATATAAATATATATATAAATATATGGATTAAAAATGCAACAAAATATATATAAATATATAGATATATCATAAAACGTGAGATAAAATAGTATAGGGGAGTGGAAAAGGCTTTGATGTATATGTTGGATGTCTAGGGTTTGAAAATTTCTGGAGGGAGGGGTGCACATGGAAGGGTTGAATTATCTAAAAAATTGATAAAGGGGTGGTGGAAGCATTGATAAAGAGGTGGGGTGAGGGATTGGAAGCGCTGATAAGGGGGGGGGGGGTAAGTGCCGGTTAAGGGGGTGGGTGAGGCGTGAAATAAAAATTGATATACCCTTTATCATCACTTTTAAAGGCCCCCTTTAACAGTGCTAAAATACACTGATAAAAGGTTCCTTTAACAGCACTAAAAAATGCGCTATTAAAGGACCCGTTCAATAGAACTTTTTTTAGTGATGTTAAAGAGGGCCTTTTACATCACCTTTTTAGAAATGATAAAAGCTTTATACCTTTAACCGTACTCAAATTATCAGTACATTTTTATTACAGATATATTCATATTCTTGAACTATTAAAGGTTGTTTTTGTAGTAATGTCTATTATATAATATTTTGGTTTACTTTCTAATGAAATTACTTAGGCTGCTCATGAAATCTGGGAATTCCCTAGTCTATATGGCCACCAAGACAGTTTACAGTTGGCACAGAGGCATGAGAAACATCAGATGGAATAGTTTCATGATAGATGGTAAGAGGTCCCATAACATAATATACCGCCCTATGTACCACTGCAATTCCAATATTAAAATCCATTCCATGTGCTATAGTAGAACCAATGCTTCCTAACATAGATCCACCCCTACAACCACCTCTACCACAGTGGGAAGGAATAGGTGGGGGAGCATGATTCACAGGGTGGGGTGTATTACACATGGGTGTGCAGGTAGGTGCCCAGGAAGCTCTTCCACCTATGCTTTGGTGTGGAATGGCTATTTCCTGAAGATTCTAAAGGCATTGGAAATTGAGAGGTAGAAGTACGTCGGCGTCTACACCCAATGTGTGAGTGAAAAATTATAGATAATGTTTGATGGGTATTATGTAAAGTTTCTTATGTTTGAACATGTCTAAACATGATTGCAAAAATTTTATTAATGTTTTTTAATATAAACCATCATAGTTTTACAGAATCTAATTTTATAATTATTATATATATAATTAGTTTAATGAATATATTATAAAATTTTAACATAGACTATTGGAATATATACATGTAATATTTTATTTAAAATTTATGTTACAAATATATATTAACTAATGGTATTTGTTATAAAAAATTTAAAGATATATATTGATAATATTATCAATAGATAAATATTTCATATTAATCTATTTATAAATTTTTTTTCCAACATATATATTATTTGTTGGTATTATTGTACTTGTGATATATCTATTTCATTTTTCGTAATAACATATAGTGACATAGTTGTTACCAATAATTTTGTGACATGAAAATTTTTGTTGGTAAAATGAATTACTAATATAAAATGTAATTTACCACCAGATATACCAATGTTGGAAAAGGATAATTATTTTTTAGTTACACCTTTTCTAGTTTTTCAATCATTATATTTCAATATAGACTATTTTTCCTTTGTCTCTACTACAGGTTTGTTTTTGGCTTGGCAATTATTTCAGTGGAAGGGGTTGGTGGATCTGTTGTGGGTGAGCCTCTCTATTGAAACCTCGACCAGTTTCGTCACATATCTGAATTTCATATCCTATGTGTCTCTCCTTGTTGGTTCACTGTGGTGGTTTCTCAAATTCTTCGGGATTTGCGGGTCATCTAGTCTTCGGTGTCCCAGGAGGTACGTCTTATGCTAATCAATCTATGTTGTGAAGTTATTCGTTGGTGGTTGCTGTGTGCAGTGTTCCTCTCTACTGGTGAAGGCATATTCAGATCAGGATGTGGTTTTAGTGGTCGTCTCTCCCTTGAAGCCTTGAATGATCATTTTTCTGCTCTAGCTCCAAGCTATTCTCACTTCTCTCCCCATTGGTCAACTGTGTGGGTTGAAAGAAAGCATTGTGATATGCTTTTGTTCAGCCTTGGTGTCCCAGAAGATGGCCCCAACTCCTCTCCCGTGCTTCCGTGGTTCCTGGTTGATGGTTCTCTTCAAGGGTGGTGATGGATTGATGGTTTGTTTCTCTTCGTGTTTTGTAGATCATTCTGCTCCAGTGTGTGTCTTTTGGTTGGTGGCATTGTGGGTGTTTGCATTGGTGACATGGATTCTGGTGTCTGTTTTTTGTGGTTATGGAGGTGACGTCCATGGTTTTCCAGAAAACAGTGGATCATCGTTCATAGTTGTTTCAGCGTTGAAGGCATTGTTCATTGTTTGAGCCTGGTGGTGCCGAGGCATGGTGGCAGAAGTTTGTGATGATGCATTGCTTTTGATGATGTGATTTTCTGGAGTCGTGATGATGGAAGGTGGTGGGTTTCTCAGACAGTGTGTGGAACGTGTGTCTCGTCTCAGTTGGACGTCGAAGAAGTGGATGCTGGTGTCGAGCAACGAGGACCAAAAAGACGGTGATGGAAGCTCCAACGACGTTGGTAATGGATGATCTGGAGACGACGATGATGGTGGTTCTGAGAAGCGAGAGGATGAAGGTGACTGGATGATGATTATGTCATCGGCTTGAATTGAGGTGGGTGAGAAATTTGGTGTCTATGACACTCGAGGTGGATCTTGGATAAATTATAAATGATGACGGCTAACATGTGGAATAGAAAGTGGTTTATGTTTTTAAATTTTGATTTTGAAAACTCTAGTGGTGGTGTGGCGCTTTATATATGAAGAAGGCAAGATGTGAGTTTTAGTTTTTGAATCTTGTGATGTACAGTTACCACTTTTCCTTCAATTAGATCTTAGAAAATATTGAAAAAAGTATTTGGAGGAAAAGAGGTTTTTTTTTCTTTCATTGATGGAGGATCTTAGTTCTCTCCTTCACAGAGGGATGGCAACGACGTCTCTGTCCCTGAATGGTCTTAGCCCAGGTCAAGGGAGGTGGATTAAGTGGAACCCTCCTAGCTCTAGTATGAAACTTAATATTGATGGCTCATGTTCCCAAGGCATTATAAGAGGAGGGGAGATGGTATGAGACATCATAGGATCTATGGTCGTCATATTTAGCACCTATTATGGCCCGGGCACCCCCATTGAAGCTGAATCCATAGTCATGCTCAACGGATTATTCATCTACCATGAGAATAACACTCCCGTCTCCTCATCTGAATCAGATTCATGCATCCTGGTCAAATTCCTTCACAACAAAGCTAGGCCCCCAAGGTAGTTATGTTACATTATCAGAAAATGCAGGCTTCTACTGCGCGAGGACATTGATATTACTCACGCATGGAGGGAGGGAAATTCTTCTGCTGATTGTCTTACTAGCGAGGGGAGCCCTAACAACCATTTAATTATCTATGATAGCCTCAGGTCTCTTCCCAATAACTATAAACTCTTTTTTATCAATGATTCATTAGGCTTGTACCACATTAGTCCCCCTTTACTTGATGCGATCATTAATAAAAAGTCATTTTCAGCAAAGAACCCGTTATTCCACACCGTCTACAGGATTAGTTAATCATAATATTCCCACTTCTGTGATTTTAATTTTGAATATCCAACATAAACAGATGTAATAAGTATGATATTTTTTAATGAATAAAGTCAACTTAATTTTGACCAAAAATATTAGTGAATGCGATTAAAATTAATTACAGTGATTAAGGTAAAGTTACGCTTAATAAGGGACTAGACCTTAATATTAAGCACCAAAATTACCTTGAAACTTGTATAAAATCCATTTTCTTCCAATAGTTAGACCATATCCCCAATTGGTTTGAAATTTATGGTTTATTGGGATATTATTAGATGGAAGTTCCCTATATAAAAGTTTAAGTAAGGAACATGATAAAAAGGGAACTTTTATTACCTTTAATTTTTATAAAACATTGAGATATGTAAATAACATCATATTTTTTGCTATACATATCATTTTTAATATATATGAGTCATTTTTAATATAATAATTTATTAATTATTTTTATAGATGGTTTATTTACATAAAATTCATAAAAAATGCCAATGTAGTGATTATTTAGTTAATAATTGACTAAAATAAATGATACTATAAATATTAAAAGTGAAGTTAATTGATTGAATAATTATCTTTATTTATTTTTGTAGATGAATATATGATGTTACACACCTAGAAAACTAATATATTTGTATTTTAATATTATATTTATATTTTAAAATTAACATTAAATAAATAATGTCAAAATAGACATTATTGTTATTTTAAAATAAATGAATTTTTATTAAATAATTTCTAATTAATAAAAATCCTATATTATGCCGAGTGATTTTTGCGTGTTAATAAAAATTAAATATGGTATATTAATTGACCAATTTTTCTTTTATAATTAATATATTGACCCATATATTGTAAAAATGTTGTTAACACAATCCGAGTTTAAACATCGTTTCAGTGCGTCTTGTGCAATTGTTTTAAAATTAATTTCCAAAACACATGGGAATTTTATTTTATAAATTATTTATAATATTAATAATTAATTGGATATATATATTCTAATAAATCTAAAATTATTTCAGTCTTAATGGTTAAATTAATTAGATTATAAAACTAGATGATTTAATAAAAAAACCAAAATGATAAAATTGGGGAATCTTAGAAGTTAAGGAACCAAATTATTATAATGCACATATTTTGTCTAGTGGTGGTTTTAATCGACCATGAATACCATTTAATCCATTTTTTTTCCATTTTGGAGTCACTTTATGTAAGGCATACCACCCATTAATGAATACCTTTTGTCATTTACATGAGTGACAATCCCGCTCTACTATAAAAAGGAAAACACTCTACCCATTCATCACACATCTCAAGCCACATTGTGTATGATACCAGTTTATGGAAAGGTATGTTCTCATTATGTTTTGTTGAATCCTTTTTTTCGGGTTTCAATGGATGTCTTCTGAAATTATGAGAGGATTTGGGGGTGTTTCAGGGGCTCGGGGCATGGAAGAAGGGAGAGCTGGGAAAGAAAGTCCAGAGCACATGACCTGCACATGGCCATAGAAACCGTGCGGCCTACCCAGGTGAAACTGTGCAAGCCTTTTTCCTCGGACAGTAGCCCACGCACGGTTTGCACATGATTTGTCAAACTGTGCGGCCTGCCCAGGTGAAACCGTGCGACCTTTCTTCTCTGGATATTGGCATGTGCACGGTTTGCGCACGGTTTGCCAAACCGTGTGGACAAACTGTGAGCCCACTTAAAGTTGTGAAAAATTACACGTTTTCCACTCAAAGCTTTTAAACCCCGCTCGGGATTTCCTCTCATTTCCTCCCTATTCACCCTTGGTGCGAACCAAATCTTCCAACAGCTCCAAGAGATCAATCTCCCTCGTTTCTAAGGCGTTTTTGGTGCTATTGGTTGCAGATCGAAGCTCCAGGTAAGGAAAATCCCATCCTTGGTTCTCCTTTTGGTTTAGGGTTTGTAACTTCCCTCCCTCTTGTTCTGAAGCTCTAAAACCCTATCTTTTGGGTTATTTTTAGGTTGAATCTCCAAAGGTTGGTCGAATCAAGGTCTAAGGACATGATTAAGAGTGCGTTCAACTGCGGTTTTGAGGTAGGTGGTCTACAAGTTATATCCCATGTTTGTTTGAGTAATTTGTGCATGTTTAGTTATGTTATTGTCTTCCCTTTGTTATGTTTTGGATAACCTTGGAATGTTAGGAATTGATGGTGGTTATAATGGCAAATGGGAACCCTCACGATCCCCATGGGATGTGTTGGGTCGGACTTGACCTAATTGGGCCCATCTATGGGATGTGCCGATTCTTCCCAGGATTAGGGAATGTGTTGAAAAAGTGACCTTATTGTGATTAAGGGTAGAGACCTTAATGAATATGTTGGCATGTTAGGTTGAACATGGAATAGAAGTTAGGTGATGCACCTAGACTTGACAATAACCAGAGGGTTATATTGAATGTATTAAATGGTTGATTCATGGGAATGATGAACGGTTAAATGGGTTAATATGTAAACTATTTTGAAGACCATAATGGGATGGATTATTGGTGTAGTGTTGAGTGCTTAGTGAAATAATTATAACACAAGGGAATTGGGTGAATGGTTAAATGATGTGAAATGGTAATGTGTTTATGGGTTAAGGCATAATGTGAATTCCCATGTTGGTTGTTGTGGATAGTGATTTCTAAAGATCATTGGTTGAAATGGTTGATGCTTACTTATATATAAGCATGTGCACATGGCTTGGTAGAGTGGGGTATGACTTGAGGCTCTATGCCCACAGGTCGAGTGAAGACTGAGGCTCCAAACTCCACCCTAAATGCACAGGTTAGGAATGGGGAATGATGATCTACTCTCCTAATGGTTGCATTCACCCGGACTGAGGCTTCGAGGTGAGGATATGGTTGATATGAGGGAGTTAGTCTTAGTGAGATAGGATAACGATGTGTTTACCCTCTTGCATGTGATTATTGACCTTAGACCCATGTACCATAATGTATGTGATTAACCCATGGAAATGTGATGAAATGGTAAGGGATGATAAATGGTAATAAATGGATGGTAATGTAATGGAAATGGATTTGGCTCTGAACTGTAAAATGGAACATTAAATAATTACTTGGAATTTATCATTCGTATTCCTTTTTCATGCACTACCTGTTTATACTGGATATTTTGTAGACACCGTTGGTGGTGGCCTACTGAGTTGTACTCACACCCTGCTCGGGCCGCCGTTGGGTACCCGAGCAAACTTCATGTTTGCAGGTCAGGAGAAGGGTAAGGGTTCTTTCTAGTTAGTGATTTGACATGGGTAGCACTTGGTGTAGGATCCAGACTTGGAGTCGGGACCATTTTGGAGATTTTGGCTGTTATCTTTATTTTGGGTTTTGTTCACCACTACACTTGTAGTTTGATATGACGTGGAATATTTATTATTGAAAATGGTTGTTATGCATGTCCATTGTTTATTGGTTATTGTTCCACTATTTTGTTTATTTCTGTTGAGGGTTTGTTTCCGACACTTCGCCGGGGCGCGCGCATCCATCTGTGGAGGACGCGCTGCTGTTGCCCCGCATTCCCGCTTTCCAAAGGCGGGCAACATTCATTCCCTGTTCAGGTATGTCTGCTCCTTGATCGAAACGGGATGATGGGATGTCGGTTTTTCCTTCCATGGATTCCTCCTAAGAACTCATCACCTAGTTCGGGTCTCCCTCATAGATTTAATACATTATTCGTGAATCTCATTCCTAGTGCCATATCGTCATGGACGCCGGTTAATTACACTACTTCCGTCAAGACTTTCCATAGGTTCTTGAACTGGTAGAGACCTTCGATCAGAGTAGACGACAACATCAGGCATGTCAGGGAATCTCTGGGTGCATGGACATTGGGGAACCTGTATTCTTCCTCATAAGAGGGCATCTCAATGGTGCAGAACCCAAGGCATGTATCTAAGGTTTTCCTCAGCTTCCCGTGTTTAACACAGGGTATGTTGCAAGATTAACATCTAGCGGAGACGGTTACACCAAAGGCGTGTCTTCCGAGGTTTTCCCCAGGCATCTCATGTTTATCACGAGGTAGGTCGTGACTTTAACGTCTTGCGGAGACAGAATGAGGGTGATCAGAATGTCCCATAGAGACGGATCAGATTGGTATATCCCAAAGGAATAACACCTGGAAGATGGATGGATCAGAATTCCCAATGGGGACGGATCTGAGGTGGTTCACTCCCTAGAGGGGATATGTCACACTATAATGGCTAATCTAAACACCACTGAGGGCGGATCAGGGGAATTGCGCCCCAGGATGGGGGACACCATGGATTACCATTGGTTGGGATTGAACCTCTTGGAGGTTTCCTACGTACCCTGTGTAGAGGACAGGGATCAAAACCCACGTAGTTCGAAAGGGTGATGAATCGGGGTGTACACAGAGGACAACGACCCGGAGATTTATTGGGGCTTACACATGGAAAGCGGCCCATGCGTTTCTCGGAGCGTCGAAGAGGTTGATGGCAAGATCCCATCGGGATGTGGCGGCCCGGGTGAGAATCAGGATGGGTGATGGATGGATGAATGAAGTAGAGGGGGAATGAAATGGGACCATCGCAGGGGCGACGGTGAAGTGGGGCTTGATCCTTGAAGAGGCTTCCTACGTATCCCCGTGGTAGGGAATCAAAGTCCGAGTAGTTCGGGATGGTGTTGGTGAACCGATGTGAAGGTGGACCTTGGCCCGATGGATGTCGTCAGCGAACCAACGTGAAGGTGGACCTTGGCCCGATGGATGTCTTCAGAGAACCAACGTAAAGGTGGACCTTGGTCCAATGCATCAGCGAACCGACGTGAAGGTGGACCTTGGCCCGATGGACATCGTCAGTGAACCGACGTGAAGGTGGACCTTGGTCCGATGGGCATCGTCAGCGTACCGACTTGAAGGTGGACCTTGGTCCAATTAGAGATGGGCTTGAACCTCGGGGAGGCTTCCTACGTACCATGCCTTTACATGGATCAAATACCACGTAGTTCAAAGGGTTTCATCCGTGAAGCGACGTGAAAGTAGACCCGTGGGTCCACTAGTGGTGGGATTGAACCTTGGGAAGGTTTCCTACGTACCATGCCTTGGCATGGATCAAAGTACTCGTAGTTCAAAGGATTGATGGAATAATGTTTAACATCATGCGGGACGGTATTGAACCCCGACATGAATAAACGACGGGCGGTGGGTGTCGGTGAACCAACGTAAATGATGGACCTTGGTCTGATGAGATATGGGTTTGAACCGTAGGGAGGCTTCCTACGTACCATGCCTTGACATGGATCAAATTTCTCGTAGTTCGTGAGAAAATGGGGGGGGGGGCTTGGCACACTGACATGGAGATGGTATGGGCCAATGATTGTTGGGCTTGAACCTCTGGAAGGCTTCCTACGTACCATGCCTTGACATGGATCAAAGTCCTCGTAGTTCGGGTGAAAATGGAGGGGGCTTGGCACACCTACAAGGAGACGGTCTGGGCCAATGATTGTTGGGATTGAACCACCGGAAGGCTTCCTACGTACCATGCCTTGACACGGATCAAAGTCCTCGTAGTTCGGGTTGGTCACAACTGCTTGCCGTCAGACTGGAATGCAGTTTAACGTCATGCTGGACGAGGGTAGAACTTGACATGAATTGGATGATGGGTGGGTTGAACCTCGTGGAGGCTTCCTACGTACCATGCCTTGACATGGATCAAAGACCTCGTAGTTCAAATGGGTGTGCAGTTTAATTTCATCCGGGAAAAGGGGCATACAGTTTAACGTCATGCTAGATGAGGGTATGCAGTTTAACGTCATGCTAGATGAGGGCATGCAGTTTAACGTCATGCTGGACGAAGGCAATTCTCGACATGAATGAACGACCGAGTAATGTGGCTTGAACCTCATGGAGGCTTCCTACGTACCATGCCTTGACATGGATCAAAGTCCTCGTAGTTCGCTAAGGGTGGGGGTCAGGGTCGGTGCTCACTCTAAGCCGACGTGAGTCATGCTTGGTGTGAGAAACAAGAGGTTGCAAGGACCTGACGATCACGTTGCGAAGGATGCGTCCATGAGAAGCGAAGAGGGGCTTACACATTAGGTGGCCCATGGTGCTGGGACTTACTCCAGGATGGAGGCCCGGAGAAAAGGATGATGATAGTTTCGTGCTTGAGCCTTGAAGAGGCTTCCTACGTATCCCTGTGGTAGGGAATCAAATTCGGCGTAGTTCTTCTGATGATGGCTTACCGCTGATTGGTTGGTTTCAACGGCTTACCGCTGGATTGGGTCACAACGTATTACCACTTGTTAAGGTCATAACGGCTTACCACTGGATAAGGATGTGAACGGCTTGCCGCTAAATGAGCTGCAACAGCTTACTACTAGATTAGGTCACAACGGATTACCGTTGGATTGGGTCATAACGGCTTACCGCTGGATTGGGATGTCAACGGCTTACCGCTGAAAGGGGTGACAATAGTTGATGGGGCTTATGCTAGGAAGTTTCCCGGGTTCTGCTAAAGAGTGTCAATGGTGCATGGGGCTTAGCTAGGAAGCTTCCCAGGTGCCGCTATGGGGCGACACTGGTGGATGGGGTTTACGCTAGGAAGCTGCCCGGGTTCCACTATGGGGTGACACTGGTGGATGGGGCTTACGCTAGGAAGCTACCCGGGTGCCGCTAAGGAGCGGCACTGGTGAATGGGGCTTACGCTAGGAAGCTGCCCGGGTGCCGCTATGGGGTGACACTGGTGGATGGGGCTTACGCTAGGAAGCTACCCGGGTGCCGCTAAGGAGCGGCACTGGTGAATGGGGCTTACGCTCGGAAGCAGCCCGGGTGCCGCTAAGGAGCGGCACTGCTGAATGGGGCTTACGCTAGTCTTCCTCATGTCTGGCCATGAGGGCACCCCAACCCACTGATGGTTTGAGGTTTATGATTCTACACCTATGTGCTAGTGCACAAGAGGGATAATGCCAAGTGGCGTTGGAATCATGCCACTGTAGTCATGGCATTGAGTATCTTACGCTTGGAGCATAAGGCATCTATTGTTTAGTGCAAGAGGCATCCTATGTTTGGAACATAGGGAGATCACTACAGTTTATAGTCATGTAGATAGGACTTTTAGCATCTCATGCTTGGAGCATAAGGCATCTCTCGTATAGGGCAAGAGGAATCCTATGCCTGGAACATAGGGATTACTATAGTTTAGAGTCATGTAGAAAGGATTGTTGGCATCTCATGCTAGGAGAATGAGGCATATCTCGTATAGGGAAAGAGGCATCCTATCATTTGTTAGATAGGGTGTACTACAGTTTATAGTCATGTAGATAGGACTATTAGGCAGAAGGTGCCTAGAAATGGTTGGTGTTGGGACTTAGGCAAGATCGGCCCTTTCTGATTCAACCTGGCATAGGAGCCAAGTGATAGGGTTTGGAGGAGTTTCCTGAGGAATGGTTCGACTCAAGGTAATCGGGGAATTGATGATGAGAATCTCAAATCACGACATGGAATGAAACATAGAGGAATATGTCAACTCAAGGTGTTTCATGGTGTGTAGAGGAGTGGCTCTAATCATGGTATTCCATAGGTGGAAGTGCATAAGTGCGCAATGGTCCCTTGCGGAGCAAAGGGGTCTCGCGGAGCAAAGGGATCTCGCGGAGCAAGGGGCTCTCGTGAAGCTTGGTATCGCGGAACAGCATCGCGGAACATAGCCTCACGGAGCATGGACTCACGGAGCCTTGGCTCGCGGAGCAGCAACATGAAGGAAGATGCTCGCGGAGCATGGCCTCGTGGAGCCGCAATGCGGAGCTCCGCTCGGCCGCCCAAGGGGCGAAGTGGCCGTCCTCCTCGAGAAGGGGGGTGAGCTGGGTATTTATAGGCAAGGGGCGCCGCGAAGCAGAACTCCCGCGCCGCCTCAGGTGCTTCGCGGTGTGCTCGCGAACGTCAAATTCGTTTGCGGAGAGGTACCACCTCCGGAGCTTCGCGGCGGGCTTGCGAACGTCAAATTCGTTCACGGAGAGTTACCGCCTCCAGAGCTTCGCGGGACCGCGATGCTCGGGTGCTTCGCATCGGTGCTTCACATCAGTGCTTCGCGAGGGGTCTTCGCGGCACATCGCGAACGTCAAACGGGATCGCGGAGCCTCTCGCCTCATTACTTCACGGCGGCGCTCCGCGATCACGGAGGGGGCTTCGCGACTGGGCTTCACGAACCAGATTTCTAGCCCAACTTCAAATGTACATAACTCCTATTCCGTAGCCCCGTTTGGGCCCTGCAACCTACCAAATCGAAGCTTAAGAAAAGTTATACGATCTTGGATCGTGTATGGAAGAATTTGGAAAATTTCAGGAATGCGTTTTCCGGGGTCTACAGGGTTACTCTGATAAAATGGGGGTATAGTCTCCCCACTTGACTCTATAGACTCCCGCTGCTAGTCGGTAGCCTTTGGCGTACTGGGATACACACCTAAGTTTATGTAACCACCTGGCTCGGAGCACCGGTTTAGTAGATTCTGGGTCGGGGATGTTACAAAGTGGTATCAGAGGAGGTCTTTCTTCTCCTTCTCCAAGGTCTTGTTATTTGGGATTGGGAGCCAAGGGTTAGGATGTGTCTGGCCATGGCAATGATCTTGTGCTTAGGAGTAGATAACCCAGGTACGGGGGGAAACCCAAGTCATCATGGGTGGAAAATGTTGTTCTTGGTTGTGTGTTGTTACAGTTGATGATATTTCACCATTGGTTGATGCACATGTGGTGTGATGTGACTATTTTATGATATTTGGATCGTGGCCTTAATGGCACGAGGATTTATATTCATGCATCATTTTAGGCACCCAGGGAGATAGGTGACATGCATTGTGTTAAGCACATGCACGGGATGGGTGTGTGAGGCAGGAAGGTAGGGTGCATCATGCATTTCATGAAACCAAGAAATGATGAGAAGAATAAAATAAAACAAGTGGGTAAATGATGTTTAATGAAATTTATGGGTTTGAAACGAAGAGAAAAATGTTTTGTAAAGTTTGGTGATATTGCACGGTTGTTTACCCTATGTGGACCATGGCCCATGGTTGCGATGGTTGGGGCAGTTGTAGATAGAAAAGAGCATTTTTTGCAGTTGTGAAGTTCTATGGTATGCATGCTAAATCTCGTGTTTGGAAATGTAGAGAGATTCCACCACGATGTCGATTGCCAGTTGGAAAACGAGAGGATGTTGTTGAGAACACTCCTCCAGTAGAAGAGCATGAAAATGTGGTGTTTAATGAAGGTATAGAAGACCAGTTCTGAGAGAACTTGGCTTTCCTTATGCAGATGATGGATCAGGACCCAGGGTAGGTTGCACCGAGTATGTTTGAGCTAACCAGGGAATTCCAGATGCAACACCCTCCAACTTTCACCAGAGAGGGTGGACCAGAGGTAACAATGTTCTAGTTAGAGTCTATCCAGACGATGCTGAATCATCTAGATACCCCAGTTGAAAAGTGGTTAAAGCTGTTGGTTTATATGTTGCGGGGCTAGTCAAGGAGTTGGTGGGGCATCCAGGCTCAAATCGAGTAGGTTGAGGGAATGTCATGGAAAGACTTTCCGGAAAAGTTTCTGGAGCATTTCTACCTGCATACTTTGAGTCAAGAGCGGGCTACAGTGTTTATGAGCCTGAAACAGGGATTTTTATTGGTGATGGACTATGCTAGTCACTTCACCGATTTGTGATGCTTCGTCCCAGTGTTAGCAGGGGATGAGGTGGAGGCAGCAAGGCATTTCCAGGATGGGCTGAGACATGAGATCAGGTCTCAAGTAAATATCTTCCATTTGAAGAGGCTTTCAGAGGTGATGGATCAGGCACTCATCTCTGAAGGGAACTTGAAGGGAGTTTCGGGTGGTGGATTTGTCGTGCCAGCTGGGTGGACAGGTGGTGCTTCTTCTAAAGGTCGGAAGCGCCGTTTGGAAGGTTTCCACCAAGGTGGTCAGAAGAGAGGGCCATCCTATCAAAGTGGTGATTAGGTGTTCTTCTATCAGTGTGGTAGGCCAAGGCACATGCGTGGTCAGTTTCCTCGACTTCCAGTTGAGTGTCGTTCATATGGCAGGATGGGGCATGTGCAGAGGTTCTGCAGGAACCCTCAGCAGGTGGGTGAGCATGGTGAAAAGCAGGTGCAGGATACGGGAAGGGGATCAGTTGCCCCATATCAAATAGGCAGTTGGAGCTCCACGGGCCGTACTGGCAGGGGCGGTGGACATGGAACCCCTGGGCAAGATCGCTTAGTCGAGTAGGGCAGTGCAACACAGGGCATTCAGGATGGAGCCCAGGGTTGAGGGGAAGTCAGCTTCAGGCAGTTTAGCTTGCATCTAGTGATGGCGAGGCCAAACCGTCGACTGTTCGAGGTACATTCCTTATAGATTATACATTTTCTAGTGCGTTGTTTGACACAGGTGCCACACACTCTTTTATCTCTTCTCAAATTGTGGTACTGCTGGGTTTACCTATGCAAGCGGTGTGTGGAGTGATGTCAATTGAAACTCTGTTGGGGGTGCGGGTTGAGGATATACAGCAGTGCAAGTGATGTGCCTTGGTGGTTGGTGGATATCGTTTTCTGTGGGACTTGTTCGCTCTCAAGATGTCAGGGTTTGACATAATATTGGGAATGGATTGGTTGGTGTTGTATCGGGTTCACATAGGCTGTTATTATCACAGAGTGTCATTCAGGTCGCTTGAGGGTGACGCTTACGTTCACCATGGTGAATGGGATGTTCGAGCAGGGCGTGTGGGGCCTTTTCATCAATAGATGAGTGGACTCATGGCTTGAGTGGCATGTCACATGCTTGATGATAATTAAATAGGGGAACAACATATTTTTCCTCCCATGGTCGATCGGTTTCCGGATGTGTTTCTTGAGGATTTCTCGGGGTTGCCACCCGAGAAGGATGTTGAGCTCACGATCGAGTTGCTGCTGGGAGCAGAGCCAGTTTCTTTTCTGCCATACCGAATGGCACGTGAATAACTCTAGGAACTGAAGGTTCAGCTTGAGGAGTTGGATCGTAATGGGTTTATTCATCCTAGTATGTCTCCTTGGGGATCTCCCATTCTTTTTTCAAAGAAGGCCGATGGGTCGTTACGGTTGTGTGTTGACTATCAGATGTTAAATCAGATGATGGTGAAAAACTAGTACCCTCTTCATAGAAATGATGACCTATTTGATAAGTTGAGGGGTGCATCGGTGTTTTCTAAGATTGATCTGAGGTTAGGTTATTACCAGATGAGGGTGAGGTCTTCTGATGTACTGCTGACATCTTTCCGGAGTCGGTATGGGTTGTTTGAGTTTGTGGTAATGCCTTTCGGCTTGACCAATGCACCAGCGGTGTTTATGTAATTAACGAACTAGATATTTCATCCCTATCTAGATCATTTTGTGGTTGTCTTTGTTGATTATATCTTAGTGTACTAAAGAACTCATGATGATCATGACCAACATCTTGACATCGTCTTGGGTATTCTAAGAGAGCATCGTCTATACGCCAAGCTATCAAAGTATCAATTCTGGATAGGTGAGGTGCATCTTCTGGGTCACATCATCTTGGAGGTAGGTCTAATAGTGGATCCAAAGAAAGTGCAAGCAGTTGTGTCTTGGGAGCATCCCAAGAGTGTTTCTGATGTTTGGAGTTTTATGGGTTTAGCCGGGTATTACTGAATGTTCATTTAGGATTTCTCTCGATTGACAGCACCACTATCGAGCTTGACCAAGAAGGGAATTAGGTTCAAGTGTTCTAAGGCTTGTGAGAACACCTTCCAAGAGTTGAAAAAGTAGTTGAAGACCGCACATATCTTGATCTTATCTGAGCCGGGTAAGAAGTACATCGTGTTTTTGATGCATTTGAAGTTGGACATGGGGATGTGTTGATGCAATATGAGCGGGTTGTGGCTTATGGGTTGAGGCAGTTGAGACCCCATGAGTGGAACTACCCCACTCATGACCTTGATTTGGCTGCAATGGTGTACACCGTGAAGTGATGGAGGCACTATCTATTGGGAGAACGATTTACCATGTTTACCGACCATAAGAGTTTAAAATACATATTCTCACAGTGGGATCTGAATCTTCAGTAGCGAATATGGGTTGAATATCTCCACTATTTTGACTTTGAGTTGGTTTACATGCCGGGAAAGGGAAACAGTGTTACTGATGCTCTATGTAGGAAGGTTTAGAATCAGGCGGTTCAGGAGTCCAACACTGAGTGGAAGGTGATGGCTTTGTTTGCAGAGATGCACTTGCAGGTGCATAAGGAGAGTGGTCAAGTCACTCTTGCTTCCTTGACAATGGACTCGATGCTTTTGAGATGAGTTAAGGAAGGTCATATTGATGATCCTGAGTGTTTGATAATGAAGGAAATGCTTAAAGGTGGGGAGCTACCTTCTGGTTGGGCCGTTGGTGTAGATGGCGTTGTTCGTGTTCGTGATCATGTGGTTGTTCTAGAGTGTTTTCGGTAAGAGTTTAAGCGTGAGTTCCATGAATCAAAGTGGGCAGTGCATCCTGGTTTTACCAAGATGTACAGTGATCTTTGAAGGCAGTTTTGGTGGCCTGGAATAAAAAAGGAAGTTGCGGGCTTTGTGGAACGGTGCCTTACCTGTCAGTAGGTGAAGGCCGAGCATCAATGCCCAGGTGGTTTGTTGCATCCATTGCCCATTATGGAATGGAAGTGGAATGATGTAACAATGGATTTTGTCTTGGGTCTTTCGAGGATGCCGAATAATAATGATGAAATCTGGGTAGTTGTGGATCTGTTAACGAAAGTGGCTCATTTCTTACCGATTCAAGAGACCTTTACAGTCGACCAGTTGGGTGAGCTGTATGTTTGGGAAATAGTGTGGTTGAATGGTGTTACACAAACCATAGTTTCGGACTAATATCCACGTTTCACATAGTGTTTCTAGAAAGGTTTGTAGAAGGCGCTTGGTACGCAAGTGTTTTTGAGTATGGATATCCACCTGCAGACGGACGAGTAGTCGGAGCGTACAATCCATGTGTTGGAAGACATGTTATGATCTTGGGTCTTGGACTTTGGTGGTTCCTAGGAGCGGAACCTATTGTTTGTTGATTTTCCCTACAACAACATTTTTTAGGCTACGATTCAGATGGCACTGTTTGAGGCACTCTACGGGAGGCCATGTAGATCTCCATTGTGTTGGATGGAGGCCGCTGAATCTGAATTGTTGGGGCCAAGTCTCGTGCAGGAGACTTCTGAGAAAGTTAATTTTATTAGGAAGCGGATGGCTACGGCTCAGAGTAGGATAATGTCGTATGCAGATCGGAGGCGTAGACCTGTTGAGTTCGCGGTTGGTGATAAAGCATTCCTTCAGGTGTTGCCAAGGTCGGGTCACTATCGGATTCGAAAGTAGGGTAAGATGGCACCCATGTATGTGGGACCATTTCAGATTGTGAAGAGGATCAGACCAGTGGCTTACCAATTGGCTCTTCCACAGTGGTATGGTGGGATGCATGATGTGTTTCATGTGTCGCAGCTTCGACGGTATCATCTGGACCCATCTCATGTGGTTGATGTGGAGGATGTGGAGCTTGAGGATGTTTTGTCCTTTAAGGAGAATCCGGTTTGTGTGGTGGATCGTAGTGAAAAGGTCTTGCATGGAAAGGTTGTGACATTAGTGAGAGTACTATGGAAGCATGGGAATGTTCTGGAAGAAACATGGGAGTGGGAATCAGATATGCGGGCTCAGTGGCCCGAACTCTTTTCTTTAGTGGAGCATTGAGGCTTGGGAACTCGGCTAAGGGACGAGCCGTTATATGGCGGGGAGGTTGTAAGATCCTGGTTTTTGGAAAGGTATGTTTTATTTATGTTTTGGTTGAATCCTTTGTTTCGGGTTACAAGGGATGTATTTTGAATGTATGAGAGGTTTTGGGGGTGTTTCTGGGGCTCGAGGCATGGAAGAAGTGAGAGCTAGGCAGACAGGCCTAGGGCGCATGGCCTGCGCACGACCAGGGAAACCGTGCAGCCTGCCCAGGTAAAACCGTGCAAGACTTTTTCCTCAGAAAGTAGCCTGCACACGGTTTGTGCATTGTTTGTCAAACTGTGCGGCCTGCCCAGGTGAAACTGTGCGGCCTTTCTTCTCTGGACAGTGGCACGCGCACGGTTTGCGCACGGTTTTCCAAACCGTGCGGCCACATAAAGTTGGTGAAAATTACAAGTTTTCCACTCCGAGATTTTAAACCCCACTTGGTATTTCCTCTCATTTCCTCCCTCTTCGCCCTTGGTGCAAACAAAATCACCCAAGAGCTCCAAGAGATCAATCTCCCTAGTTTCTAAGGCATTTTTGGTGCCATTGGTTGCGGATCGAAGCTCCGGGTAGGGATAATCCCATCCTTGGTTCTCCTTTTGGTTTAGGGTTTGTAACTTCCCTCCCTCTTATTACTAAGCTCTAAAACCCTATCTTTTGGGTGATTTTTAGGTTGAAGCTCCAAAGGTTGGTTGAATAAAGGTTTAATGACTTGATTAATAGTGCGTTCAACCGTGGTTTCTAGGTAGGTGGTCTACAAGTTATATCCCATCGCTATTTGAGTAATTTGTGCATGTTTGGTTATGTTATTGTATTCCCTTGGTTATGTTTTGGATAACCTTGGAATGTTTGGTATTTATGGTGGTTATAATGGAAAATGGTAACCCTCATGATCCCCATGGGATGTGTTGGGTCAGACTTGACCTAATTGGGGCCATCCATGGGATGTGCCAATTCTTCCCGGGCTTAGGGAATGTGTTGAACAAGTGACCTTGTTGTGATTAAGGGTAGATACCTTAATGAATATGTTGGAAAATTTGGTTGATCATGGAATAGAAGTTAGGTGATGCACCTAGACTTGGTAATAACAATAGGGTTATATAGAATGGCTTGAATGGTTGATTCATGGGAATGATGAACGGTTAAATGGGTTAATGTGTAAAATGTTTTAAAGACCATAATGGGATGGATTATGGGTCTAGTGTTGAGTTCTTAGTGAGATAAGAATAACACATGGGAATTGGGTGAATGGTTAAATGATGTGAAATGGTAATGTGTTAATGGGTTAAATCATAATGTGAATTCCCATGTGGGTTGTTGTGGATAGTGATTGCTGAAGGGAATTGGTTGAAATGGTTGATGGTTACTTATATATAAGCATGTTCACATGGCTTGGTAGATCGGGGTATGAATTGAGGTTCTACGCCCACGGGTCGAGTGAAGACTGAGGCTCCGAACTCCACCCTAAATGCACAGGTTAGGAATGGGGACTGATGATCTATTCTCCTAACAGTTGCATTCACCCGAACTGAGGCTTCAAGGGGAGGATATGGTAGCTATGAGGGAGTTAGTCCTAGTGAGATAGGATAACGATGTGTTTACCCTCTTGCATGTGATTATTGTCCATAGACCCATGTAATATAATGTATGTGATTAACCCATGGAAATGTGATGAAATGGTAAGGGATGGTAACTGGTAATAAATGGATGGTAATGAAATGGAAATGGATTTGGCTCTAAACTGGAAAATGGCACCTTAAATAATTAATTGTAATTTATCATTCATATTCATTTTTTATGCACTACCTGTTTATACTGAATATTTTCTAGACACTGTTGGTGGTGGCCTACTGAGTTGTACTCACACCCTGCTCGGGCCGCCGTTGGGTACCCGAGTAGTCTTCATGTTTGCAGGTTAGGAGAAGGGCAAGGGTACTTTCTAGTTAGTGAGTGGACATGGGTAGCACTTGGTGGAGGATCCAGACTTGGAGTCGGGACCATTTTGTGGATTTTGGATGTTGTCTTTATTTTGGGTTTTGTTCACCACTGCACTTGTAGTTTGATATGATGTGGCATATTTATTATTGGCAATGGTTGTTATGCATGTTCATTGTTTATTGGTTATTTTTCCTCTATTTGGTTTATTTCTGTTGTGTATTACTCTGATAAAATGGGGGTATAGTCTCCCCCCTTGTCTCTATATACCCCTACTGCTAGTCGGCAGCCTTTGGCGTACCGGGAGGCGCGCCTAAGGTCATGTAACCACCCAGCTTGGAGCACCGGTTTAGTGGCTTCTGGGTTGAGGATGTTACACATTGGCTAATACAACCACTGTCCAAATAGTCTTCCAATATCCCTCCCCTTGACCTAGAATCCCCCATTGTGCATAAAGAAATCCAAAGAAGCTTTTTGTACAAACCAAAAGAAGTTACCCAATTAAGATGCCCCACATTCTCTCAAGATTTTTAGTTTCATTTCCATTGTACACTCCCTATACTATTATTATTATATTATTACATAAAAAAAATAGTATCATAAATATACTATGATTTTTATACTATGTTTTTGATCTACACATACACACACCTCCATATAATGGGTAGAAAACATACTGTTTTTGGCGTACGGTGAACTACTGTCTCATGAAACAATGACTGTTGAATTTTTCTTTACTTCCTCTAATGGTGGATATTATGATGGAAAATATATTTATATATGATATAAATTATATTTATAATTTCTATATTCTTCAATAATATTTATTTAGAAGTTACCTTTGTTCTTTCCAAGTTCTGTAAATATGATAATTTCATTTGAGGAAGTGTGGACTACCACCCCCTCAAAGTGATATGAATCGTTCATGCCATACATGGAACATATAAAGAATGGTTTTAATAAACCTATATAACGTATATAAAAAATATATTATACTTTTATTATAATATACATATGTATCATTTTTTTTCATTTTTTTAGTACAACAATGAAATGAAAGTAGCTTTCATGCGTACGTACAACCCACAATCTCCATGAACAGTGAACTACATTTATAATCTCCAAATTTTATGGACTATTATAAAAAAATATGTACTGAATATATACAATAATTTATTCATTGTTTAAATTCCGGAGATGATTAAATCATGATCTAATAAATAGTAACAAAAAGTTTCAATTCCAAACATACTTAAGAAAACTAGTCAATTAATACTTGAAATAGTTAAAATAATTAGAGTGTTAACAAAAGGGTAATAAAATATTGCAAGAAGTTAATATATGATATTATAAATATGAGTATAGTTCTTATATAATTTATTAACATATTTTAAACCAATATACAATAGGATAAATACCACTCACCAAAAGAAAGTTTAAGTTAAAGGATTATTGTCTCATTTTCATTCCATGAGACATACTTAATTTTTGAGAACATATTTTATTATATATGGTGTAAATACTACCACGTTGACATTTAATATCATGAATTATATTATCTTCATGGTATTTAAATGTTTTATTTAAGATTTATTACCTTTGGGGTTTCCAATTCATTGGTTACTACACTAGTAATGGATTTTCATCATACATTTTAAATCTGTGAGATTAATGTAATATTCACTGCTTACTTATTTTGTGTGCTATACATAATATCCATTTTGATATATAATATCAGGATTTACATTTATTTTATGGTACTAAACATTTTAATTTATGTCACTCTTTTATGGAACCCTTGACTCATAATCTACTCAAGTAGTAAGGGAATTTCGTCTTAATTTACATTCCATTGTGACTTATTTATTATTATATTCCAATTCAAATTAATTTGGTGTATATAATACCTTTTCATGTTATATTATGAATCCTATTATTCTCATGATATTCTATGTATCATGTCATACCATTCTGTGGATTATGATTCAAATGTTTCAAAGTGGGATAGGACACTTTGGAATGTTTAAATACTATTCTCCTCAAGAATTCTCTTAATGGTTATCTTTGAAATCTCACTTCCTTTTGTGATTTTAAACATTATATTGAAATAATCACTTCATTTTAATAATTTTTAATTTTTAATTTACTTAAATATCCATATCATTTTCATGGATACGATTATTGCATAAATCGTATACCATTTTTCATACGGTGTTAACTTTAAAAATTTTAGATTCTTGGCATGAAGCCTTTAATGTATTAGATTCTTGGCATAAAGCCTTGAATTTATTAGATTATTGGAATGAAGACATGAAAATATTAGATTCATGACATGAAACCTTTACGTATTAGATTCTTGGAATGAAGCCTTGAAATTATCAGATTCTCGGCATGAAGCCTTGACAGTATTAGATTCATGGCACAAAGACTTGACAGTATTAGCTTATTGGAATGAAGCCTTGAAAGTATTAGATTCATGGAATGAAGCCTTGATAGTATTAGATTCATGGAACTAATCTTTTACATTATTATATTCTTGGCATAAAGCCTTGAATGTATTAGATTCTCAGCATGAATCCTTGAAAGTATAAGATCCATAGCATGAATCCTCAGTAGTATATTATAGATATAAATAATTAATAATTTTCCTCATTATATTCAGTTATTATTCATCCATGAGATTTTTCATCAACATATCTATGTATACATTTCATTCTCAGTTTATTGATTTAAATGACATGAGTTTAAATTTCTTACCGTTCCATATTGATATTTCCATATCTAGTTATTTGAGTGGCATGTTTTATTAGTTATTTACCTTTCCATGTTAATTTATTCATATTGATTCATTATTGATTTCTCTTTACTTACCCTTACTGAGCATTTGATCTCACCCTTATTATGTTTCCTTTCCCCAGGTTATGAAAAAGAGATCATTGAATAAGCATTCAAGGATGCAATTTATTTCCTTCTATTATGTCTCATGTTTTTATTTCCTATTTCCCAATGTATTATGGGAATCATGTATGTAAAATGGATTTCCATGAATGCCAAACTAAATGGTTATTTAGGATTTTATTCCTTGTAATCATGTCAATGTAATGTAATAATGAACCGACTCCAGGCTTCTATGGTCAGGGTGTTACACATCATATAGTAATGGATGTGTTTTTAATGTCCTTATTGATCTAGCTCTCCAGATACACTCAATGGGCATGTTACATTTTGTTTTATTTTAGGAAGCCTCCACATAGAGAGAAATCTAGGATTATACTATGTGATCATGACGATGATCCTCCTAGTGACAATACATCAATACATGGGCTTGTATTAAAGATACGACCTTCATGTGGTTCACCAGCTATACCACCACCCATTAAGCTATAGTTAGCACCAACACTACCAGCTGAGGATGCTTGCAGGATGAGTGTGTTGAAAGAGTTTCATAGGTAGTGACCACCTAGGTTTTGGGGTGATCCAGACCCCCAGGTGGCTAAGGATTGGCTAGAGGCATACACTCACATTTTCTACCTTGTGAGGGTGCCTACCAATCAGATGGTCGTCCTTACTACAATTCTTCTTCAGGACTCTATGGGGAGATGGTGGAGCTTAGTGATCTTGTCACATAACAAGAAATATCTATCCTGAAAGGTTTTCAAGTTTAATTTCAGATATGAGTTTTATCCAACCACATTGTGATCAGTACGCATGCATGAGTTTTTGCATCTGTAACAGGGAAGTATGACCTGTTATAGTTGGTGTCCTAGAATCAACTATTTGTACTTTGATTAAATGAATATTTAATGTATTTAAATATTAAAAATATTATTACATATTTTTCATTGTTATTCATGACTATGATGTAATAATTTCTTAGAGTATTTGTTGCATTGATAAGGTCATGGAAGTTCCCTGCTATGATGAGATCCTTGAAATGCTATAAAAATATTCTTAAATATAGTTAAATGATTGGATGGAATACTATGATGAGAAATGTAGTATACAGATCGTTAGGTTAAAGTACTCGTAAAAATATAATACTTCTCCTCATAAAGTTATCACTTGGTAATCTCCAAGATGGGAGATTATGAGAACAAACCTTATAGTAAGAATTCTACATGTTTTGGAATAATCAGATATTCCTATCTACGATAATGTGTAATGGTCCTTAGACTTTAATATTTTCATTAATACATGTCACGACTCGCAAACATTGATTTACTGATGAAAACCATCATGCCATATTTTGACAGGACGTAATGTACATTGGGTGCATCACGAATGATATGTTATTAATTGATAAGTCAAGGAAGGATTTATCCCTTCCATTTATGGAAGTTGATATCTCGGCCCTTTCATTTAAAAACAACCATCACCCTAAATTCCATGGCCATAGTGTAACGACGATTTTATTTTAGGTAGTCCAAGAATGGCATATCAAGCATATAAGTTGATGACACTATCATGAAACCTACATGATGAGATATTGTGGAAAAGGGATTATAATAGAAATTGATCATTCATATGTAGATTTTGTCATTGTGACTTTTAGTTCTTTCTCTAGGGTTCCTTGAACCGTTTCTAGATAGTAATCTTGGACTTTAGGCAAACCCATATAATGATAACAAGAAAGAATCCTAGAGGGTCAGAAACTATGTCTTTCTAGTGGTCTTAATTAAATTCTATTTTAATATAATTATTGGAATAAAGAATATTCTCAATGCTGAGGAATAATTTTATTCAAGTTAAAATGATCGCGTAAATTAAATAAATATTTATTCACCTGATCGTGAATAAAATATATTTATTTAATTTACTAAAAATTTAATAAATATTTATTTTCTATTTTGTAAATGAAAATATTTATCTTAGAGAATAAAATATTTTTATTCTGGTGTTCAATAAATGGAAGAGGAGTTCAAACAAACCAAGACTATGTCTGGTGATAAATTATGTGACACCCAAAGCTTCCACGGTACGCTCTTCTTTCAATAATGCAATAGCTTACATTGTACGGAAGTACGAGATTCTAACACACCGCGACCAATCAAAGTAGCTGTTATAAATAGTAATAACCACTTTTTGAAATTTTATAAATTTTATTATTCAAATTGAAATTTTTTTTTATTCAGAATATTGAAATTAGCCTAAGTTGAATTTTTGGAATTTATCTGAGAACTTTTAATTTTTGATGAATAGTGAAAAATACTAAACTTTAATTAAAAACAACTTTTTTAGTAAAAATAATTTATAGTGATAAATTATACTAGTGAGTGGTTTTAAAGTATAATTAGAATATATTTTTACCATTTATCCAATGGTGGTCATTAGAATTAATTTCACTTTGAAATTGGACATAAACAATTGTAAATCTTTTGATAGATATTGTTTCTTAAAAACATGCTAATTGTTTTAACAACGAGAATTAATTATAAAATTAATTAATGAAAATTATATGTTTTTAATTTGGTAAAATAGAAATCATTTTTTATTTGGAATATCAAATATATATTAGGGTGAATTTTTGGTATTTTTCTGAAAAACTTCAATTTTTGATGAATAGTGAAACCACTAATTGGTTGTTAAAAAAACTGATTTTTTCACTAAAATAAAAATTTACCATTTCTGTGAATTGAATTTAAAAAATCCAACATAAATGGTTTTCATTAGTAAGTAAAATTTGGTTCAATGGGATGAAAATGATTTTTTTGTGAATAGTAACTTTTGAGTATTATTAACCGCGATTAGAAGTAATTAGGGTAATTTAAGGTAAAAATAATGTTATAATAATAAGAAATTACCTTCACACATGTCCTAACCTTATAGGATGAGTCTTGGCCGACCAATACAAACCATGGGTAAATTTTGGGACTCCATGGAGCCACTTGGGTAAGATAATGACATTAATACCTTTTTATTTAAAACAAAAATAAAAATGTCACAAACATGTATTGTTTTACTAAAACAATTTTTTCATGGGGTTATATAAGTTATATTTTTGACTAAAAATATTAAATAGAATGATAAAAAGATTTCTCAAATCATGGTAATTTTTTTATTATTTTTAGACACCAAATAAATTAAATTATTAATGACACAATGATGATACAATGTTTACATCATTAATGAATGATTTAAAAAAATAAGAAGATAAAGTTTAAAATAATATCCAAAACTTGTACAATTCTTATTGGATGATTTTATTTAGAACATTGGACACCTTATCATAGAATTTAATGTTTCTTGGACCTTTATAAACCGAAAAACATTAAATAATAAAATAATATTTCAATCCTTCCAAAAGAGACCCTCCTCTCCCTTATAAAAGGCCCCCACCTCGACCACCTTATTCACACCATCAAAGCCATATGGCTCGAACAAACTCTACCAAAATACCCTCTGAAATTTCCTCCATTAATCCTAGAGGCCTTCCTTTAGTCATAAATCCAACCTAATAATCCCTTTTGATCAACTCAAAAGGAAACACCCGAAGAAGAGGTAATAATTTCACCACCCTCTTTCAAGTTCTTTTCTTCTTCCACTTCTTCTTTCCTTGTGGTTTCCATTCTAAAATAATAAATCTAGTATCTTCTATTTACTGTGTTTTTATTTTAAAAAGGGTAGAACCATATTAGTTATTTTATCCATCCTATGAATGAAAAAGTCACCACACGTGCGTACGTACGGCTTACCGTCTCCACGTCGTGGTGTAGTTTGTTATTCAAATATTTAATCATTTATATGGGTATAATAATGATTATAACTGATTTAAATAATAAATATAACATGATAATGATTATTTATATATTATATACCATTCAATTATATACTATTTTAATGTCAAAAGAATGATATTGTTGCTCGTGCGTACGTACGGACTACTGTCTCCACGAACGCGATAAGATTCATTCCCCATCGTATGCATTCAAGAATAATTTTCATTTTATGATTAAAAAAAATGTTTAAGGACTTGATATCATTTTGGGTATGAATAAGATAAAACCTATCTATGACAAACACAACTTATGTAACAAAACATATAAAATAAAATGAGTACGTTAACACCCGAAACGACGATAATACTAAAATATTATTAAAAAAGCAATATTAGAAGATCATATACGATATAATATTAATATATATGATTCTTTTATATTCTAATAATAATTATTTAACTATACAGGAGGTTAACCTACCCTCGACCAAGGAAAAGTACAAGGTAAGGTTTAATTCTACAACCTCTTCATTATTAAAGGTTGTTTATACGTAATTATCTATTGGGACCTCTTTATCATCCACATCCGTGTTTTCATAAAAATGTATTTCAAAACATTTTTACTATTTAATAGAAAATGGGTTAAAGTAATTTATACCCTTGTTTTAATTTTTATAAGATTTTTATAATGGAATATTTTTGTCATTTTCCAAACAAGGTACTTTTTAACCTTTTCGACAAAATTAAGGTAAGAATGTTTTTTTAACTTATACAGCGGGTGTGGTTATTTTCCACCATTATAAAATCACCGAAGATTCCATTACAAGATTATAGGAATATTTTCAAAATAAAGTTTTTATTTTATAATTATGTGACTTTTAAATGATTTCAAAAAAGGAGACATTTCTCTCAAATAGTTTTGATCTCATCTATGTCAACACACTTTAATGGATTTTAAGCTTATTTGAAGTTGATTTATTATTATACAAAACTTCCATAATTTATTGAAGGTTTTGTGATATGTTTGACAGTGGATTTGTTATTTTTATACCTTTCATGGTTTATGGATAATGTATTGACATTTTGTATGCTAGTTTTAATACGAATGTTTATTTTATGTTTAAACCTTTTCGTATGAGGAATGCAATGGACTTAGTAAATGATGGGTGGATACAATTATAGATCCTCAATGCATCGGTAGGTCTCATGAGACAAACTAGTGTCTTGAATAAAGGCCTTGAAAAAATATTATTTTTTGTCTTGGCACAAGGCCTTGACTATGTGGTTATGATAGTATGGAATTTTGCATTCCATTATTATGAAAGTGGCTATTGATATTGCATGTGATTATTCGACTACTAGAATATCCATGTGAGTAAGTAAGTGGAATTATTCTGATTTTATATTTTCCATATTATGCTGAAGTTGAAGTTTAAAAGGCTTTTGTTTTAGTTTTATACATTTCCTTAAATTATTTTTGCTTATTTGTGAAAGTTTACGCTATATTGTTTTCCTAACTGAGCATTTGAGCTCACCCCATTTCTATGTTTTATTTTTCCCAGGATTCGAAAAAGTATATTATGACTGACCTGCAGGGATAGTCTATGGGAACTTAGTGTTTTCTATGGAAAAAATGTTGTTTTATTTTTCCATTTATGATGTAATGTAAACCTTATTAATGTATCTAGTATTTCCAAGTCTACTAAACTAATCATTCTTTCGAGACGTGATCATTTATGATCATGCCTATGTTATGTAATAATGCACCGACTCTTGGTAAATGGGGTCAGGGCGTTATAGTTGGTATCAGAGGAATTTTAGTACTAACCTTGGAAGCTAGATTTAGATAAACTCTGATTAGAGGACATAACCCTAAGATAGACTTTGATGATTAGTATAAAAGAACATCCTAGAATTTTGGTAAAGTATAGATTTTGTGTATTTTTTGAGCAATACATCCCTGTCTGGATACGAGCAGGTAGAGGCGGCTCTGACACAGATGTACCTAGGAGTGAAAACTCTGACAAGGAGTTTCGGGCTTAACCCGGGGTATCCTGGTACACGACAACGGGCCTTGCTGCACTCTTGGTTACGACACTCCCAGTGGATATGATTAGGATAATTCTCATTTTCTTTACAAATCATTATGAAGGGTTTATAAGTATATACTTCCTCAAATAAATCATCTTTATGATTATGGATTATATCCATAAACCGTTCAATTTACGTTAATTATTTTACAAGTTTGGAATTATTCATTTCAATTCATAAACTGACCTAGTTTATGACATTGTTTAGAAATGGCACCCAATAGAAGGAATGTGAACTCCACCAATATGTATGATCCAAAAAATAAGAAGGATAATATCTTTCATGGTATTAAGCCAAAATTTAGAAGGTAAATATTCTCCCATTTATTCTCAACGTATGAAGAAATAATATCATGTTTTAATAAGATAAGTAGATAATTCTCTGAGTCCTGTGGCTTAGAAGGGAAGTAAGAGAAGAAAAGGATGGAAGAGATAAAGATGGATAAAGGGAAGAGGGAAAAGAAGAATTTTCCAATATGTGATAACTGTGGGAAGAAACACCCTGGAACTTGCCTGAAGGGAATGGTCATTTTTTTATAAGTGCGGAGAAAAAGGACACCAAGTGCGTGACTGCAAGGGTAAGAAAAAGGTTTCAAATGTACACTGCTTCATCTGCATGGAGCGGGGACACTACACAAACCAATGTCTAAATCATCAGAGTATGCCCCAAATAATGCTATTGGATAATAATCAAGTTATTATACTACCACAGATGAGGATGAATGATTAGAGTTCTTATGTTGTTATTAAAAAATTATATTATTTTGAGTGTTGTATCAACGATGTACTGGTTATAATAATTATGGTGTATATAAGGATTGTACCACAGTACTATTTCATTAAGGACTTTAGATTGTGTGGAACCAAGAAAAGTGACTCAATAGAAGGTTAAATTTTTGGAAATTATATGGTTGAGAGAAAGATAAACCATAATATGGTTTTGATACCGAGGTAGTGATTTTGTAATAATAAATGATTGATTTTGATAAATTATATTGGATATTCTTGACTTCCTTGAAACTGATTAATGATTTGTATATTCCATCATTGTTCGAGTTTACAACATTTTTGGATAGATAGAGTATATCCAGTATTCTATAAGGAATAAGAGATCATGAATGTAATAAATAAGTTTTTATGGTAAATCAGGATGTTGCAGTGTTTTAAAAGAATACACGATGAAGGTTTTCACATGTTATTACGCGGAAAAAAGGATCTTCATTGTGTTTACCTTCCTTATAAAATTTGGGATATGAGTTTAGATAGAAGTATTTTGGATAATTCTACTTTGAGATTTTTTTTTGATTGCCATAAAAGGACAACCCGGAGGTCGGGCGGCAACCCGTCAAGTCTGGCAAGGCCATGAGACTTGAACCCGCAACTGAAGGGTGACAAGGGTGTATCACCTACCACTGGACCACGTGATTTCCTGGATTTAATAATGTAGTTTTTCTTTTACGTCCTGATAGGTGATTTATAAATTCATTATTTTTGGAACCCTATACGATTAGAATAAATATAATATTTTTTTTGAAATCTTTTGGAGTGAAAGATGAGTTTGTGGTAGAAACTAGTTGAAGGATGAAACTCAACATGTCAAGTATATATATATATATATATAATTTTCCCTCTTATTATATGGGTAAATTAATTCTTAAACTTTAGGGAGGGGATCTTAAAACTAAAAATATGTTATCCTAACACCTTATGTTTTGTTGAACCGATGGTATTTCAAATTATCATAGATTTATGAATTTAAGGCCTTCAATTTTACACTTGTTTGTGATTGATGACCTCAATCACTACCTATAAATATTTATGTTTTTACTCTAATTATATGTCCCTAATTTCCACCAATGTTCTCCAAATCGAGATCATAATTTGGTGGTGACCCTTTCATTTCCCTTTTCCTCTTATTAAGAATAAATTTTATTAACCTAATTTCCGATGTGGGATTTTCCAAAGGTATATTCTATTTTCAACCTTTTATTTTCGAAGAGCAATTTAAAATTTATAGGACCCATTTTATTAAAGGAGGGGAGAATTTAACACCCCAAGCTTCCATAGTACCCTTCTCTTTCAATAATGCAATAACTTTCATTGTACGCAAGTTCAAGATTCTAACACACCACGACCAATAAAAGTAGCCGTTATGAATATTAATACCCACTTTTTGAAATTTTATAAATTTTATTATTCAAATTGGACTTCATTTTTGGTTTCGGAATATCAAAATTAGCCTAAGTTGAATTTTTTGTATTTTTCTGAGAACTTCCAATTTTTGATGAATAGTGAAAAATACGAAACTTTAATTAAAAATAATATTTTTAATAAAAAGTATTTATAGTGATAAGATATACTATTGAGTGGTTTTAAATTATAATTAGAATATATTTTAACCATTTTATCCAATGGTGGTCATTATAATTAATTTCACTTTGAAATTGGACATAAACAATTGTCAATCATTTGATAGATATTGTTTTTTAAAAACACGCTATTTGTTTTAACAACGAGAGTTAATTATAAAATTAATTAATGCAACATATATGTTTTTAATTTGGTAAAATAGACATCATTTTTTAATTTGGAATATCAAATATAGATTAGGGTGAATTTTTGGTATTTTTCTGAAAAACATTAATTTTTGATAAATAGTGAAACCACTAAGTGGTAGTTAAAAAAAACCAATTTTTCGTTTAAATGAAATTTTACCATTTCTATTAATTGAATTTGAAAAATCCAACATACATGGTTTTCATTAGTAAGTAAAATTTGGTTCAATAGGATGAATTTTTTTTTTGGTGAATAGTAACTTTTGAGTATTATTAACCGTGATTAGAGGTAATTAGGGTAATTTAAGGTAAAAATAATATTATAATAATATGAAATTACCTTGACACATGACCTACCCTTATTGGATGAGTCTTTTCCGAAACATACAAACCATGGGTCAATTTTGGGACCTCATGGTGCCACTTGGGTAAGATAATGACATTAATACCTTTTTATTTTACTTCAAAAATAAAAATGCCACAAACATGTATTGTTTTACTAAAACAATTTTTTCATGTGTTTTTATAAGTTATATTTTTGACTATAAATATTAATTCTAAATATAAAAATATTTCATACATCATTTTAATTTTTTTATTATTTTTGGACACCAAATAAATAAAATTATTTATGACACAATGATGATACAATGTTTACGTCATTAATGAATGATTTAAATAAATAAGAAGATAATGTTTAATATAATATCCAAGACTTGTAAAATTATTATTAGATGATTTTATTTAGAAAATGGGACACCTTATCTTCGATATTAATGATTTTTGGACCTTTAGAAACGGAAAAACATTATATAATAGAATAATATTTTCAATCTTTCCAAAAGAGCCCCTCCTCTCCCTTGTAAAAGGCCCGCACCTCTACCACCTTATTCAAACCTTCAAAGCCATTTGGCTCAGCCAAAATCTACCCAAATACCCTCTCAAATTTCCTCCCATCATCCTAAAGGACTTTCTTTAGTCATAAATCCAACCTAATAATCCATTTTTATCAACTCAAAAGGAAACACCCACAGAATAGGTAATAATTTCCCCACCCTCTTTTAAGTTATTTTCTTATTCCACTTCTTCATTCCTTGTGGTTTCCATTCTAAAATAATAACTCTAGTATATTCTATATACTATGATTTTATTATAAAAAGGCTACAACCTGTAAGCACTTGTGGTATCTATAAAGTGTATGTTTTATACATATGATTTAATACTTCTGAATTTTTAAGAATCTTTTGAATGTGGATGGTGAATATATCACTTTTTTGACAATGCTAAAGGGAACATTAATAGCCTTGGAAAAATTAGTAACTCAAAATATTTTATAATATCTTGATTTTTATAAGTTTATTGACAAAAATATAATTTTATTATCATTTATAAATTGTGCAATGATGTTTTTCATGTTATGTTTGAAAAAAATTCCTATAAGATCTATGATTCTAAATATGATTAGGTATTTACTCTCTATAAGAATGACAATGTTTATATTTTTAAAATATATTCTTTGATTTCTAAAAATGTTTATTTCTTAAGTTCCTTTCATAAAGAATATTTCTTATTCCATAGGATACAATTCCACTATATTATAAACTCACTTGAAAAGCCTAATAAAAAAGGTTTATTCAATGATCAATCAAAACTAGAATTCCATAAAGACATAGTATAAAATACCTATCAAAAAAGGGAAGCATCATAAGATTTATATCAAATCAAAGAAAGTGGATTCTACCTCTCAACCCCAAGAGTTGGTTCATATGGATTCTTTTGTACCAAATAGAGTTTATATTATAGTATTAAATCCTTATGAATATGTGATTTTTAATTATTATACAAGATTCACATGGGTTAAAATTATGATGATATGAGTGCTATTAATATTTATAAGAATATGGTATCTCATTTCAGAACTAAACATATTGATATATGAAATCACTTTTAGAGATATAATTTTCAAAAAGAGGATATCACTCTAGAATTAATTGGCACTAAATATTAATTTTCTGACCAATCCATTGGTCTCAGAGAGGGTGATTAATCTATGATAAGATTTTGGTGGAAATATGAGTCATTCGAATTTTCACAGAATATTTTATATTTAATTAATTAAATATTAATTTATTTTTGCATGTTCATCTGGTCATATAATTCAAATAGATTTTCATATTTAGATTTTATCTCCATGGTTGAGTCCAGAATGGATGGATTTCCCTAGGTGAGGCATAAACTCATTACAGGCACTGAGGTTGTGGTCAGGCCCCTATTTTCTTTTCTTTTATTTTCTTTTTCTTCTTATAAAGACCTGGCCTTAAAACATTACTTAATATTTAATTTTATTCAAGAATATACATTATTACACATTGAGTATCTTTTAATATTTAGAGTTTTAGAGAATTTGGATACCTTACATACATAACATACCACATTCATACAAGAGGAACTACTAAAAATAGTAATAATTTTTTTTCAAAATATAAATCATTAAAGCATAAAACATGATTTCTTGGAAAACCATCTATATAATTCATCATAACTCCCTTATTTCCCTTACCCATCCTTATATCCTATGAAAAACATTTTAAAAACTTGGGATGAATATAAAACTGAGTAAGGGATATAAAGAAAGAAATCGTTAGTCAAGTGATAACATAAAAATAATTAAAACCCATAATCATAAAAACTCACATTAATAGAAGAAATATGTATTTTACTTGGAAAATATTTACCACATCACTCTTTAATTAACCCTTACACATCGAATAACCTTTTGGTCAACTTCCATCTATGGAGTACCCAATGCATTGTAGAGCTATAATGGGGATCACCCGTCATATCTTGAGATATAATGGGATCAACCCAACATATCATGAGATATAATTGGATCAAACCAACATAAATAATTTCCAAGGAACATATCATGGTAATAAAGTATCTTTAAATCATGATAAACCACTCATTTCATATACATATAAAAAACAATTCTTTTGAAACTTATTAAAGAGAGTTTTAAAAGGATTTTTAAAGGAAAGTTACTTAGAATATAAATAGAATGAGAATTAATAAAATGGAATGGATATGTTTATTCACTTTAAATACACATAGTGAGACATAATATAAACAAAAATTAATCACACCAATAATATTAAGACCACATAATGAATAAAGAATAAGGTTAACCCAAAGAATGGAAATAGGGTTAATAATTCCCTTACCTTGGGTTCTTCTTACTTAAATTGTGTTTAAAACTCCTGTATAATGGTAAAAAGAGTGTTATTAATATCTTAATGAAACATTATCATGTTTATAACACCTTATATGACCATTTTACAACATCATTCGACACATTTATTAGTAATATTTTTGTTATTTACATTGTGTCGGGTGCGTTCTTTACATGGATTCCATGATTGGTTCATGATGGATATTCTTTTCGTTTGAGAGTGAAACTCCAGAATTGAAATGGAATGGTAGTTAAATATTTAAAGAACCATAAATTATACCATTTATCATTTTGAATTATGAAATGTGTATGATTCATAAGTTAAAACATTAATGATGTTTGTTTAGGTCATTTTAGTGGTTCTTTGATAATAAGGACCTCATTTTGTTTTATGAAATAAAACCATGTGTACAAGAGAATTTTAGAACCATGAATAAAATATAATACATATATTATAACGTGTTTAAATCATAAAAATAGTTTCATGACCATAATTTAAGGAATTAAGGCAAATTGAAATCACATCGTCCACGATGTCGGTAATTCGACACATCACGGACAATGTTTTTATTCCTTGATTAAGTGAGAGAGGAGAAGAAGAATGATGATGAATTTTATATGAACATGAGAAAATACAGAATATACAAGATTTATGGAGCTTTCATGCATCTTGGATATGATTATGGGAAGATACTATAATAAAAGAAAAGGAAAGGAAATGAAACACATGAAAAGGGAGAGGATTTCTTACCTCTTGATCTCTTCTCCTTGAGATCCTTCTTAAGACCTTTGATTTTGGTATTTGGGTGATACCATAAGGTCTTGGACGTGGGTAATGAAATTTTTTGGTAGAAATTATACAATTATCAAGGCTTGAGAAGTGTGGGAGGAAGACGGGAATGAGGGTGGTATTTATAATGAAGGAGATGAGGTATTTTACATTATTTAAATCATTATTATAATATTGTTTGTCAAGACTATGAATAATCTTTATTAATGTGACCCAAAAATAGTTATAATGGCATTTTAGTTCGAAAAACGTGGTCTTAAATCACTTATGATCTCATAAATAGTGTATTTAACTGATAATTTGAATATGCAGTATTTTACCGTATTTCACTATTCATCACAAATTCAAGAATTTCATAAAAATCTCAAAAATTTACCCTAACCATTTTTCAATGTGTAGAATTAAAAAATTAACTCCATTTTTTGAAAATAATTCTTTTAATATTATTAATTTAATTTTTAAATAAAATCATACTTAATTCAAAAATTAACAATTTTAATTCTATAACTGCTTTTATATCATATTGAAAAATTAACCAAGATGTCATTATCTTAATGAATTAAGAAAATAAAAATAATAATAAAATTTACTATTCATTAAGGTCATATTACTATTTATATTACCATTCATAAGGGTATGTTACTATTACAAAAAAACATGTTGGTTCCTTCAGACTCCAAATAACTTACTGAACACAATTGTAGATGACCGTTTTTCAAATTTCAAAACATAGAAGCAGCAAAATTCATGTTTGAAGTCAAGTTATAAATATCTACTTAAAAAAAAGTTTTGTGCATTTCATTTATTTTTTTAAACCGTGGGGTGTTACACTTCTTTTTTATTTTTATTTTTTCCTTTTTTTCTTTTTCCCTTTTCCCCTTGGATTTTCTCATTTGACTATGGGGCTACCCCTTTGGGGTCTTTGGTTGATAGAGGGTGAGGGGGAGAAGAGGGAGAGGGAGGAGGAGGTACCACCTTTGGAGATTTTTTGGAGGTAGATCATGGTTTGACGGGTGCATGGAACTGATATTGTGTGAAGTTGTGTTGGTTTTTTACTAACAATAGACCCATTTTATGATTTTTATATATATCATTTTAGCTTATTTATTTTTAGTTTCTAATTCCATATATGTGTAACGACCCAGATATTTATAAAATAATACTTTCATTTCTATTAATACTTATGAATATGATTTTAATTTTACTTTAATGGGGATGTTATGTTCGATGACATACCCAATACGCAACAATGAGTTTCTTCAAAATCTCATGTTACACACAAAGCTGAGTCATACCGAAAAATAATATAATATTATTTTAAATGGTAGTTAATTTATAGTCTTTGTATTGGAAGGAATAAATATAACTAACTAAAATATTATTATACATGTTTGTTAAATTTTTTTACATTTATCCAATAAATTCTAGAGGTATAAAATGAGAATGAATTCAATTTTAAGCATTAAATGCTCTAATATTTTTTAAAAGGTCGTTTTACCGCCTTTTAATGGAGAACCCTTTTTAAATCTAGTTTTTTTCACTTTTATATGTTAAATTTTATAAAATAAACTTCTTTTTTATAATTTTAATATCAAAATTTACTTTGGGTAAATATTTGGTATTTTTCTAGTGAAGTTCATTTTTTAATGAATAGTGAAAAATACGGCATTTTAAGTCAAAACCGTCTTTTCATCTAATTTATTTATATGGTTAGATTAATTTTTTTAATTGGTTTTAAAGTTTAATTGGATTATATTTTTATCATTTAATCCAATTTTGGTCATTGAATGTAATTTTAACTTTAAATTGGATATAAACACATGCCAATCTTTTAGTAGTTTTTACTTCTTAAAAAAACGCCTTTTGGTTTTGACAACAAGAATTAATTTTAAATTAATTTCTAAAACTTCTATGTTTTGAATCTGGAAAAGTGGATTCCATATTTTTAATCAATATTTCCAAATTTTTTAAATAGGTAACGTTTATTTTTAGACATTATGAATAGTAACTTCAGAAAATATTTTATTTACCATGGTTAAAGGGTAAATCTGGTAAATAAGGGTAAAACATAATATTATAATAATATTAAATTACCCTAACACTTATCATAACCATATTTTATTAAATATGTCTGACCATGGGAACCATTGGGTCTATTTTAGGACCCCATGGAGCCACTTGAGTTTGAAAATGACATTTAATTACTTTTAACATAAAGTTAAGGAAAATATAACCAAATCATGTAAATTTTACTAAAAGAATTTTTATATGGGGTTATATAAGTGATATATTAGACTATAAATAGTCATTATAAATCTAAAAATATTTCCTACATCATGGTATTTTATTTATAATTTTTAGACATTATGTAAATAAATTTAATTATGACACAACGATGATGCAGTGATTGCTTCATTAATAAACGATTCAAATAAATGAAATTATATATATTAAAATAAATGTAATTTTTCATTTTGATATCATAAAATAATTTTAGCGATGATTTTTACATGTTATATTTGTATTAATGAAGTTTTTTTGAATCAATCAAGTTGTTCTAGATTTTTTAAAAAGTCATGATATGAATAGTGTCAAAATTGACATAATTCATATTTTAAATAAACAATATTTTATTAAATATTATAAAATTACAAACAAAAGATTCGTCCAATTAGTTATCATAAGTCTATAAATTCATTATTTACTCTTTAATTGGATATTTTTCATGTTTTGGTAACTATTTTGATTCTCAAAGTGTTAAATACTTGATAAAACAATAAGAGTAAAAGAGAGTTATATAAAAATGATAAGGATTAAAAAATATCTAAAAACTATCTAATTATTATTGGATGATTTTATTTCGACTTATATTTATTTTATAATTTAATTTAATGATTATTGGACCTTTTTAATCCGAAAATAATTTTATAATAAAATAATACTTTCAAACTTTCCTAAAGTGCCCCTCCTCTCTCTTATAAAAGGCCACCACCTCTAGCCCATTACACACACATCTCAAGACCATTTTATCATCCAAAATTTTCTCCATGAATCTCTGTACATCCCTTTATTCCTCCTATAATCTTTCTTCTAGGCATAATTCAATTCAAGAATGCCTTTTGGCTCAAATCAAAGAGAGTTACACGTTTTAAGAGGTAACATCTTTTCTAAAAAAGTCCATTATTCTACTTATTCACTCACTATTCAATTGTTTTTTTGATTACATACCAACACCAGTATCCTCAATATACTATTATGTTTTTATGAGATGTATTCAAACGACACTTACACACACCTCCATTTAATGGATTTAGAACATATTGTTTCTATGGACGGTGAACTACTGCCACATGAAATTATGATTGTTCGATTTTTCCATACCACCTCTCATGGTGGCCATTGTGAGGGAACTGTATTTATATGTGATATATATTATATTTATATTGTCTCTATACATTTTTATTTTTAATTTATATCATACCTTTATGGTTTCCAAAATAAGTAAATGTGATAATTTCATTTGAGGAGTGCAGAGTACCGCCCCCTCAAAGTTATATGACTTGCTAATTCCCTAGATGGAACATATAAAAGATTGTGTTAATGAAATTATTGGATGTATATAAAATATGATATTATATTTTAATTATAATATACACATGTAGCATTTATTTTTCATTCCTTTAAAAATGAAAAATAAAATAAGGTAGAATTTATGGGTACGTACGACTTACCGTCTTCATGAACAGTGCATTTCATTTTCTTATATACAAATGTTATAGACTATTATAAATAGATATATACTAGATATAAATACATATATAATGGATATATATTATATTTAAATCATGAATACAACTCTAGATAAGATTTACTTTTGACCACATGAACAATTTGTAATTATAACATGTTCATTTTTAACTCAAGTACCGAACATCGAAAAAAAGACCGATATGAACTGGAATAATTACATGATTTTTATAGCAAGTTAATAAGTGATATAAAAGGAATAATAAACTTTAAAAAGGTTATGAATCAAGTAAAATTAACTTAAGTTTATTAATCAGGGAGATAAAAAACAAACAACATAAGTCGGATGCAAGGTAAGGGACTTCGTATCAATCTCCTTTCATTGAGACATATTTTGATTTATACACAACATTCTTTTATATGGTGTATAAAAACCTTTTAATTTTAATTTCATTCAAAAGGAATATTTTTTCTATGAACCATTTTCCTAAATGAAAAAATGAATGTTTTTTTAATTTACACAGTGACAACGACCTTTCCGCCACCAAGATCATTATTTCATATTTTTCTTCCTTAACAAGTCGTACTGTTCTTAAAAGGAAAAAAATACCATATACACTTTTTACGATTTTTTTTTTTTGAAAATGGTCTTTATAATGAATTTATTATGTCAAATGATATAGTGTGACTGCAATGTGGTAATGTTATCTTTATTTTTTTCTTGTGTTATGTGTTATGATTATGTTATAGTTCTTGGGCATTGTTTACATATATAGGTCGTTTCATGATAAACCATGGGTGGGTGAGCCCCAGATAGATCTTCAACGTGTTGGGTAATGTGACGTAGGTAAAAATTAATTTTTCTCCTAAGAGATTTAGGGAATATACTATGATGGGTATTCCAAACATAACTCCCTATGTAGTTGTGAATGCTAAAATGTAAGTATGATATGGATGCCACACGTTACCTTTTTTATTAATGATTACTATGTGTTATTCATAAATCTTATGATTTCATGAGGTTTGTTAAAGAGATTATTTTTTGTATGTTTTTATGAACTAATGTTTTCTTTATTTTATAACCTTTACTGAGCTTTTTATGCTCATCCCATGTTTTTGAAATGTTTTTTCATAGGTTATAAAGAAGGGTAAGAGAAAGGAAGTATTACAGAAGATTTATTTAAGAAAAGAACTCTTGTTTTTTAAAAAAGTTTTATTATTTTAAATTTTTTGGATAGATTAGAAGTGTATACTTTGTAATTTTTGAGATGTAAAATAATAGTTATGGCCTAATTCTCTAAAACTCTAAACCTAAAAATATCCTCAATGTGAATTATTGACTTAACTCAATATTATGTATTGTTTAAGGTTGGGGCCATATAATATGGGCTACTAGGACCCTATAGGGGCCAATATAGGATTAATCTAGGATAAACTAGGGTTTTTGGGATATTTTGAGGGTTTCTTGTTTTAGAATACTAATGCACATGATGTGTAGTTCATTGAACACATTCTGTGTGTAATGAACCAAAATTTTATAAATAAAATTCTCATTGTGATTGAATTAAATTCCATTTTATGTATTATGGTTATAGAAAACACGTATACTTATTCTGTTTTATTATATCCTATCATATTTAAATGATCATTAAGAATCCTAACTATTGATAATATAGCCATTTAATAGTGTTCATATGATTAGTCTAAATATAGTTTTTTGAATAGTCCAATTGACATAAATGGAGGAAGTGATGGCCTCAACCAGTAGGATTGTACTCTATAAATCCCATTTATCATAGCTTTTAAGGGAGATAGAATCATTTCTATTTTCTATTGACCAAGCCCATTCTGAGACCCAACAACTAAATTATGAGTGAAATCATTTATAGGAGAAGTTTAATCTCATTGATATCATTGTCCAACCCTTATATGTCGAACAACCCCATGAAAATATCACCATCCCACACCTTACCCTCAGGGTGTTTTCTACTGTAATAAAGGGATATGTATCAATAAAATAATAATATAAACATTTCTATTTTATTTTTAATATAATAATGATTAAATTTTATTCTTATTATTGTTACATTATGAATGATTTTGATTTTGAGATAATAAAACACAAATTGATTTTTTGTTTAATATACAATTTCAATTAAGATATTCCTTTTGATCAATTCATGAATTTTAAACATAAATTACATTTTAATAAAATAATACAATTAATGAAATAAAAAATAAAAAATATACTATAATTTTTATGAAGTTAAATGGAATTTTTATAAGGGTTTGAAAATTTTTATTGTCAAAAAACCCAACATTTGTCAATAAATGTTGATTTTTTCTAATGTAAAAATTTACATTTTTAGAAAATTATTTTGATAAAATAAATAATTTTTTTTAATAATCTTGTTGATATTTTCTAATAGTGAATATTTAACAATTTTCTGAGACAGCTGAATTTTGGGGTAAAAATCAAATATAGTATAAATATACAGTGTGCATTATGACTTCATAATGACCAAAAATTGATGTAATAAATTATATAAATGGTATACCTGAGAAAATATATGTTTTCATTTTAAAATAATGTGATTTTTATTTTATTTTATTAATTTTATAAAGCCTTTTATGAATCCTCAAAAACCTATGTTATATTTTAAGGTTTTAAAATCATTTCTTTATGAACATGACTCACATACACATTACCAAGGGAAATATTTTCATTATTTTGGCCTTGGAATTATAAAATAAATTAAACCGCTCTTATTTGGTAGAAACCATGGGCAAAAACCATGGTAAGTATTTTTTTTATTACTTTATTATATAGAGTCCAAAACCTATGTTATAGAAATAATAATGAACTCTCATCTATTTTTCTATATAAACCCACACAATCTCTCATTATTATTCACTCAAAAACTTTGGATCATGTCTTTAATCTTACCTCCCATATCTATAGTCCTCCCATGCTGCTCTCAAGCTCGCAAGAATCTCCTCCCAAGCTTTTGGAATCACCCTCTCAAAGTAAGGGATCCTTTCCTTCTCCACTTTATTCAAGCATCTTCTTAATTTTATGACTTTTATTTCAAATTCCTAATATTGGGATGTGTTTTTCCACATCTCTATTACTTTATATTTTATTTAACAATGTTTATAGACTTCTTTATCTCTCCTTAAACCATTTTATGAATATTTAAGTACTATTGTTATGTTGTCAAAATTTCATTGTGATTTTCCATGCCAAATGTTTGTGTTGTGAATATCCACCCCCATTTCCACTCAAGGGTATTTACTTAGGAATATATATCCTTCATTAATTGGGTAATTATATATATTTAACAAAAAAAATTTATTTTGGGGTTAAAATTAATTAATTAAATCCTTATGTTATATGATCTATGTGGCACACATATGCATGTACATGATATCAATGTGATGGGTGTGTCCGAAATTGTATAGTGATCCAGTGTATTGGGTAATGTTTTAGTCTCATGAGACATAATGTATGAGATTAGGGAGTTAATCAAATCTATTATGGGTATTTTCCACCATGTTATAATGTATTGGAATTTATCCTTGACCAATGTTTATGATGTCATATTTAATATTGTTTCCACTTTCCTATATTGCCTTTATGTTATCATGATATATCATGCCTCTTTATTCATGTTTATGATTCTTACCCTTTTTATGTACCATTGAAATTACTATTGTCTAACATTTAATGATTTATTTATGTTATTCCATGATTATTCCCTTACTACGCTTTATATATGCCCCCTTTCTTATATATGTCCTCAGGTTATCCCATGCAGTTTTAAGAAAGAAAGAATGTTATGAGCATGTTATGGAAGTTTTCTATAATGGAGATGTACCAACTATTTTTAAGTTGTAATGTAATGTACCTAATTACCCAAAGAAACTATACTTATGAATATTCTAGGTTGTAATATGTGTTTTCTTTTGTAATAAATCATGAATTAATGTGTAATAAATACAAGGGTTTTCATAGATGGTATCAAAGGATGGTTTAGTAATTTTTGGGATTAGGATTAGAAAACTCTATAAAAATCCTTACAGATAAGACTAAACATAAGAATACATCCTTAGATTTTGGTAAATTATAGATTAAGTAGTTTCCAAGAAAATATAATCCAATATGGATACTCCAAGTGGATATGGCTCTAGCACAGATGTACCAAGAGGTAACACCTAATAACACTGTATTGAGATAGAATCCATCAAAAACTGGTGCATGAATAAGATCCTTGATACACACTTGTTTTAACACTCCTAGGGTATATGATTTGGTAAATTCACAAGCTCATTACGACCATTATTAGGGGAACAAAAATTTCCATTAGAGTATATGTTAGAAAATATATCATGGATAAATTAGATTAAAACCTAGAAATTCATAAGGAATAAATGATTTTTTAATTTATCCTTTTGATGTTATTGGATTATCAATTGTTTGTTTAATATTTTAAAAATAAGCATCCCTAATTTTTCTATTATTTTAGCTAATGGTAGGAAATAGGAAGAACCGAGTAAACAACCATTGTCAAGGGCAATGTGATGACTTCCCAAATGTGATTCCCAATATAATGGCAGGAGGAATCCCAAACATTATAATGATACTCTCTTAGTTGAATCAAGTTTTGATTAGAAACCTGAATCATGAGGAACACCCAAATCTTCTAAAGAAATAACAAGCTATAATTGAGACCTTTATACAAAAAAGGACTCTGAATTTCAATTTATCATTTGATCCCCTAATTTCATATAAATGGATAAACTATATTAATAAGATATTCTCCATCATTTAATGTTTTTACTAGGAGAAGTTTATAATTGATGTTCATCATATGGAGGGATAAGCTGGTTAGTGGTGTACATTGATCGAGAATGTGAATCTTGAGGAAGAGATCGAAATAATGGGATGTAAGGAATTATAAAAAATGTTTTTTGAAAAATATTTTATTTTGAACGCTATGAATTAAAATGGAAAGGAATTTATTTTACATCAAGAAAAAAGACAATAAATCCATTGGGATATATGAGGCAAACTTCAAAAGACTTGCATGATATGACTCTAGCTTTTTCATTACCCCTAAATGCAATTTTGACCACTTATTTAGTGTGATATAACTGAGTCTAGAAAAATCCCAGGAGATCCAAGAATTTGATAGCTATGAGGAAATTTTATGATGTGCCCTCAAATTTGAAATGGGGATCAGTGAATCTCAAGGGTATCATGATGATAAGAAGTAGAATGTAGAGTTTAATTTTGGTAGTGTTATGGAGAAATATAATGGTGGTAAGAAATTTCAACATCCCACTTGTAAAAAGTGGGGAAAGAAGAAACCCCAAAATCTCCTCAGGCCTTACTGAGGCTGTAGTATACCTTTAACATGATTGAAGAAAACATTCAAAATGAACAACCAATGATTCGTACTGTTGTCAAAAGTTGAGTTTTTACAACCTAACATTCTTATAACAACTTGTCAACAAGTTGTACTTCAGAGGGAAAAGAGGTATTTTCAGCAAAGAGTTTCGGCCACTAAGATTGTATATCATCTTCCCACTCCCATGTATCATCCTATACTCATTTGTGCAGCCATAGAAACTGCACAAGAGGAACAAAACTTCCTTGGAGGGTCTTCACACTCTGATCAATAATACACACCAGATAAACCTTGAAGGAAGCATCTATATCTATATAAACCTCATCAAGCTAAAAAACCTAAGCTAGGTCTGGATAATATTGGTGAAGCTAGGATACATGAAAGAAATCATGCATAGACCAGTATCTCTAATAAAGTTCCAAATATTGAGACAATGGTCTAATGTGATTTATAGCATCGAAGGATCCAATGAACCTTGGTGATATCTTAACCTACTTCTGAATATGTTTATGCCCCAACCTAGGAGAGACTTTCAAGAAAACTCATTCTCCGACCTAGAATTCAAGAGTTCATCAATGTCTATTGGCATAAGAGTGTTGTATATACTGAGCTGTCAACATATTCTTCCAAATCAGTTGGAACTACTCTATAGTCTCCTAAATGAGATGAGGCCCAAGCACAGCTGCTTCCCCTGCCTCTATCTAGAATAGAGGAGAGCGTCAAGGACTACCATACAAGGCTTCAAAGGGATCCATCTCAATTGTATCCTGGAAGTTGTTGTTAAAAGATAACTCAATAGGGGTAATGTGTTTCTCCCAAGAATCCTAAAATTAGGTAATGCATGCATGAAGTATATATTTTAGAAACTGAATTGTGCTTTCCATTTATCCATCAGTCTGTGTGTGATAGGTCATGCTCAAAAGTACATGTATACCCAAGGCCTTCTCTAACCCCTACCAAAACTATGATGTGAAATGATTATCTCTTTCATAAATGATAAAATGAGGTGCTCTATGAAGATATAATACCTTCTTGACATACAGTATCCCCATATCATATACCGAGAAGGTATCTCACAAAGGAAAGAAGTGTGTGGACTTCATCAAATGATAAAAGACAACCCACATTTCATAGTTTCAACATGGCTAAACTAGTCATGAATTACATCAAAAAATCATCCCATTTCCACTAAGGGATGGACTGTAGCTGAAGAATCCCTGTCAGACATTGATGTTCTGCCTTCACCTACTAATAGGTAGAACACCACGAGATGAAACTTTCTATCTAACATTTCATGCTAGGCCACCAATATTAGCGTCTAAGATCACAATACATTTTGGTGACACTGGGGAGAACCACCCATGTTGTGGCATGGAAATACCTCATCAGCACCTCTCTGGTATCTACTAAAATATACATACTCCCACAGAATAATAGTGTGTCATCCCATTGACTGTCCAACCAAAATATGTATCTTCATCTAAGATACTTTCCCATTGGATAAGGCCTTCAGGATCAGATTTTTATCTTGAAATTACTCATTCTATAATAGGATATGTAACCTATAAGTTTTACATATTGGTCTAACGATGGTACTTTTAAACCTCAACATGAATCTATGAGAATAAGTCCATAAGCATCCATTCATCACTGGATTCCCAAACCGCCTATGTTTGAGTATTTTTGCTCAGAGCATCAGCTACATAATTCTCTTTTCTTGGAGTGTAGGTAATCTCGAAATCAAATTATTTTAAGTACTTGACCCATATATTTTTCTTAAGATTCAAATGGCATTGTGTGAAGATGTATTTGAGTCTTTTGTGGTCTTTGAACACCCCAAAATGCTCTCTCAATAGGTAGTGTCTCCAACAGTGTAAGGAATTAAAAAATACTGCGAGATTGTGGTCATTAATAGGGTCAATAATCTCATGAAAACTCAATTGAAGAGAACCATATGCAATGAATCAATCATCCTACATCAGAGAAACTCCATGAATGACACTTGATGCATCACAAAAAACTATATTTTCCATGCCTGGATCTAAAATAATCAGTATCGGAAATGAATTGAATCTTTCCTTCAACTCCTAAAAGGTTGCTTCACAAGCTCTAGACCATTTAAATTTCACACCTTTTTATTCAAGCCCGTGAGCGGTGATTTAAGGCATGAGAAATCTTGGATGAAGCATCCTTAATATTTGTAAATCTATAAGAAAATCTTAATATCAAATATTTCTTGGGATGCTCCTAAGAAACTGTAGCTCTCACTTTCTCTAGGTTAATAAAAACTCCTCACTCTGAGATTATTCGACCTAGGAAGTGGGCTTTATTGATCCATAAGTGGAATTTTCTAAGCTTAACATAGAGTTGATGTTCTCTCAGCACATTCAGCATGAGCTCAAGATGAGTTTCATGTTCATCTATGGAGTATGAATACACCAAGATATCATCGATGATGAAAACCAAAAATGAATTTAGATATGGGTGGAAAATATGGTTTATAAGATCCATGCAGATTTCAGATGCATTTATGAGTCCGAACTGCATAACCAGGTACTTTTAGATACCATTACTACTTCTGAAATTTGTGTGAGGTATGTATGAAGTACTGACACACACCTAATGATAGCCTGATATCAAATCTATCTTTGAAAATTCCTTCACTACTCAAAGATGGTCAAAGAGGTTGTATATTCTAGGAAATTAATATCAGTTCTTGATATTTAGTTTATTCAACTAACGGTAATCCACATAAATCCTAAGGGTACCATCTACCTTCTCAAAAAAGAGGATAGGTAAACCCTAAGGAGAAGTGTTGGGGTGTATAAAGACTTTCTCTTCCAAGTCCTCATACTGATTCCAGGGAACTAGAATATCCTTAGGTTTTATCCTATAAGGAAGAATGGTCACAAGTGTTTCTCCTCACACAAGATCAATAGTAAACTCTACATCTTGCACTGGTGGTAGACCAGAGAAGTTGTTAGGAAATAAGACTCTGTAATACTTCACTACAGGAGGAAAGACAGTGGGTTGTAACCCATGTTCATCAAGGTAATGACTAAAAACCTATATTGTAACACTACCAAGCCTCTGCTACTTGAGCCTCATTCATGTTGCACTAACAACCCATTCCCTCTACTAAATATGTGTAACCCCCTCTCATGACATAAATGTCACCCTCTTACAATAGCAGTCAATACGATCTCTATAGGGAACTAGCCAGTCTATCTTAATGATTTCATTGAATCCTTTCATGTTGAGAACGTGAAGGTTTCATATGAATATGTAACTGCCTACCTTAAGGGGATAATTCTGTAAATGGAGAATACCCTTTAAACAGGTACCTAGGGGTGTATCTAGCATCAAAATTCCATGATAGAACTTAATATTGAGGCCCAAACTCATAGTGATCATCTTAGATATAAAAGAGTGAGACACGTCTCTATCAAACAAATTAGACACTAAATTGGAGGATACTTGAATATTAACACATATATTATATGGTTTGGAACTCTTCTCCTATGGTGTAGGTTGCACTACAAGTTACTGTAATGTACCACAACCTTGAGTCACTTCCTAACTATCCTGAGTAGGCTTGCTCAACTGGCACTGAGATTCGTATGTCTGGTTTCCTCTTCCTCAACTACCACCTTGGACTGATCAACCGGTGGTATTATAGTTTACTGACTAGTGTGATTCTATTGACCCAAATTCTGATCAAGGAGTAGGTGTATATCCCGACATGATAGGCACTGGTGAGAAATTCCTGCAGAAATGGTGGAGATGTTCTGTTCTTCCATTGCAACTACACTCAATTGGATTCTACATACATTGTCTCTTGAAGTTCCTTAGTGCTCTTCACTAGTGAAAATTAATAGAACTTCCTATGAAAGAATCCTGACCACTTCCACCACTGATAGATTCTTCAAAGAATCATTTTCATCAAGAATAATATCCGCTGGAATCCTTAGGTGTTGAACCGTCATGGCTCACACCATCCACCTCCCTCAAATTCACTCTGTAATCAAGTCCTTGTTGACATTCTTAGAAATCATAATCATCTTGAGCACATTGACCTATGATCGGATGGTGTAACACAACCCATCCTTAAATTGCCTAGTTGACATCAGATCATTAGTATCTAGAGAGGTTTAAATCCATTGCATCTCAATGAAATCGGATAAATATTCTATAAATAAAATGGTCCCCTATTATAGGTTCATAAACTCTTTAGATCTGTCATCCCTTAGAGTCTAGGGAAAGAACTGATCATAGAATAAATCCTAGAAGTCATCCCATACAATTTATCTATGCTGCCCTGCTTGGGTGATTACATACCACCACTAATTGGTTGAATCCCAAAGCATGTAAGAAACTAGATTAACCCTCCACTATGGAGTCATCTCCATATTCTCAAAAATAGACAAGATCACTTCAATACAAGACTCTACAAAAAGTGGTCTTCCATCCCTTGCGAAAGTAGGAGGTTGTTTCTGCTGACTGAAAATTATTTTTTATTAAAAGGCACTTTTAAGGTAAAAGTGAGAAACCAAACGTTACAACACTTACCAAATAGCAACAAAAATAAAATCAGAAAAAACCTCTTCCTAGTATAAGAAGCTACCGTTCACCCCAAAGAAGGCCACTCGACGATCCCATGCAAGCATGGTCCCTCCCGATGGGAAGCCACCCCTCTGTATCCACCACATCCCAAATGACCTGCAGGGGGGAAAATAGTATGCTCTATCCCAACTGGTCAAGCTGGCCCTCCAACAGTTCCTCACACAACCAATCCAGTGACTCAACAAAGAAAAGCTATGAAATAAGTAAAAAAGAGTCATTGCAAATCAGTTGAACTCTACTAGAAACGGTGTCTCTAAGTAGGAGGATGTTTCTGCTGAAACTTGTGAGTTTTCTCTACCATACATGGGCCAGGTTTCACTCCACCATGTATCTACTGCATCATACACAAAAATCCATCCAAAAACTCGGCATTATTTCCCATATTTGGAACATGAAGAAGATATATTGGTGGATCAATAGAATGAATTCCTGGTGGATCAAGGCCCTCAACCTTAGGAACATGATCATCACCGCCTTCAAGGCACACAACTGGAGGATGTCATGGCAGAATAACACTACAATACCAATCAAATGTCTCAAAATGGATTCTAGAAATTTAAAACATTTCATTTAAGAAACTATAATAGGTACTAAATCCTTCATATAAGAATTAATGTGCCTTTCCTCATGATTCATAATCTAGAATTATACATTGGAACAGACCATAACAGGCCATAAGAATGGAGAAACACCCACTACCCACTACCAAGGCCAAGTTTGGGTCAATTTTCTATGTTAGGAATGTAAAATATTGATTTTATCAAGGTAAAAGTCATTTTACATTTGAAAATTTTCTCATTTAAACATTTTAAATGATTAAATAGGCTTAATCCAATGATATTCCATTTTTCAACCCATAGGGGGCCATACACCTTATGAACCAAAATATGGCACTCACTCGGATGTCATTCTCATTTAAATTTTTCTTAATCATGTAATGACGCCGCTTCAAAATGGATGAGCTACTTTGAATTCCATTTTATGATCTATAATGTCCCATACACCTTATAAATCAAAGATTGGCACCCACCAACTCACACCACAGTACGATCCAAATCCTATAAGAGGTGTGAGAACAATTTAATATATATAACATGGCATATTCAATATATAATAGGAAATTATTTCTGAAAATTTAAACGTGAAATGGAAAAATTCATGTCATATTCATATTGTGTCTATCGAGATGCATATTCTAATACATAACCCTCGTTTCATCAGGTCGATCAATGAAATCATAATTCCAATATCACCAATATCAATAACATCAAAAAACATGTGAAGCACCCTATGGTGAAATGATATCAACATTAATAGTAGAAACAATAACAATCATAAGGAAGGAAACATGGTCTTCACCCCGTACATGGGTTCATGACACCCAATCACAACTTATGAAAAACTCCCTAAGCATTTCCAATAATGATTTTATTGTTGATAAATTTTAAATCATGAAATTTAATCTACCAATCATACAAATTTTTGACATACTAGGTCTAGATGCCACTTAACCTATGCCCTGAGCCCAATTGGCCACATGACCCATGGCGCGTCTTCCCATACTCCAGGGGCAGCTAACTAGCAGCAGGGGTGTGTAGGTTTTATAGAAGGAAGACTATACCCCCATTTCAAAGTAACGAATTGGATATAAAAAATAGTAAAAATAGTGGAAGAATAAATAGATACAATAGACATTGAAATATTGATTAACTGAATAATTTAGAAGAAGCCTCATAGGTAGTTTCTGATACAAACCTGTATGCATGTCATGCTAGTACAAAAGGAAATGGGTGATAGGAAATAGACATACTAAACAAAAGTGAGAAGGTGGATAAAAACAAAAATCTTCTCCATATCATCTCGAACCTAATCATGATCCTCTGATCCTAATCTCCATATAAGCAATATGAATCATAAACTGATAGAATGGTATTTTCCTCTATCCATACATACTAGAAAATAGTCTTATCGAGTGCTAAAATAAACCCAAGTAGGGTGTGAGATAAATCTCAGTAGGCCACCACCAAGGATGTCTACATTTAATCTGAGTAGGTTCTCATAAGTAAATAGTGTGCAGGTAATTGATGGAAAGTAAAGAACTGCTAAATAATTAAACAACCTCCGTCTAAGGTTCCTAAAGGACACCTGGAGGGTCTACCTTCTTCATCTTAAATACAGTATGTCTGATCAAGTTACTATATATATATATATATATTATAACTATCATTGGGTAAGAATGCCTCTCATCCATACAAGTATATAGAGACTGTAACTGACATGGGGTATGAATTCATCCCACCCATATTTATAAATATTTATAGCTGGCATGGGGTAGTAATGTGTCCCACCCATTCACATTTACATATAACTAGCATGTGGTAAGAATGTCTCCCAACCATTCACATTTAAATATATTGGGAATAATAGTGTCATATCTATTTACATCATGTAATATATGGAAAACCATCTTATATCATTTCAATTTAAATATTAATCAATACATAGTCACATGTTCAATTCAAGGCATGATGGAATCCCTCTCATGCATGTTATTATCCATTCACAATTCCCTTTATATCAATTCAATTAACATATGAAATTTATTTAAATAATAAGCACAAGGAATGAGTTTAACTATCCTATATAGTCCATGTTCATTTATTTCATTTCAAGGGAAAATATTCATTACATGTGAACCATTTTAATCAAGGTATGTTATTCACTTTTCCTAATATGGAAAATCTAATTACAATGGAACAAGCCTTGGAAAAGGTCATGTCAAATAGTCACATGTCCATTTTTGGAAATTTAAATCTTAATAGGTTCAAACACCCATGGGGTGTCTTGTGTTTATCAAAATACACATGAGATGATGGAAATTTATTTTAAACTCAAGCCAAGAGATATAGACAAGATTTGGTTATCTTGTTAAATTGGCCTAAAATGGCCAATTTGGTTGGCAGACCCCTTGGGTGTCCTTATAGAGCCTAGTTGATTTAAGAACCCCTAAGCATGACTCAATTAACCTATGTCAATACACTAGGGTAAATTATACATGAAGGAACTAACACATTATAGAATATCGGAAAAGATCAGCTTCTGGAACGATGAAATAGAAACGAAATGGCCAAAACTCAAATGTAAAACTATGTGACCACCTAACTTAGAGTTGTAGATAAATCCTTTCTTGATATCAACCTCATATTCAAATCAATTTGGAAGATATATGAGTTTTATTCAAATACCTTGAAAATAGGGTGAATGATCTTGCCTCTAAATAACGCAACTAATGGAGATATTAACCGAATAAAACAGGATGTGATAGGTTATCCTAACCTTGGGATACCTGATGCTTCCTTTGGATCAAATATCAGTAACCAGATGGGGGAATAGTAAGAGATTGAAGCTTCATAGGGTTTGAGACCAAAGAAGAGGAGAACCCACTGGTTCTGTCCACTAGAGGTGAGGAAATAAAAAAATTAGATTTTATGTTGGAAGAGGGGGAAATGGTCATATTTTCCCCAAAAACCACTATGCACGGTTTATGTGAACTGTTTAAAAACTATGACCAAATTGTGTGTTAAGTCTCTTCCCCATATCTATAGCAGGCTTCACAACCATGCACCTGGTCTGTATAGTTGGAGATAAACCATGCAGACTTGTAGGTGTCTCTGTCTGCAGTCGTACGGTTTACACAGACTGTGTGGCCTGGGTAGCACAGTTTACACTAACCATGTGGCCTAGCCTAAAGCCCATTTTTTCAAACCTCTGAGATTTGAACCAACCCTAGATTCTCCTCATACCTTCCCCAAGCAGTAGTATACCTTTACCATGATTAGAGGAAAGATTCAAAACAAAAAAACCAATGATTCGTACCTTGGTAAAAATTCGGATCATTACATAGGGAGCCCAAAGATGTATTGAGATATACAAAAATACTATTGGTGGGACAATGTGAAGAAGGTGATCATGAAATATACATCAAAGTATCTTTTATGTCAATAATTGAAGGCTAAAAGTAATAAATCCAAGAGTATGATGGAACCATTACCCATGATTACTTGAAAATTGGAAAACATAACCATGTACTTTGTCACTTGTTTTTGAAGACATCAAGAATAAATAAGATTATATGGGTTGTGGTGGGTTTTATTACAAATACTTCTCACTTAATTTCAATTTATTAGGAATCCTCACTTCATCAAATTGCAAGGATATATATTAGAGAAGTGGTGAGGCTGCATGGAACACCAATATCGATTATATCTGATCAAGTTCCAAGATTTACCTCCAAGTTCTAAAGGAGTCTCCAACATGCTTTGAATAATGATTTAAACTTCATCGTGTCTTGTCCCCCTCAAAATTATGGCCAATATGTTCAGACTATCCAGACACTCGAGGACATGTTGAGAGCATGCTCGATGGACTTAAAAGGAGAATGGGATCAATATCTTCCTCTGGTTGAGTTCTAATACAATAATAGTATCCACTAAAGAATCCAAATGGATCCAAATGAATCCATTTATGGGAATAGGTTAAGAACATATGTATATTGGGATGAAGTTTGTGAATTCAAACTGATGGGTCTTGAAATTTTTGAGGAAATAGTGGAAAAGGTCCAGACCATTCACCAGCACATCAGTTCTGATCAGATTCAAAAGAATATCTATGTTTACAATATTTTATATGACCTATAGTCTGAGGTTAGAGATAAGTTTTTCCTCAACATATCTCCATGGAATAAATTCATGATATTTGGGAATAATGAAAATCTTATTCCAAGATACATCGATCCCTTTGAGATCGTTGATCTCATTAGAGCGGTGGCCTATCGACTAGAACTCACACCTAACTTATCTCAATTACATGATGTGTTCTATGTATTTCTCTTAAGGAATTTAATAACATACCCACTACATGTGATAAATTTATAGGTGGTACCATTAGATAATTATCTTTCATATTAGGAGCAGTCAGTGAAGATCTTAGATCATGGAGAAAAAGTTTTAAAAAATAAGACACTGCACTTGGTCAAATTGGTACGGAGAATCTAAAAGTTTGAATAAGCTATGTGAGAACCAGAGGAGATGATAAAATAGAATTACCCTCATATATTTAAGTGTGTGAAATGAAAATTTCAAGGGTAAAATTTATGAAGGGGGATATTTTAATTACCAAAACTTTTATAAATAAATCTCCCTTTGTGATTGATTTAAATTCCCTATTATGTATTATGGTTATAGAAAACACATTCAATTATTTGTATTTATTATATCATATCGAATTTAAAAGACTTTTAATCATCATAACTATTGATAATATAGTCGTTTAATATAAATCATATGATTGGTATAAATATTGGGTTTTGATAAGTCCAATTGACACAGACAAAAAAATTGATGGACTCAACCAATAGGATGATACCATATAAAGCCCATTTATCAAATATTTTGAGGGATATAGCATACTTGGTATTTTCCCTTGACCAATATCAAGTTGATATCCAACAACTAAATCATGAGAGAAACTTTTAATGAGATAAGTTCAAGCTCATTGAGGTCGCATCCCAAACCATGTATGTTGAACCGCACCATGAAAATCTCACAATCACACACCTTACCCTTAGAGTGTTTTTTAGTGTAATGAAGGGATATGTATCAAGACCATTATAATATAAATATTTATATTGTATTTTAAATATCATAATGAATATATTTACTTGTTATTTTTTGTTAATTTATGAATGATATTTATTTTGATACGATAATACACAAATTTTATTTTTTTGTAAAATGAAATTTCAATTAATGAATTCCTTTTGATGAATTCACGAATTTTAAAAGTAATTTAATTTTAATAAATTAATATAATTAAATAATATTTATTAAATATAAATTATAATATAATTTTCATGAAGTCAAATGTAATTTTTATAAGGGTTTGAAAATTGTTATTATAAAAAACCCAACATTTATCAATAAATGTTGATTGTTGTTTTAAATCTGAAAATTATAATTTTTTAAAAATTATTTTGATAAAATAAATATTATTTTTGGAATCATCATGTCGAAATTATCCAAAAGTTAATTTTTAATAATTTTCTAAGGCACTCGAATTTTCGGGTAAAAATTAAATGATGTGTGTATTATGACATAATAATGGGACAAAAGTGTTATAATAGATTCTATAAAAGGTATACATGACAAAATATATGCTTCCCCTTTAAAATAATGTAATTTAGGGTTATTTTATTAATTTTATAAATTCTATAAATCTTCTAAAACTTATGTTATATTTTAAGCTTTTAAAATCATTTCTTCATGAACATGACTAACATCCACATTTCCAAGGGTAATATTTTAATGAGTTCTTCAATTATCCATATAAAAAATGAAAACAATCCATTTTTAGGAAACCATGGGAAAATATAGGAATGTTTTTGTTTTTGATTACTTTATTATATATATTCCAAAACCTATGTTTGAGAAATAATAAAGAACACCCCTCTCTTCTCCTATATAAACCCACTCAAGATCCCATTAATATTCACTACAAAAACATTGAATAATGTCCTTAATATTAAATCCCCTATCTAGATTACTCCCAAGGATCACACAAGCTCTCATTAAGCTTCTTCCAATCTTTTGGAATCACCCTCTCAAGGTAATGGACCCTTTCATTATCCTCTTTATTCAAGAACCTTCTTCATTTTATGCATTTTATTTCAAATTACTAATGTTGGGATATGTTTTTACATATCCATATTACTTTTAACTAGATTTAAAAATGATGAGAGACCCATTTATATCTCATTAAACCATTCTATGAACCTTTAAGTGTCGATGTTATGCTTCCAAAATTTCACAGCGATTTTTGATACCAAATGATTGTGTTGTGAATATCCACCCACATTTCCACTCAAGGGTATTCACCTAGATGTACCTATCATTCATTAATTGGTTACTTTATTGTATTTAACCCACACTCCTTGATATTTGTGTTAAATTTTTTTAAATACATCCTTATGTTATATGATATATGTGTCACACTTATGCATGTACATGTTATGAAAGTGGAAGGTGTGCTCAAAATTATATAGCACTCTGATTAATTAGGTAATATTTAGTCTCCTAAGACATGATTTATGGGATTAGGGAGTGGACTTAATCCATTCTATTAATTTTTCCACCATTTTATGACATCTTTGAAGTTATCCTTGACCTGTGTTTATGATGTCACGTTTAAACTTATTTCCAGTTTCCCTTGATGCCTTTATGTTATCATGTTATATCATGCCTCTTAGTGAATGTTTATTATTCTCACCCCTTTTATATCCCATTGAAAATACTATTATCTAACATGTAATAATTTCTTCATTTTATCTACTTTTTATTAAAGTATTGGGCTGTATAGACCACCCATTTCTTATGTATGTTCCCAAGTTATCCCATGTAGTTTTAAGAAAGATAGAATATTAAGAGCATGTCAATTATGTTTTCAGGAATTCCAATGTACCCCCTATTTTTAAGTTGTAATGTAATGTACCTAACTACCCATAGACACTATAATTCTCAACCTTCTAGGTTGTAATATGTGTTTTCCCATGAAATAAATCACAAATTAAAGTGTAATAAGGACAAGGGATTTCATAATGTCTGTTCTTCCTATTTGGGGAAAATGATTTTGTTTGGTACTACATGCTATATACAATGGGTAATTACATGTAGTGGAGACTCAGGGTGTGCTGTGGCACATGGTCATGTAGGGTACATGGCCAAACCCCATGCGAGGTACATGGCCAGTGTCTTTGTACTATTACTGGATAGACCCTGTGTGGGGGTACATGGCCTGGTACATGGATGGGCACCTTGTGTGGGGTACACGACATGTACAGGGTGGTACAATCCATGTGATTTTGTGATGTACACACCAAGTAGGATAGAGGTACATGAGAAATACCCATATGGGGTTATATTTTGTGTACTGATAGGCACATTCCAAGTACATTGGAAAAGTGCATTGTTGATGCTGAGATACATGTGTCACAGGAGAGGTTGAGGAAGGAATGACTAGTTCAGATAAAATTTGATCCAAAACTGCTCCAAAATCCACCCAAGGGACTATGTTCATGAAGTTTAAGTCCTATGTGAATGATTCTTTCCACATAAAGATTGATAGGTCACATGGATATAGAGGCATTAACCTCTACACAATGTAAACTCCAATTCCTGGAAGCCATTAGTATGTGAAGTGGTTTTGGTGGTGCCTCAACACAGTGTAATTCCAATTCATGGAGGTCTATGGGCTGCATGGAGGTGGAGGCGGTAACATTATCTCAATGTATTTCCCATTTTCAAAAGACACCTAATGTCATTAAGGTTAGATTATTTCTCAAAGGGTCATATCTATTGCAAAATTGATGCCCCCTCCTCTATTAGATATATAAATACCTTCCCATGCCTAACTTTTCAGGGGGCACAACATTTTAATTTCCAGCCAAAGATATGAATTCACAAAACTATAACCTTCATGATCCAAGGAGAAGATGGATTTCCCAAGGAATTCATCTTCTTTGAAACAACCTCCCATGGATTTTTAAGGACCTCATCCATTTTGGATATTCCTTTTGTGAAGGTCCATAACCTTCTCATAAGAATAAATCCCTTTTAGGCTCTTGGGGTTTTGTGAGAGAATTATCCTTCTCGAAAAAAACCCATGGTAACTGAGTCTTAAATTTGAAGAAGGGTGGCCCTATTTCATGAAAAAATCACTTTCATTTGACCTTATTCCTTCAGAAAGACCTCATCTTTCACAAAACTCCATCCTTTGTAAAACCCATCTGACATGACTCTCCATGGTTACCCCTTTCAGTCAACACCCTTTCTCTAATGTTGACTTCCCAAGACCCCTATAACCATCAAGAACTAGTTCATATGAACCCTAAATAGTTGTGTGACCGGTACCATCAAACCTTGTGTACACACCGTTCATTTCAAGTATGTCCTAAACCATTACCTTAACTTTTCCTACTAAGAATAGGCACCCTAATGCATCTCAGTCCTACGAATAGTAACCCTAACATAAAGACCCCTAATTTACACTCCTCTATGGTAGTTTTTATACCATACCCCATCAATAGGTTCATGAGAAGTAGACACATAAGCTCCAAAGGTGGAATAATCAATGGAAACTGATGATATTTCTTAGTACAGAGGCTTTTTCCAAGATTATCCTCTCCCACTATGAAATGGTCTCCTCCGGGGTAGGACCCACTAACATCTATGTTGAATGATATAAAATTGTATATCCTAACATTTGAGATTCATGATGTAAAACTACATTATCTAACATCTTAGTAATATGATGTTAAAATGCATGAAAACTTCCTCATCACATGATGTTAAACTATAGACTTACCCTGTGTGATGACCACAGGATTCCCCATGTATGATCATCATGGGATTCCACCTTCTCCTTCACCTTGGGATGATCCTCCCATTTTGGGCAGCCCACGTGTGTAATCCCCATATCATCCTTCCCCACTATGGGATGATCCTCCTCCTTTGATCATATTCCATGCATAATCCCTACACCATCCCTATTGAATCACCTTCCTCAATGTGAGTGTCCTTACTACAAGATGTTAAATAACATGAAACAATCCTATCACACGACCTTAAACTATGACATCAAACTATGTAGATTTTGATCCCAAGTACCCAATAAGGTACATAGGACAACTCCATGTGGTTCAATCCTAATATACCAACACATCTGAAGTACCTCCCTAAGGTTATATCTGACACCACAACATCACCACCAAACCCTAAGTGTGAAATATTTACCCTTGGGGACACACTTAACCAAAACATCGAGTGTGAAATCTTTCCCACTATTGAAACACTTAACCAAATCCTCAATTTTAAAATCTCCCCCCTGGGGAAACACTTAATAAAACCCTAAAGTGTGGTCATATTCCCCATGGGGACACACTCAATCACCCACATGTCACCACAATACATAAAACATATCACCCACATTAAATCTCTACCCCATATAATAAAAATGGGATGAATGTGGTAAAAAGCCTCAGATTCCTTACACCACTACAATTAACTACCCCATGGATGAAATGAGATGCCTTGGGTTCTGCACCTGAGATGCCTCACATGTTAAATGCCCTCCAATAGGTAAAGGCTTTACGTATTCTCAATATACCCAACATCTTGATATTTCCATAAATTCCCAACATTAATATCTACTCTAAATGAGTGTCACTTCCCTATCAAGATAGAATCATCATAATTAACCATCATCAACCTTGATATGGCATTGAGAATATGTTTTATGAACATGACTCAAATCTATTAGGGAGACCCGGACTAGAAGATGAGATCCAAGGAATATTACATGGAAGTAGGAACCAATATCCCATCATCCCATTTTGATATAGGAGATTACATCACTAACCATGGTGATAAAGGGCACCCACATTTTTAAAGTGGTGATGTAGGGTAAAAACATGTGCGATGTGAAACCCCAGTGGAAAGCATCAGAAACAAGTGGTGAACCCGACATTAAACTCTTATCCTTCAACAATGATAACTAGTAATGTTAGGTCACTATCAAATTTTCATATCACTGGATCTAGATATTTGGTGTTAGGTCCCACTTAATGAGAAGTGGGCTGAGCATGAAACTCTCCTATGACTTACGGTAGAAGACATTAGGAATCCTTGGATTACAACATCACCAATGTGGATCCTTTCTCTAATTTATAATGAATTAAAAATATTGGAGAATTTATCATCACCTTCATTAGATCTATATTGATGGATGATCCCATATAATTTATAGGACTCAAGAAATAGGATATCAATGATCTAACAGCAATGGGTGTAGGGGATAGGGGAATTTTAGTGATAAAATTTCACATGACTATATTCCTACTACAACAACCACCATGTCTTCAGATACTAGGTGCACATTCCACATATCACCATCTAAACTCATCTTGAGGAGGGTGATCAACACCCTTATTTAGTGATATGAACAACAAGAGATAATTACCACATGGTATATTTCCTACTAGGATATCAATGAATCAATGCCTTGTCGACACTCCCCCCCTCGAAGGATACGTAGAAAATTTACCCCCCATTATAATGGAAAAATGCATCGTAAGCCTCTTCTTAGCGTGTTATAAAATATCACTCCCCTCTGAAGAGGAGATAGGATATGTTTGAGCTATTATTACAGTGGTAACTACTTAGGATCCACCCAGGAGGGTACCCATCTAGCTGAATCATCACCATCACTGATCGATCCCATGGGATGATGAGTGATTTGACCCCATCCCCACTCCTCTATGGCCAATCTAGAACACCCAACACCAATGATGGCGGTGGGATCAGAATATTTCTTTCCATGAGATATCTTTTGAAGATCCATTATCCCTATCTACCTCTGGAATATCCCATCACATTCTCTCAACTGTTGAGCAGGGATCTGTTTTTTCCAAATTGGGATTGAGACCCCGACTACCTCCCAAATAGGTTGGGTTGACTCTCTCAATCATTTAATCCACCAGAAACTATTATCAATCATCCCAAAATGAGAAACTTCACTATGTAAGTCCTACCCACACCACCACCAACTAGAGCAGAGGCCATCACCATGCTTAATATATACTTTTCTCTGAAGATCTATCATGGGGAAGGAAGGAGAACAACCATAGAGGGGGTCATTCTAGTGGTGTCAGTCATAACTCACGTGGAAGGAACCTAAGATACTCTCAAAAAATCACACTTGGGGAAGTCATGCACCATCATAGGTGGGACCCTGGGAGTTTTCATATCACTTTCGACCTCTGAAAATCTGAGAAAAATGATGAATTGATGAGGAAACTTTCACCCCTACTTCCAAAGCTGGGGGTAAAAACTATCAACTGAGACTTATAATCCCTAAATTCAAGGTTCATATAATCCCACAATGACTACATGGGTACCTGTAGGTGGAGAATTTTTTTTCATAATTTCAGGGAGTGCAACCATCCTCATCTCTATCTGTTTCTCTCCTCTCTGCCTCTACACTAGAAGTTCAAGAGATGTCAAGGTATGGGTTAATCCCCTCAGATAATAGTGGGAACTCCACTGATACTCAAAGAGATTCTACCACTCACACATGAGTAGGTAGTAAACACCCCATCCTATATGGATATGATCATGAAGTTTTCTCTACCTCCAAGATACATTCCAATATGCAGTGGATGTTTGGTGTGTGTGGTGACCCCTCTCCTTGTAAATGAGTATCAATGAATAATTGTTTCAATACCACTGTCGGTCTCCCGGCCTATGCCAATCAGGGCTTAGGCTGACCAAGAATGGGATCATCCTCTTCGTAAGTAAGAAGAAGACTTGTGGATACTTTTAGATACCGACTAGTTATTAGTCGTGTTTTGGCCACCTAAAGCTCTAATATTTTTCATCCTATAGTCCCTCACTAAGGTTCAGGTAGTTTATTTCTACCAAAATATTAGGTAAACATTAAACCCTCCTTGAGACCATTAGCTAGCCTAACCATGAAACCATGATCACCTCAATTCCATTCACCAACACTACAAGAGGTTTGATATAGTAGTGCTCTTAGTAGATAAGTACCCTAAATCGTATGGATACTTCTAGAATATCCATTAGAACTATGTTAATATCCTTAATGTGCTCCAAAAATACATAGTAGAGTCATATAAACATTTACAGATCAGTGGTTGCGACAATATGTTTCACTCTATTTCATCCCTATCACACAAAAACAATGATAACATCAATCCGGCCCACCCGTTGATAGTGAAGGTTTCTCTATGACCACTTACATAGTGAATTTCATTACCATCAACCCTCCAAAGGATCAATGAAACCAAACTACTAACACATGGCATTATAGGGAGAACCCACTCTAAGGAGAAACACGGTACTAGGAAGATCACCTGATAGGTGCCTGTACCTAGCAGCAGAGACTGGTGTTGGGCCTTGGGTGTCCCCCTGATGAGACACTACCACCTAATCACTGATGTATTGATAAAGGAAAAGGTAATTTTGAGCTTATCAATCAATATAATAATGTACCAGAGACTGAATCGGACTCCAGAATAACCACTTTTCTCTGGGAGCTAGAGGGATATAAGAGGATTACTATAAAACTTAAGTTCGGGTAGCACCCAATCTATGACAATGTTAAAAGTGTCCTCTTCACTCCTCTAATTGTTCATGCAATCCATCTTGACCAAGAACCTAGATTTAAACTAGGTTTCCCTATATATCCCATCATTGTGGAAGTTAGGGGATATGAAAAATGACCAAGATGTGATTTTCCCACTCCACTGAGAAATGTGTCTATCAACCTAGAGATCAAGGGTAGGCAACCTCATAGAAAAATGACACAGTTAAAGCATTGTTTACCACAAAAACTCACCTGGATAATGTGACAGCAACTCTCACTACACTCCTTAAGGCTATGAAAACGAGACAGGTGTCAATTTCATCAGAGGGAAAGTTTTATCCGATTTGGGTATACCAGATACACCCACCACTATAATTCAGTAATCCAAGTTTCAAATCATTTAATGGTATAGGTGATTTTTTGAAACATATGGACCACTTCTTCTTAATGCGAGGCCTAATGTCGGGGAATCCAGAACAACATGAGATACTAAGCTGTAATGCTTTGTCCACACCTTATAAGGAACTATATCTATGTGGTACAGTAATCTATCCCTGGTATCCATTACTGGTTGGAAGGATCTTCATAGAAAATTAGTCTATCATTTTAGTTCCACCTCAAACAAGACTAGAATCAACTATATTTTCAAATCCAAATAGGGTATTGATGATCAAGTGGATGGATTTATTTCCCAATGGAAAGGACTCACGTACTCTCTTAACATAAAGTTGTCCTAAGAATAATTGATTTTGAAATTTTTGGATAATTTTGAATTTGATCTGGTCCCTACCCTAATTTATTTGAACTATTTATCCAAAAAAATCTCAGTTTTTCAACGAATCCTTGTAGAATACCAAGCAACAGTCATGCCCATTGCCTATTCCATCACCTTTGTGAAGGCTTTTAACAGAATAGACAGGTTCTAATATGCATGAAGAGGCTTCTCAGTTGGTCTACTTATTTTCCCCTTTACCAGATGATCCCCTACAGGTTCATCCTTGATAGGCATAGCCTCACTTAGTGCAGCCTTATCAGGCATAGGTATAGCTTCATAGAGATAATGTTTCTTCTTCCCCTTGTTAAGTCCAGGAACCCAGAGTTCCTTTCACAAAAATAAGGAATAGTACTTAATATTTCAAAGAGGCATAGGTTCAAGGTTATTTCATATGTACCCTAGAAAAAGTGATCTTGAATCTTCCTAAGTAAAAGAGACCCCAAGATGTCAAAAATTATAATCATTCCAATAAATTCTCAAACCATAGGACCCTTTGACATACCACAAGAGAATTATTTGTATTTAATGATTGGATCTAGGACTAGGTGGATCGTAGATTAGTCAAATTGGGTGATATATTAAAATGGGCAACACATGTCTCCTCTAACACTGATAGTGATAGAAAAGACTCTAGTGAGTGGAAATAGGTTCTCGGCCAAGGAATGCTTAAGTAAAATTAATATTTGGATAAAAATATAGTCTCTCATGCCCATGGTATTATCCATGATAGCTTGAGTAAACATAACCTATTGCGGTCACCATGGATCATCTTGCTACTGTATCCATGTATACACCATAGACTTTTAGGTCTTTGAAGAGTAAATGTTAGCAGTGAAAGAGAAATCAGAGTCCCCCATTAGTACCAAAAAAATCTTTCACCCTTGGTTATTTCATGACTTCTTAATTGGGAGTGATTCATTAGGTTCATCTAGTCCATAACTATTCCACTGATGAAGAGAAATAATTTACCTCTATGAATTTTTTTGAAATAATATACCACTACATGATGATCAATAATGAGGAACATTGTGTGAAACCCTCTATAACTTCCTGTAAACACTATCAAAGGAGATGTAGAGGACACACCAGCATATAGAATTTTTATTATATCACTTCAAACCAAGATATTAATGCTATTGAAACTAAGAAGAAGGCATCACATAGGGCTCGCAAAGTAAAATACTCCTAAGATGCTTTATTAGGTGTTCTAATGAACCAAATCATATTAGTCGACTGTGAAACTCAGCCATGACTACTATGTGACCTTCCATATCTATCTAGGGCTTAACCTCAACCATCTGGTTCCCATCCATCATATGTTTAGAGAAAAATAATTAACCAATGGTGAAATATATCTAGAACTATCTAGGCCTCAGTGCCTCATCCAATGATGCCCTCTATTCTCCCTTCTAAAGAATAGCCTTCTATAAGAAAAATACTTCCCCTTTCCTAGAAATTTGATGTGTTGAACCACCTCATTGGAATACCTATGAGTCTCCCAATCCTCAAGTATCACTAAATTTCAAAGGAAATGAGTGAATCCCTCATCAGTTGGTTTAAGATTCCCCTTCAGTTTGATACTGAGGTAGCTACCACCAAGGATTATTATGTAGAGGAATTTGAGTATGAATAATTTTGGTCAATCATTTCATTTTATAAAGAAGATGAGGGTGCCACCTTTCAGGGGAACATATGACCATAGTATATCATGGGCCAGTTCAAAAAATTGTAACTCGACTACTACCTAGTGAATATTAGCTCTATGATCAATATCATCCTATCCTGAACACTTCACAAGTTGGGGCTCATGTAAGAGGATTTGATCCCCTCCAACTTGAAAATTCATGTATATTATATGAGGAAGAATAAGTCATGTGGAAATATTTGGATAAATTCTAAATTCTATTGTCTGGTGGTGAGCACTGAATTTATGGTATTCTCATAGGAAATAGCCTATAATTAAATATTGATAATTTCATATCTCCATATGCATTTAGTGGTACCCTCTTTGTACCAACGCCTCACATACTCCCATTAATTTTGTGTATGGGTACTCCAGGGTGACACATCCTCCATCAAATCTTGTGATTACCATTATTTGGATGTTGAGTACTCTAAAAGGGAAGAAAATAGCCCCGTATTGATGATGTTGATCGTATTAATTCCCCCAATTTTCTGAAATCGACTATAATAAATCCTATGTAAAACTTAAAAGATAGATTCATTCATCCAATACATTGATTGGAACACAACAAAATAGACCTTGAAAGTTGTTTTATAGTCCCAAAGAAAGAGTACTCACATATCACATTGTACTCCAACATAGGATAGGACTAACCAATACTGGAAGACCCTACCCCTTTCAAGTACTAAGAATTTTTTCCCATGGCTGCCAATTCACAACACTTCTGCATGTTTTAAAAGGTAGGGCTGACTTGATGGAAGTTGAACCATCATCATTGATTTGATATTAGGAGAATAAATCATGGTCAAAAACCACATGGGATTGGATCATCATCCTTTTTCATTGCAATATCTACATAGTAAGAGTTCCTTGTTAAAGACTCTTCCCCTATCATATTGGGTCTTTATGCTGACGCTGGATCTATAGTTTTAGAATATTTTCATCATCCCACTAATTTACATATCTCACATGATGAAGGGGATATGAAAAATTTCCCTCTTGAATTTGAAGAGTGTGTCTCTGTCACTATTGATGAGTTGAATCAGGTTAATCTTGGCACTGAGGAAGATCTAAGACCGACGTTGATCAACGCATCCATATCATCAAAGGAAAAAAAGTATGTGGCCTTCCTTAAATAGCACCATGATGTGTTTTATTAGAGCTATAGTGAGATGCTAGGCCTCGACCCCCAAATTACTATTCATTTACTTAGCCTACCAATGGGTCACCACGGGTTCAAATAAACACCCAGAAAGATGAACCCCTCTCACAATGTCATGGTCGAGGCTGAGCTTGACTAGCTTATTAAATCCAAATTTGTCAAAGAGGTCCAGCACCCTATATGGATGGAGAACACCATCACATGATGTGTTTTATTAGAGCTAAAACAAGATTCTAGGCCTTGATCTACAAATTACTATTCATATACTTGACCTCTGAGTGGGTCACCATGGGTTCAAATAGCCACCTAGAAAGATGAACCCCTCTCACAATGTTATGGTCAAGGCTAAGTATGAATGGATTATTAAAGACAAATTTTTCAGAGAGGTCAAGTGCCCTAGATGGATGGAGGACACTGTCCCATTCAAAAAAAATAATGGGAAAATTTGAGTTTTCATCGACTTCTAAGGCCTCAAATACCATTATTCAAAGGATGAATTTCCCTTTTCGGTGAAAGATCTATCGATTTATGTTAAAACTACGTTTCATGCCCTCAATTTCCTGGATGGATATTTTAGGTATTATCAGATATGGATTCCCCTAAGTATGAGGAGTCCACTTCCTTTAGGGAGCCCCAAGGGAATTTTTTCTACCAAGTGATGCCTTTTAGCTTGAAGAATGTTGGAGACACTTACCTTCATGCAATTCACCATATTATCAAACCACTCCTCATGATGCTAGTAGTTATATTGATTTTTTGGTGGTTAAGTCCCACTAATTCCAAGACCATATAAATGACCTTGAGAAAGTGTTTGATTCACACCATTCCCACCACATAGAGAATAACCCCTTGAAGTGTGTATTCAGGGTCACCTTTGGAAAGTTTCTCAGCTTTGTTGTTAGATATAGAGGTAGTGAGATCGATTCATAGAAAATTAAGGATATAAACCAAATTCCACCCCCACTCATCCTATAGGAATTTTGAGGCCTGCAATGCCACATAGTCTATATTTTTTGATTTATTTCAAATATGGATGGTAAGTATATGATCTTTTCAAGGCTCATGAAGAAAGGTTCCATTTACCAAGGGGATGAGGATTTCCAGACAAACATTGAGGACATTAAGTCATATATACTATAACCTTTTGTTATGATAACACCCATCTTACAAAAACCTTTGGTCCTCTACATGACCACCCTAGAATGATATATTGGTCACATCTCCTCCCAATTGAACAATGAGGGTATATAAATTATCCTATATTATCTAAACTACATGCTCCCCAACACGAAGACCGGATACTCCCCCATCATAAAGAGTTGACTTGGGATATTCTTTGCGGTGAAAATTTTTCAACATTGTTTATAGCTTTATGAGATACAAAAATTGTTACAAGTTGGTCTACTAAATTACATCCTCAATTAACCCATGCTAAAAGGGAGATTGTTGCACTTGGTGGTAATACTCTAGTAGTTCAATATTAGTTTTTTTTTCAAAGAAAGAAGTCATGGGAGAATCATTGGAAGACTTCCTGGCTATGCACCCAACCCCTAAGGAACTTCCCCTAGATATTGATTTCCCTTATGAATCCATTATATCTATGGATCAGACTATGCCATGTTGGAAGATTAATTTCTATAGTACCTCTAGTATATCTACCATTAGAAGTCTGAACAACCCTAAACTCAACAGGGTATGCCTGGGGTTGTCTTCATCACTCTTACACAACCCATCCTACTATACTCGTTCCTATTATCAAAATGTTGTACTAAAAAAATAGAGTACCAAGGCCTCATCACTAGACTCTAATTGGACCTCAATATTGATGTACTAGTTTACCTATGAAGGGAGTCTCTAATTTTCTCATCAAGTATATCAAGGGTAACTACATCATCAAAAATCATGATCTTGTACTCCTAATAGAATGGACTCATCATTTGATGGCCCAATTCCCTTCCCATATAGAGGTAACACATGTTCCATGATCATAGAATATCCTAGACGACACTCTATTAAACTTAGTCTCCTCCCTTGTAGAACATGATCAGGATGACCTGGTCATTCATGCGGAACATCTAAGGGTCATAACCCATACCACTTCTAAGGATGATAGAAAATATAAAGTATACCAACTGGATTCCAATGCTTCTACACCAGGGCACTCAAATTGCCCCATGGTCGAAGAAACCCCTAATTGGATAACTCCATTAATTAAGTATCTCCAACATGGAATTCTTATGCTATACCGAGACATGCGTGAGTGAATCCACTAGTTTTAAACATAGTTTACTCTCTAGAGTGGCCCTAACATTGACTAGGATATCTATAGGAATGGGTTCAATGGAATTATCCTATGTTGTATCCAAGGTCATGAGATACTTTGGGTCATTCAAGAGGTCTATTTCGAATCATATGGAGCCCACCATCTAGGATTAAAGCACTCCCACCAAATTTAGAGGTTGGGATACTTTTTTTCCATCATGGTTTATGACTACATCGAATTTCTCAAGAGGTGGAATTCATTTTAGATCCACACCAACTTTTTTGCATCATCCTCTAGAACTTTTGAATGCTACCAAATATTCTTGGCACTTTGCAGTTTGGGGGATTGACATTGTGGGTCCCTTCCCACCAATGATGGATAAATAGTATAGGTACATTTGGATAATAATAGACTTATTCTAAAAGTGAGAAGAATTATTTACCCTCCATGGATTTAAAACTCAAACCATGGTCAAATTTGTAAACTCTTGCATCATTCATCGATTTGGGGTTCCTCACACAATTCTGATAGACAGTGGGACTAATTTTCAAGATTTGAAGCTAAAGAAACTGTGAACCAATATAGTGAACCTAACCTCTTACACATACACTTACATGAATTTAAGAATAATTAAATGTGAAATTACAATCTAAGGATCGTAAAGTCTAGTGTCTTTGAGATTAGGAACATAATTAAACATCGTGATTCCAAAATAAGAGAATATTTTATTTATTCTTCATAAAAAGATCCTAAATTCCTTTGAAACCTTGAATATGCATAAGATAACCTAGGGGAGATACATGAAAAAGGGATGAGCTAAAAATCCAAGTAAGAAAATGAACATTAAAATAAAGCTTATCAGATGATTTAGGAGGCATAACATAATGATATAAAATGGTATGGAACATGATTAAACATAATGAATAATAACATATAGAATATTGGATCATATAATAATGGAATCATACTATTGTGGAAACAACATAAAACATGACTTTATCTAGATTCGAGGCTTAATTTACATAGAGGAGCACAAGTCAAGCCTAACCACCAAGACTGTTTCACATGGAGCACGAGTCAAGGAAAACCACTAAGACCGTTGCACATGACGTATCGTGAGACTAAACATTACCCAATGCATTAGAGTTCTATATAGGCACACCCATCATAAAATATTCATGGATATGTGTGCCACATGAAAAATAAATATAAGTGTTACCCATAGAAAGAAATGGGTATCATAATCATGTCATAAAGAATATTAAATGGGCATATCATAAAAGTGTCCTTGAAAGAAAGGAATAAAATCATGATCAGTTTACTTATATACATGTATCGATAATAATGTAAGATTAGGAAATTTGTAAAAAATTGAAGTTATAAGTTATTAATGAACATACATAATATTAAATGATCATATAATTTTTTTTGATATTTTGGGTGAGGATAAATCATTAGATAACATGTTAATTATAATCATTTGGACTAATTTTAGCGGTTTTTCGATCACAATGAACTAGTTTTGGTCAATTATTTAATTTCATATATATATAATGGTTCTAGATCATTAAATAAAGTATAATAAATATATTTTAATCTTTTTCAAACATAAAAATTGTTTCATGGCCATCCTTGAAGATGGTAATGGAAATTTAAAACTTCAACATCCTTGAATGCGATAAATTAACACATCATAGATGATGTTTTCATTTTTATTATAAAACAAGGGTAAAGAGAGATGATGATGAATTATTCCCTTAGAATAATAAAATTCCAGTATATGTAAGGTAATGTAGTTATCATACCATTTGGATGATGGGAGCTGAGGAGAGAAATATAAAATAATGGTACTTGAAAAGAAATTTAAATAAAAGGAAGAGGGTTTTACCTCTTCATTCCTTCTTCATGAGAACCTCCTTATGGGATTGGTTTTTCTATTTTGGTAATACAAAAATATACTAGATGTGGGAATATTTTTGGGAAGACTATTGGGTATAATTCTAACTTGGCTTGAGGCTTGGGAAATGTGAGTAAAATAGGTGGTGTGGTGGTATTTATAGTGGAGGAGAGGGTGTTTTCTCATTATTTTATTCATTAGTTTATTATTTTATCTCAAGACTATGAATATTTTTAGAATTATAATCAAATATAATAAAATAATGAAGGATGGTTTGATATTTTGGGCTTAAATAATCCATACATCATCTATGAATCCACAATTCATGAATTTAGCATTTATCGTAAATTACCGTATTTTACTATTCACCAGAAATTCAAGTATTTTAGAAAAATCCCAAAAAAACACCCTAATAATTTCGAAATTTTTAGAATTCCAAAATTAACTCCATTTTAGGAGAATAATTTTATAAATATGATAAGGTTAATTTTTAAATAAAATTATGATTTACTCAAACAATAAATATTTTAAAATTATAACTGATTTTATAACACTTTGAAAAATTAATTAAGGTCTCATAAAATTATTTTAAAATCATAAGAAAAAAATATTAATTTATGAATACATTTTATGTAAATGAGTTTTATTTTAAATAATTAAATTAATCACAAAATTGTAATTAAATATTTATAACCTATAAAAATAACAGCACTTAATTAATAATTTTTAAAACAATTATTTACTTATACTATGATATAATTATATCATATTACCATTTATAAGATTCTTAATTTTTATTTAAATTTCCATAGGTGAGGTTACTATTCCATTTTCTGGTTTACTATTCATAAGGGTTATAGTACTATTCCAAAGGTTAAGTTACTATTTCATTGGTATAGGTTCCTTAAATTCTTGAAATAATTATTATTTCACTCATTATTCATTTATAAAGTTTATATTATGTTATTTCTGTGATTAAATATTATTTATACTATATGAAATAATTATAAGAAGGGAATTTCCAATGATAAAACTTTGGGTCCTAACATTCTTCCCCCTTATGAAATTTTACCCTCAAAATTTCATTTTCTACACTACAGTGAAAAAAAGTGCCAGAACTTCTCTTTCATCACTTGATATGGTTCCTATGTATCCTCTTTGTACTTATGGATCTACCAAAGTACTTTGACTACGTTAGTGGTATTGTTGCGTAGAACATTATCTCTACAATCCAAAATCTTTATCAGCTGCTCCATATAGGAGAGATCATTTTCCAAATATTCCAACTCTAAATTTCGTACAGAAGAGGAGTCTGGTTTGTACTTCCTTAAATTGGATACATGGAATATATCATGTACTTGAGACATGGTTTGTGGAAGTTCTAGTTTATAGTCCAAAGATCTAACAAGATTAATGATCTCGAAGGAACCGATGTACCTAGGACATAGCTTTCCTTTCTTCCCAAAACTCATGATCCTATTCCATGGAGATATTCGGAGGAATAACATATATCCAACCTTAAATTCAAGGTCTAATCGATGATTTAATACATAGATCTTTTGTCAAATTTTGGATGCATTGATGTGCTGCTGAATAGTTTTCACCTTCTCCACCATTTTTTCAACCATTTCAAGTCCTAGCAACTTACATTCACCAACTTCACCCCAGAATGATAATGTTATTCACCTTTTCCCTCACATGGATTCATATGGACACATTTGGATGTGCAAGTGTAAACTATTATTGTAAGATAACTCAGCAAGAAGCATATGTTGGTCCCATCCTCCTTTGAATTCCATAGAAAATTCTCTCAACATGTCTTCCAATGTCTAACTAGTCCACTGAAATTTGCCATCAGTTTTTGGATGATAGGTCACACTGAAGTTCAACTCAATTCTTATAGTATGTTGGATACTTTTCCATAACTTTGAGGTGAATCTCAAATATTTATATGATACAATCAATTGTGGTACTCCATTCAACCTTACCACTTCTTTGATGTATATTCATGCATGTTGATCCAGTGTGAATTCCTCTCAAATTGTGATAAGGTGAGTTGTATTTATAAGACGATCCACAACAATCCATATAGAATTGTTCCCTCTAGATGTATTTGGAATTACAGTGACAAAGTCCATTGTGATGTTTTCCCGCTTCCATGTTGGTATGGATAATGGTTGATTCAACCCTTTATACTTTTTTCTTTTAGCCTTTACATTCTAACATACTAGGCACTTTGATGTATATTTTGCGATAAAATTTTTCATATTTTCCCACAAAAAGTTATCATAGAGATATTGATACATATTTGTGCTCCCTAGGTGAATAGATAAGGTTGATCTGTGTGTGTCATTTAGAATTTCCTTCTTTATCTCTAGATCAGATGGTATACATAATTGTGACCTAAATCTCAAAACTCTATCCTCAACCGTTTTGAACTCTGAGGATTTACCATTTCTAATAGATTCCATAATTTTATGAATTTCCACATCATTTCTTTGAGAATTATTTATTTTCACCATAAGGGATAGTTGAGGAAATCATTTAAGAAAGGATTGATGATGTTCCTTCCTTAACTATTCTCATGTCCATCCATTTTAGGTATAAGAAGATTGGATCCTTCTCAATTGTCATCATTGATAAAGTTGTAGGATCCTTTCTACTTTGAGCATCTCATACCTTATTTTATTTACCAGGATGTTAGTGGATGGAGTAGTTGTAATCCTTAATTATCTCTAACCATCTTCACTGGCACATATTAAGATCCTTCTGTATGAATATATATTTGAGACTCTTGTGATCATTATATATTTCACACTTTTTAGCATAAAGATAATGCATCCATATTTTCCATGCAAAGACCACAAATGATGACTCCATATCATGCATGGGAATGTTTTTCTCATGGGTGTTCAACTGCCTTAAGGAGTATTCTATCACTTTATCATTTTGTATTAGTAAATAGCCTATTACAATTTTTAAGAATCATTTTACACCAAAAATATTTCTCCACTTATCGAGTGTGTGAGTATTGGTGAAGTGATAAGACACTTTTTGAGCTCCTTAAAGCTTACCTCACATTATTGAGTCCATAAAAACTTCACCTCATTTCATGTCAGCTTGGTTATTGGTTTTTAAAATCATGAGAAGTTTTTCACAAATCATTGGTAATACCTAAATAGAATAAGAAATTTGTGGATCTTAGTTATAGATATTGGCATGGGCCACTCTTCGATTGACTTTTTCTTGGAAGGGTCCACAAATATTACTTGACAGGTGATAACATTCCCTAAGAATGATACTTCATCCTTCCAGAACTCACATTTATTGAAATTTTCAAATATTTTCTCCCTTCAAAAAGTCTTTATCACAGTATTCAAATGCTCCTCCTATTCCTCCTTTCTCTCTAAGTATATCATAATTTCATTAATAAAGACTAACACAATTTTTTTGAGGTAATATCTAAAGACTCTATTCATTAATTCCATGAATTTATTTGGATCATAGTTAGTCTTAAAGGCATCACTATGAACTCATAGTGTCCATACCTCATTTGAAAGGAAGTCTTGGGAATATCTTCTTTCCTCACCTTTAATTGATGATATCCCAACCGAAGGTCCACCGTAGATAAATAACTATCCCCATGTAGCTAATCAAACAAATCATATATTCATGGAAGGGGATACTTGTTCTTTATAATGATTTTATTGGGCTCATTATAATGAATACAGAGGCACATTGATCTATCCTTTTTCAAGATGAAGAGAACTGGCTCACCCCTTAGTGAAACACTCAAGCGTATAAAATCCTCATTCGGATTCACATCTAACTGCTTCATTAGTTATTCTAGCTCAATAGTGTCTATTCTATAAGGTGTCTTTGATATATGTAGTGACCCAAAAATAAGTTCAATTGAGAAATCAACGTCTCAATCAGGAAGAATACCGGGAAATTTTTCAGAGAATACATCAGTGTAATCTTTCATGATGGGAATGTATTTGAGCATCATCATCTCTTTTATCTCAATCATTTGAGCAAGATATGTTTTCTCATAAGAAAGTAATATCCTCACTTGATATGATGATTTTTAAGGAGATTTATCTTCCTCCTTACACTTGTTAATAATTGAACAATGATTTTGGATGTGAAGAGTGATCTCTATTTCCAAACATTTGATGTTGTCTTTGTATAAAGATATCCAATCCATGCCCAATATAGCATCAAACTCTAAAAAAAGAAGTAAGACAAGATTTTATGGGAGGTTAAATCCACAAACAATAAATAGAGAGAAGTTATGTACTTTGGATGAAATAATTTCCCCATTAGTTGTTCTCACAGATAACTCAACCTCCATATTTTAAGGTGGTGATTGAATAGTTCTACTAAAAATGAAAGATAAAATAAATGAATAGAATTAGAATCAAATAATACATTCACTATTCTTGAATGAATAACCAGAATAATTTTTACCACATCATTTTCTAGTTCCACCTTAGTAATAGTTATAGAATATGCCCTTGTTTCCTTAGAGGTTGTTGTTGAATGCCTTTGAAAATCCTGGGATTAGGGAATTTGTTTAAAAAATTCCCATGTTCCTTACAATTTAAACACTACACTACAAGAAGAGTATTGACCTGAACCTTCCTTTGTTCCTCTACATTAGTGGAATTCTTCATATCCCTTATGTAGTTCTTAGCCAGATTCCACATTCTTCCACATTTAAAGCATTTCATGGTTCCCTTTAAACAGTTCCCAGGATTCTTATTCTCACAATTTTGACACGTGGGATATTTTTTCTTCTTTACATCATGGGATTTATTTTTTGATTCTCCCATATTAGACTCCATTTTCCACTTTTTTTCACCAAGCCAACAAGACCACTAAGAGTTTTCAATCTCCATTTCAACCTTGAGGTCATAATGGATAATCTCATCATAACTATCAAAGAATTGAATTGACAATTCTTTTTATAGACTCAACATTAGTCTACTAAAGAATCAATCCATATTGCTTTCAATGTTCATGAAATATTCGGAGGCGTATCTTACAAGTCTTGTAAAGTTTAATTCATATGCCCTGATAGACTCTTATTCATTCTTCTTAAAACTAAGGAACTCTCTTTCCATCTTGAGATGGAGGGTTTGGAGAAAATATTTATTGAAAAACATTTTCTTAAATTCCTCCCAATCCATGGAATCAATTTCCTCCTTGAACTTCATGTTTTTGATCAGTGTTCCCCATTGATTAGCTTCCTCATCAAAATAATAGACAACCAGCACAAATTTTTCTTCTTCTGAGCACTAAAGGACATAGAATATCTTTTCAATGGATTTAATCGACTGTTCTGCGAGGATGAGATTGAAAGATCTACTAATCATGGGAATCCTTTACTGCATAAAGTATTAGACCATAAATTTATCTCTCTTAGGAGAAGTAGGTCATTCCACATGACTCAATTTATTATTCATAACTTGAGATAGTTGACGAAGTACTATCATGTAGTTTTGAGCACCTATTCTCATCATATTTGGTATGTCATTAAAAAAATAATCACATTGATTTTTGGCATGAGTTCTTCTAATCCCAACCATTACCTAAGAAAAGAAAGTAAAATTATGGGGCTTGAATACTAATAAGTATAATAAAAGGTAAATTTGAAAATAAAGGGATAAACTTGTAACGGAAAAGTATATCCTAACTTGTGATTCCCAAGGTTTTAATCTGGGTTATCCATGATTTTTTTCCTAACATATATTCTTATAGACATTTTTTATTCCCTTCATAATGTTTTTTAATGGACTTATGAATTTAACAAATAATATCCCCTAGGAGTGTCAAACCAGGTGTGCAGTAAGGCCCATTTTCATGTACCCGGTTACCCTAAATCAGGCATGGAACACCTTTTCATATTTTTTACGCATAGATATATCTATTATAGAACTAGGTCTACTTTTAGCATCTAGATAGGGATGTATTTTCTTGATAAACAACTTACTCTATACTTTCCAAAATTTAGGGTTGTTTTCTCATACTTAGAATTATACCTATAGTTATTACTAATGTTCTCTAGTCCTAATATCCACTCTGATACCAACTATTGGGACCCTAACCTTTTACACATATCATTACAAGATTTTATGAATAATTAAACATTAAATTACAATCCAAGGATCATAATGTCTAGTGTCTAGGAGATTAGGTGCATAATTAAACATAATGATTACATAATAACGTCTTTTATTTAATCTTCATAAAGAGATACTAACTTTCTTTGAGCCCTTACATGCATAGGACAACCTGGGGGAAATACATGAACAAAGGGATGAGCTAACAATCTCAGTAAAGAAATAACCATTAAAATAAAGCTTAGCACATGGGTTAGAAGGCATAACATAATGATATAAAAAGTCATGTGAAATGGTTAAATATAAATAATTTTAAAATATAGAACATTGGATCATATAATCATTTAATCATAGTAATAGGGAAACAACATAAAACATGACTTTAGCATTAGTCAAGGCTCATTTCACATAGAGGATCACGAGTCAAGGCTTAACACCAAGATTGTTTCACATGGATCACAAGTCAAGGATAACCACCAAGACCGTTGCACAAGAAGTATCATGAGACTAAAAGTTACCAAATTCATTGTAGTTCTATCTAGGTTCACCCATTATAACATATTCATGAATATGTGTTCCACGTGGAAAATAAACATAACGGTTGCCCATGGAAAAAAATGGGTATCATAATAATGTCATAAAGCATAATAAATTGGTGTATCATAAAGGTTTCCATGAAATAAATGATTTAATTCATAAATTTACATTCATAAAGGAAAATATTCATATATCATTGTAATTAATGTCAAACTGAAGTGATAACATTTAAAAAGAGTATTTAAGAAACTTTAGAATTAAAACATTTTAGTGTGGTTTGAGGAAAATATTAAACATAGTTTAAAGAATAAAATTTAAAAATATATTATATTAAACTAGAAGTAAACCAAGAAAGTTTTTATATTAAAAAATATTATGTAGTTCACTAGAAAATGGGAAACAATTCGGTGAGTTCCCTTAAATTTGGATTTCTTGTCAGGAAGAATTGAGTAGGGAACCTTTTAAAAACATGTATATCACCAAAAAATAAGGATGAATGGATATTAATACATGAGTTTGTAATATATTCATATAATTTATAATATGTACATAAAAATAAAATAAAATTTCATTTGGGTAAAAAGATAGAAAGAGAAACCCGTGGGAATAATGGAGGTTTATGTAGAATCTTGTACCTTATGTTGGAAACGATTCTATAGCTAATATTAATGTCACGAATAATAAATATAACTATACTAATTAATTAATTAAGAACCTATTATACATTTATTTCATTTATTATAATTTTATTATGTTCATTTATGTCCCTTTTTATGGGTTATGAGATTCAATTTCATTGTTTGGGAGCGTTCCTTTCCTTAGTTTTCATGATCAGTTTACTTATATACATGTACGGATAATAATGTAAGATGAGGATGGTTGTTCAAAATTGAATTTGTAAGTTAATAGTGAACATAAAGAATATTAAATGATCATATAAGTTATTTGGTTATTTTGGGTGAGGATGAATCACTAGATAACATGTTAGTGATAATCGTTTAGATTAATTTTAGCAGTTTTTCGATCACAACGAACTAGTTTTGTTCTATTATTTAATGTCATATATACGTGATGGTTACAGAACATTAAATAAGTTATAATACATATATTATAATCTGGATAAACTATAAAAAAATCATGACCGTCCTTGATGATAGTAATGGAAATTGAAAACTCTATTGTCCTTGAATGCGATAAATTAAGACATCACGAACAATATTTTCATTTTTAGTAACGAAAGATGGGTAAAGAGAGATTATGATGAATTATTATATTATAATAATAACATTACATCATATATAATTTATTGATTTATAATACCATTTGGATGATTGTAGGTGAGGAGAGAAAGAGAAAATAAAGGAACTTGAAAATAAATTAAAAGAAAGGGAAGAGGGTTTTACCTCTTGATTCCTTATTCTTGAGAACCTCCTTAGGGGATTCATTTTGTTATTTTTTTAATAAAAAATATCATGGACATGGGGAAGAGGTTTTTTAATAGTTTTGGGCATAATTTAGACAAGGATCAAGGCTTTAGAGGTGTGAGGAGAAGAGGTGGGGAGGTGTGGTATTTATAGTGGAGGAGGGGGTGTTTTCTCATTTTTTATTCATTAGTTTATTATTTTGGCTCATGATAATGAATATTTTGAGAATTATCATAAAATATAATAAAATAATGAAGGATGGTTAGATAATTTTGGCTTAAATCATCCATACATCATCTATGAATCCATAATTCATGTATTTAGCATATATCATAAATTAGTGTATTTTACTATTCACCAAAAATTCAAGAATTTTAAAAAAAAATCCCAAAAATTCAACCTAACCATTGTTTGAAATTCAGAATTAAAAAATGAACTCCATTTTATGAGAATAATTTTCTAAATATGATAATTTTAATTTTTAAATAAAATCATCATTTAATAAAAAAAATACACATTTTAAAATTATAATAACACTTTGAAAAATTAATTAAGGTCACATAAAATTATCTTAAAATAATAAGACAAAAAATAGTAATTTATGAATAAATTTTATGAAAATTAATTTTCTTTTACATTATTAAATTAATCACACAATTGTAATTAAATATTTATGACCTATAAAAATACCCACACATAATTAATACTTTTTAAAACACTTATTTACCTATAATATGATATAATTATATCATATTACCATTTATAATATTATTAAATTTTATTTATACTTCCATTGGGGAGGTTACTATTCCATTGTCTGATTTGTTATTCATAAGGGTCACATTACTATTCCAAAGGCCAAGTTACTATTTTATCGGTATAGGTTCCTTAACTTATTGAAATACTTATTATTTCATTCATTCTTCATTTATAAATTTTATATTGTGTTATTTATGTGATTTAATATGATTTATTCTATATGACATAATTATAAGAAGGGAATTTCCATTGATAAAACTTTGGGTGTTACAACCAGGTACAACAATTAGTACAACCACACTTCTTACTACCATGCAAAGGTGAATGGACATATCAATGAATTCAACAAAACCCTACCTAACATCCTAAAAAATATGGTGGGACTGCAAAAAAAATATTTTGACTGATAATATTTTTAATTCCCTCTAGTACCATTATATCAAAACTTAAAATTCCACCCCAGGTAACCCTGTACTCATTCATGTATAGAATAGAGGTAGTTTTGCAAATTAAGTTTCAATTTCCATCACTACATATGCCTATTTATGAACACTAGATGACATAAAGAATAGGACAAGTATATCAAGTTGAGTTGGAAAACCTAAATGAAAATATATTTTATAAATTTCATAAGTTACAGAGACACTAGAATATTGTTGCATTAGAATTCAACAGGAAAGAATGTCTATGCTTCTTCCTTCAGGGTGACATGGTGTTGTCTCTCAGAGCACTGATGATACCCAAAAAAACCATTAAATCTAGAAAAAAAGTGGGAAGGACCTTACATTATCCATAAGGTGTATTCCAATGTATCATACTCTTTAATAACCATGGATTGGGATCATATCAAACCTCCCACCAATTCCAATTTTCTCAATAAATACTTTGCATGAATCCAACTAGTCAAAGATACATGAACTTAAAATGTAGCAAACTATGACCAAGAATTATGACATTAGAATATTTTCCACCATGTTCCAAGTTCTATGACCTTGAACTAGTAGTTTTCCCTTCGTTCTAAGATCCATGACCTTAAACTTGTAGGAGTTATAATCTGAGTTATATGAATCTAAAATAAAAATCCTAACATCCTTAGTATATGATGTTAAATTGTATCCTTATCCTATGTGATGTTAATAGGATGTCTCGTATGATAAGTATGAGAAGAAAAAACACCAACATCCTCAGCACATTACATTAAACTGTATCCTTACCCTGTATGGAAAATATAGGTATGGGATAACCAAGACTAACATCCTCAGTACATGATGTTAAACTATATCATTGCCCTACATGATGAAAATATTATTCCCCATATGAAAAATATGATATGATTTTATGTCCTCTCTGGAGAGTACATCAACCCTCCAGCATCAATCTTATACTACATCGTGTTCCACAACTACTTTTGTATTGATTCTTGTACGTAATAAGATATGTAGAGATGCCTAGATCCAACATCCCAGGCCCAGTCTCGGCACCAACCTATTTTTGGGGTCTCTCACTAGTCTAATTCAAATGAACCTAAACTGCATGCAACTGGTATCAGGATTTCTTTATGTGGTGCAAGGACTCCTTGGATCCTTATTAACATCAAGTTTCCACTCTTTTTCACAACCTAAAAATCATCTAAGTAACTAATTACATTTATTTCCAAGCATTATGACCTTAAACAATATACATTTAACTGCTTATAGACCCTCATTCACATATTTTGATTCACCCTTGATATTTCATAAAACCAATACCCCCTTATTTTTTCATTAGTCCTCACCCAAGAGGGATCCACCCTATTGGAATCGATCTTATACCACACCGTATTCCATAAATCCATTTGGATTGATTCCCATTTCCATGGGATATGCAGTGATTCCTGTATCTCATATCCTGGGTCTAGACTCTACCATCAAATCATTGCAGGGTCTTTCCTCTCTCAATATCATAATTTCAACTTATGTGTAGTTTGTCTTGAAATTTTGTGTGGAAAAGGGTATCCTTGGACCTCCTTCACCATTTCAGGTTATCACTATTTCATTCTACACAATTCTATTTTGTATGTCCACTCCTTTTGGTATGAGCTCCAAAACTATAAACTAGAAGCAACCTTAGTCAAAACTATATGACTCTTAACTACAAAGACCAACATCCTCATCACATGATGTTAAGTTATAGTCTTACCCTATGTGATGAATATATTATGATACATATAATAATTATGAAATGAAAAAAAACCAACGTCCTTATCACAAGACTTTAAACTTTATCCTTATTCTATCTGATGAACATATGATACCTTATGTAATAAGGGTGAGAGGAACAAAAAACAATGTCATCAAAACATGACATTAAACTATATCCTTATCCTAAGTATGAAAATAGGATTCCTTATATAATAAATATGAGATGAAAAAAACCAACATCATCATCACATGATGTTAAAATATTGCCTTTCCCTATGTGATGAACATAGGATGCTTCATATTACAAAAATGAGATGATTTTATATCCTCGTCGTAGAGGGTGTCACCCCTTCAGTATCGGTATTCTACCATTTTGTGTTTCATAACTATTTATGGGTTGATTTATATTCCCATGGAATATATAGAGACACGCAGATAATATATCCTAGGTCCATCCCCACCACTTACATACTTTGGGGTCTTTCCCTTCCATGTAAGGATTGATACTTGCCTACTGACATGATTATATAGAGTGTTCGAGCGCATGATGGGATAGCTCCTAAGGAATTCAACATCCACCCAATAAATTACCCACTTCCACTTTCACACTTCATGGTTTCTATAATTTGGATCCTCATCATCCCATAAATCCAAAGAGGCTCGCTAACAGCAATGGTTCCTAACCACACTAGCTCATCTACCATCATGGGAATATGCCTTGAAGGATCCCTGGTAGCAGTTGTTGGTTACCATGTTTCGATCAAGGTCATCATCCGATATTGCATTTTTTTCCTAATATTTTTCTAGTGTGGGTGTGTAACCTGTGTTTGGAACACTGTCAATAGTTGTACCTTGCCCTTCTATTTTTCCCTTTTAACCATCCAAGTTTGGGAAGTAGCAATTTACTTTCCCTTCCATTTCCCTTTCCTCTACTGAGAATCCAAACACCCTGAGTGTCATAATATTATACACTCATGTAAAATGAATAAAATAAGTCATCATCATTTTGAATTCCCCAAGTTGGATTATTTTATCCTCATTGTTATCTCCCATGTGATAATGGGAACTTCATAACACTTAAAATTTCTCAAATTTAACATGGATCATATGGGATTTGGAGTCGAGGATGAATTTCCCCAATCAAATTTTAGATGCATAGGTGCTCCTTGATAGAGAATCAAATCTCTGGTCTTAACTCTATGACCTTAAACTAGGTTTCCATATCTAAGCATCATGACCTTAAATTGTGTTTTGGTTGTCTTAGAAATGTTCCATGTGAACTTGGGTCTCTTTGGCCTCAATTTATGTCTGGTTACCTCCCCTCTATGCCACAAACTCTTCTTTGATACCCCCATGGTCCCATAATCATGTCCTTAAACTATTCGAAACTCCTAGTCCAATAATTATGACCTTAAACTATTTGTGACTTCTTGGTCTAACTGGTATAACCTTAAACTACCAAAGGTAAGAGGCACAAACATCATTCTGGTTAAAAAACTATAGTGGAATTCTGAGAAAAATTTAAGAATCACACCCATTAAGTCACTCTCATGACTTGAGAAAAAAATGAGGCCATGAAGAAAAAGGTTCAAAGTTAGAGGGACCCACTATGGACCCTAATAAAAACTTGGTTTTAATCATTATACCACATAGGTTCAACCAAATTAAGAGCCAAATTTCATCTCCATTTTAAACATGATCTCCTCTAGGATGTGGCACCTATTTTGTCTCATTACCATGCATCCTAATACCCTAAACGAGTTGGAAGATGCTAAAATATGTTATGAAAGTCCTAATAACATGAATTTAAACTGTAGAATGCATCATCCTCACCTTATGACATTAAACTATACATTCAATGTCCTTCCCACAAGAAATTAAACTACACTTCCTTAATCCTCATGGAATTACATAAAACTAAAAAACAACTTAGGCCCTTTCCTAAGAAGCTCTCCACACACTTTGTTTCTAGTAACCTACCACACTATTCAAGTTCTTTGACTTTCACTCCATATCCAAGATTATTCTCACACTAAAAGATGATTCTAGCCTTTGTTCAGACCAATACGCCTACCAAATATGCTCAAATCCAAAATATTGTAATCCTAAGAGTGTTTCAATGAATTTGAACATTCCATCAGTTCATTCACATGCTTTACATCTTCCTCGATTTAGATCCCCATCATCATTCACATCCAAATAGGCCCCCTAATGGTAATGGCGCCTAGCTACACTATGTAGTACCCCTAGTTTCTGGTACATAACCATTTATTTGTACTTTTAGGTATATAAAGTATAAGTGGGAATGTTGGGAGAGTTTGGGGATGTTTCACTATGTTTTGGGGACAAAACGAGAGGCACATGGACTACACACAGTTTATCAAAACCATGCATAAATCCTAGTAGAAAATGTGCTCAATGTCAGTTTTTAGGCAGAGAGCTTTAGCACGGTGTGTGCACGGTTAGAGATACCATGTGAGGAGGTCATGTGAGGGTCTTCCTAGGTAGTAGATAATTCATGGTTAGCACACTATTTGTCTAACCGTGTGAACCAACCATACGCATGGATTAAATGAGATCATAAAAAAGTGGATATCCCATGTTTTTGCCTCTAAGTGGATCATTTTTGCTCCTAAGAGGCCATCACTCGAGATTTATCTTCCTTGAAGGTATAGTAATCTCTCCAAAGTTATTTTGAGTCAATTAAAAGGGCTTCCCTTAGTGTTTCGAACTCGGATTCTTGAGGTATGTGATCATTATTCATCATTCTTGATCGGTTTCTTAGATCTAATTAGATCTACTTCTCCTCTTTTATTGGTTTCTCATATATAAACCTATTATAGATATATTTATGAGTGTGGATTCTAAATAAGTTTAGTTTCGGTCTTGATATTTCTAGGAGAAGATATCTAAGGTGGTTTTGTGAAGAATCGACTCGGTTTTCTTAAGCGTTCTTTGTCCGTTGTCAAGTTTTGTCAAAACCTTTAAGGTAGGTGGATTCTATCATGAATACACTTATTATAAATGATGGGAATGATTTAAAATTGAATATATTGTGTTAAATTGGTTGTGATTTGTCTGTTTAGAAATCGTTGGTAACCCTTCTTTGTGATAATTTGGAAAATTGGGTGAAATTTGGAAAAATGAGTATTTGAACAATGTGCTTGTGTTCATGATTTTAAAATATGGATTTTAAAATAGGGATGTTCTGGAATTGTGGCACATGGATTTGATTAGATGTTTTCAACAAAAAGGGGATGTTTTATTGTAACGAAATTGTTGTTTTGAAATTGGATTATTCTTGGTTTTCAATAAAAATATAGTTTTATTGAAATGGATTGAAATGGTTATTTGGAATGGTTTTGGCATACATTGGGTTTTGTGTGAGTTAATTTTCGACATACCCCTAAATAAGGGACATGTACCATTGGGGTACAAGGTGTGTGACCCTATATTGGGGGCGTGTGTCATTGGGATCCAAGGTGATTAGATGAGAGACCACTCATGAGTATGGAACTATCGGATGAAGCATGCATGTGTGTCCATGTTGTGAACTAAGGAATGGTTATTCCAAAATAATAATCAGAATTGGTTTATAAGACTTGATTTGTTATTTTATGGAAATTAACTTACTGAAAATTGGTTTCATTTACCTTTGTTTTCACTTGGTTATAATTGGTTTTTGAACTTGTTTATATTTTGTTATAAACTGTTTTAGAAAATTGTTTTATATAAAATATTTTCTATAATTTTCTAATCATTCTATACTAGTGCCACGAGTTGGGATATCATTGGGAAAACCTACTAATTTATATACTCACCCTTGATTTGGAACTTTGGTGCTTTTGCAGATACTAAATTCCAGGACTTGGGCAAAGGTAAAGTATCCCACTTCTTTAGCACCATGTCATGATACTTTGGACTACTTGGTAATGTTGGAGCATCGAGCTTGTAGTGAATGGAGCCTTATTGTCTTCTTAGAATTATTCATTTTCTTTCCTCTATTTACTTTGATTTTGGATTGTCTTCCATTGTATCATACTTTGGTTGGTTTTTATAAAGAGAATGATAAAAAATTCTTAGTATATTTCATGCATCATATAGTGAGTTGTTTGTTGTGGGTTTGTTGGGTTATTGGTTTCAGACATTAAAGGGTAAATCGTCCCCCACTTACTTTAAAACTCATCAGCGTTTTCTTCCAGGCTTTAGCACCTTTGGGATGACTCTTAAGTCCCAGTAATGACTCGTGGCACTCTCCAACCAATGGGAATTAGCAGGTCATTACAAATGGTATCATCTTGTTCGGTCCTTGGCTAACAAGTTGTCATCAATGTTATTGGTCTTGGAGTTGAAATTATATCTTGTCTATTCCTTGGGTTGGAATCTTAGAAAGGATTATCATTCTTAGAACTTAAAATGTATAGCATAAAAGGACATAGCTAACCTGTTTATGATGAAATTCAAGTTACCAGGGTGTTGGGTACATAAGTGTTTTGGAGAGACTTCTAGAATTCTGAAAATCTCAATGTCGTGGGCTTAGCCAATGAGATGAGCAAGACGTGAATTGTAGAGGAATTACCTCTCACTAGGAGTTCATACATCATTTCGAGTAATGATTCATTTTGTGTATAATTTGTTGATTTATAAAAAAAATTAGGAAACTGTTTTCAAATGAAAGACTTTGAAAAATCATGGTTGATATATTTTGAAAATGGTTTGATTTTTAAAAACAGGAATAAGATTTTTAAAAAATGGTAGAAATGGAAAAAGGTTATTTTTTGGAAATTTTTTTTGTGATAGTTGATGTGATATGATTTGAAATGTTAATCCATTAGTTGCTAGAGAGTTAGATTGACAGATTTTGTTGTTGATTTAGAAAATGGATGTTGGTAGGCATTCTCAAAACCAACCCGAAAAAGATGTGGAGAATGTTGTAACACCTTAACCATGGGTGAACCAAGATAAAGTTAAGAGTATTGTCCAATCTTTTCAATCTGTGGATATGGGGAACTAGAGGAATGATCCAAGTCGTGTGTATCATACCATCTAGTTCACGACGCAAAATCCACCTAACTTTCGGGGTGATGTTGAACCTGAAAAAGACGACGTGTGGATGGGTAGGATGAATCGTATCATTGATTCCATCAGCACACTATCAGATCTCAAAGTTAAGTTGGTGACTTATATGCTCGAGGATCTTGCATGCCAGTGGTGGGATTTAGTGGTACAAAAAAAATATGATGAAGGCCTTATATGGGAGGATTGCGGTGCTTTGTATTTTGGATTATACATAGATGGTGAATAGAGCGACTGTGGGTGAATATTATATCTCAGGATATATGGGAGGAGTTTTAATGATACCTACAGGAAATTGTGGGAACTAAAACATTGGGAGAAAGAGGAAAAGGGAAAACTATTTCAATGGTGGACGTGGAAGTCAGAATCAAATGGCTGGATCAGTGAACCTTCCTCCACATCCCAAGATCAAATAAGGTTGATTTTATTGTAGTTCATTTGACTACATAAATCGAGATTTTATGGAACAACCTAGATCATTTAATAACTGCAAGAATATAGGGCATATTTAGTGCTATTGTCACAGTGTTCCATGTTTAGGTGCTCGAGACACTTTTTTGGCACCACAAGCATCGTGTGCTTCGACAAGGTGAGGATAGTAGAATCAGTCTTGTCAGTAGAGCAGAGCTGACCATGGTGATTCTAGAAATACCATGGCTCTTAAACCATGGAAATATCAGCAAGGCAACAAAGAGAATAGTGCAGCGATGAATCAATTATATGGAGTTAAGCAGATGATTGTCAATGATCAGGCTGGACCATCTAAAGTGAGATGTACGATTATTTTGAATTCTAACCTTGTGCAAGTGTTCTTCGATATTGGTGAATCTCATTCTTTAATTTCTTCCCATTATATTTATTTTCTATGTTTAAAGTTTGAAATGATGCCTTCGGTTTTATAACTAAAAACTCCTATCGAGGAAAGAGAATTCAAGTATTTGTGTTTAGAGCATGTGCTATAACTATTGATGGAGCTGGCCGGAAAAGGGACTTCTCAGTCTTGGACAAGGATGTCTATGATGTAATCCTAGGTATGTATTGGTTGACGATGTTTAAGTCTCACATTGACTGTTATAGGACAACTGTTAGTTTCATGACTAAGGACGACATCGAGTATCTCTTCAGATGAGAGAGGATGGTAAAGGAAGGTGAAAAGAGCTTGTTGGAATTGACGGTGGGAACAATATCTTATCAGTCGGCAGTGTTACCTTTAGAATCAATGGACTATATTGAGGAAAATAGTCTTCCAGCAATTGTGGATCAAATTCCAGATGTATTTCTCAAGAGATTCTCAGGGTTACCACCTATAAGGGAAGTGGAGTTTGCGATTGATCTCCTTTCAAGGACCAGTCCTATTTCCCTTCCATCTTATAGGAGGGAACCAACAATGTTATGAAAATTGAAAGTGTAGTTGGAGGAGCTATAAATCAAGGGTTTCATTCATCCAAGTACATCTTTGTGGGCGGCACCATTCTTGTTCTTGAAGAAAGAGGATGGAACTCTTTGACTATGCATTGATTATTGTAAGTTGAACCAATTAATGATAAAGAACAGATATCCACATCCATGCATTGATGATTTGTTCGATCAATTAAGGGGAGCTCAATGATTCTCTAAAATTGACTTGCAATCAGAATATCACAAATTGCATGATCGGAAGGAATATATTCCAAAGACATCTTTTATAATCAGATATGGAAACTATAAATATATAGTCATACCTTTTAGTCTAACAAATGCACTAGTGGTATTCATGGATTTTATTAATTGGATATTTTAATGATATTTTGACTATTTTGTTGTGGTGTTTGTGGATGACATCTTGGTGTATTCAAATACAAGGGATGACCATGAGGAACACTTGGAAATAATGTTACAAATATTGGGAGATCATCATTTGTATGCCAAATTATAAAAGTGTGAATTTTTTATACAAGAAGTATATTTTCATGGCCATATAATTTCTCAGAAAGGTGTTTCTGTTGACCCTGAAAAGATAGAAGTTGTTATCTTGTGGAAACCACTAAATAATTTCATTAAGATAAAAAGTTTTCTTGGTCTAGATGGTTACAACTGACACTTTTTTCATGATTTCTGATGACTAACTTCACCAATGACAGCTCTAACAAAGAAGAATGCTCCATTCCAATAGATAGAGGAATCCTAGAAGTCTTTCTAGGAACTAAAAGTTTGTCTTACATTGGCACTTATCTTTATTTTTCTAGAATCATGATAGAGGTATGTGGTGTACTACGATGCTTTGAGATCAGGGTTGGGTTGTGGTATCATTCAAGGAGACCATGTGGTTACTTATGGTTCAAGGCAGTTGAGGGTGTATGAGAAGAATTACCCAACACACAATTTGGAGTTAGCTGCATTCCTCCATGCTTGAAGACATTGCAATATTATCTCTTCAGTGAGAAATTTACTATGGTCACGAACCACAAAATCTTGAAACACATTTTCTCACAGTGTGATTTGAATCTGAGGAAAAGGAGATGGATGAAGTATCTCTAAATGTTTGAATTTGAGTTGATGTATACACCAAGAAAAAGGAATTCATTGGCAGATGCATTTAGTAGAATGTTATATGCTCAATTAGAGAAAGAAGCTTTGGATGAATGGCAGTTGATGTTGGTCCTAGCCAACATGCATGTGAATTGTAAAGACCAAGGAGATGTTGCAGTTTTATTTTTATTTATGCTTGTTCTTGATTTGGTAAATATTGTCAAAGGGGCACAAACATCTGATGTTGAATGTCAGGTTATGAGTTCAAAACTCAATGGTGGGGAGACCATTGAGTGATGAAAACATAATGGGAGTTAAGTTTTTTATTTTATAGATCGTATGGTTGTAACAATGGATTGTTAGGAATGACTCCTCCATGATTACCACCATTCGAAATGGGTTGTACATCCAAGTACACAGAATATGTATAAGGCGTTGAAGGTGCAATTTTGGTGGAGCAGCATGAAAAGGAAGGTGGCTGAGTTCATCTCATGGTTCTTAACTTGTCATCAGGTTAAAGTCAAGCATCAGATACCTATAGGTATGTTTCATTATTTACCTATTCTAGCGTGGAAATGGGAGAAGATAGTGATGGATTTTATTATAGGTCTTCCAAGAATGGATCAGAAACACGATTCTATTTGGGTGATAGTGGATCAACTTACCAAGTCGGGCTTTTTCATCCCTATTTGTGAAACACATATGCTAGATAATCTGTCTAAAATTTATATCCAAGATGTGTTAAAAAGACATTTCATACCAGTTTCAATCATGTCAAATAGAGATTCAACGTTTACATCTCGTTTCTGAAAATCCTTAAAGAAAACCCTTGGGACTAAGTTGACTATAAGCACGGTATATCATCCTTAAATAGATGGCCAATCTAAGTGGATGCTAAAAACATTGGAAGACATGTTTTAGGCTTGTGTAATGAATTTTGGTGGCTCATGGGAGTATTATTTACTCTTAGTGGAGTTCTCGTATAATAACAGCTATCAGGCCCCGATACAAATGGCTCCATTTGAAGCATTCTATAGACGTCCTTATCATTCTCCACTATGTTGGGTGGAAATGGGTGGGACTTCACTAGTTGGTTTGAGCCTTGTCCAGGAAACAACAAAGAAGATCCATTTGATTGGAAAAAGGAATGGATATGGATCAGAGTCATCAGAAATATTATACAGATCATCATTACAGGCCATTGTCATTTTCTGTGAGTGATCATGTGTTCTTAAGGATCTCTCCAAGACTTGGACATCGTCGTTTTGGAAAGCAGGGAACGTTATATCCTAGATACATTGGCCCTTTCTAGATACTGTAATGGTTCGGAGAGGTCGCATATCGGTTGGCATTACCACCATGGTTTATTTTGGTGCATAATGTTTTCCATGTGTCCCAGTTGAAAAAGTATCAGCCTGATCATGACCATGTGATCAGATGGGGTCATGTTGACCTAGATTTGGATGCTTCGTTGATACACATCCCAGTAAAAGTTATGTATAGGAAAGAAAAAGTATTTCATGGGAAAAACATCGGTCTAGTGCAGGATTTATGGCAGCATTTTCATATTCAGGAAGAGACTTGGGAACGTGAGAAGGAAATAAAAGAGCAATTGCTAGAACTATTTTAGAGCAACAATGGTTTTCTACTTTCAAAGGACGGAAAGATGGATGGTGTAGAGAATATATTACCCACAGTTTCGGGTACGTAACATTTTATTTGTGATTTTAGGGATACAAAGTATAAGAGGGAGAGAGTTTGTTGATATTTCACTATGTTTTGGGGACAAAAGGAGAGGTGTATGGGTTGCTCATGGTTTATCCAAACAATGCATAAATCCTAATAGAAACCATACTAAATGGCTAGTTTAAGGTAGAGATCTTTGGCACAGTGTGCACATGGTTAGAGAGACCATGTAAGTAAGTTGTGTGAGGGTCTGACTAGGCAATAGCTAACGCACAAATAGCGCACGATTTGTCTAGCCATGCAAACTAACTATGTGCATGGTTTAAATGTGATCCTAAAAAGTGGATCTCACATGTTTTTTCCTCTAAGTGGATCATTTTTTCTCTTAATATTCCATAACTCAGTATTTATCTTCCTTGAAGGTAGAAGAACCTCTTCCATGTGATTTGGAGTCAATCTGAAGGCTTTCCTTGGTGTTTCGAACCCAGATTATTGAGGTATGTGATAGTTCTTCAACATTCTTGATCGGTTTCATATATCTACTTAGATATACTTATCCACTCTTCTTTTTTCTCAAATATACAGCTGTTATGTGTAAATCGATAAGTTTTTATGTCAAATAAGTTGATTTTTGGTCTTGATATTACTAGGAGAAGAGATCTAATGTTGTTCTGTGAAGAACCGACCATGTTTTCTTAAGCGTTCTTCGTTCGTTGTCATGTTTTGTCAAAACCTTTGAGGTAAGTGGATTCTCTCCCAACTCCACTTAGTAGAACTGAGGGGAATTCTTTCAAATTGAGTATTTTATTTTGAATTTGTTGTGATTTTTTTCATTTAGGAATCATTGGGAACCCTTCTTTGTGATGGTTTTGGAAAATTGGGGGAAATCTGGAAAATTGGGTATTTGAAGAAAGTGCTTATGTTCTTTATTTTAAAATATGTATTTTAAAATTGTGATTTTTTGGGATTGTTTCAAATAGATTTTATTATATGTCTTCAATAAAAATTGGATGTTTTATTGAAACTAAATATTTGTTTTGAAATTGGTTTATTCTTGGTTTTCAATAAAAGTATATTTTTATTGAAATGGTTATTTGGAATGGTTTTAGAATACATTGGGTTTTGTGTGAGTCCATGTTATACATTCCCTTGAATAAGGGACATGTACCATTGGGGTACAAGGTGTGTGTCCCTAGATCAGGGGTGTGTGTTATTAGGACACAGTTAATTGGACGAGAGACCACTCATGAGTATGGAATTGGCAGATGAAGAATGCATGTTTGGGTGTGTTGTTAACTAAGGAATGGGTATGCCAAAATAATAATCAAAATTGGTTTATAAGCCTTGATTTGTTATTTTCTGGAAATTATCTTACTAGAAATTTGTTTCATTTACCTTTTTTTCACTTAGTTATAATTTGTTTTTGAACTTGTTTATATTTGGTTATAAACGGTTTTGGTAAATTGTTTTATATAAACTATTTTATATAATGTGATAACTATTATATCCTAGTGGAATGAGTAGGGAAGTCATTGGGAAAACCTACTGAGTTATATACTCACCCCTACTTTGGCACTTTGGTGCTTTTGCAGATGCTACCTTCCATGACTTGGTAAAAGGTAGTGTATCAAACTTCTTTAGCACCATGTCATGATACATTGGAATACTTGGTGATGTTGGAGAATGGATCTTGTAGAGCATGGATTCTTGTTGTCAACATGGAGTTATTAATTGTATTTCCACTGTTTACTTTGATGTTGGATTGTCATCTACTATAGCATACTTTGGTTGGTTGTTATAAAGAGAATGATCAAAATTTCTTAGTTTATTTAATGCATCATACAGTGAGTTGTTTGTTGTTGTTCTGTTGGGTTATTGGTTTCAGTCATTAAAGGGTAAATCATACCCCACTTACTTTGAAATCCTTCAGCATTTATTTCAAGCCTTTAGAACCTGGGGGATGTCACGTAAGGCATAGTAATGACTCGTGGTACTCTCAAGACAATGGGAATTACCAGTTCATTACACACTGGCTCACCAACCATCCTGGTCACACACCCTGAAATTCTTCCCATGATTTTTTTTAGTCTCATGTTTCAAACATAATGAAAGGCCAAAACACATTTTTCCCCATACCTAATGAAGTGACAATGGAACCTATGTTTAAAACATGGTTAGAAGTGATCCCATATCACCTGTCACCCCCTTTGTATTCCAAATCCTTGATGTTCGAATTCACATTACTTATCCCCTTTTTTCAGTTACAATGTAATGCCCCTGGTACTACCTCATTGGTGTAATGGTGATCATTGGTAACACAAGTTGGTTGTATAGAGATCCATGTTCTCCAGCCAAATATTTTCCATTCAGGATACTCCCTATGGTTAATAAGAAATTATAACCCTAAGTGATCAACCCTTGTTTGTAACTCTCATAAAAATTAGAAATCATATGTTTTCCCCTTATTTTCTGCACTGATCATGAATCATGTGGGATTTGGGAATTATTATTGGTTTTTTAAAAAATATGATTGAGATGTAGAAAAAAGATAACATTTAATCACATAGTAAATTGAAAAAAAACATTCTAAAAGTTTAGTGAGGGTCATCCACATGTTTAAGACTCTCCATTATTTCAAACTAAAGTAAATTTACTTAAGGATCATCCCCAGTGACTAAATGCTTGATCTCATCCCACCTCTATTGAGTATCCTCTAAAGTATACTATTGATCTAACAAATCAGCCACTTTCTCCTTGGAAAAAGGAAAAAGTTATTTGGCCCTAATTCACACATGATTCTTATAGTATTGGTACTCAACCACCATAGATACTATATTTTCTTCCCTAGCCTCAAATTTCGCTAACTGATCCCTAAATTAGACAATGATCCATGTTTGAGTGGTGATAATGAATACATGATCTTGTGCCTAATCCTATAGATGAGAGATCTCCTCCTCGAATACCTAGAGTACCTATGTTCCCTTAGAATTATTCTTTTGTTGGGTGATATTGAACTCATGGGACTCATCACATGCTTGTTTGATGAAAAAATCTCAATCCATTACATAAGTGATGCTAAAGCCCCTTTCACTGGTCCCTAGACTAACTAACCAGTAATGTAGATATCCCACCTAGATTGGAAAATCATCCATTGGAGTGTGAGTGGTGAAATTATTCACACTCTTAAATGCCTTCCATCAGAAAACTCAGTTATCCTCAGAAACATCTGAGATGGAATCCTCAAAGTCCTCAAGAGTGCAAGCTCATACTAAAGGAATACCACCAACACATTATTTCAAGGATCATCTATAGTAAATTCCTCGGTAGGGTCAATCCCAATTTCTAGAAAGAATGAATCCTCTCCAAATCCTTTGATTTCAAAAAGTGCTTCCCAAACACCTTATGAAACCTCCAAGGAAGGCTTGGACACCATGGATTTCTCGATCGTCTTTATCGGTGACACAATCTTTCCCACCTTCATTGAGGCCTCATCTTCAGCAGCCACTTCATGTGGCACCTCTTTGGTAGTCTCATCCACCACATCTTCCTCAACCATCCCCATCTAAGTCACAACCTCCTCGACTATCTTTGTTGGGATATAAGCATTTGTTGTCGCTGCCTCAGCTATAGGATCGACTGACTCGAGCATCGCCATAGGTGGTTGAGCTCCAAACACAGTTTAAAATATCATTTAAAGTATATATTTACTTGATCATGAATTGGGGGGAAAATAAAAAGGGTAAGGTGAAAATGGTAGAGGGATTACAAGAGTGGTACAGGTCAAATAGAAACTTATAAAGGTTCATTGGTAGTCCCCCAACTATTGGAAGCTACCTCATTGATGGATGTGCTTATTCTTTCCAGAAGAAAATAAAATATTCAGCACATTTTCAAGAATTTATCCTCGAAACCATATAAGTAATGATAGGATACCAAGAAGCACTTGGGACTATTGATCCATCACCTCCGTTGTAGGCATCACTTCAATAGATGGTGGTCCACCTATAACCACAAAATCAGGAAAATACCATGATCTCACCTACTCAAGGGTTGGAGATCCCTTATACTACACTTTAGGATCATCATGGACCTTCACCTTCCTCAGTTATCTCTGATTCCTACAAAAGTAAAAAGAGTTATACAATGACCTTAAAGGGTGGAAAATGGTCAAAGCACACAAAATTGGGAAATTTAACTAATCAGCAGTAGAATCTCATTTCCATAGGGAATCCAAGTAGTCATCACTTCACTAGTATTACTCCTCTTTTAATCCCTCTCCCCTAGTTGCACTGACATCCATTTGGTCCATAGAAAGATCTAGTGGGGAAGGGATTCTCAGCATCACCTTTACTCAGCTGGTTAAGGGGTGCACAATGCCATGAGAATGAATAATTTCATACAAATCCTTGAAATATTTCATCACCTCATCCCAAATAACAAGGAATACTTCTCTTGCATGAACCATGCCAGGATTTTTTATTCTCTCATGGTACAAATGTTGCCAAATCTCATGGAGATAGTAGAGTTGTTTATTGATTCCTCATCTCTCCCAGGCATTGGGAACGACATCATCATTGGGGATATCTAGGCGATAAAATCGCTTCCATGGGTCCTAGAATGTTTCCCTTTGAACTACTATATATATAACACCTTCCACTCATAGACACTTTATTGGGAGTTTTAAGCATATTACTGCACCCCAACCTAAATCTTTCACTTATTCAGAACCATAAATTACTGGTGATGCAGCTACAATCCCTCCTATTGGCTTAGCTCTACCTCCATGGTCTTCCCTACTCATTGTTCACCGCGACCTCATGGTTGTGGGGGGGCCTTACTTAGCTTATCGAGTCACCAATTTCCTCATCATTTCCACATTATAGCACCCTCCTAGATTAGTGTGTATTCGTGGATTATCCCTAAGTGACTATGGGTGCAGTAGCTCATTTTTTCCCTTTCCATCTTTACATGTGAACATGTGCCCAATCTTCCAAAGGACCAAGGGGTTGTTCTCACTACATACCCCTATATACACATTCAGGGTGAGCCCCTGGTGGTGCCTAAATTTCTATGTGAAACAGTGTGGGGTGTATAGTTCCAAAATCATCATACAATCCACCAGAGCCACCAATATGCCTCCTTTAAAGTACAAGGGGTATGACTGGAACTCGATGGTCCCCATTCCATAATTGGTCACCTTTCTTATGAGAATAGGAAATAGATGTAAAATTAAGATATCTTGTAGCACAATCCTCACTAATACATCAACTGAACCCACATCGAGAGGCCTACTCCCATAGATTTTAAGGATAGATGGTTGGAAATTCATGTTTGGAGGTGAAATTGGGTTTAGGTATTCATATCCCCACATGTGTGTAGAAACCCAACTGTATAGGAAATTCAAGGGATCATACACACATAAGGGGGTCTTTCACTAACTGATGTAGTGCATCACCCTGTATAAATTTTCAAACACTAGGACTACTAAGTTGATATGCATCCCCACCACTATAATTTCCACCATAAAAAGGGTTTTCATCCACACCCCATGTGAGAATCCTGAACCAGGAGAATCCAACCACAAATTAGATTGTAAATAAAAACTTCCATCTTGAATATAGGATCCTCATGATTCATAATATATCCCCATAGTTTCCACTAGATTTCCTCTAGGATCCTCTAGTATAAATGCTCCTTTACTCACATTGATTCTTTCAAACATCATTGTTTCCTCCAAATCCTCTTGATTACAGACTCATTCATGAAATAGTTAAACTATTCTTTGAAATGGATGTCATTTATCCTTAGTTTTTTATCACTTTTCCCATGTACCAAGAATAGAAGAGATTGTATAGTAATTGGCATCTACTCCTGGTCCTCCCAGACATCCTCAACTATGAGAAACTTATTATACATCTCCCCTTGTATGGGGATCCCTACAATTTGGTAGAGATCCCGTAAATTGATTCCAACCTACCCATGATGTATGAGAAATGTGTTGGTCCCCAACGACCACCTGATCAACAACTCCAGCATGATGTCCTGGTGATGGTAGACATGAAACTATGAGGATCATGATTCCTCATAAAACCTAACCTGATTCAAATCCACCTGATATTCATGGTAACACTAGAATACTTAGTATTCCTAGAACTATTCTTATGTAAATTTTCCACCCTGACATAGGCCCCATTCCTCGTTTCACCCTTTTATATGGTTCATCAAACCCACATTTATAATTCTCTCATATTGATGGGGTGCCTCTTCCTCCAATGTCTCCCTATTGAAATTTTTCACATGGTTCTACAAAGTTTGAGTGGTGAGATATGAAAGTTCTTTCATGATGTGACCTACAATATCCATATTCCATTAGTATTTCTCAATCATACTTCGAGACTAGTATGTGGGTTCTTCATGACTGGAACTAGGGATGAACACATCATCCCTTATCCAAAAACCATATAATGGAAACCTATTTCACAATAGGTAAACTTATTGATCCCCCATTAGAAATTTAGTGAGTGTATCATGATTCAACCCACATTGAAGGATCTCCCCAATCATGAGGTTATTATCCATCTCCCTTTGTTGAGAAAAAACACATCTGCACCTTCAGTATCTATCGTTCAAGAATTTTAATTTTTTTAATTTAGTTTACAGAGGTTGATTCATGGAGTTTAGTTCTAAAAATTTCATATATTTGTGAAAATATATTCACAAAACGTACATTTCATCAAGGAGAAATGTTTCACAAGTGGTGAGTATTTAAATCACAAAACACTCACTAAAATTATTTATTTTCATGAAAATTGACCAGGGTATTATCTTTTATGAATAGCTCATGATCTCCTCAGAGACCCCCACCACTATTTATTAGCATAAGTTTAGGAAAATTTTCACAAATAGAGATTACCATTCACCAATTTTCAACAGTTCTCCCTCATAATTTTACCCTCCTTCCCCTTATCGGATCCAATTTGGAGGGTGGGTTGTTGAAACCAAAATACATGTTTCATGGGAGAGGTTGAGGAAGGCATGGATGATTTTGAGAAAATATAGCCTGAAAATTCCAAAACCCACCAAATAGACTATGTTCGCAAAGGTTAAGACCATTGGTAATAGTACTTTCCTTGTGAAGGTGGGGCATCCATGTAGAAATGGAGGTGGTAACCTCTATGTATTATAAACTCTGATTGATAGAAGCTTCCAGTCTACATGGATGTTGAGGTAGTAACCTTCACGCGTCATAATTCTGATTTGTGACGGTCCATGGGCCACATTGAGGTGGATGTGGTAATATTTTTGAAACGTATGTCACATTTTTAGAACACCCATGTATCGTGAAGGTCATAGTCTTTCATACAGGTCCCTATATTTCATGAAATCAATGCCCTCACCTCTACTGGTGCTATAAATACCTCCTCATTCCTGCCTTTTTAGGGGATGCAGCCTTTGGAATTATGGACAAAGCTCTGAATTCACAGAACTCCAAACTTCTTAGGCTATAGAGGAGATGAATTTCCCAAGTTAGTCATCTTTCTCAAAACTACTTTTCATGGGTTTTTGAGAACTTAAATCCATTGTGGAAATGTCTTTCACAATGTTCTATGACCATTGTGTAAGAACAAATCCCCTTGAGTCTCTTGGGGTTTCATGAGATAATTATCCTTCAAAAAACAAACCCAATAGGAACCAATACTTAACTCCAAATCAAGGTAACCATGTTTCACAAAACATGTACTTTCATTAAACCTATACATTCTTTAATCCCTCAGATTTCATGAAACCGAAACCTTCATGAAACCGTTCCACCAGGCCTCTATATGGTGCCTCATTTAATCCAAAAACCTTTCATAAAATTTTAGTTACTAGGGACCCTATACCCATCCAGAACTCGTTCATCCACACCCAAAATTCTTGTATGACCAATACTAGTAACCCTTATGTCCGCCCCTTTTACTTAAATCATAGCATGTACCATTACCTTTCCTTTTATTACTAAGCATAGGCACCCTAATGCCTCCTACTCTTAAAAATATGAAACCTTACATCGGGACCCCTAATTGCTACTCCTCCATAGAAGTGTTTACACCATGCCCCACCTAGAGGTGCATGAGTAGTATAAATGTAATTCCCAATGGTTGATTCCTCAAGGTAAACTATCAATATTTCATCATAGAGAGGAATTTTGTTGGATATTCTTCTCCCACATTGAAATGGTCTCCCTAGGCATAAGACCTACCAACATTTGAGCTGTATGACATAAAAATGCATGACCCAATTTCTGAGTTACATGACATACAATGGAATAGCCCAATGTCTCAGTATTATGATGCTAAACATTATAAAAACATCCCCATAACATGAAGTTAAACTATAGCCTTACCCCATATGATTAGTATGGGATACCCTATGTATGATCATCATAGGATTCCACCTTCTCCCTCACCATCGAACGATCCTCCCACTTGGGGCGGCCCATATGCATAAGCCCTACACCATCCTTCCCCACCATAGGATGGTACTCCTCCTTTGGACAGCTTCCATGTGTAATCCCCACACCATCCCTCATTGACACTCCTTTCATGATGAAAGCATCTTTACTGCAAGATCTTAAACTACATGGATTGGTCCTATCACATGACCTTAAAATGAGGCATTGAAATACATGATTTATATCCTTGTTTCCCAATAAAGTATGTAAGAAACCTCTATGAGTTTTAATCCCAACATACCAACACATTGGGGGGTACCTCCCTGAGGTTCAATCCCAACACCCCTACATCACCAAAAAACTATAAACTATGAAATATTCCCCCCTAAGGAAACACTTAACCAAACCCTCAAGTGTGAAATCTTCTTCACTAGGGACACACTTAACCAATCCCTCAAGTGTGAAATATTCCCCCTGTGGACACACTTAATCAAACCCTCAAGTGTAACCATATTACCTTATAAGGACACACTTAACCACCCACATATCCCCACAATAGATAAAACCTATTACCCATATAAAATCTCTACCATGTATGATAAACATGGGATGTTTTTGGTGATTAGTCTCAGATTCCTTATGCCCATGATGTCGACTACCCTATGAATGACACGAGATTCCTTGGTTTTCATGACTGAGATGCATCACACATGAAATTACGTGTAATAGTGGAATAATTTATTTATTCCCAATATAACTAGCATCTAAATATTCCTAAACATTAACGATGTTACTATCTACTCTAACTGAAGGTTGCTGCTCTATCGAGATAAAAGTAGTGTAATTAACTGAAATCACCATTGAGATGGTGCTGGGAATAATTTTCAAAAACATGACTCAAATCAATGAGGGATATCCTAACTAGAAAATGATCTCCAAGTAGGAATCTATGGAAGGAGTAACTGACATACCATCATCTCATTTCGATTAAGGAGATGGCATCACTAACAATGGTGGTGGAGGCTTCCCACGTTTGGAAAGCGAGAATGTGGGGAAAATAAATGCACGACACGAAGACTCAGTGGAAATAATTGGAAACATTTACAATGAGTGTCCTATGTCACATAGATAGGGTGGGACCATATGGGTTCATACCTTATACTCGAAGTACACACCGTGTAATTTTTCCTACCTTGTCCTATTTTCCCTATTTTTCACACTAATGTTAGAACGAGACTTGTGGGTAGTCTATTCTGAATTTTTTTATATGTAGATAAAGATGGTGGATCATTGGGTAATTTATAGGTCAAATGAATGGTTTTTATATGGGATATATTTTACAGAAGGATTCCTTTGAGGTTTGGTTTCAGAATCTTGTATTGGGTTGGGTTGTGAGCTATGAGGCCCAATTGAGGTTTATGTGTTTGGTGATCATCCTAGCTCAAGTTTTCCATGGAAATATATTTGAGGTTATTTTCGACAGATCCTGGAAGGTGAGATTGAGTATTTTCTCTGATGAGATCTTGGTTTATTCCTATGTGTTAGGACCAATTGATCAAGGTTAGATCGGTTGAGGTTTGTCTCTTAGGTTTGAGGAGACTAGAGATGTTGGAGACTTTAGACGTTGTTGACACCAAGGGGTGGTGGTTTTATTTGGGTACTATTGAGGTATTGAGATGAGTATGAGGGAATATTGATTATTCCCTAATGGGTAGTTTACTAGTCAAGTGATCAATCATTTTAGTAGTCTTCTGTTGAGAATGGTCGTGTGGCATTGTGTTCTTTGGATTCCCTTGTGGGTGAGTTGGTACCTGTGGATGGGTTGTGTGTTGGGAAGTCTTACTGAGATTTTTTTTTCATGGTATTTTCTCCAAGTTTTTTCTTATATGAGGATCCCTTGTTGGATCCTTCTTTTGAGGTGTTCATGAGGATCATTGTGAACACCCTCGTAAGTGTGATCTGTTTTTTTATTCCTATTGGGTATGTCGTTAATCGAGGTTCATTTGGAGGCCACTGAGGGATGTATGGGATTTTTTCACATTGGGAATGTCCTGTTATTTTTGGATAAGCTAGAGGAACCCATCATATGGTGTCTTGATATTTCTGTAGTCATTGGTCCATTTGTGGATCTATATATGGGTGTGGTCTGAGAACATGGGTATAGTAGGGGAGTCCCTAGTTGGACGTTTCTTTATTTAGTGACCTCGAGGATTGCAGAACTCCTGATTTTTTTGTTCTTAGGTTTTTTCATGGAGATCCCATAGTAGATTTTTATTGGATTCAATGATAAAAGGTTCTAAGAGAGGCCCCATTAATTTTTGGATGATAGTGTATGATCATTTCTAGTTTAGTTGTTTGGATGGTGGGTTCGAGATTTGGATCATTACATAATTAGTTTACATTTAGATGAGATGTTTGAGGTAGTTCTACTCAGGAATTTGGTTTGAGGAGACCCATGGGATATCTTAGATTGGACATTATCCCTGATTTTTGATCTGTTTCTCCCATCAATTGGTTGGATATGGATCGACAATCTTAAGGATATAATGGGTGATCGAGATGAGTGAAACCCCCCTCTAATAGAGTGTGCACCCTGGCTATAGTGGCTTCGGGCTTGTGAGGCATCGAGGTACTCATGGAGTGAGTTTTGTGTACCATGGATGTTTTTGTGATCCTAGATCTATGAATGTTGTGTGCTCCAGGTTATGTATGGATCCCACCTATTGTTAGGTCCATAGATGGTTCCCAGTTCATTTTGTAGGACCTTCGATACTGATAGGTTCTTTAGTTATGTCAACCTATATATTCATTTCACCATTTCAAATTGTGTTATTGATTCCTAGATCCCAATATATGCCCTTTTTCATATGGAAATATATGGTCACTCATTGGGTTCTATCATTCATGTCATTTCCTTTAGACATATCGAGTCTCCTGTATAGATCTAGAAGACACGTTGATTGTTGTGTGGCAAGGTGGGCCATGTGTTGTAAAACCTCTAGTAAAGGCTATATAGGGGGTAGATTTACCTTGGATTCTAGATTCAAACTCTTAGCTATCTATTTTCCTTGTTTCTATTATTCCCCACTTTGATTTTATACAACTTTTATATTTATTACAGCTATTTTTAGTTTTGGCTAGGCTGGGAATATCACATGTGCATGCACTTGTTATGATAATAGATTATAGGATCGCCATTGGGGTTGGCATACTGAGATTTATTTCTTACCCCATGTACAAGCACCTCAATGTGCATGTAGACCAGATGTTTTTTTTTAAATTTTGAGTTTAAGTTTCATGATGGATGGGGTCGAGGTCTAGTGTTTCTTAATCAAGCGGAGCTGCTCATCTAGAGTCTCGATATCAAGTAGGTGCAAGTCATGGAGACCAGGTATGTGGAGATCCTGATGTATTTATTTTTAATTTCATTATTTTTTATATATGTTTGGCCCAATGGGTGACCAGCTGTTGTATGTTTTTTATTCTTTCAGTCTGTATGATTGTATGTTTCATTCCATTTATTTTAGCATGATTTTGTTTCAGTTTATTTATTATGTGTACTTGAATTTCCATCCATGTGTATGAGTTTGGTTATTTTCTATTTTTATTTCACTTTGATTAGCGGTTATAGTCTCCCCAATGCACCTTTTATATCCTAGCTACTTTTAGGTAGCCTCTATCATTCAGGGATGTGTGCTCTAGGCATTATGGTGATCCAGATCGAGTAACATGTCTGGTCAACCTGGGCTGGTTCATTACAAAATGGTATTATAGGTGTTTGGTTTTATGATTTGGGGATTTGGTAGACTAGTGGTCTAGGAATGTGTTAGTAATTTTTATGGATATTGTATTGGTGTGTCATGAACGTTTTCACTAATAAGAAGTCCAATTTTCCATGTCATGGGATTGCTCTTATTAAATTTTGTTTTAATGACTGTGTGATTTCACCTAGTATGATTCACTTGTGTTTGTGGATTTATGGTTTATTCTGGTTTTTGGCTCTTGGTCCATGGGAAAGAGTCTAGTGTTCATGCATCATTATAGGCATTTAGGATTCACATGACATATTCATGTATATGGCGTTTTACTGATGATACAGGTTCAATTGATTAAAGTGCCATCAACTTCTTATATGTTATTTTTTCGTATAAGTACTTGGTGGTGTTATAATCAACTGAACTGCATGTATATATTTTCTTCTAATGATATGTCATGTATATCATGTGGTGAGAGGTTCACCAGTGATGGAGACAAATTCCCTTCAATAAGGGATGCATGGAAACCCTAGTGGGTTGGTAGTAGGCTCTGAGTTCCATGTTGGTAGCTCGATAAGGGAAAGGGTGCTTGTGGGATCTTTGGATTGGGGTTGAGTTTCCCTAAGGTGGTGGTTCCTCTAAATTCCTAGGTTTTGTTCCTTGGGAGGGAATTTTTCTTTCTACATGTTGTCTGTCAGGCCTTGTAGTGGGGCTTGTGTTCCTGCTATCACTGAAGGCTTGGTTGGGCATGAATATTCTTCCTTGGTGGTGTTATTGAGGTCTGTTATCATCAGGATATGGTTAGTCATGAGGATGTTTGGTGTTTAAGAAGTAGATGATGAGGAGTTATCCCTATCTCATGCATGGATTGAGAGGGAAGATTTGGTTAGACCCATGGACCTTCTCATTTTGGTTGTGCCTTGGGTAGCATAACAGGAGCGTGGTTGGACACATGTGGTTTTGGATCGAGACTCAGGTGGAGGGTGGTTGTGTAATTGATCATGGAATGAGGAAGATGGCTCATTTTTAAGAATGGTGATTAGGGTGCACCAGTTTGTTGGAACTGACCTATGTGAGGAGCATAGTCAATGGTTTTAGTCATGTTAGCTTAGTTTCATTAAGACATGGCTAGTGTTAGTGTGAGTCATGTTATGAATTCAAGGAGTGGTTTAAGGAAATAATTGTAGTGGGAAGTCCAACATATGTTTTCGGAGATCATGAGCCACATTTAAGTGGTTTTTTGAGCATGGAGGTTGTTCTTCCTAGAGGGATGGGAATGAGTGTGGGTTGTTGGGGGTTTTCATTCTAGTGCTCAGGTTTGATTAGTTTGGCCATGACTATCCATTATGTTCGATGATAGATGTATCATGGGTTGTGTGGTATGTCAATTGGGAAGTAGGGTGATGATAAAGATACTCTTGTGGTATGGGTCATCATATCGATCATAGTTGAATGTATCTTCTGTTAGGAGGGAGTTGTTAACACTATAATATTGGTCATTGAATAGCTGGGATATCATCGGTTGCACTAATTCTTGGGTGTGAGCATGGATGTTGGTTAACCACTGAGACTTTTTGGATGTGAGAAACATTTGTGGTGGGTATTTTTTGATTCTTCACATCATTATAGGTAGTTAAAATTATGGGAAATTTGAATTTTTTTCAGAAGTGGTTTAGGGAAAAAATTGTAATTTATCCTATAAGATGATCTTGGTTAATTTTTCTAATCACACTACTGGTCCCAGAATTGGGTGTTTACCCTGAGATGTGATTTTGGTGAAAATATGAGTTGGTAAAATTTTCACAAAATATTTAATATTTAATTGATTAAATTTTAATTTACTCACATGTGTTCATATAATAATATCTTTCAAAAGGATCATCTTATTGAGATTCCATCTCTACGGTTGAGTCTGGAATGGGGTTACCCCTTTTCTTTTCTTTTTGTTTTCTTTTTCTTCGTTTTTATTTTTATTTTTTTATTCTCCCCTTTTCCCCTTGTATTTCCATGTATTCCCATGGGGATTACCCCTTGGGGTATTTGGTCGAGATAGGGGGAGGGATAGAAAAGATAGAGGTAGGATTAGTCACCACCTGGGGAGCTTGTTTGAAGGTAAATTGAGGATCGGTAGGTGTGTGGTGTGAATCTGGGGTGAAGATTCTATAGTTTTCACCCAGATAAAAGCCTATTTTAATTTTTTTTTCATAAATTCCTATAGATTATTGTTTTTAGTTTTTAAATTTTTGTATGGGTTGTTGGGGACCACGATGGGTTAATCTAGAATTAATTGGGAAGAAACCAGGGTTTCATACTGTTTTCCAGTGTTTTTATTTGGGAATTCCCATGTACATGGCATGTAGTTCATAAAAAATGAGTTTTGCGTTCTTAAATTTTTGGAAAGATGAGTTTTCTTGGGACTACATGTTGTATACTGGGGGTACACACTATATAGTGGTGACTCGGGATGCGTCGAGGGTACACGGTCATATAGGGTACACGACCAGACCTCGTGTGAGGTACAAAGACGGTGGCCATGTATTGTGCTTGTACAGACCCTGTGTGGGGGTACATGGCTAGGTACACGGATATTCACCCCATGTGGGGTACACTCCATGTATATGGCGGTACACGCCATGGGGTTAGGTGATGTACACACCAAGTGGGGCTGAGGTACATTGGTAGGTAACCATGTGGAGTTACACATAGTGTACTAAGAGGTAAAAGCTGTGTACTTTGGAAATTTAAATGTTGAGTGGCATGTGGAACTTGACCATTGAGGTCCCTTGAAGGTATATGTCAGGTAAAAAATGTACGCATTGTGTAATTTGTTCTGTCCTTTTCCTTTTTTTCATGTTTTTTTCCTTGATGTCAAAATTGGTCTTGTGAGTAGTCCATTATGATCATTTTTCATGTATATCATGTTGTTGGAATCATTTTTCCATTTAGATTCCATATGTATAGTTTTTGGATTGGTGATCTTTTGTAGTAGGATTTCTTCTAAGTTTCGTGTCAAAATCCTCTAGTGGGTTGGGTTGTGAGCTGTGAGTCCTAAGTGAGGGTTGTGAGCTCAATGATCAGCTTGGATCCATTATTCCATGGAAATATATTTGAGGTTAATTTAAATGGATCTTAGAAGGTGGTATTGCGTAGTATCTTTTATAAGATCTTGGTTTATCCCAACATATCATGACCAGTTGATTGAGGTTATAGTAGTTGAGGATTATCTCTTGTGTTTGAGGAGACCAGAGCTATTGGACCCTTTGGAATGGGTTAAATCCATGATATAGCAATCTCATTCATGTTTCATTGAGATATTGAGAAGAGTTTTAGGATCTCTTGAGGATTCCCTAGTGGGATGGTTATTGATCGAGTGATCAGTGGTTTCTATAGTCGGTCATTGAGAATGCCCATGTGGCATGGTGTTCTTCACATTCCCTTTTGGAAGAGTTGGTACCCATGGATAGATTTTTTTTCTAGGAATTAAAACTAAGTATTTTCTTTCATGGAATTTTCCACAAGGTTTTTCTTAGATGAGGAGCCCTTATTGGTTCGTACTTTTGAGGTGGTCATGCAGACCATTGTGAACACCCTTTTACGTGTGTTCTATGTTTAGATTCGTGTTGGGTGCATTGTTGATCAAGGATCATTTGGAGGCCACTGAGGTCTATTTGGGATGTTTTTTAACTAGGGTTTTCCTGTTATTTTGGATGATATAGAAGAACCCCTCATAGGGTGTCCTATGAAAGTTGTGTCCATTGGTCCAGTTATGGATCTATGGACATGTGTGGTCTGAGAGATTGGGTGTATTAGGCGAGTCCTTAGTTTGACATCTCTTTATGTAGTGGCCCTGAGGACTGATGGAGCCTTGAATTTTGGTTTAGCCTTGACGTGGTCTGTGGATATCCCATGGTGGCTATTTTTTGGATACTGAGATACAAGGTACTGAGATAATCCTAATTCTTTATTGGATGAGGGTGGATTAGCACTACTAGTTTAGCTGTCTGGATGGTGGGTTCAAGAGTTGGATTGTCCCATGTTTGGTTGGCATTTGGACAAGATGTTTGATGTGGTTTTTTCAGGACTATAGTTTGAGGGGGAGACCCTTGGGATATCTTGTATTGGGAATTGGTAATGAGTTTGTATATGGTTCTCTTTGTTATTAGTTGGCTATGGTTAGGTGGGATTAGTGATCTAATGGGTGGTCTGGATGAGTGCAACACCCTCTAGTTGAGTGTGTGCACTGAATAAAGTGGATTCAGGCTTGTGAGGTGTCAGGGCACTCACATAATGGGTTTTTTATACTTTGGATGTTGTTTTACTCCCTGTTCCATGGATATTGTGCACTTCTGGGTTATGGTTGGATCCCACCTATTGTTGGGTTCATAATCTGTGCCCAATTTATTCTGAAATTCCTTTGAGACTGAAAGGTTCTCTAGTTGTGTTAACCTGAATGTTCATATTACTAGTTTATATCATTCTATTGAAGTCCTAAAGCCCAGTAAATGGTCTTTTTTATGTGTATGATTATGGTTAAGCCCTGGGTCTAGTATTCATACCTTTTCATTTATATTTCTTGGAGCTCCCATGTAGATATGGAGAATGCACCAATTACCATGTGGTGGGGTGATCTGGGGGTTGTAAATCTTCTAGAAAGGGCCAGAGCATGGGAAGATTTACCTCGAGTATTAGGATAGAACCCATGGTTGTCTATTTTACTTGTTTCTATTTTTTTCCTTTTTTATGAAATTGATATTTTTATGCTAGTTTTTGTTAGTTTCATCTAGGATGGTCATATAACATGTACATGCACTTTTTATGATAGTGGATTATAATTTCACCATTGGGGGTGGCCTATTGAGATTTATTTCTCGACCCCTATATGAGCACCTCAGTTTCCATGCAGGCCTAATGTCTACTTTCAATTACGAATATAGGTTTTATAGTGTATGGAGTTGAGGCCCATTGTTTCTTGATCAAGCGGATCCACTCACGTAGAGTCTCAAGATCGAGCTGGTGTAGCTCGAGCATTGTGGAGACCGGGTATGCGGTTTGACTCAGTGTTGGTAGTAGAACCTAATGTATTTATTTTCACTTTATTTTTTATATGTGGTCAGCCCAGTGGGAGATCTTTTGTTGTATATTTATCATGATTTGAGTATGTATGACTGTATACTGCATTACATTTATTATAGAATGGTTTTTTCAGTTTATTTATTATGTGTACTTTGATGTTCATCCATGTGTATTCGTTTGGTTATTTTCCATTGTTATTTTACTCTAAAAAGAGGATATAGTCTCCCCATTATACCTTTTAGACCATCACCACTGGTCAGAAGCCTCCAGAATTCGAGGAGGCATGCTTGAGGCTTTGTTCTGAGCCAGATTGGGTGACGTGTCAGGTTAACCTGAGTTGGTTCTTTACAATATCTGACATGAATTATGAATTATTAAATATGTATAATTATTTTATTCTTAGTTTGATATTTTTTTATTATTTAATTATTTATGGTCTATCAAGCTAAACATGTGATCTATTAAACTACAAGCCTTTATAATTTTGGATATATGAAAGAACATACTATCATGAATTATATCAATCTACCATATATGTTTTATTAATTTAAGTATATTTTATTCTATTCTCATTATTTATTGCTTACAAATTCCTAATTTATTTTTAACGATCCATAAATATAATCTAAATCAATTTTCTTCTTTAAACACCTAATTGTAGCCTAATTCTGACCTCTCCTTGTTAACTGAACCCTAACCTTCCAACATCAAATTTCAGTCAAGAGTATTCAAAATGATGTTCTCCCTTGAAGATGTAGCTTTGAAATCCCTGGGTCCATCCAATATATAAAGACCCGTAAACTTCAAGGAAAAGTTTTTTCTTAATTTCTTTGGGATTTCACGAGTACGCATTTTCTAACGACACAGGATTCTGAGGCCTGGTGTGCCCGGAATCAATTTTCGAAGCTTAGCTCGGGTACGTTCAGGGAACGAACGAGCGGGTTTTTCTAACTTTTGAACCGGTGCTCAGAATCAAAATCTGAGGGCACCGATTAAACCGCAGCACCAGTAATTGCTTAAGAATACCATTACTAGAGTTTTGTTTTCTTGGGAGGAGTTTTAAAAAAAGTTTGGATTAAATGAAGAGTAAAATAAAATTTTGTTACAATTTTATTTCTTTTTTAAGAGGTTTAATCCTAGGTGTGGGAGTTGGGGTGGGACCCGCTAATTACTAACTACCTTTGAGTGGTTAAAGGTGAGGTGGGTCCCACACAAACCCAACCCCTAACATTCCCTAACTCCTCTAAACCTCTCATTAATCTTGCCAACATAACACCCATTTAATTAGACAACTCAAGCTTAATCAATTAAGTGAGTTACGTGTTTGAAATTTAAAATTAAAATGCATGGCTTAAAGTAATAAAATAAGAGAAGTCTTATTTTATTTTGATGGTTAGTTGTTGTGTGAAGATATTTGGGGAGAGAACTCTAAGTATTGAAGAACTTCATCACCTTCATTGAAAAATGCCAAGACATTGACGTAGAATGTCGTCACCACATGGATAGACGACGTGTCGTTCCTCCTCCTCTCCGCACCTGGTGTGAGACGTCGTCCCCTCCTCGGACGAACACCAATGCCATCATCAAAACCTTACCCCGCGACGCTATCATCCGCGTCGCCAGTAAACGTCAAGGTTTATTGATGTAGGGGTTATTTACGTTCATGATTAATTTACGTTCTTCGTTAATTAAATTTGGCCACATGTTATCGACATAACGGGAGGAGATCAGACCGCACAAACATGGCCGATCCTCCTCCCCTTTTATTTGTTGATCCTCGTTGAACTTGTAGAGAAGGAGGCGGGGTGCCGATGCACCGTGAAGGCACAGAAAGGACCGCAGCCGGAGTGGGCCATGGTGGAGGTGTGTGGCACCGTCGCGTCACGCCGATTAGACCAAAGGAGGCCGCGGCCAGGAGCGGGCCATGGCGGAAGGGCGCGACACCGTCGCACCATGCCAGAGCACCAAGGGGCCACGGCTGAAGCGGGCCACGGCTAGAGCGGGCCGCAGCGGAGGGGCGCGGCGCTGTCGTGCCGTGCCGGATGGACGGAAGCCGCGGCCTGAGGCCGCGACCGTTCAGCAGGAGGTGACCGGGCTCGACCGACCGACGACACACCCTAGAGGCAGGACTCCCACGGGTCCCACGTGGCTCAACCGGTCGGCCCTTACCCAGGAAAACCGGGGGTTGAAACCCCCGACCAGCAAATAGGGTGGACCCCACTGGGTCCGCCGTTCAGTTTCAAGGGGGTGGCGCCCCCCTTCGCACCTCGCGGCCGGCTCCGAGCCGGGCCGCATTGCCGCGCCCAGCGGCGGGCTGGGACATGCCCAACTGGTCCGGACCCGGACACGGGTCGGGTCGACCCGGTTCGGGCTGACCCATGGGGTATTGGGCCGGGTCGGACCGGGCCCAAACTCCCTATTTTCGTGCAGTTTAGTTCAAACGCTCATATCTTGGCCTACGGACCTCCGATCGAAGCATTGTTAGTTGCGTTGGGATCCTTGGATCGAGATGGTCATTTTGGTATATTACACTCAAGGTTTTAGAGAACTTTGGGTACAGCCTGGTTGGTTCGAACACGAAACCAACCGGGCCCTCAGAGCGGAAAAGCTTATTACATGAGCTCCAGATGTTCGATTGGCGTGCTATCGACTTTGTTGGATTCCTCTTAGTGAGACGGTTCTTTTGGATTACTCCTCTTGAGGTTCGGATGTAGCTGGAGTATGGTGGGGTTGGTTTTATCTTAAAAACCAATCGGGCCCCTAGGACGGAAAAGCAAATATCTCTCAGACCGGGCGTCCGATTGAAGCGCCATCTATCGCGTTGAGTTCCTATTGACGAGATGGAACTTTTTGATACATCAAACTTGGGCTTTGTGGCTGTTGATGTATCGACCCCTTGGCTCGTGGAGCGGACCCTCCTGGAATCGAGCGTGCTGTGTGCGGGGAACCCTAGAGCTAGCTGCGACTGCGACAACGATGGCGAATGTACTTGGATCCTCCGTGGGTTCGGCAGTGAGGAAGACTGTACGTGGATCCTACGTGGGTTCTAAAATGATAAAAACTATACTTGGATCCTCTGTGGGTTCGGCAGTGATGACGACTGTACTTGGATCCTACATGGGTTCAGTAGTGATGGTTACTGTACTTGGATCCAACATGGGTCCGGCAGCGACAACATCTCTGCTTGGATCCTACGTGGGTTCGGTAGAGGAGATGATTTAGTGGCTACACCAATCATCTCCACCCCTCTTCGTGAATAGTATACCTGTGTGAGCTGAGTCTCGACCTACAATCATTATCCTTGATATGATTTTCTTTCTTTCCTATGTGGACTGAGTTGTAGTTTTCTATGTGGATTGGGATGTACTTTCTTGTGTGACCCGGGTTGAACTTGGGCTCAGAAGTTGGAGCCGAACGGGAATTAATGACTTAGTTATATGTATGGGCATATACCTAAGTAGTGTTGGTTGTTACTTTGTTTTGTATCTTTCCTTTTTGGTTTATCCTTTGTGGATTCCAGGAGACCTTCGAGGGTCTCGGGGTCCCTACTGAGTATCGTATACTCACCCCTGCACAGGCTATGCCCGCACTACGTGGTGTGTGATGCAGACGACGGACATCACTGATCGTGGTTGAGACTTGTGGAGTGGGACGGTACCCGGAGGTGGACTATCAAGCGGGACATACATGGTGTGGATGGACGGATTTTAGGAGCAGGGGAGACCATCTGTACCCACCCTTCAGGTGAGGTTTCTGGAGGACTTCTTGGTGGTTGCTACTTTATTTTTCAACTGTTGTACTTTACTTTTCAGTTTTACTACACTTTCAGTTGGGTTTATATACTGACCCGTTTACGTTCCAGTGATTACTTTTGTTCTCAGTTTAATTAGTGTTTACTTCAGCATGCGTACTCTGTGGTGTTTGTTTTCTTATATAAAGGCAATGCCTTCAATTTTATCTAGATTTATGCCTTTGCTGCTAGTCGTCAGCCCCTGGCCTATGGAAGGCGGGCTTCGGGTAGTCACGACATGGGCCCCGAGGTTGGGTCGTGACAAATTGGTATCAGAGGGAGGTTCTACCACAGAACTCAAAACTCTGATAATTTCTTCTATGTGAAGAAATAATGTTAAGGGTATTTGAGTGTGGTTGTCCGTCCATGGAGTCCAATGTTGGTGCGGCGGCCGACGTATCCATACACCAGGACCCCGACTTCTGATTTCGGACTCAGTGCACGAAAACATTTATTGCATGTGTGTTTCAAAGTTTTCATTGTGATTAATTTGTGTCAGCTCACCAGGTATACTGTATTGACTGTGGAGCACCTGTTTCTTTTCAGGATGGCCCCACGACGTCAGCCAGATAGGGTTCCAAGCTTTGTGCGAGATGGAAGCCCACCGAGTGACGAGGCCTCGGTGCAGGGACCCATTACAGTGGAGGCCCCGGCGGTACCTCTACTCACCGAGCCACCGATGCCACCAGCCCCAGTAGCTGAGAGTGCACGTCGCCTCAGTGCACTCCACGAGTTTGAGCGTCAGAGACCGCCCAAGTTCCGCACGGAGATGGACCCTCCGGTAGCCGAGGATTGGGTGGAGGCTGTTGTTCGAGTTTTTAGATTGGTAGGGACACCATCAGATCTTATGGTGATCCTTGGGACGAGTCTCCTACACGCGAGAGTAGGTAGATGGTGGAGCCCGATGCTAAAAGTGCACGATGAGGCATCTCTTCTTTGTACGGAATTCGAGAGCCTCTTCCGTTCGGATTTCATTCCAGCCACCCTCCGTGTGGTGCACATTCAGAAGCTACTACAGCTGCGGAAGGGCAGCATGACAGTATCCCAGTACTCGGCAAGATTTACCGATATCTCATGCTACTCCATGGACATGGTACGAGACCCATTCTTCTAGGCCCATACCTTTGAGTAGGGACAGAGGCATGAGATCAGGGCTTCAATGATCTCCCTCATACTACCGACACATGCATGAGTACTGGAGCGAGCCCTTCTTGTAGAGAGCATTCTTGCTGAGCCTTCACCAGCAGCGAGACCTACCGCATGGCGGCACGTAGCGGAGTCTTCTGCAGCTGGTAGTCGACGGATGTCAAAGGGGTCCAAGCAGACCAGACCATCAGGTGGGTGACCTCAGGATACTGGCTCGGAGGAGCGGGGAACATGCAGCAGATCCAGTCATACGAGAGGCAGATAGTGATATGCATGCGGCGGGCAGGGTCACATGGCTCATGACTACCCGACCTTCCATATAGGGGAGCAACAGAAGGTTGGGGGACCACCCATGAAGAGGCAGAGGTTCGACCGTGGCGGTCCGCATGGAGCAGACGGACGGGGTAGAGGAGCTGGCCGAGCAGCAGGTGGTGGAGGACGCTTCGAGGCATTACCACCACCACCACCAGGAGGTCCACCCCGACCACAGGGAGCTGGCGGATAGAGGCAGGCTTTGCTTCAGGCAGTGGAGGCCTATGACCATGGCATACTAGAGATGATTTGAGGTAATATCTGTGTCTCCTCCACCCTTTCTGTAGTTCTTATAGACACAAGAGCGAGTTATTCTTTCATTTCTGCTCGCCTTGTTCAGATCTTAAAGATTCTGACAGAGCCGTTGGCTCGATCCTTATGGCTAGAGACTCCTACGGGAGCAGACTTGATGATTACGCACTGGTGCCAGCAGTGTGAGCTTACTCTAGGAGGCGAGATCTTTGGCTGGGATCTTCTTATAGCGGCGTCGAGGCCTTATGACTTCATCTTGGGAATGGATTGGTTATCTATAGTTTATACTCAGATCAACTGTATTAGGAGCAAGATGTTGTGTGTCCACACCGATGGGAGCAAGTTCACCTTCACCGGTGAGAAGGGAGCCTTTTCAGGGCAGCATGGACTCATGTAGAGGAGAGTACAAATAATCACTCATCAGTTGGCTAGCCTCATCCTATGAGTAGTTTACATGAGGAGTCTGAGTTTTCCTGTTGTGGTGGATTAGTATGCGGATGTTTTTCCTGATGACGTTCCCGGACTACCTCCTCGCAGAGAGGTAGACTTCTATATCAACCTGTACCCTAGGACATCACCGATATCTACTCCAGCATATCGGATGTCTCCTACAGAGCTTCGTGAGCTATGGGTACAGCTCGAGGATTTGCAGGGCAAGGGATTCATTCGACCCTGTGTTTCACCCTGGGCTTCCCTAATTTTGTTCGCCAAGAAGGCGGATGGGAGCCTGCGACTGTGTGTCGATAACCGTCGCCTGAACTAGGTGACCGTGAAGAATAAGTATCCGCTACTGAGGATTGAAGACCTCTTCGATCATCTCAAGGGAGCATAGTGGTTCTCGAAGATAGAACTCAGGTCTGGTTACCATCAGCTCAGAGTTCGAGACGAGGATGTGCAGAAGATGACTTTCAAGTGTCAGTGTGGCCACTATGAGTTCTTGGTTATGCCTTTAGGCGTAACCAACGCTTCAGCAGTGTTCATGAGTCTCATGAACAAAATCTCCCAGCCTTACCTCAATCGATTTTTCATAGTATTCATCAACGACATATTGATTTACTCGACTATTGAGGATGAGCATGCCTACCACTTACGGGTTGTACTGGATACACTCTGAGAGCACCAGCTTTATGGTAAGCTCTCGAAGTGTCGGGTTTTCATACGAGAGGTACACTTCTTGGGGCACTTTATCTCTGAGGCGGGAGTTGCGTTGGATCTTGCGAAGATTGAGGCAGTGCTGGCTTCGGAGCCACCCAGGAGCGTGAGAGAGGTGTGGAGTTTTCTAGGTCTGGTTGGGTATTATCGGAGATTTGTGTCAGACTTCTCCAGAGTTTCAGAACCTCTTTCAGATTTTACGAAGAAGGGGAAACCCTTCCTGTGGTCAGATAGATGTCAGAAGAGCATCCCGGAGTTGAGTCAGAGATTGACCAGTGCACCCATCTTGAGGCTATCGGAGGAGGGAGTAGGGTACGTAGTTTACTGCGATGCATCAGGGACTAGACTTCGGTGTGTTCTAATGTAGGAGCAGGTAGTGATCACCTATGGATCATGACAGTTGAGGCATCATGAGAAGAACTATTCTACCCATGACCTCGAGTTAGCAGTAGTAGTCTTCGCATTGAATATGTGGTGGCACTATCTGATGGGCGAGTGCTTTACATTCTACTCTGATCACTAGAGTCTCAGGTACATCTTCTCATAGAAGGACCTGAACCTGAGACAACGACGATGGCTCGAGTTCCTCTAGGACTATGACTTTGAGATAGTCTATACTCCTGGAAAGGGGAACGTAGTAGCCGATGCTCTCTGTAGGAGGATGGGAATTCAACTACTTGGAGAGGAGACAGAGCAGTTAGCCGCTTTACATATGTCCTTCGTGGATAGAGATGGGGAAACCTTTCTACAGTTGCTCACAGTCACACCTCCACTTCATCAGCTGGTCAGAGAGGCACAGCATGGGTATGATAACTGTGAGACGCAACATGCACATATTTCCACAGGACATGCACCTGATGGATTTTCTGTAGGAGGAGAGCACGTCATCCTTTTCATAGGATGTACCATGGTAACAGCTACATTACAGGAGGAGGTTCTGAGAGGGTTTCACACTTCCCCTTTAGCAGTACATCCAGAAGTAGCGAAGATGTACCAGGATCTCAGATGACAGCACTGGTGGCCAGGTATGAAGAAGGTTGTGGTAGAGTTCGTTTCACGATGCCTCACCAGCCAGAAATTGAAGGTGGAGCACCAGGTACCAGCAGGCTTGGTACAACCCTTGGAGGTCCCAAAGTGGAAGTGGGATGGGATATCTATGGATTTAATGACTGGACTTCCACGTACTTCTAGAGGACACGACTCCATTTGGGTGATCGTCGACCGACTCACCAAGTTGGCCCACTTCTTACCTATCAGAGAGCAGGGCTCAGGGGAGAGCATGGGACGCCTCTACGTTCAGGAGATCATACGACATCATGGTGTGCCATCATCCATCGTCTCCGATCATGATGCTTGCTTTACATACCGGCTTTAGAAGGGGTTGTAGGAGGCATTCAGGACGCGGCTACTCCTGAGCACCACCTTTCACCCTCAGACGGATGGCTAGATGGCGAGGACCATTTAGACTCTCGAGGATATGCTCTGTGAATGTGTCCTCGACTTTGGTCACAACTAAGAGGATCACCTACCCTTGGTGGAGTTTGCATACAACAACAGCTACCACTCCACTATCGAGATGACACTATACGAGGCATTGTACGACCGACCTTGCAGATCACCTCTCTACTGGACAAACACTGGGGAGTCAGCACTTGTGGGACCAGAGATGGTCCAGGCCAGGATAGAGAAGGTGTAGATCATCCAAGAGCAGATGAGGACTACTCAAAGCTGACAGAAGTCCTATGCTAATAGGAGACGGATACCACTATAGTTTGAGGATGGAGACCATGTTTTATTACGGGTCTCACCTCAGCGTGGATTACAGATATTTGGCTGGGGAGGCAAGTTATCTCCGCGCTTCATCGGACTATTCCAGATTCTCAGTAGGATTGGCGAGGTGGCTTATCTCCTAGATCTTCCACCTTAGTTGCACCAGGTGCATGAAGTCTTCCACGTATCTTAGCTGAGGAGATACGTGCATGACCTGACACATATCATCGACCATGGGGAGCTGGACATCGATGACAGGGCGACTTTTGCAGATGTCCTGATGGAGATCGAGGATCGAAAGGATCAGGTCCTACGTGGATGGTCAATTCCTCTAGTGCACATCAGGTGGAAGCACATGAACCTCCAGGAGAGAACTTGGGAGCGGGAGGCTCAAATGCGTGCACAGTACCCTCATTTGTTCCCTAGTTTGTGATGTATCTTTACGGGGATATAAATCCCCGAGGTGGGAGTAATGTAAAGACCCATAAATTTCAAGGAAATATTTTTTCTTAATTTCGTTGGGATTTCACGAGTGCGCATTTTCTAACGGCACCTGATTTCGAGGCCCGGTGTGCCTGAAATCAATTTTCGATGTTTAGCTTGGGTAAGTTCAGTGAACGAACGAGCAGATTTTTCTAACTTTTGAACTGGTTCTCGGAATCAAAATTAGAGGGCACCGATGAAACTACAACATTGTTAATTGATTAAGAAGACCTTTACTGGAGTTGCGTTTGATTGGGAGGAGTTGTAAAAAAGTGTGGATTAAATGAAGAGTAAAATAAAATTGTCTAACAATTTTATTTCTTTTCTAAGAGGTTTAATCCTACGTGTGGGAGTTGGGGTGGGACCCGCTAATTAGTAACTACCCTTGAGTGGTTAAAGGTGAGGTGGGGCCCACACGAACCCAACCCTTCACATTCCCTAACTCCTCTAAACCCCCTCATTAATCTTGCCAACATAACTCCCCATTTAATTAGACAACTCAAGATTAATCAATTAAGTGAGTAACGTGTTTGAATTTTAAAATTGAAATGCATGGCTTGAAGTAATAAAATAAGAGAAGTCTTATTTTATTTTGGGGGTTAGTTGTTGTGTGCAGATATTTGGGGAGAGAACTCTATGTCTTGAAGAACTTCATCACCTTCATCGAATAACACCAAGACTTCGATGTAGAACGCCGTCACCACAAGGAGAGATGATGTGTCGCTCCTCCTCCTCTCCACAGCTCGTGTGAGACGTCGTCCCCTCCTTAGACACACGCCAACGCCGTCATCGAAACCTCACCCCACGATGCTATCTTTCGCGTCACCGGTAAACGTCAAGGTTTATCGAGGTTGGGGTTATTTATGTTCACGATTAATTTAACGTTCTTCGTTAATTAAATTTGGTCTTATGTTATCAACATAATGAGAGGATATAGGACCGCACAAACAGAACTGATCCTCCTCCACTTTTATTTGTTGATCCTGATTGAACCCGCGGCGAAGGCCGCGCGGTGCCGATGCACTGCGCGGAAACGGAAAGGACCGCGGCCGGAGTGGGCAGGGACCAGAGCGGGCCGCGCCAGAGCACCAAGGGGTCGCGGCCAGAGCGGGCTACAGAAGAGGGGCGCAGCGCCGTCACGCCGCGCTGGACGGACGGAAGCCGCGGCCTAAGGCCACGGCGGTTCAGCAGGAGGCAGCCGGGCTCGGCCGGCTACTGGCACAACCTGGAGGCGGGACCCCCGCGGGTCCTGTGTGGCTCAACCAGCTGGCCATAATGGCCGGCCGTTACCCAGGAAAACCGAGGGTTGAAACCCCCAGCCAGCAAACAGGTCGGACCCCACTGGGTCTGCCGTTTGGTTCCAAGGGGGCGGCGCCCCCGTTCACACCCCGCGGCCGGCTCCGAGCCGGGCTGCGCCAGCTCTGCCGTGCCACCGGGCCGCCCCGGTCGAGTCGGGCCATGCCCAACTGGGCCGGACCTGGACCCAGTTCGGGTCGACCCACTTCGGGCCGACCCAGGGGGTATTGGGCCGGGTCGGACTGGGTCCAAACCCCCTATTTTGAGATAGTTTCATTAAAACACTCATATCTTGGGATACTGTCCACCGATCGATGCACCGTTAGTTGTGTTGGGATCCTTGGATCGGGACGGTCATTTTGATATATTACACTAAAGGTTTTGGATAACTTTGTGTATGGCCAGGTTGGATTGAACAGAAAACCAACCGGGCCCTCGGAGCGGAAAAGCTTAGAACTTGAGTTCTGGACGTCCGATTGACGTGCCGTCGACTTTGTTGGATTCCTATTAGTGAGACAGTTCTATTGGATTAATCTGCTCGAGGTTTGGATGCAGCTGGAGTACGGTTGGGTTGGTTTTAGATTAAAAGGCAACCGGGCCCCTGGGACGGAAAAACCAATATCTCTCAAACCGGGCATCTGATTGACGCGCCGTCTGTCACGTTGAGTTCCTATTGACGAGATGGAACTTTGTGATACATCAACCTTGGGATTTGTGGCAGTTGATGTATCGACCCCTTGGCTCGTGGAGTGGACCCTCCCGGAATCGAGCGTGCTGTGTGCGGGGAACCCTAGAGCTGGCTGCGATTACGACGACGATGGCGACTGTACTTGGATCCTCCGTGGGTTCGGTAGTGAGGACGACTGTACTTGGATCCTTCGTGGGTTTGTCAGCGATGATGACTATACTTGGATCCTTCGTGGGTTCGGCATCGATGACGACTGTACATGGATCCTACGTGGGTTCGACAGTGATTGTTACTGTACTTGGATCCTACGTGGGTCCGGCAGCGACGACATCTGTACTTGGATCCTACGTGGGTTCGGCAGAGGAGATGATTCAGAGGCTACATCAATCATCTCCAACCCTCTTCGTGAATAGTATACTCGTGCGAGCTGATTCTCAACTTAAAACCATTATCCTCGATATGATTATCTTGCTTTCCAGTGTAGAATGAGTTATACTTTCATGTGTGGATTGGGATGTACTTTCCTGTGTGGGCCGGGTTGAAATAGGGCTTAGAAGTTGGAGCCGAACGAGAATTGATGACTTAGGTATATGTATGGGCATATACCTAAGTAGTGTTGGTTGTTACATCATTTTGTATCTTTCCTTTGTGGTTTATCCTTTGTGGATTCTAGGAGACCTTCGGGGGTCTCGGGGTCCCTACTGAGTATCATATACTCACCCCTGCATGGGATACACCTGCACTACGTGGTGTTAGATGCAGACGACAGACAATGCTGGTCGTAGTTGAGACTTGTGGAGCGGGACGGTACCCGGAGGTGGACTATCAGGTGGGACATACACGGTGCAGACGAACGGATTTGAGGAGCAGGGGAGATCATTTATACCCACCCTTCAGGTGGGGTTTCTGGAGGACGTCTTGGTGGTTGCTGCTTTATTTTTAATCTATTGTACTTTATTTTTCAGTTGTACTGCACTTTCAGTTGGGTTTGTATACTGGCCCATTTACTTTCCAGTGCTTACTTTTGTACTCAATTTACTTAGTGTTTACTTCAGTTTGTGTACTCTGTGGGATTTTTTTCTTATATAAAGGCAATGCCTTTCCTTTTATCGGGATTTATGCCTTTGGTTCTAGTCGTCAGCCTCCAGTCTATGGAAGGTGGGCTTGGGGTAGTCACGGCACGGGCACCGAGGTCAGGTCATGACATAATATATTTTAAGAAAGATCTAGTAGAATCGTAATACCTTTGAAGCTGCATCTATTGTCTCGTGATGTTTTCCTAGAAAATGAAGTGGATTTAAAATGGTTTAGAACATGTTGATCCTTAGTATGGAGAGCTTTCCAATAGCATGGTTGGACAGAATGGTTTATGGAAAACAATGGACCCTTATATCCCCAATTATTAAAGGATTTCTATTTGAATATGATTTTGAAGCTAGAGAAATATGTGGCAACTTTAGAACAACTATTGATGGTCAAGAACATATATTTTCTTCAACTTTATGGTCTATAAGTTTAGGGGTACCACAATAAGGTGAATATGTGGATTTCTAAAGTTATTTCTCTATCAATAATCCTCATTTCAAGTTTAAATGATCTTTGGAAGATATAAATAGTTATGAAAATCCTCAAAGGCCAAATACTGTTGAGTTCGATAATGAGTGAAGATCATTTCATAAATTCATTAAATATTTTATTTGTCCTAGGAAAGGATATTTTAGCATTGTGAAGCATCATGATTTATTCTTTTTATATTTTATGGTACATGGAATGTAGATAATCTTGCCTAGATTTATTATGAGACATATAGAAGAATTAATAAATACTTTGTCCAAATTCAATTCTCTTCCATATCCAAAGTTTATCTCAGCTTTGTAAGAACTCAAGGGACTTTTTCCTTAAGGGGATGAAAATTATACTATCTCCACTGGTATTTTTTTTGAATTAAATCACTTGCAAGAGGATAAAGATTTGATGGAACCCTTGAAAACAAATGTGTATTGAGGGGGAAAATAAAATATATGAGCAATACAATCCTATGAAAAATACAACTATGAAAAAGAAAGTTATGGATCCAAGTTTGGAACCTGATCAAGTGTTTGAGGATGATTATTCTTCTGATGAAGGTCGGTAAGATGTGAGAATTTATCTTAATGAGGAATCGTTAAGGTATGAGGAATAAAATAATTACTCTCCTTATCCAGAAAATGCAAGCCACATAATACCCATCGAAGAAGTAGTAGCTATTTAGGGGGATGATATCCATATAACTTTTCTTTTAGATACAATTTCCCTGATTTTGGTAGTAATGATAATCAAAATCTAGTGACAAGAATACCTACAATGTTTTAGATAGGGGGAGTACCACCAATATTTGACTCAACACTTGCTAGAGAGGATAAGTCTCCTGAAACCTATCAAATTAATTTGGGAAATTTTACTCTAGAAAGTGGAGATAGAAATGATCTTAATAGTTGAAATCCACCTAAACATGTTATAAATTCCATAAATATTTTATTTGGTGATCTAAATAGTGCAGAAAAGGCTCCCTCACATATTCTTTTGGAACAAGGAAGACTAGACCTCATAGTTGATGATGTTTTGCATGATATGTTTGCTTCTACTCCTACAAAAATAGTTGTCCCATATTCCCTAATTCACTTCTCTAATAATTCAATCCAAGGTTATCCAATATATGATTCCTCTCCTCAAACAAATATTATACTAGTGGAAGTATCTAATAATTCAATTCAGAAGATTTATAGGCCTATGTTTTACTCATTAGATGATGATGAACCTATGTTGAATCCCTCAAATGTGGATAATTTTGACTCCACCCCTAGTAATATTTTATATCATCTAACAATTATTCCACTTCCATTTCATAATAAAACATCATTCAATTCAAAAATTATTTATTAGATGTCTTAAAGGAGATATTTTTGAGTCTGGGAATTTCTGGTGAGACTAGTAGAAAGGAAGAAATTTCCTTCATTATTGCTAGTGTTTTTTCTCACATTCATCCGAAGTTATTACTAAAAATTGATCACATGGATAGTGAGATTGAAATCCTCATAGAATATGTTGGAAATATATCAGAATATTTACTAGAAATGATGATTAATATAAACCAAAGGTATCTTAATGTTTTTGTCACTGCCTTTAGAACTCCTCCTCCTTTAGCACATGTATCTATTAATGAGGATCTCATTAAAAGAATTGTGCATGAGTAGATTAAGGAACCTTTTGAAAGTTTCAATGAAGCTAATAATTTGATGCAGATGGTTCTATCTTTTCATGGTGAAAAATTGTTTGATATGGTTCTGGAAGAGACTGTTAAGATTATAAAAGACAAAGAAACTATAAAAGGTGTCATTAAGTATTGAAGGATCCAAATATTCACCAATTTGATCTAAAGACTATGTTTAGATCTTTGTCTAAAGATCTTTGAATGAATCCTTTAATTCAAGATTTTAAGTCCCTAGTGGAAAATTTGTTGGTAATGAACCCTTTTTTGGATTAGTTTATGACTGAAAAAGATGAATTCTTATAAATCATGGAGCATGGATCTAGAGTTTTAACTAATATCACTCAGATTTTGGAGACTTACATTTTTACTACCAACACTATGATTTTAGCACCTCCAACTCCTCATATGACAAGTGTTTCCACTTCTACCAGTCTGGATTTGATAGCTCCCATGGGTCTTCTTAATCTCTATCCCCCTAAAAATATATAGTAATTAGACCTATCTCTAAAGTGATTCTAATTCCAGGAGATCATTATTACCCTCAACTGACACCAACACCGTATGCTTGGGGGATTAATGATGCAGGTGGTGACGCAGGCATGACACGGTAATGCAGTGACACAGGCATGATTTATGAAGGAGGTGATGTGGGCATGATGTAGGCCTAGTGACACAAGCATGATGTTATAGGCATGGCACTACAATGGTCCTTCGTACCATGTTCATAGGCCACTTGGCATTTGGCCTACGTGCTATGTAATGAGTCTCCCTCTACCCAGATAGAAAGAGGTCTTTGATTTCATTATAAAAAGAGGCTTCAGTCCCAAATTTTTAAAAAATACTCTTTTTTTTCTTTTTGATAATTTCAAAAAGGGGAGTAATGGTTAAATAATAATATTTATTAGCATACTTTATTTATTTATTTATGCCATGAATATTTATCATCAAAATGGGGAATTTTTGGCTTAGTCCAACAATTCATATGTTTAATGTTCTCAAATCATGTTTAATTTATTAGTAATGAATTGTGTGTTCTATGTTTGGAAATTGTGTTTTTTGGATAAATATGAAAATTAAAAGTGAACATAAAGCGAGGAATCGACCACATGAAGAAACTCAACTGGATGCATTAATAGAAAAGTGTTAATGTATTAGATAAGTGAAATTTATCTAAGTATTCAACTGACCGCACAAGTACTAGGCTGGCTACAAGAAGGATTAAATAGAACACATGAAGGCTTCTACTCAACCACATGAAGCAATCTATAAATCAACAATTTTTTAAAAAGTATTCAAGAGACCACACAACTAAATCGATCGACCAAATGACTGATCGATCGACCATGGTGAAAATTTTATAAACTCCTCATGTGACTACAAGAGTAAACTATGTGACCAAAAGAGAAAATGGAACAGTGACATGGTATATCTAATCAATCAAAGTAATAAAATGACAAAGTATCAGAGCGACTGCATGTTGTGACTAATTGACCATAAGGTAAAACTGAGCAACCTTGTAAAAAAGTTGGAATTGTGGAAAAGTATTGAAGTGACCGCACATTGAGGTGAAGTGGTCGCATGTTGAAGTAAAGTCACCACATGTCCAAATGATCAACCACATGACCCATCAAGTAAATCAACCAAAGTGTTTGTCTAAGTACTGAATAAATCATGAAGTATCAAGCTAACATGACAGACTTAGATCAATCATGTCTAATTAGTGTTATATTTAAGCAATATATTCCAATGACTAATTGTGGAGAATTAAATGAAAAGTCAACACATTTAAGATATCTAGATTTTTTTGTTGAATGCAAGGATTTATAATGATTATTCTTTAATGTATGTATGGAATAAGAGTTTCTCTATTTATATCAAGAAATGGTTCGTGAAGAAATATCGATTGAAAAATATTGGACACAAAAACTATTACTCTGATTTAAATTCAAAAACACTCTATTTTCAATTGTGCATATCTGAAAAGTCTGAGAGAATGCATCTGATCATTTCATCTTCTCTCATAAAAAGAAAAGGAAGACATTGGGAAGAGAAGAGAACCTTGTTGGTCAGCTGAAGCTCAATTAGTGTGAATGTTGCATCGAACTTCACCTCTCTCTCTTTATTGGTTTTACATTACTTTTGAGTTATTATTGTATTATTTTGTACATCTGCTTATCACTCTCCCAATATTCTAAAGAGAAGTACTCAAATACTTCTTTTCTCTTATTTTTACACTTTTTATCTCATGAAAAATTGTGGAAGAGGTTTGGTGATAGCCTGGACACCCTCGTGTGCAGTTGTTTTTATAAAACTTGATCTAGGTTGCAGATTAGTTTATTTGGTTTAATAAAGGTGTTTTATAGTGAGTCACTATCAAGTGAAGAGGAATAAGTCTCAGTTTGATACTAAACCTCTTGTTTTTATTTTCGCGGTGTGTTTTCATTTACTTTCTAGTGCTCTATTTTAGCCTTAATATTTACAACACTTGAATGACTTTGATACCTAACTTTTACCAATGATATATCTATTGTTTGATGTGAGTAAAGTAATCTCAAAAGTTAGAAAAATCTCAATTTATTCTAATTGAGTCATGATCATGCCCTTGGGAGGTTATTTCAAAACATCAAATGAGTTACACCTACTGTATCAGTTAACTGTGTGTTTTCTAAGTTAGGGGATTTCATTTAAAAGTTGTTTTTAACAAACAAAATATTTGATGCTCAATTACCCTCTTCTTGGGCACTCCACTCCAACTAAAAATAAAAAAACATCAAATGAAAGCTTCTATAATGGATATGTACTCAAGGAAGCTAAAAACACGAAATATCTCTATTATATATGTCTAAAAGCAGTTAAAAATTCACTTAAATTCATAAAACTAAGATGACTGCACTGTGGTAGGATCCATGATGTTATGGTTTTCAAATATAATCTAAAACTAGCCAACATCACCTTAAACAATAAAAAATGGTGAAATATTCTCTTTCCCCAAACCACGAGCAGCTACCACAACATGGCTTGGTCTACACTCTCGTATTTTATTTGAAATCTATTAGCTTCTCAGAGAGGAAAACGTTGGGATATGAGATATATATTTTATCCAAAATATTCAAATATTAAGCCATGATAATGTCATAGTTCACTAATTGTTGTTCTTTTTTAGAAATTGGTATACTCTAGTCATGGGAATTTTTCATTTTCTATATGTTCATTGGAATATAAAGCATCGTGATATTTTTTTCATTCTCATCATGTCATGGTATTTTCCGTTTGTTTTCTTTTTTCCAAAAGTTATTAAATTACATCAAACTATTGTCAAAACATCATGAACAATATAATTTAGACAAAATGAACCCAATTCCATTATAAAAATCCAATGAATATAAAAATGAAGTATCATGTACTCAAACATATCAATTGTGATCATAACAGTTGAAAGAATAACAAGCAAGATAAATCACAGAACGACCATATGAACCCCAACTATCATAAGTAACAAGATTAAAGTAACTATTTGTATACTTAATAATGAATAAAGTGTTTGTTTATACTTCATGCATGAATCACAAACAAAACTTTCTTAAAAATATTATTGATCACTCCATGAATGCAAGATTTACAGAGTGGCCCAAATAACGCTATCAAATGATAGAGATGTTCCAAATCATTAAAGCATGGTGTTGTCTCAACCACATGAAAGTGTACCCGAGGAATCTTACACTATAATCAATGTTTTCATGGCATGGTCATTTATCATGCAAAACTTATTTTTAAATAATAAAATAATTGGTGTTTCAGAATTTGATTGAAGTTGGAAGTAGCACAAGGAATACACATGAATGCATGTGCGCGCCATCCATGACCTCATCCTCTGTCGGCACCACCATCAAACCCCTATTAGTAAATTCAATGGAATTCCTTCACCGCCATTTTCAGCCATCAAAATTGGCAGACCCGCCCCTGTCTCGCATCCATTAAAAAATTGTTTTTTCATTTACTGTAGCTTTTCTAATCAATTTAGATTGTGGGAATTTGACAATTGCTAAAGAATTTGCGATTCAGCATTTTATAAATTTTATTTATTGCTTGATTTAATTTTTATTATTGGTGTTTGTGTGTATATGTATATATATTTCATATATTAAATTTATATATTTATTTTCATGTTTTATATAATTTATAATATACATATAGATTTATAATTATGTGTGTTTTATAGATGTTTACACACACACACACAATTATATATAATTTTATAAAATATTTAAATATTAATTATATAAAAATAAATACATAAATAGATTAAAATATATTTACATGTATAAATTAATCTATAAATCACAATTTAATGAAAATATATTATCTCTTTTATTTATATAATTTATACAAATAAATATCATTATTAAATTTATATTAATTAATAAGAATGTTTTATGATGTATTCAAATACATTATGAAAATTGTATATATATAACTATATGTGTTATTATATTTAAGTATATAATTATGTGTTATAATCACAATAAATATTTTTTACTTTAAAAAGGAAAGGCGGAGAGCCTTAAGATCCTTGCATTAATTTATTAAAATTAGGGGGTCCAATGTCACATAAGAAAACTTCTCCTCAACCAATAGAAACAAAACAAAGATATTAGTATATAAGTATATATGCATTTATATATATAAATATATAGATATACAAATATTTATTTATAGATACACTAAAACTTCTACATAAGAGGCTTTTAATATTATTGAAAAAGAGATTTGTCATCAGAAAAAAATGTTGGGGGGGGGGGTTGTCACACAAGAAAACTTGTCCAAAACCAATGGTAGATACTAGAAACAAAACAAAGATATAATTATACAAGTATATATGCGTTTATATGTATATATAAATATATATTCAAATATGTATTTATAAATACACTACCACTACTTCATAAAAGGTTTTTAATAGTGACAGAAAAGAGATTTTTCAATGCAGAAAAGCGCTGGGGGTGGGGGTTTGTCACACAAGAAAACTTGTCCTCAAACAATAGTTGAAACTAGAAAAAAAACAAAGATATAATATTGTCAATAGTCTGGAAAAGGATTCTAACTTCAGTCGGTTGAGGAAGATGTTGGCTGACCCTCAACCTTCTATGCAACTTTCTTTTGTGAAATCGAATCCAAATGTTGAGATTGCTGCTGGTGTTTTGGACCCTCCTCTTGAGGGTCACCATGGTTCCAGTGGGCATATCTCTGACGTGGAAAAAAAATGGTTGATGTGGGAGGTCCCAAGACTCCTGCGAATGTTTCAAATGCTGAGGTAGTGAGCTTAGGGAATTCCATCAATGTCAATGGTCAGGTTGAGGCTCAAAAGGAACCCAGAGGGAGTATTTCTACAAGTTGCAATATTCTAGAACAGATAGTAGTGGGAGAAGCCTTGATGTGGCAGAATCCTAGGGAGGTGGAAGGTCTTTTGCTGGGAAACCATTTTGGGATTTTATCCCAAGATGATCCGGTCCAGGTTTTTGAAAAAGATACGGTCAGAACAAATAAGGATGAGCAGAAGGTTCCTAGGAATGGGTCTAATGGTGAATGCTCCATCCACTTTGTAGGCGATACAGAGGATGAGGGTCATGATAGTACGTATCCAAGCCCAAGGAGAAGTAAGATCAAGAGATGAAACAAAAAAATAAAGGAAGGATTGCTCTCATTTACCTCTATTAATGGAGACTAGATATGTGAATGAGGTGAAGGCCAAGCATATGGCCAGTGATCACCATCCCTCCAAGTCATCTTGTCAGCAATGGGAGTTTGCTGCTATGCTCGAACAACCATTGGAATTTCTCATGAGTTCAGAAGAGGTAGATGTTGAAACTGTTCTAAAAATTAATGCACCTGACAAATAGGCCGAAAGAATGATGGAAAAGACTTTAAGGGTGACTCCTAATGAGGTACAAGGCTCCTGGATTGATAAAGAAGACCTGATTTTAATAAGGGGATTCAACAAGGGGAAGATCACCATTGGGGAGTACATCCAATTCTGGGAAAATCTAGTGTTTAGTCATGAAGATCTTATAATAGAGGAACCCGACAATCAGGTAAATACTATCTCATGGAAACTATTTAGGGAGACTAAAACTGATAGGCCGAATTGTAATTTAATGGATCAGTTATCTCCTTTTGTGTCTGAACTAATGGTTTCTCACTTTTTTCCTTAAAAGTGTTTGATAATAAAAATTTATTTTTGAGTGAGTGATATATGTAAATATATAAATATACAATACTATATAAGTGACTTTTAATAGAATTAAAAAAGAGATTTGTCAGCGCAAGCAATCATTGGGGGGAGGGGTTGCCACACAAGTAAACTTTCCCTCAACCAACAGTTGAAACTAGAAAGAAAATAAATGGGATACAAGTATGTATGCATTTATATATGTAAATATGTAGATATAAAATTATTTATTTATAAATACAGTACAACTACTACAAAATAGGATTTTAATAGCGCTGGAAAAGAGAATTGTTAGAGCAAGAAAGTGTTGGGGGGGGGGGGGGGTTGTCACACAAGCAAACATGTCCTCAACCAACAGTTGAAACTAGAAACAAAACAAATATATATATATACAAGTATATATGCATTTATATATGTAAATATATATATATACATACATGTTTTTATAAATGCAATACCACTATTACAAAAGTGGCTTTTAATATCCCTAGGAAAGAGATTTGTCGGTGCAAAAAAAACATTGGGCGTGGGGATCACATAAACAAACTTGTCCTAAACCAACAATTGAAACTAGAAACAAAACAAAGATATAATTATACACTTATATAGGCATTTACATATGTAAATATATAGATTTACAAATATGTATTTATTAATACACTACCACTACTATAGTAAAGGTTTTTAATTGCACTAGAAGAGAGATTTATCAGTGCAAAACAAAGCACTGACGGCATAAACATTGTTAAAATCGCTTAACCTTTATATGTGCTTTATTTTTGCACTGATAAACTAGGTATTTATCACAACTAATAAAATAACTAATAAAGGGGTCCTTTATCATCAATTTTACTAACATTGACAAAGACCACCTTTATCAGTGCTTTTGGTAGCGCTAATAAAGGCCATGCAGCTGCTATAAGATTGCAACAACCCTATAGCACCAAATCCAATCAGAATACAAATAGAAATAAATACATATAAATAGAAAATAAGATTAAAATTAAAATCTAACATTTCAATATAATTTAAATTCAAAATTTAGTTAAAAAAGTATTTACAATGATGTGATATTTGCAATTAATTCAAAAAAAATATAGTTAATATACAAAATTGCAACTCTTGTAGCAAACCTTCTCCAAAGATCAACCTTCGTACAAAAGTTTGTACCTTTAATAAAACCGATGTAAATTTTAGTAACATAAAATTAAAAATAAAACAAATTTTAATTTTAATGTTATATAATCCACATATGGTAAATTTTATTGTTAAATACTACATATATATGTTAATGATATTATCAGTTAATGCTTTGGATTGACCTGAGGTCGATTCCTACACATCATAAATGATTAATAAATCATTGTCCTAATGTTTGAAAAATAAAATATGGGCTTGTTTGCTTGGTTTTGGCTATGTGATACATGTTTTAAACCAAAATGACACTTTTATATTGAAAACACACACTTCGAGTCATATCGGCCACAATGTGCATTGGATTGATGTGTGGTCAATTCCTACATATCAAAAATGAATTATGGATAATTGTCCTAATGTTTGAAAATAATCCGAGCTTATTTGCACAGTTTTTCGGTATATGATATGCATTTTAAACTAAAATGACACTTTTATATTGAAAACACATACTTCGAGTCATTCCAACCACCTCGTGTGTCGGATTGACATGAGGTTGTTTCATACATGTCATAAATGAATTATGGATCAATGTCTTAATGTTTGAAAATAATTTGATTTAGTTTCATCATTTTGGTTATGTGATTCATGTTTTTAGTTAAAATGCTACTTTTATATTGTAAACGTGAACTTTGAGTCATACTAACCTCATCATGTGTTAGAATGTCGTGCGATTAATTCTTACACACCACAAATGAATTATGGATTGTTTTCCTAAAATTTTAAAGCAATCTAAACTCGTTTGCTCATTTTTGGTTATGTGACGCGCGTTTTAAACTAAAATGATACTTCAATATTCAAAACACATACTTTGAGTCATACCTACCACATCGTCTGTCATATTGACGTACGGTTAATTCCTACAAGTCGCAAATGAATTATGGATCATTATCCTAATGTTTGAAAACAATCTGATTTATTTTTCTTGGATTTGGCTATGTGATGAATTTTAAACTAAAATAACACTTTTATATTAATAACACGTACTTCAATTAATACCATCCACATCATGTGTCAAATTGATATGTGGTTGATTTCTACACATTATAAAGGAATTTAAAAAAAATTCCCTAAATTTTAAAAAAAAATTTGAGATTGTTTTCTTGGTTTTGGATATGTGATGTTCGTTTTAATCTTAAACGACACTTCTAAATTGAAAACACGCACTTCGAGTCATATCGACCACATCGTATATCAGATTGATATGAGATCAATTCCAACATGTAACAAATGACTTATGGATCATTGTATTAAAGTATCAAAAGATTATGAATGCATTTTATGGGTTTTGAGTATTTCACATGTGTTTTGAACTAAAATGTCAATTTTAAACTAAAAACAAACACTTCAAGTCATACCGGACACACTATGTCTCAGATTGAGTTTCAATTGATTCTATAGGACCCCAGAACACCCTGATAGGGGATAGGTGAATCAGGTTTTTAAATTTTTCTTTTAAAGTGATGAATATTATTCCCACATTGGTAAGAACTTGTAAAACCTTTCTTATAGAATTGTGCAGTGTTCAAAGATTCAAATGCAGAGAGACAACACATCAATTTTACTTGATTCATCCCTAAGGGCTATTCCAAGGAGCATATGTCAACAGTGTGTCGATCATAACTAAATAGACTAATCTTCACTAGTTTTGGAATACAGAAGTTCAGACACAGTCACTATGTGCTAAACACACTACCTTTACAAGATTTTAGGGATAACACACTGCCTTCATAGGAGCACTTCCATCAACTCCCTTATCTGACTAATTTGGGTGAAGTCTTACTTAGTTTAATGACGTGAAGGTCGCTTCAATAGACTGGAATTTAATTCTTTTTCCTTGAATAGTATGAGAATTTTCTTGCATCGAAGTCCCGAATGGATGCACTTGAAAGCATTGTTCACTTAAACATGATTTTCAATACTGTCGTTAATGAAGCTCAATACCTTCGTGAAGTAGACTTCCTTTATGGAACCAACTATATTCTCGAAGCTCACTAATCCATCCTAGAATACACCATCATCATGAAACACCCTTTTCCCAGATACATAAGTATTGTTCAATACTAAGAGAGTTTTTTGCAATGATCAATCTCACTTTGAATACTTGATTCGTGAAGCTCTTGGACTTCTTCAATTCAAAGCGATTCAACATTTACTTCCATAATTTTTGTGGAAAATGAAGTTGGTGAGATTTCTATTTATAGGCTCAAACTTTTATGATGCTCCCACTCCTATAACATATTTTTCATGAAACTCCAAAATCCTATTCATGAATCTCCTTCACTAGTGAAGCTTCAGTGAAAATTAACCCACTCACGAAGCTTCTCGTAGTCGTGGATATTACCAACAACAATTTTCATATTTTGCGATGCTCCACTTATTATAGTCTGCGAATATTACCCTCAACCCATTGCACCATTCTAGATGATCCAAATCTTTTTGAAACCCAGTCTTTGCAAAACCTATGACTTTACCATATTTATGAAGAGTAAACCCCAAAAAAACACCTTTAGTGATGCTTGACTCTTCCTCCCATTTTTAAGACAAAAAATTTGTCAAACACTAGGAAATGAATCTACCTTAAGCATTGTAGTTAGATTGTACTATAAGATCACTTTCCTTGTAAACTCCCTGATCAACCCAATATGGATTGACAATGAACAAAAACCAGACTCCATTTCTAGCAAAGAAAACCCTTGGTTAAAAATATGTTATGGATTTTTGTTCTAAAGTATCAAAACAATATGAAATCATTTTTTGGTTTTGAGTATGTGGAATGTGTTTTGAACTAAACTATCAATTTTAAACTAAATACACACACTTCGAGTCATTCCTATCACATCATCTATCGAATTGATTTATGGTCATTTCCTACACATAAAAAATGAATTATGGTTAATTTTCATAAATTTTTGAAAACAATCTGATCATGTTTCTCAGTTTTGGTTGTGTGATGTGCGTTTTTAAACTAAAATGACACTTATATTGAAAACACACACTTTGAGTCATACCTTCCACATCATTTGTTGGATTGATACACGATCAATTCCTACACATCAAAAATGAATTATGGATATTTTTCCTAAATTTTGAAAACAATATAAGATCACTTTCATAGTTTTGGATATGTGATTTGAGTTTTAAACTAAAATGACACTTGTTATATTGAAAACACACAATTAAAGTCATGTCGACTGTATCGTGTGTTGGATTGAAATGTGGTTGATTCCCTAACATTAAAAATTAATTATGAATCATTTCTCTAAAGTTTTAAAGTGATATGATCTCACTTGGTTGGCTTTGGCTATGTGATGTACGTTTTAAACTAAAATGACACTTATATATTGAAAACATGCACTTTGAATTATATTGTCCACATGATGTGATAGATTGACATGCAGTAGATTTACAAACATCACAAATGAATTATAAATCATTATCTTAAAGTGTGAAAACAATTAGAACTCATTTTCTTGGTTTTGTCTATGTGACGTGTGTTTTAAACTAAAAAGGAACTTCAATATTAGAAACACTAACTTCAAGTCATACATGAAACATTTTTTATCAGATTGATATTCGATCAATTTCTATAAATCACAAATGAATTATGCATCAATTTCTTAAAGTTTTAAAATAATTGGATTTTTTCCAGTTTTGGCAATGTGACTTGTTTCAATCTAAAATGACACTTTTATATTAAAAACATGTACTTTGAGTCATACAACCACATCATGTGTCAGATTGATGTGTGGTCAATTACTATACATAAAAAATGAATTATGATTTTTTTAATAAATTTTGAAAGCAATATTAGCTTGTTTTCTCAGTTTTGGATATGTGATGCACATTTTAAACATAAATGACACTTCTAAATTGAAAACATGCACATTGAGTCATACCAGACACATTGTGTGTTAGATGGATGTGCAGTAAATTCTTACACATCAAAAATGACTTATATATCTTTTTTCTAAACTATCAAAATAATATTAATGAATTTTATTGGTTTTATTTATTTCACATGAGTTTTGAACTATAATGTCAATTTTAGACTAAAATTATACACTTCGAGTCATATCAAGGACACCATATCTCAGATTAAGGTGTGGTTGATAACTACATGTCAAAAATGTTTTATGGAACATTATTATAAAGTGTAAAATATATGATTGTGTTTATGGGTTTTGATTATGTTGCATGTGTTTTGAACTAAACTATCAATTTTAAAATAAAAACATGCACTTCAAGTCATAATTTTCAAATCATCTATCATATTGATGTACGATCAATTACTACATGTCAAAAATGAATTATGGACCATTTTACATAAATTTTAAAAAAATCTAAGCTTGTTTTCTTAGTTTTAGCAATGTGAGGTGTGTTTTAAACTAAAATGAAACTTCTATATTGAAAACATGAAATTTGAGTCATACCTTTCACTTCATCTGTAGGATTGATGTATGGTCAATTCCTACATGAAATTAATGAATTATAATTGTTTTCCTAAATTTTGAAAATAATATGATCTCAATTTCTTGGTTTTGGTTATGTGATACCTGTCTTAAACTAAAATGACACTTTTATATCGAAAACAACCACTTTGAGTCATACCGACCACGTTGTGTGTTAGATTGATATGCAATAAATTTCTATACATCATAAATAAATTATGAATTATTTTTCTAAAGTTTGAAAAAATATAATCTTTTTTGTTCATATTTGTCTATGTGACAAGTGTTTTAAACTTAAATGGGGCTTTTATGTTGGAAACACACACTTCGAGTCATACCGGACACATCATATATTGAATTTATTTGAGTTTGATTCCTACATGTCACAAATGAATTATAGATTATTGTCCTAAAGTATCATAATAATTTGAATGTGTTTTCATGATTTTAATTATGTCATGTGTATTTTGAACTAAAACGTCAATTTTAAACTAAAAACATACACTTAGAGTCATACTAGCCCCATCATTTATCAAATTGAGTTGAATTTGATTCATAAATGTCAAAAATGTGTTATGGATCATTGTTCTAAAGTATCAAAACAATATAAATGTGTTTTCTCAATTTTTGAGTTTGTGGCATGTGTTTTGAAGTAAACTATCAATTTTAAACTGGAGATATAATATTCTAGTCATACTAGGAACACCATATATGGGATTGAGGCATGGTTGATTTCTACAAATCAAAAATAAATTATGGATCATTGTACTAAAGTATCAAAAGAATATGAATATGTTAGATAACATTTGAGTATTTCATGTGTGTTTTAAACTAAAATGTCAATTTTAAACAAAAAACACAAACTTTGAGTCATACTAGACACAATGTGTATCTTATTAAGGCGTAGTTAGGTTCTATATGTCACAAATTAATTATGGATAGTTTTCCTAAAGTATCAAAAACAAATTGAATGAATTTTATCATTTTTGATTATGTAATGTGTGTTTTGAACTAAAATGTAAATTATAAACAAAAAACATACACTTAAAGTCATATTGAGTACACTTTGTATCATATTAAGGTGCAGCTGATTGAGGTGTGGATAATTCATCCACTATTCAAGACAATTTTCATGAAAAATATTTTTTGGAACTCATAGTTTTCCTTGAACTATAGAAAAATACCTTAGTAGGTGAGAGATTATATTTGAACTATAGAGTCTCTTTCAAAAATTAATTGAAGAAAATTAGCGTGATCATAGATTTTATAGATACATCCTTAGGATTTAATTCATATTTTTGGCAGTATGAATTTTCATCTTCCATATGAAAGAAGCATGTTCTCTTTTTTTCTGGCTTGTTGTAGATAGTTGAAATCAATGCATGAATTCCCAAAATTTATGTTAAAAAAACTAAATAAGTATCAGATAAAAATGATCAGGAAATTCAATTAAAAATATTAGATAAAACGATGACAAAATTTACTAAATAAATAACATGAATTAAAATTTTCATGATGTATATATACATTATTGACCCATTTTCCTATCACCATTATCTTGGTTGCATCCTCTAAGTACAATCTCTCACGATCACGAGCAGCTTCGAACATGTTACAAGCTATATTAGAATCCATATAGAGTAACCCTCCATTATAATTCTCCTTATGAAACATGCCAAAAATAATATATAAGAATTATGATACTAATGATTCATATTCTAAATGTATCTCATAGATCATACTAGATCATAAAAATAATAGTTAATCACTTAAATTTTATGTTAGTAGACATTCCAACACCATGTACTCTAACCACTCATATATAAACAAATTTTCTTCTATTGAGTATGTATATTGTTTTAAATCTTGGTAGTAATGAGAAAATATAGGCAAAAAATGATTAAGAAATATTTTTAATGAATTTTTAATTTACTTTGTAAATTAACTGTGTGAGATGCTAGTATTTTTATGGTATATGACATATTTTATAAATTTTAAAACGTAATATCCACAATCATTGTCATTATCTTGTTTCAAAAAATGTATAAACATTGAGAAAAATAATTATATTGTTTTGAAATATGTTTTGATATTTAAATATTACTATATATACCTTAATATGTTTCCATTTGAATAAATCAATAAGCTTCTTATGTTCAGTCACCGACCTCATACCTTGATTTATCCTATATTTATAGATTTCCCTATCATAACAATAATCTCATTAAAACACAAATTGAAACATATAATTCGAATTTTATGTGTAAAAAGTTGATTATAATGCATTACAAATTCACAATATTCATCATGTGTGGTAGGTTTGATGGAAATCCATGAATTAGATCCAAAAAATAAACATTTGGGGTATCTAAATTGATTCCGATCAGCATTCGGAGTTCCCTAAAGAAAAAAAAAACAAATAATTAACGAAAATAAGAAAAATATATTTTATATGATTAAATTGTATATTTTTACCCCTACATTGTAGAAATAAAAAAGAGTATGTCATCTAATATTTTCTTCTCAAACTTCTCACTTAGTTCATTTTTTTTTTCTTTTCAATTTCTTCTAATTACAAACAAAATTTATCCATAGAAATGATATAGGGATCAATGAGTCCAAATCATGATTCATAAAGTTTTCCCTTTATGTAGTAGTAATATATATGCGTATATAAAATATCAATAGTAATTAACTATAATTAAAAGATTAGATCATTTTTTGGATAGACAGATTATGAAAATGTACCTCATATATTAATTCACAACTAAGACTCTCATCCATTCAAACATGATAATCTCATTAATACTCTCCAGAACTACAATTTTTGTAATGAAATTTCTAAATATTTATTCTTCGTATTGAATGTATAACATATTTCTATATTTAAATGTGGTGTCTTCAACAACTTGTAATGTTAATATATGCGATAACGGAACTAGTGAGGAGAAGGTACCCACAAATGGTCCTTTTGCTTTCATGGTCGATTCATTGGATTATCTTGATCTGAACTTCCATATCACAATAATTTTATCTATATATACTACTATACCTCATTTAAAACCATTTTTCATCAACTGCTAAAGGTTTTTAATTTAAAAAAAAAACTATTAAGGACATACCTGATGTATCTTTATAATATTAGACAACCATGACAAGAAAGTTCCAATAACATCATTGATCGTTGTAACATTCATATCATCAAGAAGAATAAGCAACTCAGCCATCGATTTGTGAGCTACTTCAATCCCCACTCTCATGTGATCTTTTGGGAGTTATTTTTCCTATATAACGTCCCCTAAAATATTATACATTGTACCCATCTCAACAAAGTGACTTGTGGGTGTTGATAAATATAAATCACATATAACTTCACCCTATGGAATTTTAGTAAGATAAAGTTATAGAAATTTGTTTGATTCACATTTAGGAGAAAGAGTAATGAAAAAATTGATTACCTATGGTAAGGTATGAATTTTAGGGGAATGGGTAGCCTCAAAGATAATAGGTTTATTTGGATCTTCATATACTGATCTTTCTTCCACTCTTGGTTTGCTATGATCTTTTCACATATATTGATCCACCAAACCATACCGGACCATAATATATTTCAAAGAATCTATCTGCAACTGAAATCCTTTTATCATCTCATATGTATCTCTTTGTGGATTTTTCTTCTCCAAATATTTTCGAGGGGACACTCCAAAAGATGTACCTTTAACACAGCCATATTGTTCTGTCTACTTCAAAGCTACTGAAAGTAATTTTTCTTCAGGTATAGTAGATGCTGATTCTTTTATCTAATCCATATAAAAATATAAAAAAAAATAGATATTTTATGTAATACTATTATAAAGCATAAAAAATTACTATTATGTTACACTTACAAATGCTTCTCGTACTGCTTGTGTGTTTTCCGTAACTAGATTACCCTCTTTATTTAAGGGAGCCTCTTTCCATAGCGCATGATGTGGGATGGAAGTGGCATCTTATTTTATTTCATCAATATGTATATAAACAAAGTAAATATTTTGTTTTATATCAAAAAAAACTTTTATTGTATATTTAAAATACATACCATTTTCTTTTTATGTTGAGTTCACCCCATCCTTGCTTTATGGTAGGGGTAAATTGTGTTTTTTTCAGGTTTTTTATTTTCATTACTCGTTTGTTGTTTCATAAATTAACAATTTAGAATCAAATTAGATAAAATAAATAATTTTGAATAAAATTTTATTAACAATATTGAACCTGAAATGATTTCTCATTGCAACAACTAATGAAATATTTCCATGTATCCTATTTTATAATACATGAATTAATAACTGGTGGGGGTGTGTTTACTTTCCCCTAAGAATCCAAGAGATGATGCTTTGTGTGATGTATTTAGAAGCCTCTATGAGATTTTATAGTGTACATTAAGACATATTTCTTATAGAAATCACCACAAATAAATGAACTCTGTAAGGGATAATGAAAATTAAATCAATCTTTCATTATATAATGTTTTAGTAAAATGGAGAAATTATATCATAACATTAACTTAATTTTTTCCCAAAGGGTTTCCTTCAATACAGAATGGGAATAATGCAAAGTATCTATATTAAGTGGAACATGAATTCTCATTATGATCCCAAAATAACTAATGAACATTTACTTGTTGGGGTCAATAGGTTGGCTGCGTTGATTCCATCCAACCTTAAATTTTATATCCTTTCTTCTTACCTTAATAATTTTATTTAACATAGTGATGCTATGCCGTTCTTATTTTTTTCATCAACTTGTTATTGATCCCCTAAAAAAATGTAGTTTCAACATCAACCATCTATTCTTCCTTAGGATCAGTAACACCAACATGTGAAAATTTCATTATCTACATGATTAATCAAACATTTAATTTAGATTACAAAAATTCAATAGAAAATACATAATATAATGTGGAGAACCATGGGATATTAAAAAAACTTTAACCTTCTAATCGAACTCTCCTTTTTTTTCTTTAAATATTAAAGGGATTTGGAGCCTCTATCTAGTATCCAAATCCTCTATTTGTGGCCCCCCTAATGTAAAAGGTAATATCTGCATTGGGACTGTCATGAAATGATTGTGATCTCACAATCAAAGGTTCATCCTCAATTGAATTTTTATCTTACCCTACAGTTGTTTTATTCACTAGTAGGATAATTTACCAATTCTTGTTTATTGGATCTGAGACATAAAATACCATCACTTCTTGTGATTCCATTATGAACGGCTCTTCCTTATACCCTTCTATACTGAAATTCACCTTCACAAATCCCAATTCATCAACTCTCACTGTACTCTTATTGTAAACCCATTTTCAATAGAAAATAAACACTTTAAATTTTGTATAAAACAACTCATATATCTGTTAAATGATTCCAAAATATGACATATTAAAATAAATTGAATTTTTATCCTTAGAAACATAGATATTCATCACTTACACCACAAGTGTAACTCTACTATTTTCCATTGTACTACGTTCGTATTGTTCATTTTTATAGAAAGAAAAACCATTAATTAAAAAACCAGTGTTATATATAACATTTACATTTGGTCCCCTTTCTATTCATCAAATTCATTTGAAAACGGAATTCATATTTTCATATAACACCTTATAAATGTGATCTCGGAATCATCCTATGAAATGTTGATTATGTTTATTTAATATTCATCATTCATCCCTTGATGGATTAAAATTTCTAAAAATTGATTTTTGGTCTTAAATATATGGATAAACCTATGCACTGTTATGTAAAATGTAAAGGTTTTATTGATCCCACTATTTTATGGTAATTATAAAAAAATCACTTCTGAAAATCCATTTACCCATAAGCTGTCCACTTTGATGAAACTTTAGGATAACAATCTATCAATATGTGATAGGTAATCGATACAAAATTCAATAGAATTTTCAAAAATATATTGATATGCAATAAAGTATTCTGGATGACTTCGATTCTTGTTGTACCCTTTCAAAATCTTCATATATTGTTCAATGAGGTACATCTATCTGTAATGGAAAAGATCACATAGTTGAACCTCTCTAACCAAGTGAACCATTAGGTGAACCATTATATCATAAAATAATGATGGGAAGACCATCTATAATTTACATAATATGACTACAATATTCCTATTCATGATTGAAAACATTGTCGGGTCTATAACATTATACATATTACTTGGAAAAAGAAGTGGAGTCTAGTTAATGTATGTCATACATTTTTAAGAAAAATTTAATGTAAATAAACGAGCATAAAATCTTGTATCAAAACATGATAGTCATGTTATTTTAGATCCTTAAACTCAAAATTAATCATTGATGTGAAATTATTGATATTTTATGAATACCCATCTTGGACCTTTACACCATTAAGGAAATAAAAAAATTTCAATTTTTCTTTTTGAGATAGATTGTAAACTAATGGAGGCAAAACAGTATATCTTTCAACCTTCATTGGTGAAAACTCTTCCCATATCCCCATTTCAATCACATCCAACCTAGCCTTGATTTCATCTTTTTTTTCAGAAACATTTAGTAACATGCCAAAACACTATCAAATACATTTTTCCATATACATGACATCAAGAAAATGTTTGAAATATAAACAATTTGAGTATGGAAATTCAATGAAAATTGATCTCATTTCCCATCCTGATTTCGTAAGTTTTTTCAAAAAAGTTTTACCAAAAACAGTATTGGTTCATGCTCAAATTTACCCAAGAGATGAAGGTAGAACTATCCATATAGTCTAGATTGGGTTGTCGAATCCACGGAGACCTAAGAAGATACCTAAGACACACAACCTATGAGGTCGATTTTTGGGTATGAAGTGGACACCATGATTTTGATTTTGGATGGTTTTGAATAACACTAATAAACCTAAGTGAATTCAATTAAATGAAAATGGCTTGATCTTAAGATTATTCTATGGGTTGATTGAATGAATTTTACTTCTTAGAGAATTTTCGTTTAATTAATTCTTGATGAATCCATTATTCAAAATAACACTACCTTCATCATTTTCTGGTTTGATGCAACTAAACTCAATTAATAATCCCCTACACACTTAGAGAACCAAGTTATATATGTCTCCAAGGTATATGGTCATTTTAGTAATTGGATTTATCTTCCTCAAAAACAGTGAAGATGAAGAGTGGAAATAACTGAAGAATGGAAGTCTTAAATTAGTTAACCGATTAACAACAAATAATTCATAAAATAACATTCAATATAGACTTTTCATCTTCCTAATATAATCCCATTAATGTTTTATACCTATATTTATGGTATACTCTCAATGGTGGGAAGAAGATGGCTTAAAAGAATTAGATTGATGAAATTAAAAACGCAGAAATAACAAGAACTCCTCCGTGTGTGTGAATGAAATTCACACCTATGTGTGAAATAATTCAGCACAACAAAGAGATATCACTATGCTTTGTGATTATAAATTTTTAATGAAAGAAATGGTAAGAATAGAATAGAACGATTTTTATTAAGAACGAAGAATTACAAAAAGGAAACTTACATGGAAATTGAAATGCGATTACAAACACAAAGTGGATAACATTACAATTAAACCAAACAACCATGATCCTTAAATCCTACAACACCACTTCCATAAATTAGAATTTTTGAGCCCTTGGGTCGAGCCTCCAACAGTACAAGTCATCTCACTTAAGTATGGTAGGTCTAGGGTGGTGGAAAGTTTGTGTAAAGAAGACTTTCCACCCTTGACCCGAAAAGGCATCCAGCTTGCATCCACCAAACAGAGGTGCATGAAAAACCTTCTATATGGAATAATTTGGGTGGTCCATATAAGACTTAAATTAATCTCCTGATGTAACCTAACATCCTGTAAAATTTCAGCCCAAAATGAGTTATGGTTTTCGAGATATGGTTTAATTGGTGGGCTGTTTTTCTGGGCCGCAGATTCTGGCCCATATTTTGATATACTATTTGGTCTGCCTAAATAACAATCATGGAGGCCTAATTAGCATTGGATACTGAAGAATGGTTTGTTACTATATATTTTTTCTAGCATCCTATTAATGCTGGGATTAATTGGGCCTGTATTATGGGAACCACATTCTCATCAGTGGGCTGGTGTCCAATCTGCCTTCTCCAGAATTGTTTCTTTTCATCGCCAAATATCTCCATCATCCTTTATGAATAATCCATTGATACCTGCATGAAAAATGTTTAAATTTAAGTGAAGATCCATTTATAAAAATATCAAATTAAAATATGGATAATTAAATTCCTTATAATTAGATGACTCATTGGGACTAAATTGGTGAACATTAGGCATGAAGTTCACAAATGATGAGAATTGATGTTCAAAATCAAAATCCACTAACTCAGGCCCATAAGATCAAAAATGAAAATTTAATACCATTAAAATGTAATTAACATATGTGTTTTTATTGGCTAATCAAGTGTCAATATATTTTACTTTCTCAAGCAGTTGGTCACCTGTTAGCAGAGATGGTGTTGTGCCTTGTTATGCATTCCCATCAAATGTTGTCATCCATGATTTAAATTTATGTTTTCATGGTAAAAAAATTTGATGTCCTAAAAACATAGTCTTCGAGGAAATTTTCAAATGAACAGAGTGTGTGAATTCTTCACCAATGGGAAACCCATCATTCCTTTAATGATATTGCTTGACAGATTTCCATAAATAAGAAATTCATTTATCAAACCATACAACATGGAACTCAATGTAAATTATTTACTTCTATGAGAATCATAAAATGTAACACATGTATCTCACATGAATTTTAGATCTTCGATCAATGGATACAAATAGACATCAATATCATTACTGTGTTGTTTTGGTCCAAATATAAACAGATAAAACATAATTTATTTATGATTCTTGCATTACTATAGGGGTAAGTTATAATTTACCAACATAAATAGCCATATAATGTGAGTAATACTTTTTACACTAAAAGGATTCATTCCATTTGAAGATAATACAAGAAACATATTTCTCAACCCATTTCCAAATTTAGGATACTCATAATAAATTTTCTTTAAATAAGGAGAGTCTTTTATATGGAATAGTTTCCCATATTCAATTATTGTATCAATATTCCATTCCAATTTTATTGAAATTTACTAACATTCATATAGTCATCTAAATAGTGTAATGATAGTAATGTACTATATAACTTTCAAAGGACTTGATTCATCCTTACTATATCAATTTGTGCCACAGTTATGGAATTTTATGAGTGATTCATAGTCCTTGCATTACAATATGAAATCATTTGGAAATTCATGTATTTTTTAGATATAATGGTCATTAAACATATCATTTATTTCACCATGAGGTTATTGTTATTTCTCTATGAAAGGGTTGAGGTCTAGTGTTTCTTGATCAAGGAGAGCCGCTCGTTTGGAGTCTTGGGATCGGGCCGATACAACTTGAGTGTCGTGGAGATTGGGTATGTGGTTTGGACCAGTGTTGGTAATAGATCATAGTGTATTTATTTTCAGCCTATTTTTTTATATATGATCATTTCTATGGGTGACCAAATATCATATGTTTTGTATGATTTGATTCAGTATGATAGTATGTCTCATTCCATTTATTATATCATGATTCTATTTTAGTTTATTTATTATGTATACTATAATGAACATCTATGTGAATGATTTTGGTTATTTTCCACTATTATTTCACTTTAAATAGGGGATATAGTCTCTCCAATTCATCTTTTAGACCCTCACTATTGGTCGGCATCCCCGGGAATTCGGGGAGGCATGCTTGAGGCCTTGTGGTGAGCCATATTAGGTGATGTGTCAGGTCGAACCGAGCTGGTTTATTACACAACTTTATCAAATGTGTTTGTTTTTATGATTTAGGTAGTTGGTAGAATAGTGGTGTAACGTCCCCGACCCAAAATCCACTAACCGGTGCCCTGAGTCGAGTCGTCACATGACCTCAAGCATGCCTCCCCATATGCTAGAGTTTACCGACTAGCAGCGAGGGTCAAAAAAGTCACATGGGGAGACTATACCCTCTTTACTAGAGTAATCCATAACAGAACGCAATATAAATTTTGGAAGAAATATGAAACAACCAATAAACACACATAACCAAACATTTCTCAAATAGGGTATAAACCACAAATCAAATACATCCATGCCATGCCATACTAGTAGTGTAAGGTGAATAAATCCCAAAATAAAACAAATGGACAAATCTCCAAACAAGTCCTATCTCTAAGTCTAGATCCTTCTCCATGTACATCCCAATCCCAAATCAACAGCTTAGTGTAGGGCCACTGCCCTTGTCCTGACTTGCAACTAAGAGATCTGCTTGGGTACCCAACGACGACCTGAGTAGGGTGTGTGTACAGTACTCAGTAGGCCACCACCAACGGTGTCTACAAAATATCTAGTATAATATATAGTTCATGAGTGTACAAAATAAATGGTAAGTACACAAAGGAAAAAAAATTAGATGCCATTAGATATCTAAGGTTTACTTAATTAACTCCTAGAATTTATACCAATTTCATTTTATATTATCTTCATTCCTTAATCCATTTTGATCACATGTTCCATGGGTTAGGCATAATTATCATCTACACTGGGGTCTAATTAAATCAATCACAATGCATAGGGAAAATAAATCAAGTCCCTATCTCACTAGGGATTCACATATCACATCAACACATTATCCTCACCTCGAAGCCTCGGTCTGGGTGGAATGCAGCCATTAGGGGAATAATGCCTCCATCCCCTTCCCTAACCCATTCATTTGTGGGGTGGATTTTAGATCCTAAGTCTAACTCGACCTATGTTCGTAGAACCTCAAGTCAATACTCCACTCTACCAAGCCATGTGCACATTCGTATTTATCAAATCACCACAACTATACCATAACACAACATAACATAACCAATACCATTGGAAATCATCAATCACAAATAATAACAAACATAATGGAAATTAATACTATTCCATAACCCATTAACACATTTACTAATCACAATTTCATTGTCATTTAACCAAATTCCCATTCTTGTACCTTAACCCTTTATGTTTATTCAACAACCCCTATGACTTAGTCAATGTTCATCAATGGACATACATTAACCCATTTAGCCCATTTACTAGTTCAAGTATATTTCCCATATATTAACTCATTTCATATTTATCAATTCCCTCATTCAACCATTTACATGTTCTCAATTCACAAGCCATTTCCAATTTAACATGTTCATCAATTCATGTGTACTAATCCTATTTGGTATTTCAACATAAATCATATAACAGTCGACATAATCCCATTTAACCCTATTAACCCATTACTAATACATTCCAAACCACCCCTTAAGCCATAATAAAACCTAGGAAAATCATAGAAATTCCATATTCAATCCAACTAACCATACTAACATGTTCAACAAGTGATCTATGTTATTACGCATTAATTCCACATGTGACCTTGTCAATTTCTTGGTTTGAAAAGGTCGGAACACCCCATGGGTGGCCCCAAAGTGGTGAATCATCCTCGATGCATCCCATGAAAATCATGAGGGTTTCAAATAATTATTTAGATGACCATTATACTAAATACCACCAAAGGTATCTAAGGCACAACAAGAAGGAATCAAGAACACACACTCATATGCACAAATCTACTTAAAAACCATGGGGTATAACAATGTAGACCACCTACCTAAAATCCAATGATGAATGCACTCCAAATTGAATTCATAGATCTGAATTCAACCACCCTTTGAAGCCTCAACCTAAATCTCTCCGAAAAAAAGGTTTTAGAGCTTCAGATAGAGATAAGGAATATTTGAAATCTTGAAACCAAAAATAGAATAAAGAGTGGGATTATCCTTATCGAATATTCGATCTACAACTGACGGTATTGCAAATTACCAAGAAATGAGGTATATTGATCCTTGGGAGATATTGGAGGTCTTGGTTCATCATTAGGGTTGAGAGGGGAAGAATGGAGGAAAATCCCGCGTTGGGGTTTAAAATCCCAGAGTGGTAATTTTTGTAAATTTTCCAACTTTTCTAGGCCACACGGTTTACCCGCACGGTTTTCCAAACCATCCTCAAACCATTCAGAAGCTATTGCCTGAAAATAACCCCTTCGCACAGTTTCCTGGGAATTCCACACATCTTTCTTAACAATGCGCCAACAGTGCGTAAGGCTCTATCTATAGATGCTCTGTTACCTAGGATACTCCACATGGTTTGAACTAACCATGCGCAAACTATGAAATATGCCCAAGAACTCCCTTTTCATACTATTTTATATATCAAACCCCCGGAACACCTCTGATCCTTCACATGAACATGGGGAAACACTTATCTATCCAAAAAGAAGAGGCCAAACCAAAACATAAACAAAAACATACCTTAAGAAAATTTGGGATCTTATAACCTCCACACCTTATAACTACTCATCCTTGAGACACTCTTCAGAGAATCACCAAGCTTCTATAACAAGAGATCATTCCACTAGGCCTTCCTTTCCATTCCCAACTTCCATGTTTCTGGTTGCACATCACAAACCCCACTGAACACGGATCAAGGTCACATACTTGTCCCACAAGTCTTCCTCACCACAACACAAACTGAAAAGTCCTCAAGGATGCATCAAATTCAACCATACCCAACCACTAGAACATAGCAGTTAAAAATTAGGCAACATCGACCAACTCAAAACACATGGAAACTTAACACATAGTATTATCATCATGGAGGAACCAATCAACACTCCATCAGGCTGATCCTATACACAAATCTTGACCCAAATCACTTGGCGCCATTTTCCTATGTTTTCCAACTCTAACGACAACCAAACCCGATATCACTCGAAGAAAACACATGATACTTCCAACCATATTTTCTAAAGATTTAACTACACAAATATACATTCAAACGCACCCAAGAATCTCGGCTACTCAACCAATTAGACATGTTCCAAAGCTCTCTACCAGGGCCAACTCACCTGAACGGTGACCACTCGAGTCCTTCCAACTCGAAACTTTGATCATGTTTTCAACAAACAATTTATCCGGTATGGTTCTCTCCACCAATTGTGGTTACATGGAACCTCCTCCATTGAAGAAGGACCACCTGAAATCAACCCAACTTTACCATCACCTAACATGTTCCAGCTCACCACGTCCAAGCATCCATACAGAAATTACCCTACATTGGCATCCATCCGCACCGTGAAAACCATTCCTAAGGACATTCCTATACTATCCATTAAAGGACTAAGACCAAATTGAACTCACTTAGGTACAACTTCATTTCCAAAGGCACTTTTCGCTATAACATGCATCTGGAAGTGGGTCACTCTCACCATATCCATTCTAGTTTACCACCTCAGGTCGAACCACACCTAACTAGTTTGTCCCAGAACACCCACCTTACACTGATCTTACACTACCCCTTCCTCACCTTCCCAAGGTACTTACTAACTTGAAGCCTATCATTATCATCCCACACACTTACTGAGGTCGGTCCTTGAATTACAGTAGAATTCCATCATCGTGGCATTACCACCCTCTAGACCCTCATCGGGAATCACACTTGGCATGACACCACATCACATGGCCAAGGTTCCCTCAACTTCAAGATGTCCTAAAACCACACAAGGATAAATTACTCGAGTCTAACCCCGATATTCATTGGAGTTATAGAACCCAACATCTCTTACCAAAACCTATTGTCCGATACAAACACACCCTTCTATGTCTTATACGCAGACATAACAAGCTTTATATGGAACCATCATGGGCTTGAAGCCAACACTTGGCTCATCAGTCACCACATCCAAGTCCCACATTTCCTCTCTAAGGAACCTAACATGCACCACAAAGGTTTCTCATTGGCATCCTGATGCCATTACATCAACTCGATGTTCTTCTCTCCACATCCAGAAATAACTTATCACTCCCCACCTTAGGAGTGTCGTTACCATTTCACCCCATGAGGGATTCCAACCACCGTGTATTACTCTCGATCAAAATCCTAACCGAAAAACATAGACATGGATATCTATCTTTTTCCCAAAATAAGAAAATGAATGCCACCCAGTGCCCGTTCTCAACTTCTGTGAATGGCACCCATGGCGTTTGTCAGTATTCGGTCCATCCTTAGGACCTCACCCCAAGCCATTGGGGGTGCAAATCACATCCACAATCTCCAAATATACCATTTCCATGATTATAATATCCATGATGTCCCTCATCCATCCAAACACCTTCATGTATCTTAGTGTGAGCTAGAGATTCTCAACATGCCTGGGATGATGTCAAGATGTTGGGCATGCTCTTCACTAGTTGAGGTACGCTAATAAGTTTTCAAAGAACACCACCACAAACTTATCCATTTCTGAAGTCGAACTATGGGACAACATGACCTGCCAAGGATTTCAGGCTCCCATGTTGAACGCATCTTATCAACACTTAACCACTACTGATCAAGTGTGATTGCCAACCAAGTCTCATCACCGCTCCATGACCAAATTTCAAGGTAACTATGAACTAATGTTTCAGGTGGAACTACTTCCAACACACCGCTCAAATTATTATGATGTGTCCCTGACAACTAACAACCCAAACACAACGGTCTACCACACCATTCAAACCAACGGTCTCTCACAAATCTACATTAACTTTGGTATAGCTCATCGCCCACTTACTTACCTAACCATGAATCTTGGTTAGTTAACTTCATTAGCCCTGAGGCGGCCTCTACATATCACTCAACATCCAAACCATTCATACAAACATGTTTAGCCACATATCCACCCACAACTCGAGTGTCACCATCGAGCGAAGGAGTATAATTGTACTTCCTTCACCCTTTTCATTTCCACTAGAAAACAACTTAAAGAACTCTAGTAATCATCATCCAAACAGGTGAGTCAGGAATCCATGCGATAAAACTTTTCAAAACAAACCTCACCTCTTATCATAAACATTAGGGTTCCCTTATGAAGGAACCAGACACAAATATACCATTCACTAAAACTTGGGGAACTTAGTATGCATTGATGCCACCCCTGAAGAATCTTCCGCACTTCATATTCCAAGGTACTTGCACCACTGGGCTAACCTACCACGAGGTCACCCTTGATTTTTCAAAACTATCATCATGTATCCACAACTTGAATTGCACCACCATACATCAACCTTACCATGTATCCTTCTATGAAAAAAATGGAACCATGCAACACTCTAGGTCCCTCTATCAAACATAAAAACATCCACATGTGTGAAAATCACCCAAAATCACTAGAAAGCCCATTAGAAATTTCTCATAGGTCACCTTGAAGGTTAGATGTTACCAACTCCCTAGACTATAGTCACAGCTAGAAAAATCCATTGGACCTCTCTCTAAACCATACATATCATGAAACAAAAAATAAATGCTCTGAAAATGCACTCTCACCCCATTACGATGCACGATATGCCTAATGCACCAAGAAATCATTTACTCTAGGTTCCATACCAAAGGTATACACATTCATCAGTACTACGAGCAAAAAATACTCTCTGGGATTCAAAATGCAACTCTCCAGGTATTTACTCGCAAGGTCACTAAGACCCATGTACCATCCTTAGGGTCCAACATGCACTGTATACAGTGACGAATCAAGAGAGTTTCCTCACTCACATTACTGAACAATTCCTTGCAACCTAAAGGACACAACCCTACCAAGGGTTCCGTAAAACACTACCTAGGACACATAATAACCGGCAAGGCCTCACAATCCAAATCCAAAGTCTCAAACTAGGGTACTCTCACTGGCCCAACCCACACCTACAAGGGTCAAACCGACAACACAGAGGACACCCACCTTTGAACTGAATCATTCTCATTTTAAACTTATCATTCACCTGAAGATTCTAAGAATGACCGACAGGATTTAACCACAGATAGAAAATACCTCACACTATCAACCTCTAACAAAACATCCTTCATACTCTATCCCAATGGGCATCATTACACCTAGAACACTACCCTCTACCATACTCACCGCATATCAGGGTCAATATGGGGAAACCAACTTACTAAATCACAAGTCTTTCATCAATACCTCTCCAAACAAATTCTTCTTTTATATCATGATTCCTTCCTTTTAGACACATTTCCCATTTCACAACATGTTCAATCATCATTTTAACTCATTTACACCTTTCATTAGGAAAAACTCATTAACAATTTTACCGTCATTATGCAATCCTTTTTCTTTTATACACTAAATCAACCTTTATAATTTATCACTACCCAAAATGTTAACTCATTAATAACAATTCTTTATACATGATATTACTTAACTATTTATATTCATTCCTTTAATTCACTCACTTACATTACAATCATTAGGCAGTATTTTCTTCGGATTTATCAAGGAAGTATAATTCATTCTACTCTCTATGTCCTACACACCCATCCCAGGTGTGTTCCTATAATGATGCATTCCAACTATATCCTTAGGTGCCTAAAATGATGCATGAGTTCAAAAACTCATTCCATTTAGGTCATGATAAAATATCATAAAACAGTAAAATCATACAAAATGTGCATCACTCAACAATGAAATACCATTGAACTGTAACAAAAAATATCAAGAACAACAATTTCCACCCATGGTGACTTGGGTTTTCCCTCAAACATGGGTTAGCTACTCCCAAGAAAGAGATCATTAACAAGGCCCGACACATTATAATCTCCTTTAAACCATCACCAAATAGTAATAAAGAGAAAATATCTTCTTTGATACCACTTTGTAATATCCCTCACCCAAAATCCACTAACCGGTGCCGCAATCTGTGTTGTCACATGACCTCAAGCGCACCTCCCCGTACACCAGAGGTTTCTGACTAGCGGAGAGGGTCTAATAAGTCACACATAAAGACTATACCCACTTTACCAGAGTAAGACACAATAGAACACAATATAAATAATGGAAGAAATATGAAATAACCAATAAACACACATAACCAAATGTTCCCAAATAGGGTACAAACCACAAATCAAATACAACCTTGCCATTCCATACTAGTAGTGCAAGGTGAATAAATCCCAAAATAAAACAAATGAACAAATATCTAAATGGGTCCCAACTCTAAGTCTGGATCCTTCTCCATGTACATTCCGAGCCCAACTCAACATCTTAGTGTTGGGCCTCTGCCCTTGTCATCACCTACAACCAAGAGATCTGCTCGGGTACCCAATGGTGACCCGAGCAGGGTGTGAGAACAAAACTCAATAGGCCACCAACAATGGTGTCTAAAAAATACCTAGTCCAATAGATATTTCACACAAGTATGAAATAAATGGTAAGTACACAAAGGAGAACTTTGGTTCCATTAGATATCCATGGTTCGCTTAATTAACTCCTAGCATTTATCCCAATTTTATTTTTATACAATCTTCATTCCTTAATCCATTATGATCACATGTTCCATGGGTTTGGAATAATTATCTTATACACTAGTATCTAATACACTAAATCACAAATAATAGATAAAATAAATCAAGTCCCTATCTCACTAGGGATACACATATCACATCAACACATTATAGTCACCTCGAAGCCTTGGTTCGGGTGGAATGCAACTGTTAAGGGAATAAAGCCTCCATCCCCTTCCCTAATCCATGTATTTATGGGGTGGAGTTTAGAGACTTATTCCAAATAGAACCATGGACGTAGAACTTCAAGTCAATACCCAACTCTACCAAGCCATGCGCACATGCTTATTTATCAAATCACCACAACCATACCACAACACAACATAACATAACCAATGCCATTTGAAATCATAAATCACAAAGCATATTAAACAACATGGGAATTAATAATATTCCATAACCCATTAACACATTTACTAATTACAATTTCATAGTCATTTATCAAAATTTCCATTATCACGCCTTAACCCTTTATGTTTATTCAACAACCCCTATGCCTTAGTCAATATTCACAATTGCCATACTTTAACCCATTTAATCCATTTATCAGTTCAAGTAAATTTTTAATGTATTAACTCATTCCATATTTATCAATTACCTCATGAAACCATTTACATGTTCTTAATTCACAAGCCATTTCTAATTTAACATGTTCACCAATTCATGTGTACTAATCCTATTTGACATTTCAATATAAATCATATACCATTCAACATAATCCCATTTAACCTGATTAACCCATTACTAAGCCATGGAAAGGAACCACTTAAGCCATAATAAAACCTAGTAAAAAAATAAAAATTCCATATTCAATCAAACTAACCATACTAAAATGTCCAACATGGGATCTATGTTATTACACATCAATTCCACACGTCACCTTGTCAATTTCTAGGTTCGGAAAGGTCGGCACACCCCATGGGTGGTCCCAATGTTGTTGAATCATCCTTGATACATACCATGAGAATTGTGAGGGTTTCAAATAATTATTTAGATGATCATTCTAGAAAATCACACTGATGGAATCTAAATCACAATAAGTGGGAAGCAGGAACACACACTCATATGAACAAATATACTTAAAAACTATGGGGTATAACATTTTAGACCACCTACCTCAAATATGATGATGAACACACTTCCAATCAAATCCATAGATACAGATTCAACCACCCTTTGAATCCTCAACCTAAATCTTTCCAAAAAATAATGGTTTTAGAGCTTCAGATAGAGAGAAGGAAGAGGTGCAATCCCTAAACCAACAAGAGAAGAAATTGTCGTATTAAAATTACCCAGATCTTCGATCTATAACTAATAACACTCCAAATGATGAAGAAATGAGGGATATTGTTCCATGTGAGCTCTTTTAGGTCTTGTTTCGTCACTTGGGTTGAGAGGCAAAGAATGGAGGAAAATATTGAGTTTGGGTTTAAAATCCTGGAGTGGAAATTTTGTAAATTTTCCATCTTTTCTAGGCCGTACAGTTTATCCACACGGTTTTCCAAACCATGTAAAAAAAATGAAAAAGTTTCTACCCTAAAATCAACTCCATTTCATGGTTTCCTAGGAATTTAGCATGGTTTGCTTAACCGTTCACCAACCGTGTGTAAGGCTCATTCTATGGCTGCATGGTTTCCTGGGATACTCCACACGGTTTTCACTAACCGTGAGAAAACCAGGAAATATGCTCAGTAACTCCCTTTTCATAATCTTTTCATGTCTTTAACCCCTATAACACCCCTAAGCCTTCACATGAACATGGGGAAACACTTATCTATCCAAAAAGAAGAGGCCAGACCAAAACTTAAACAAGAACATACATTAATATAATTTGGGATCTTACAAGTGGTCTAGGAATGTGTTGGTAATAGTGATTTATATCTAACTAGTGTTTCATGAACACCTTTACTGATAGAATGTCTAAGTTTCAAGTGAATTGTATTTCTGTTATTGGATTTTGTTTTTAGGGTTGTGTGATTTCACCTAGTATGATGCAATTGAGTTTGTGTATTTATGGTTTATTCTATTTTTTGGATCTTGGACAATGGGAAAAGGAAAATGTTCATGCATAATTATGGGAATGTAATATTCACATGACATCTGCATGTCTATGGTGTTTTACTTATGATGGATGTTCAGTTGTTTAATATTTCAGTAACTGCTTATACGACGTTTTCTCATATAAGTACTTGGTGTGATTGTACTCAAATAAAACACATGTATATATTTTATTTTGATGAAAAATCACATGGATAATGCAGTGAGTGGTTCACCAGTGTTGGAGATGTAATCTCTTCATCGATGGATTCATAGAAACCATAGTGGGATGGTAGTGTGCTGCGAGTTCGCTATTGGTGTCTTGACGAGGAAACGAATTCTAGGGGGATCTTTGGATTAGGCTTGAGTTTACCTAAGGTGGTGGTTCCAATAATGTCCTAGGTTGTGTTCCTTGGTAGGGAGTTGTTCTTACCACATGTTTTCTGTTGGGTCTTTTGGTGGGACTCGTGTGCCTGCTATCACTGAAGTCTTTGGTGAGTGTGACTATTCTTCCTTGGTGGGGTTGTAGAGGTTTGTTATAATCAATATGTGGTTAAGAATGTGGATGTATGATGTTTGAGACATGGATCTCTCTGATTTCTCCCTATCTCATGCATGTCTTGAGGGGGTAGGTTTGGTTAGACCCCTAACCTGCTCATTTAGCTTACACCTTGGTTAGCGCAGTAGAAGCATGGTAGGAAGATTGTGGTTTTAGATCGAAGCTCGAGTGGAGGGTGGTTGTTTATTTGATCATCGTATGATGAATATGACTCATTTATAAGGGGAGTGATGAAGGTGCTCTGGTTTGTTGGAACTGACCTGTGTGAGGAGCATAATCAACGGTTTTAGGCACGTCAACCTAGTTTCATTAGGATTTGGCCCATGTGAGTGTGGGTCATGTTGTGCACTCAAAGAGCAGTTTAATGAAATATTTATATTGAGGAGTCCATCATATGTTATCAAGTGTCAGGATCCTAATTTAAGTGTTTTTTTGAGTGTATAGGTTACTGTTCCTAGTGGGTATGGAATGAGAAAGGGTTTTTGTTTGTTTTCATACTGGAGCTCTGGTGTGATTATTTTGGACATGTCTATCCATTAAATTCAGTGATGTATGTTGTGTGGGAAGTGTGGTTTATTGTTCAGGAAGTGGGATGACGATAAAGATACTCCAATGGTGGCAAGAATCTGATCAATTGTGATTTAATGTCTCTCATGTTGGTAGAGAGTTGTGGATACTCTAAGATCAATCATTAGACTATCAAGATAGCATCATTTGTGCCATGTCTTAGGTTATAGCATTGTTGATGGTTGGCCACCGAGGCTTCTTGGGGGTGAGAATCATTTATGGTGGGGAGTTTCTAATGCCTCACATCATCACAAGTTGTGAAAAATATGGGAAATTTGATTTTTTTTCCTAGAAGTATTCTAGGAAAAAATGGTAATATCTACTATAATATTTTCCCAGATAATTTTTATGACCAATCAATTAGTCCTAAAATTAGGGTTTTACCCTCAGATAGAAGTTTTTTTGAAATCCAAGCTATTAAAATTTTCACAAAATAGTTAATATTTAATTAATAAAATAATAATTTAATTTCATGTGTTCATATGATCATATATTTAAAATGGATTTTCAGATTTAGATTCTATCTCCACGGTTGAGTCTAGAATAGTGGGTTGTATTTAGGTGAGGAATAAACCCATTACTGGTGTTAGGGTCGGGGCCAGACCCCTTTTCCTTTATTTTATTTTTCTTTTTATTCTTTATTGTTTTATTATTATTCCCATTTCCCCTTAGATTTTCATGTATGACCATAAGGCTTACCACCTTGGGGTATTTATTTGAGAGTGTTATAGGGAGAGAAAAGGGAGAGGGAGGAGCAGGCACTGCTTGGGGAGATTTTCCAGAGGAAGATCGAGGATCAACGAGTGCATAATGCAGATCTTGGGAAAAACTTTTGCAAATTCCACCCAGATGTAGGACTATTTTTATGTTTTTTCAATAAATCCCCATATATTAGTTGGTTTAATTTTTTAAAATTTTAATAGTTTTTTGGGGACCCATTTCGGTCGATCTTGGATTAATTGGGGATAAATGGGGGTTTTGGGCCGTTTTATGGTGTTTCTATTTAGGAAGACCCATTTATATGACATGTAGTTCAGAGAAAGCATGTCATGTGTTCTTATTTTTTAGGGAAGAGGAGTTTTTTGGGACTACAATATGTAACACCCTGCATTTTTATGAATTATTTTTTATTATTTAATTTAATCTTTTTGATATTTTTCATTTCATACAACACTAAATATAACTTGTGTTATATGAAAGAACCAAGTTATTCTTACTTTGTATGCAACACCGAGTTGCGATTGTGCAACACATAACACTTAGATTATGTTATTGTAAAAACAACACAATTTTTTTCTTGTGTTTCACATAATACCTATTTCCTTTGATAACTTGAATGGAACGCAAGACCATGTTTTACAAAACTATAATGTACAATTAATATTATTATTAAAATATTATTATAGTTGTCAAATTGTTGTTAGAATGGTGGTTATTAATAATATAAATTAAAGTATGAAAATATGGTTTACATATGCTTATATTAAAAAATCATTTGGCAACCAATTAACTAGAAATGAAAATAAAACTTTTTTGAAAATATAAGAAATCTTTTTTGGGAAAACAATATTTATCCAATCAAACTATATTTATAGTTTAACCTAAATAAATTTATTAAACCAATTTTGATGAAGTATTTTAATGAAATTTATATATTTTATATTAAATTGACTATTAAACATTCATATTATATTTTTTCAATAAAATAGATTAGAATAAAACCAATTTTATGCATAAAGATATATATTTTTCTAAATGGTAATTTTACTTCCTTTTAATGGTAAAACTATTTTAAATATAATTTTTGAAACTTTTATAAATTATATTTGATAAAATAAATCTAATTTTTGAAATATTATCATAAAAATTATCTCAGGGTGAATTTTTTGTTTTCTTTAGAAGTTTCATTTTCCGATGAATAGTGAAAAATACGGAATTTCAATTGAAAACTGTATTTTATTCTAATTTATTTATATAGTTAAATTATATTTTAAATTGGTTTTAAATTATATTTAGATCAATTATACATCTATTAATACAATTTAGGTCATTGTAATCAATTTCACATTGAAATTGTATATAAAAACATTTCAAAAAAATTGAACATTGTTACTTTAAAAACCCATTGTCTCATCTTATCCACATGATTAATTTTAAATTAATTTCTTCCACTTATATGATTATAATTTGTAAAAATGGATTAAATATTTGTAACAAGAATATTTTATGATTTATAGGAAGGTAAAATTCGTTTTTGACCAAAAATGTTAGCGAAAGTAATCAGAATTGATTACAATAATTAAGGTAAAAATGAGTTTACTTAGTGGTTAAACTTTAGCTTAAGGGGCCAAATAACATAGACAGATGTCCAAAATCCATTGGATGAACATATTTATAAAATATAAATTATTTTATAAAAAATTTACCATTATTTAAGTCACATTATGTCAGGTATACCTCTTAATAATCTTTACCTTTTTATATTCATAAGAATGGCCCTCCTCATCCACTATAAAAGGGCACTCACCCCCTCACTTATTCACACCTATCAAGCCCTTTGGATCATCCAAAACCAGACCAAATAAGATCCCAAATTCCCTTAATTAATCCTAAAAGTAAATATTTGGGCATAAATCCAACCAAGTATGCCCTTTTGAGGCAACCAAAATGAGTTACCAAAAAAAGAGGTCACATCCTTTAACAAGCACTTTTGTTTTATTTTTTTCTACACCCCATAAATTATTATTATTATGTACTTATATAATAAAATAATTATAATAAATATACTCATATGTTTTTATATCAATGTTCTTACCTACACTCACACACACTTCCATCAAATGGGATACACAATCATCATTCGTGTGTACAGTGGACTACCTCCTCGCGAACTGATGACGTTCGTTCTTCCATTACCACCACTCAAGGTTGGGAAAAATTATGGAATTATTATTTTTATATGATATATATATTATATTTATGATTTATGTATACTTATGTAAATTTTATATAACACATACCTTTATTATTTTTATTTTTTGGAATATGATAACTTCATTTTTGGACATGTGGACCACCACCTCCTCAAAGTGATGTGGTTCGTTCATACTTTACATGGAATGTATTAATGATGAGTTTTAAAAAAATTTGTTATATATGAAACAATGATTCTAATGTAATTATTATATATATATATATATCATTTATTTTTCTTTCTTTCAATATGACAAGAAAATGAAAACAACGTTCATGTGTATGTATGGCCTACCATCTCCATGAATAGTGTATATCATTTCCTATTTATATATTTTATAGATTATTAAAAGTAAATATGTAATGAATATATATGATATTTATATAATTTTTATAATTATATATATTATAAAATCATTATATAAGTATGATTATAAAAAATATAACAGATCAAAAAATATATAAAAAACAAAGCGGTTATTACCTGAAACATAACATTAACATGAAATTGTTAATAAAAGGGTAATATAAAGTCATAATAAAATCATATATGGTTTTATATATAATAATATGGTTCAATGGTAGATATTTAATAAACTTATACTTATTATATATGAGTCTTGAATGGTCATGAAGAAAGTCAAGACTTAAGGTAAGAGTTTTCTCATCTCACTTTTATTTCAGTGAGATATATGATATATTCACCACTTATTCTTGTTGTGTGGTGTATACACTAAAATATAAAATTTTATATAATGAATTTAATTTATTTAATGATATTACAAGTATAAATTTATATTATTATTTCTTGGATTTAGTGATTCAAAAGTTACTCAAGTAGTAAGGGGATTTATAGTCTCACTTTTATTTCTACGAGACTTATGTCTTATTCATCACTTGTTTATTTTGTGAGGTGTATATACTTAACATGAATGTATTATATGATTATTACCCTTAAATTTATAGATATTCGTATATCCATTTTATTATCTCTCTTTCATGGATTTTACGGTTCAAAAGTTACCAAATTGGTAAAATACTTTTTTCTGAATTTGCCTTCGTTGAGACACATGTTATGTTATACACCTATATTCTTTTACGAGGTGTATATACGACCCTTTGACATGTTATACTATGAATATAATTATTTTAATTATATTTTAAGCTTAATTTAATGTTATTATTTTATTGGTATTATGATTCAAATTCTCCAAGGTGGTAAGTGTTTATTGTTAAAATCTCATCATTTATTCGGATTGTTTATGATTATGCTTCTATTGATGAAATATTATTATCCATATCTCAAGAATTATCATGAATTTTAGTATCCTCTAGTTATTAATGATATATTAAATTAATGTTACCATTTCCCACTCTTTGGTACTTAATATAATTAAGAAGATGTTTTTAAGAAAATTCAACTTTATTTCTCTCTTTGGTCGAAAATCTGTTTTATTCAAAAACCATGTTTTCTAAAAATGTTTTCAAAACTGTTTTTAAATTATTTTTTAAGATTATTTTCAGATAAAAGGATTTTAAAAGTGTGTTATGTTTTAATGTTTTTTAAAAAAACGTTTTCAAATATTTCTTTATAAGTTTTCAAAGCTTTTTTGAAATAAAAATGTTTACAGAAATGTTTTATGATTAAAAGAGTTTTAAAGGATTTTAAAAGATTTCTTTATATATTTTAAAATATATTTTCAAAGAAAAAGGTTTAATTTTTTTTATTTTTAAAAACTATTTTAAATGATTTTCAAACCTTCCTTTATAAGTTTTCAAAGGTTATTTTAAAATAATAGGTTTTCAATGATTTAAAACTTCCTTTATAAGTTATTAATCGTATTTTCAAAGAAAAAGGTTTCCAAAATGTTTTATGTTCTAAAAATAATTTTTTAAAGTGATCAGTATATTTTCATCATGAAATGTTTTAAATTATTTTTAAAGCTTACTTCATAACTTTTGAAATTGGTTTTCAATGAAAAGTATTTTGAAAATGTTTTATGTCTAAAAAATGATTTTCAAAGAAAGGTTATTTTTTTAAGAAAGAATCCGAGTGATATTTCAAAATTATTATCCATATAAGATGAAATACTTTGATATAATTTATTCTTTACTAGAGATATGATCTAAGTTAACCATTATTATTCTTTCTCTATATGGTTATATATTTGATGACATGTAGTTTATGAAACCCGTTTCTCTTCCATGGGATATACCATGATAAAACACTTATGAAACCTGATTCCTTTCATGTTTTGTTATATTATTAAATGACTATGAAACCTATATATTTTCAATAGGTTATGATATAATTCTTATGATAGCCATTTCATTTCATTGGTTATGATATGATGCTTATGAAACCCATGTCTTTTTATGGGTCCTAATATTATGGATGTTTTATTATATTGTGGAACACAAATATATGAATTCATTATGGGATGTATGAGACATATATCTACCTTTAATTAATTTTGTAGAGATTAATATATAATGAGATAGAAATGTCTATAATAGGGAGGGAACTCAGTTCAGTAAAAGACTTTGTTAGCTAAGATGGTCTTGGGAGTGAACCTTGACTACTAAGATGGTCTTGGGAGTGAATCTTGGATACTAAGATGGTTTGAGGAGTGAACCCATTGCATACTAAGGAAAGGGATGTGACCAAGGATAGTGGTGTGTCCCACCCAGTAGGTGTATCCCCCCTGATGTTCCCTAATAAGTTTTTGTAAATGATACTTTACTTATAGGAAATTATTTTATATTCTTATGTGTCTACCACAATTACATGTATTATTCTTATGTTATGATTTTATGGAATATTCTCTTGATTCCCTTATGATCCATGACTTATGTTTTGTCAATATTTATGCCATGACTCATGTGTATGATCTTTGATTTATAGGGTTTGATATTAAAATGTTATACTCATATTCTCACACCCTTATGTTCTTGTTATGTTTATGTATCTCCTTTATTTACCCTTACTGAGCATCTGAGATCACCCTTTATTATGTTTCCTTTCTACAGGTTATGAATAAAGGTTTTGAGTAGGAGTACTTAAGGGTAATATCTTTGTGGAAAAATTTAAGATCATTAACCAAGTTAGAAGAATGTTTTCTGAGTTTCCAGAGACACTACACTGTTATGGTCCTCAGATATGTAATTTTGTAATATACAGAATATTAATATAAAATTATGTAATATCCATGCTTGTTAAGACTGGGTAGATATAATTGGTATCAAAGGAAAGGTTTAGTCAACCTTTGGAAACTGGGATGGGAAAACTTTAGTGAGATCCCTAGGGATATTTCTAAGGATATGTCTAGGGATGTATCTAAGGGTAAGAATAAGGTGTCATATATTAAAGAATGTGACACAATTTATATATCCTATAAGTGATGTTTCATGATTATGTAGTTTTCTACTATGATAAGTGTTTCTCACACTTTTCTTTCCAGTTTTAGTCTATGGCATGAACCAGAAGAAACTAGGTTAACATTGAATGTGATAAACAATTTTCTGATGAGAAGTTAAATGGGATGATCACTAAAGAAAAGGATCCATTAATCATGCCTAATCAATTTCCATGAAACATTATTAACAATTTATACCTTAATCAACTCTCCGACTCAACAAAAAATATAAGAAAAGAGTTCACTAGGAATTTAGGTAATGTATACCACAAGAGAAAGAATATTCAGTTTCCTACATGTTGAGAATGTGGGAAGAATCACCCAAGTGAATGACTTAGAGGAACTTAAATATGTTTTAACTTTGGAAAAAGAGGATACAAAGAAAGTAACTGAAAAGGAAAAAATGAAAAGTTTGGTTAATGCAATGAATGAGAATAATGTCCTCCCTAATACATCATCATCAATTGAATGCTTTAAATGTATAATGAATGCGCATTATGAAAATCGATGTCCTAAGTGGAAAGATCATGAAGAGAATCAACAAGGTGGTATGAAAAAAGGTTATATTACAACTGATGATGAGACTAAAGGTGAAATGTAAAAGGAAAGATGTATTAAGTAATATGATGAGGTATCCTTGTTAATGGATTAAGGATGAATCCAAATAATTTAATTTTTTATGTATTTGGAATCTAGAATTATGTTATATGAATTTTGAAATATATAAGTATTGTTCAATTTATATTTTTTGATAAGAATTTATAAGAATATGTTGAATGGTTTCTATAGACTAGAAAATTAATTTAAAGTCAACGTAATATTCATGATAATCACATGATTAAGTGAAATATAACCCCTAATATGTTCCTAATGTTTAGATAATGATACTTGGATAAATATATATTATATAATAATAAAGTAAATTTGATAGTGTCGATTACCTTGGAACTGATTAAGAATTGGTTGAAAAGTGGTTTATGCTATCATGGATAGGGTTTATGGATTTTTTTTGGATTTAAGGAATATAATAAATAATATTATGAATAATAAAGCATGCATGTTTTTTATAAGTATTTATGGTAATTTAGGTTATTACCATGTTTCAAGAGAATACATGATAATGATATTCACATATTTGGTATGTGACAATCAGGAGCTACTTTATTATATAAGGTGGATTAATTTTAAGATGATTTTGAGAAATTTCGTGACATTCTTTCTAAAGTTTTTTATTTTAAATTTTCAAAATGGGTATAAGGCTAACCATTTATGTAATTGTTTTAGTTAAACTTCAGATAAGGTTTTAGAGATTAATGTATTATCGCACCATGTGAGGATTTGTGGATATTTTATAACTTGTGATAACCATTTTTTTGTGATGTTAGATAAAGATAGATGGCATGACCTATCATTATATTAATTGATCTCATGATCTGCTAATGCTTTAGGAATTAGAAATTCATCTTCATTTCTTGGAATAAGAGATGAAGTGGAAATTGATTAAGGCACAACACAAGGGTGATATTGTACTTATGAAATTGAATTAAATCAAGTAAATTTCCTCATTAAAATTCTTCAATTTTAGTAAAAGGTTATTTAAATAAAACTTTGTCTTGTTATCATCATTTTTTATGATATCAATGACCTTTTTCAAGCCTCTTTGGGTTATGGATTTGTGATCATTAACTTTCTCCTAAATATGTTCTCTATCACTCTCCATCAAAGTTATATTTCTCTTCCATATCCATTATTTTACTTTCCACTTATGTTATCCTATGTGAAATCCTATTTATGATTTACTTTATATAACCATTATGTTTCCAACTTTCCCTTTTAAAATGAAGTTTTAGAATATATTTTTACAATGTGGGTTTCTATGAAAGGAACTTTTAAGTATTAAACCTTTGATAACCCATATGAATTTAGAAGGAAAAAATCATTTTAAGGAAGGTAGAATGTAACACCCCACATTTTTATGAATTATTATTTTTCGATTTAATTTAATCTTTTTGACATTTTTCATTTCATGAAATACTGACTATAACTTGTGTTATATGAAAGCACCATGTTATTATTTCTTTGTACACAATACCAAGTCAATATTTCACCACACAAAACAATAATATTATATTTTGGTATAGGAAACACTATTTTTAGCTTGTGTTACACACAATGATGGGTTCCTTTGATAACTTTCATGACATGCAATGCCAATTGTTACCAAACTACAATGTAATATTAATATTATTATTAGAATATTATTATAATTTATACATAGTCATTGGAATGGTGGTTATGAATAAGATTAATTAAATTATGAAAACATGGTTTAAACATTTATATAAGAATAATTATTTGGTGTCCAATTAACTAGAAATTAAAAAAAATCCCTTTTGAAAATATAGGAAATCTTTTGCTAGGAAACTCAATTTATGCAATCAAACACATTTTACATCAATAAATTAATTAAACCAATTTTGATGAATGATTTTAATTTAATTTATATATTAAATATCCAATAAACTCTTAAACATTTATATTATATTTTTTCTATATAATAGATAAGAAAGAAACCAATTTTATGCATAAAGATATATATTTTTCTAAAAGGTAATGTTACCACTTTTTAATGACACACCTATTTTAAATATATTTTTTGAAAATTTTATAAATTATATTTGATAAAATAAACTTAATTTTTTAAATCTTAACATAAAAATTATCTTAAGGTGATTTTGTTTTGGAGAAGTTTCATTTTTTGGATGAGTAGTGAAAAATACTGAATTTTAATTGAAAACTACATTTTCTTATAATTTATTTACATGGTTAAATTATATTTTAAACTATTTTTAGAGTATATTTAGATAAATTATACATATATTAAAAAATAGGTTATTTTAATCAACATAACATTGAAACTATATATAAAATCATTTCAAACTTTTAAACATTTTTACTTTAAAATATTGTTGTCTCGTCCCATCTGCTGAATTAATTTTAAAATAATTTCTACCACTTATGTAATTATAATTTGGAAAAAAATATTCCATATTTTTAAGAATAATAATTTATAATTTTTATTAATTTCAACTTATTTTTTTATCAAAAATATTAGTGAAAGTAATTAAAATTGATTATAATAATTAAGGTAAAAACAAGTTTACTTAGTGGTTAAACTTTAACTTAAGGGGAAAATAACCTATACACATGTCCAAAATAAATTGGATGACTATATTTTGACCATATTATCCCTTTTATATAAAATGGACCATTATTGGAGGTATATTATGTAAGGGATACCTCTCAATAGTGTTTACTTTTTATATTTACAAGAGCCTCACTCCTCCACTATAAAAGGGCACTCACCCCTTAACTTATTCAGTCCTCTCAAGCCCTTTGAATCATACAAAACATTGCTAAATAATCTAAAAAATTACTTTAATTCATTATATAATCCTCCCTTTTTGTATAAACCAATGAAGAAATCCCTTTGGTGCAAACCAAAATGAGTTAACAAAATAAGAGGTAACATCCTTCAATAAGCACTTTTGATTTATTTCTTTCTGCACCCCTAAATTATAATTATTACATGATTATATAATAACCTTATAATCCTAAATATATTAATATGTTTTTATGTTAAGGTTAAGATCTAATATCACACACACTTCCACCAAATGAAATACACAATCATCATTCGTTTGTACGATGAACTACCACCTCGCGAATCGATGTCATTCATTTTTCCATTACCACCTATAAAGTTTTGGAATAATGATGGAATTATTGATTTTATATGATATATATAAATATATGATATTTATGATGTATTTATGAATCTTTAATTATTATATAATACATACCTTTATTCTTTCCATTTTGTGTGAATGCGATAACTTGGTTTGTGGACGTGTGGACTACCACCTCTTCAAAGTGATGTGATTCGTTCACGCTTTACATAGAATGAATTAAGGATGATTTTAATAAAAATATGTGTTATATATGAAATAAAAATTATAATGGAATTATTATATATATATATATATATATATATCTATGTGTGTTTCATTTACCTTTATTTCTTTCAATATGACAATAAAACAAAAACAACGTCCATGCGTACGTATGACCTACCGTCTCCATAAACGGTGTATATCATTTCCTATTTATATAATTTATAGATTATTATAAATAAATATATAATGAATATATATGATATTTATTTATTTTTATCATTATGTAGATGATTAAATCATGATATAATTATTAGGACCAAAAATATAATAAATCAAAACATATACGAAAATCAAAGGAGTTATTACCCAAAACGTAACTTTAACATGTAATTATTAATAAATGGGTAATAAAATTCATAAAAAATAATATATGGTCTTATATATAATAATATTTTTATGTGGTATATTTATAATAAATTATACTTATTATACATGATTTTTGAATGTGTGCGAATAAATTCAACACTTAAGGTAAGTGTTTCTTCATCTCACTTTTATTTCTAGGATATATATGCTATATTCACTAATTATTCTTTTTGTGTGGTGTATATACTGACCTATGTCATGTTATATCATGAATTTCCTTTATTTAATGATATTAACATTTTTATTTGATGTTATTTTTTCTTAGATCTCATGATTCAAAAATTACTCAAGTATTAAAGGAATTTCTAATCTCACTTTTATTTCCACAAGACTTATGTCTTAGTCACCACTTGGATATTTTGTGTGGTGTATACACCACCCATTAATGTATTATAATATTATTATTCTTAAATTTATGGGTATTAACATATCCATTTTATTATCTATCTTTCATGGATTTTGCAGTTCAAAAGTTACCAAATCGGTAAAATAATTTTGTCTCAATTTTTCTTCTTTAAGACAAATGTTATGTTATGCACCTGTATTATTTTATGAGGTGTACATACTTCCCTTTGACATGTTATGTCATGAATATTATTATTTTTTGGATATTTTAATCTTTATTTAATTTTATTATTTCTTGGGTATTTGGATTCAAGGTCTCCAAGGTGGCAAGAGTTTATTGTTACAATCTCATTGTTTATCAGGATTGTTTATGATTATGTTTATATTAATGAAATATTATGATCTATATATCAAGATGTAAAGACCCGTAAATTTCAAGGAAATTTTTTTTTCTTAATTTTCTTTAGAATTTTACAAGAACGCAGTTTCTGACTGCGCCTGATTCCGAGGCCCGGTGTGCCCGGAATCATTTTCCAAAGTTTGGCTCGGGTACGTTCAGTGAACGGACGAGCGGGTTTTTCTAACTTTTGAACCGGTGCCCGGAATCGAATTCTGAGGGCACCGATGAAATCGCAGCGCCGGTATTCGCTTAGAAACGCCTCTTCCAGAGTTGCATTTTCTCGGGTGTGGTTTTTAATTTTCGGGCATAAAGTTAACAAATAAAATAATTTTGCGACAACTTTATTTTATTTCACTTAAACCGCTTGGAAGCCACTTGAAGCCACTTAAAGGCAGCTTGAACTGAGTTGAACTGGATAGGGTGCTATCCAGGAATATCCTACCCCCTTGGTAGGATATTTGTGAGGTGGGGCCCGTACGAGCCCCACCGTTTCTTTTCTTCTTAAGTAACGCACCCGCACCCCCCCCCCTATTAAAAGAAGTCAACCGTGCGTTTTTTTGGTTAAGAAACGCCCCATTTAATTGGGCTATTAATTTGTTACAATTAATTCTTTGAGATTAGTTGATCGTTTCTTTTCTTTTGAAATTCAATTTCTTATCTTGTGTTAATAAAATAAGACTTGGGCTTATTTTATTTTATTTTAGTCTTGTCACGTTGGGAGGATTTGGGAGGCTTGAAGAGAATCTTCTTCAACGACGAAGAACGTGAAGAACGAATCGGTCTCCGATGAAGAACGTCGTCTCGTCCTTCTTCCGAAGAACGATGATGCGCCATCCCTCGTTCTTCTTTACACATCAAAGGAAGGGAGACGTCGTTCCACCTCGGAAAAACTCCGTCTTCGTCTACGAATCCTCTTCCGCGACGACGCGACGCCTTTCCGCGACGACGCGACGATCCCCCTCTTCTGCGACGAGCCATTCCGCGAAGAACGCCCGCGCGCGACGATCAACGAGGTAGGGATTTTATAATTTTGGAATACCCCTCTTTATATTCCTGTGAACGTTCTTTAAAAACTTAAGAGCCGGTTTCAAATGAACAATTTTATTTTATTAAAATTGTCGGTTCATGTGTTGAACAATTTCTCCCGTTGTTTTTATCTAACGCGGAGGGTGCGGGTCAAATGAACACGGCCCGGCAACCCTCCGCCGTTCTTCGTGTTTTGCGGATTTGGCGGGCGACGACGGAACGTGCCACAACGGGTGTTTGATGATCCCGCAGTAAAGAACGGAACCCGGGAGAAACAACAGCGCAGACGGGAAAGAAAAACGGGCCACCGGAGCGACTCCGGCGGCCCGCGGAAGCCGGTGGTGGCGCGGGTCGCCGGCGCGGCGGCGCCGGCGGCCGGAGGCGGCGGCACCCCGTGGGTGCCGCGGGGGTGTCACGCGGGGCGGCGACTTTCCCCCGCGTCGCCCGCTCGGCCGAGCCGAGCCGGACCGGCCCTGGCCGGGCCGGGCCGGGCCAACCGAGTCGGACCCGACCCGGTTCGGGCCAACCAGGGGGGGGTCGGGCCGGGTCGGCCCGGGCCCGGACCCCCCGTCTTCGGACGGACTTCGTTCAAATGGCCGTATCTTGAGCTACGGGCCTCCAAACGACTCGCTGTCAGCGGCAACGCAATCCTTGGAGCGAGTCGGTCGTTTCGGTTTATCGCACTCAAAGTTTCGGATTACTCTGGGTTCGGCCGGGTTGGTTCGTACACGAAACCAACCGGGCCCTCGGAGCGGAAACGCTCATATCTTGAGCTACGGACGTCCGATTGACGTGTCGTCAGCTTTGTTAGTTTCCTCTTAGTGAGACGGATCTTTTGGCTCACTCCGCCCGAGGTTTGGATGCAAGTGGAGTACGGTCGTGTTGGTTTTGCATTAAAAATCAACCGGGCCCCTGGGACGAAAAAGCCAATAACTCTCAGACCGGGCGTCCGATTGGCGCGCCGTCTGTTGCGTTGAGTTCCTCTTGATGAGACGGAACGTTTGGCATCCTCCGCCCAAGTTTTGGATGCAGATGGATAGTGGCCGGGTTGGATCGCACTGAAATCCAACCGGACCCCTGGAACGGAAAAGCTGATATCTTTCAGACCAGACATCCGTTTGATGAACCGTCAGCGGCATTGGTGATCACGTTGAAAAATGGTCCCTATGAGTATACCCTGTGAGTGTTCTGGGTATAGTTGAGTTACGGCCGGATTGGTTCGCTCACGAAACCAACCGGGCCCCTGGGACGAAAAGGCTAATAACTCACAGACCGGGCGTCCGATTGACGCGCCGTCTGTTGCGTTGAGACCCCAATGACGAGGTGGTCCTTCGAGATACTTCCTTGCGGGACTTTGTGATACTTGGAGTATCGAACAGTAGCTCATGGAGCGGACCCTCCCGGAGACGAGCGGGCGGAGCACGGAGACCGTGTAGCTGACTGAGACCCGACGACTGCTGATCGAACGACTCGGTGTGTGACAGAGGTGCGCTTGGTTGTAGCGGTACATGGGAGCGCTTGGTTGTAGCGGCAGACCCACGACAGAGGTGCGCTTGGTTGTAGCGGCACATGGGAGCGCTTGGTTGTAGCGGCAGACCCACGACAGAGGTGCGCTTGGTTGTAGCGGCACATGGGAGCGCTTGGTTGTAGCTGCAGACCCACGACTGTGGTGCGCTTGGTTGTAGCAGCACATGGGAGCGCTTGGTGGTAGCGGCTGGCCCGCATTACTCGATAGGTGGAGTACTACAGCAGTTTTAAGTTAGTGGGCAGTACCTCGGAGTTGTGACAGGACCACTGTACACTCCTGAGACGGAGCTCTTCAGCAGTTACGGTTTCGATGATGAAAATCCTGGTTTGAGCTGAGACTTTTGACCTTGTGTTTGCCTCATGATTGAGATGGGTTACTTGATAACTTAGGTATATGTATGGGCATATATCTAAGTAGAGGTTATCTGTTGAGATCTTCTTGTGGTTATCCATGTTAGTTTTAGTGAGACCTTGAGGGTCTCGGGGTCCCTACTGAGTATCGTTATACTCACCCCTGCACGGGCTATGCCTGCACTACGTTGTGTTGGTTGCAGACGGCGGACAGCGCTGATCGTGGTGGAGGCGTGCGGAGCAGGACGGTACCTGGAGGTGGACCACTGGGTGGGATGTACTCGGAGCGGTCAGGTGGACCCGAGGTGCAGTGGAGGCTATCTGTACCCACCCTTCAGGTGGGACTTCCAGAGGACGGCTCGACGCTGCGGCTTTTCCTTTCAGTGGCTGTTTTTTTCCTTTCAGTTTGTACTTTACAGTTGGGCTTGTATTTCCGGCCCCTTTTACTTTCAGCACAGCTTGTACAGTTTTTACTTAGTGTTTACTTTTCCTCTTGCTTACTCTGTGGTGCTTGTTTACTTTTCAAAGGCAATGCCTTCCCTTTTTTTGTTGGGATTTACGCCTTGGTGATAGTCGCCAGCCCCTGGCCTATGGAAGGCGGGCTTGGGGTAGTCACGGCACGGGCCCCGAGGGCGGGTCGTGACAAATTGGTATCAGAGGTGGTCAGTTCTACTGGGGACTCTGATCTTTCTTCTATGTGAAACAATAGTGTTTAGCGTATTGGGTGTAGTTATCAGTCCACGGAGTCCAGTGTTGGTGTGGCGGCCGACGTATCCATACACCAGGACCCTGACTTCTGATTTCCGACTTAATTCACGAAAACATTGATTGCATGTGTGTTTCATGTTTTCCTTATGATTACTTGTGTCAGCTCACCAGGTATACTGTCCTGACCGTGGCGCACCTGTTTAATTCCGGATGGCCCCACGACGACAGCCAGCTAGGATTCCGAGTGTGGAGCGTGATGACAGCCCACCAAGCGTCGAGGACTCGGTACATGGCCCTTTGACAGTTGAGGCACTGGCGGTACCTATACCCGCCGAGGCACCGATGCTACCAGCCCCAGCCGCTGACGATGCACGTCACCTTAGTGCACTGCATGAGTTCCAGCGCCAGCGACCGCCCAGGTTCCGCGGGGAGACGGACCCTCAGGCCGCCGAGGACTGGCTGGAGACTGTTGTTCGGGTTTTCAGATTAGTGAGGACACCAGTAGACCTCATGGTGATCCTCGCAGCGAGTCTCCTGCACGCGACATCAGGCAGATGGTGGAGCTTGATGCTCCAGGTGCACGATAAGGCCTCCCTCATCTGGACGGACTTCGAGAGCCTCTCCCGCTCAGAGTTCGTCCCTGCCACCCTCCGTGCGGTGCGCATTCAGGAGCTTCTTCAGCTGCGGCAGGGCAGCTTGACGGTAGCCCAGTACGCGGCGAGGTTCACCGACCTTTCTCGCTACTCGACAGACATGGTACGGGACCCCTTCTTTCGGGCCCGGACCTTCGAGTTGGGATTGAGACATGAGATCAGGGCATCGCTGATCTCCCTCAGCATCCCGACCCAGGCAGGAGTGCGAGAGCGAGCCCTTCTGATCGAGAGCTTTCTGGCTAAGTCTACAGCGAGGCCTACCGTAGGGCGGCAGGTGGTAGAGTCTTCGGCTGCAGGTAGTCGACGGATGACTCAGGGTTCCGATAGATGACCTCGGGACACTGGCTCAGCAGTGCGGAGCACACAGCGTGAAGCCAGCCTTCTGAGAGGCAGGCAGTGCTACTCGTGCGGCGGGCAGGGCCACATGGCTCGTGACTGCCCGACCCGCCGTACCGAGGAGCAGCAGACGGTGGAGGGGCCACCCAGGAAGAGGCAGAGGTTTGACCGTGGCGATCCGCAGGGAGGAGGCGGACGAGGCAGAGGAGCTGGCCGAGCAACAGGTGGTGGGCGACACTTTGAGGCTCTACCGCCATCACCACCAGGCGGTCCAGCCCGACCGCAGGGGACATGAGGACATGGGAGAGCTAATCTTCAGGTAGTCGAGGCCTACGATCATGGGGCTTCGGGAGCAGATGGACAGGAGCGGGACTAGCTCCAGACCTGGAGACTTTTGTTCATGTTGCTTCTAGTTTTGTTGATGTATGTTTGTATATGCTTTGTGTCTTTGTACTTGAGCTGCAGTAATAAAAGACACCTTTTCATGTGGAATTTACTTCCCGGTCCTCTCTTGTGTTGTTACTAAGAGGTTCCAGTTTTGACTGTTGACTTGACCCTCACTTGTGAGACATCTACTGGAGGAGACCTAGTTACCACACACTGATGCCGACAGTGTGACTCAACCCTTGGAGGCGAGAGTAACGGTTGGATCTCTTGGTAGTAGCGTCGAGGCCTTACGACGTCATCCTTGGTATGGATTAGTATCATCCATGTCGGGATTGACCGTATTAGGCGAAGAACGTGGTTCATCCAGGGGATGAGACCAGATTTCTCTTATCGGAAAGGAAGAAATCATAGCAGCTCTAGTGGGACCAGAGGTGGTCCGGGCCACGATAGAGGAGGTCCAGGTGAGCACATGGATCGGAAGGCTCAGATGCGTGCTCAGTACCGCCTTTGTCTCCCTAGTTTGTGTTGAAGCTTTACGGGGATGTAAAGCCCTGTGGTGGGAGTAATGTAAAGACCCGTAAATTTCAAGTAATTTTTTTTTCATAATTTTCTTTGGAATTTTACAAGAACGCAGTTTTTGACGGCGCCTGATTCCGAGGCCCGGTGTGCCCGGAATCATTTTCGGAAGTTTGGCTCGGGTACGTTCAGTGAACGGACGAGCGTGTTTTTCTAACTTTTGAACCGGTGCCCGGAATCGAATTCTGAGGGCACCGATGAAATCGCAGCGCCGGTATTCACTTAGAAACGCCTATTCCGGAGTTGCGTTTGCTCGGATGTGTTTTTTAATTTTCGGGCTTAAAGTTAAGAAATAAAATAATTTTGCTACAACTTCATTTTATTTCACTTAAGCCGCTTGGAAGCCACTTGAAGCCACTTAAAGGCGGCTTGAACTGAGTTGAACTGGATAGGGTGCTATCCAGGAATATCCTACCCCCTTGGTAGGATATTTGTGAGGTGGGGCCCGTACGAGCCCCACCGTTTCTTTTCTTCTTAAGTAACGCACCCGCACCCCCCCCCCTATTAAAAGAAGTCAACCGTGCGTTTTTCTGGTTAAGAGACGCCCCATTTAATTGGGCTGTTAATTTGTTACAATTAATTCTTTGAGATTAATTGATCGTTTCTTTTCTTTTGAAATTAAATTTCTTATCTTGTGTTAATAAAATAAGACTTGGGCTTATTTTATTTTTTTTGAGTCTTGTCACGTTGGGAGGATTTGGGAGGCTTGAAGAACATCTTCTTCAACGACGAAGAACGTGAAGAACGAATCGGTCTCCGACGAAGAACGTCGTCACGTCCTTCTTCCGAAGAACGACGACGCCCCATCCCTCGTTCTTCTTTCCACATCATAGGAAGGGAGATGCCGTTCCACCTCAGAAAACCTCCGTCTTCGTCTACGAATCCTCTTCCGCGACGACGCGACGCCTTTCTGCGACGACGCGACGATCCCCCTCTTCCGCGACGAGCCTTTCCGCGAAGAACGCTCGCGCGCGACGATCAACGAGGTATGGATTTTATATTTTTGGAATACCCCTCTTTATATTCCCGTGAACGTTCTTTAAAAACTTAAGAGCCGGTTTCAAATGAACAATTTTATTTTATTAAAATTGTCGGTTCATGTGTTGAACAATTTCTCCCGTTGTTTTTATCTGACGCGGAGGGTGCGGGTCAAACGAACACGGCCCGGCAACCCTCCGCCGTTCTTCGTGTTTTGCGGATTTGGCGGGCGATGACAGAACGTGCCGCAACGGGTGTTTGATGATCCCGCAGTAAAGAACGGAACCCGGGAGGAACAACGGCGCAGATGGGAAGGAAAACGGGCCACCGGAGCGATTCCGGCGGCCCGCGGAAGCCGGCGGGTGCCGCGGGGGTGTCACGCGGGGCGGCGGCTTTCCCCCGCGTCGGCCGCTCGGCCGCTCGGCCGAGCCGAGCCGGACCGGCCCTAGCCGGGCCGTGCCGGGCCAACCGCGTCGGACCCGACCCGGTTCGGGCCAACCAGGGGGGTCGGGTCGGGTCGACCCGGGCCCGGACCCCCCCGTCTTCGGACGGACTTCGTTCAAATGGTTGTATCTTGATCTACGGGCCTCCAAACGACTCGCCGTCAGCGGCAACGCAATCCTTGGAGAGAGTCGGTCGTTTCGGTTTATCGCACTCAAAGTTTCGGAATACTTTGGGTTCCGCCGGGTTGGTTCGTACATGAAACCAACCGGGCCCTCGGAGCGGAAACACTCATATCTTGAGCTACGGACGTCCGATTGACGTGCCGTCAGCTTTGTTAGTTTCCTCTTACTGAGACGGATCTTTTGGCTCACTCCGCCCGAGGATTGGACGCAAGTGGAGTACGGTCGGGTTGGTTTTGCCTTAAAAACCAACCGGGCCCCTAGGACGAAAAAGCCAATAACTCTCAGACCGGGCGTCCGATTGACGCGCCGTCTGTTGCGTTGAGTTCCTCTTGATGAGATGGAAATTTTGGCATCCTCCGCCCGAGTTTTGGATACAGATAGATAGTGGCCGGGTTGGATCGCACTGAAATCCAACCGGACCCCTGGAACGGAAAAGCAGATATCTTTCAGACCAGACATCCGTTTGACGAACCGTCAGCGGCATTGGTGATCACGTTGAAAAACGGTCCCTATGAGTATACCCTGTGAGTGTTCGAGGTATAGTTGAGTTACAGCCGGATTGGTTCGCTCACGAAACCAACCGGGCCCCTGGGACGAAAAGGCTAATAACTCACAGACCGGGCGTCCGATTGACGCGCCGTCTGTTGCGTTGAGACCCCAATGACGAGGTGGTCCTTCGAGATACTTCCTTGCGGGACTTTGTGATACTTGGAGTATCGACCAGTAGCTCGTGGAGCGGACCCTCCCGGAGACGAGCAGGCGGAGCACGGAGACCGTGTAGCTGACTGAGACCCGACGACTGCTGATCGAAAAACTCGGTGTGTGACAGAGGTGCGCTTGGTTGTAGCGGTACATGGGAGCGCTTGATTGTAGCGGCAGACCCACGACAGAGGTGCGCTTGGTTGTAGAGGCACATGAGAGCGCTTGGTTGTAGCGGCAGACCCACGACAGAGGTGCACTTGGTTGTAGCGGCACATGGGGGCGCTTGGTTGTAGCAGCAGACCCACGACAGAGGTGCGCTTGGTTGTAGCGGCACATGGGAGCACTTGGTTGTAGCGGAAGACCCACGACAGAGGTGCGCTTGGTTGTAGCGGCACATGGGAGCGCTTGGTTGTAGCGGCAGACCCACGACAGAGGTGCGCTTGGTTGTAGCGGCACATGGGAGCGCTTGGTTGTAGCGGCAGACCCACGACTGTGGTGCGCTTGGTTGTAGCAGTACATGAGAGCGCTTGGTGGTAGCGGCTGGCCCGCATTACTCGATAGGTGGAGTACTACAGCAGTCTTAAGTTAGTGGGCAGTACCTCGGAGTTGTGACAGGACCACTGTACACTCCAGAAACGGAGCTCTTCAGCAGTTACGGTTTCGATGATGAAAATCCTGGTTTGAGCTGAGACTTTTGACCTTGTGTTTGCCTCATGATTGAGATGGGTTACTTGATAACTTAGGTATATGTATGGGCATATATCTAAGTAGAGGTTATCTGTTGAGATCTTTTTGTGGTTATCCTTGTTGGTTTTAGTGATACCTTGAGGGTCTCGGGGTCCCTACTGAGTATCGTTATACTCACCCCTGCACGGGCTATGCCCGCACAACGTTGTGTTGGTTGCAGACGGTGGACAGCGCTGATCGTGGGGAAGGCGTGTGGAGCAGGACGGTACCTGGAGGTGGACCACTGGGCGGGATGTACTCGGAGCGGTCAGGTGGACCCGAGGTGCAGTGGAGGCTATCTGTACCCACCCTTCAGGTGGGACTTCCAGAGGACGGCTCGACGCTGCGGCTTTTCCTTTCAGTGGCTGTTTTTTTTCCTTTCAGTTGTACTTTACAGTTGGGCTTGTATTACTGGCCCCTTTTACTTTCAACACAGCTTGTACAGTTTTTACTTAGTGTTTACTTTTATGCTTGCTTACTCTGTGGTGCTTGTTTACTTTTCAAAGGCAATGTCTTCCCTTTTTTTGTTGGGATTTACGCATTGGTGCTAGTCGCCAGCCCCTGGCCTATGGAAGGCGGGCTTGGGGTAGTCACGGCACGGGCCCCGAGGGCGGGTCGTGACACAAGAATTATCATGAATTATATTATAAACTTTTTATTAATTATATATTCAACTAATGGTCTCATCTTTTCACTCTTTTTACTTAATATAATTAAGATTTTTTTAAGAAAATATGACTTTATTTCTCTCTTCATTCAGAAATATGTTTTATTAAAAAACCATGTTTACTAAAAATGTTTTCAATTTTGTTTTAAATTATATTTTAATATAATTCAGAAGGAAAATTATTTTAAAAGTGCATTATGTTTTAAAAAATGTTCTATTTTTTTCAAATCATCCTTTATAAGTTTTCAAATCTATTTTAAAAGAAAAAGGTTTTCATAAAAGTTCTGTGTTTAAAAGGGGTTTAAATGATTTTCAAAGATTAATTTATATGTTTTGAAAGATATTTTCAAAGAAAAAGTTTTCAAAGAGGTTTTATGTTAAAATTTGTTTTATTGATTTTCAAATCTTCCTTTATATGTTTCCAAAGGATATTTTAAATGAAAATTATTTCAATGACTTCAAAGCTTCCATTATAAGTTTTCAAATCTATTTTCAAAAAAAGTTTTTCAAAAGGTTTTATGTTATAAAAATACTTTTTCAAAGTTAAAATTATATTTTCCTCAAAAAAAATTTTAAATTATTTTTAAAGATTACTTCATAAGTTTTCAAAGTGGTTTAAAAAAAAGGATGTTGAAAATGTTTTATGTCTAAAAAAATTATTTTCAAAGAAAGGATATTTTCCTTAAGAAATTCTCAAAGTGATCTTTCAAAATCATTCCACATATATGATGATGTACTTTGATATATTTTATTATTTAATGGGGATATGATCCGAGGAAACCATTCTTATTCTTTCTATGGATGGTTATGATTTTGATGATATGTTATTTATGAAACTTATTTCTCTGCCACGAGTTATACCATGATAAAACACTTATGAAACCTTATTCCTTTCATGGGTTATTATATTATGAAATGACTATGAAAACTATCTATTTTCCATGGGTTATTATATGATTTTTATGATACCCATTTCATTTCATGGGTTATGATAAGATTTTTATAAAACCCATCTCTTTTTTATGGGTCATGATATGATGGATGTTTTATTATCTTTAGAAACACATATGTATGATTTAATGATGAGATTGGTGGGACCTATATCTCCCTTCAATTAGTTGGGTAAATATTAATATCTCATGAGATAGACATGGCCAGAATGGGGAGTGAACTCGATTTAGTAAAGGAATGTGTCCGATAAGATGGTCTTGGGAGTGAACCTTGACCACTAAGATGGACTTGAGAGTGAATCATGGATACTAAGATGGTTTGGGGAGTAAACCCATTCCACTATAATGAATGAGAATGATGGGGGATGGTGGTGTGTCCCACCCAGTAGGTGTATCTCCCATGAAGTTCCCTAATAAGTTTTGGAAATGAGCCTTGAATTATAGGGAATGATTTTATATGCTTATATGTCTGCCATAATTACTTGTCTTATTCCTATGTTATTATTTCATGGATTATGATCATGATTCCCTTATGATTCATGACTTATGTTTTTCCAATCTTTATGCCATGAATCATGTGTATGATCTTTGATATGCATGGTGTGATCTTTGAATGTTATGTTCAAGTTATCATACCCTTATTTTATTGATATGATTACATATATCATTTATTTACCCATACTAAGAATCTAAGATCACCATTTATTATGTTTCCTTTACCTAGGTTATAAAGAAAGGTTTTGAGTAGGAGTACTAAAGGGGAATATCTTTTTGGAAAAAATTGAAGATCTTTTGCCAAGTTAGAAGAATGTGTTCCATGTTTCAAAAGACACTAAACTGTTATGATCCTTAGGCATGTAATTTTGTAATGTGATGAGCATTTAGTGGTGGGGGGGGGTCTGGGTGTGGAGGGTTCGAAAAGGGCACTCTTAAAGATTCCATTTCTAAAAAAGATGTAATATCCATGTATGTTAAGTCTGGGTCACTATACAAGCCATGTAACAGGGGTACGCGTCATGTAGTGGTGACTCAGGGTGCGTTGGGGGTACATGGCTACGTAGGGTGAATGAATAGACTCCATGAGGTGTAAATAGTTAATGTCCATGTATTGTGCTTGTACAAACCTAATGTGGGGGTACATGGTTGGTCACCCTTTGTGGAGTACACGCCATACAGGGTGGTACATGTTGTGTACATTAGTGATGTACATTTAGAGTGGGGTTAATGTACATAGTCAGGTACCCATGTGGGGTTACATGTAGTATACTGGGAAGAAAAATCTATGTTCTTCATAAAATTACATGTTGAGTGGCTGGTGGAACATGACTAGGGAGGACCCTTGCGGGTACATGTCGTGTACCTAAAGTATGCATCATTTACTTTTTCCTACCTTGACCTATTTTTCCTATTTTCATTGATGTTTGAATTGGACTTTTGAGTCATCCATTATGATCATTTTTATACATAGATCATGTTGCTGGAATACTTTCAGTGCTTATAGAACATCTAGATGGTGTTTTTTGGGTGAGATTTTGTAGGAGGATTCCTCTGAGGATTGGTTTCAAAATCCTCTAGTGGGTTGGGTTGTGAGCTGTGAGGCTTGAGTGAGGGTTGTGAGATGTGAGGCCTGAGTGAGGGTCGTGAGATCAGTGATTGTCCTAGCTCAATTATTCCATGGAAAACTATTTTTAGTTCATTTGGATGGATCCTAGAATGTGGGATTGGATAGTATCTTTTAGGAGATCTTGGTTTGTCCTTGTCCGTCGGGACTGGTTTCTTGAGGTTAGAGTAGTTGAGGTTTAGATCTTAGGTTTGAGGAGACCATAGCTATTGGAGCTTCTGGGCTAGGTTGACGCTGTGAAATTGCAATTTCGTTCGGAAGGCATGAAGCTATTGAGATGTGTTTTAGGGTATCTTGAGGATTCCCTAGTGGGATCATTACTGACTGAGTGACCAGTGATTATTGTAGTTCGTTGTTGAGAATGACTGTGTGGCATGTTGTTATTTGGATTCCCTTGTGGGAGATTTAGTACCTATGAATGGGTTATTTTCTGGAAAGGTGGGATGAGGTTTTTCTTTAATGGTATTTTCCCTGAGATTTTTCTTGGATGAGGATCCCTTGTTGGGTACTGCTTTTGAGGCGGTCATAAAGACTATTTTGAACACCCTTGTACACAAGATCTGTTTTTGGATTCTCATTGGATGTGTTGTTGATCAAGGATCAGTTGGAGGCCACTGAGGGTTTTTTGGGATGTTTTCACACTAGGTGTGTCCTGGGATTTTGGATTTTCTAGAGGAACCCCTCATAGAGATTCATACACTTGTTGTGGCCTTTGTGACATTTTTGGATCTATGTATGGGCATAGAATGGGAGATTAGGTGTAGTAGGGTTGTCCTTAGTTGTAAATATCTTTATTAAGTGACCCATATGATGGAGGGATCCCCAAATTTTGGTTTTTCCATGAGGTGGGTCAAGGAGATGATGTGGTGAATATTTTTTGGATACTGAGATTTAGGGTACTGAGAGAGGCCCCGTGATTTATTGGCTGATAGTGGATCAGTGTTTCTAGTTAAGATGTTTGGATGCTGGGTTCAAGAGTTGGATCATCCCATGTTTGGTTGACCTTTAGATAAGAGGTTTGACATAGGTTCTACTCAGGACTTTGACTTTAGGGGGAGACCCTTGGGATATCTTGGATTGAGTATCAACTATGAGTTTTGATCTAGTTCTCTCCGCCATTGGCTGGCTATGGTTAGATGATCTTAGGGAGATAATGGATAATATGGATGGGTGAAACCCCCCTCTAGTTGTGTGTGTGCCCTGTCTAAAGTGTCTTTAGGCATATGAGGTGTCAGGGTACTCCCAGAGTGGGTTTTTTATAATTTTGATGCTTTTGTGCTCCAAGGGACATGAATTTTTTGCACTCTCAGATTATGTATAGATCCCACCTATTATTGGGTCTATAGTTGGTTCCTGATTCACTCTGCAATTCCTTTAGGGTTGAATAGTGCTCTAATTGTCTTGACCTAGATGTTCATGTCTGAATTTAAATCTTGTTATTGGAGTCCTAGAGCCTGGTAGAAGAACGTTTTCATGTGTATGCCTATGGTTACACCACGGGGTTTGGTAATCATGCCTTTTCATTTAGACATATTCAAGATCCCATGTGGATCTAGGGAACACACTGATTTCCATGTGGTGGGGTGGTCTAGGTGTTGTAAATACTATTAGGAGGGCTAGAGAGGGGGTATATTTACCTCGAGTGTCAGGCTAGAACTCGTGTTTGTCTATTTTACTTGTTTATATTTTCCCGCTTGTGTTTTTATATATTTTTTTTCTTTTTTTCAGTTTTTTGGACACTCTATGCTATAGTTGTTTTAAAAATCACAAATAATGTCTAACTATAGATTCTACTCTTTCATGCTTTTTAATATCACTATGATATATTTGTTTACATGTGTATTTTTACATGCATTTTTGGATGTCACTTAGTTGTGTAATGTTTGTGTTAGACAGAATCTTCATAAGATTTTTAGATTTCATGTTCGACACACCAATGTTTGACACACCGATGTTTGACACAACAATGTTCGACACACCAATGTTTGACACACCGATGTTCGACACATCGATGTTCAACGCACCAATGTTCGACATACCAAATATAACACACTGAAGGAGAAAGACCGATGCTAACAAACCGAAGAAGACAGACCAATACAAATGACTCAGCGATAGTCATAAATGATTCTTTCATTTTTATTAATTCAAATTTATTTATAATGGTCATATTTAGAAAAATTAATGTTTCTGACATTATTTAATGTTGTCTGTAGGAATATCCATAGATAGTACGAGGTTCATGCATGTGCAGAAATCTTCATGCATACTGTACATTAAAGTATAAAAGGATTACAAGCTCAATCTAAAATGGAGAGCTCTAAACCTGCTAGAAAAACAAAAAGGCTGGCTGTGTGAATATGAAAGATATTGAAAATAGAAGAACTCGAAGTTTAAATATACGAGAAGTCTAATATTACAAGATGCATCCCGCTGAAGCCCACTAAACACCTTGACATCGATGAGTTGAACCTCTACACACCCTGAAGCTATATTACAGAGACTACGATACTCTGTTTTGGATCCATTTTCCAGAAGAGGACTTTAATATCATTTTCTATTCATCCAATGATTCCAGAGATTTACTGCACAATTTTTTTTCTAAAATCTATCTTTACTTGTATAACTCTATTGTGTTCTTGTGTTTACTTTTCGAGCTGTGTGTATATCTGTTTGTTTCACACACACTTCCTCTGGAGCTTAACTGAAGGGTACTAAAATATCCTCACACTCAATCCCTCTCTACTCTTGTATCCCACGTAGAACTGTAGAAGAGACCATGTCTCATCTGTTTATTAGTTTTTCCCATGAATAACTATAGTAGAGGTCAAGTGTGACCTGGACAGCCCTTTGAGCTATTGTGAACTCCGATCCAGGGTTTGGATCAAATGTTTATTAATATAAATATGTTGGTGACTGGTGATCACCAAGTGAAGAGGACTAAGTCTCATCTTGAGACTGAATCTCTAGTTTTAACCGTTGTACTATTTGTTTTATATTTTTATCTATTATGTATTTCTCATATTAAGATAAACTGAAATTTGATAGTCAGTTTAGAAAGTGTTTATATCTTTTTTGATTAAATAGATTAGCTTCAAAAGTTTGACTAATCTTTTGATTGGTAAAACTGATAATTAATCAATCTTTTGAGAAACTAATTGAACATTCATTAATTTTATAAATTCACTAAAAACTGAATTTGATTTTATTTCAATAAGGGATGTTATTTTAAAGAACCAATTTTTAATATAAATTTATATAGATACTCAATTCACCCCCCTCTTGAGTGATCTACTTTGACCAACATTTGGTATTAGAGGAATTAAAAGTTTTTGTTAGTTTTCCAATCTTTTCAACTGTGATTATAGTTGTATTTCAAAGACCTCAAAATTTTTGTTATTTTTAAATTTTAATCTCTATGAAATTATTTTACAATATGTATTATGGAAAATAGATTAGAAGGAGATGATACCAATATACCAACTTTCTTTAATATAACTAATTATGCTCAGTAGAAGCTTAAAAATTAAAATTCATCTAGAAAGCATGCAATTTGAATTCTAGGATTCTATTGAATGTAAATATAAAATTCCTAAAACCGTTAGAAACACTTGGGATGAATCTACCAAGACTTCCTATAGAAATAATTTTAAATAAATGAATGATCTGTATTGTGCACTGGGATATTAAGAGTTTAACCGTATCTCTGCTTGTAAAAATGCACATGAAATTTTAGACACTCTATCTATTTCTCATGAAGGAACATCTAATGTTAAATAAATGCAACTAAATACATATAATATTAAATATGAAAACTTCATAATGAAGACTGATGAGTCAATTTTTGATATGTATCTCAGGTTCAATGAAATTATGAATACCATGATTTCCTTAGGAAGAGATATAGCAACCAAAGAGTAGATCATGCGTATTCTTCGATGCTTACCAGAAATATGGCATGGAACGTCTGTATCAATCAAAGAATCATGCGATATTGATAAAATAACAGTGAAAGAATTTATTAGGAAATTAATGGTTTATGAAGAGGAATTAAAGGTAAATCAAGAAGAGGATGAACCAAAATGAATGTATGTAGCCTTCAAGACAACTGCTTCTAAAAGTAAAGACAGAGAGAAAGTTCATGCTTCTATTGAAAGCAAAAACATTGATGAAGTAGCTTCAGAAAATGATGAAGAAATGGCCCAGTGGGCTAGAAGATTCCAGAAATTCTATTGGAAAAATAAGTTTTTCAAAAATCCCAATTATAAAGGCAAGTATGATAACAAGGGAAATTGAAAAAAGGATTGGAAGAAAAGTGAGAAATCAAAAGAGATCATTTGCTACGAATGTAAAAGGAAAGGACATGTTAAGGCTAACTGTCCAAATATGAAATACAAGAAAAATTATAAAAATAAGGATAGAATGTATAAAAATCAACAAAGGCCACTTGGAGTGCCTCTGAGGATAGGTCAAGTGAATTTAAATCTTTTTAGAATGAGAAAGATAATATGTATAATATGTGTTTTATGACAAACACAACTGAGGTAACCTTAGACTCTCATATAAATAATTATTATTATTATGAAAGTGAGTCTGAGAATATTACAAATTATTAATTATTTGAATATTGAAATACGTTAGAAGAAACATGTAATGAGTTGAAATATAAGTATAAATCATTGAAGAAACAACATGGTCTTACTATGACTGTTAACTCTAAACTCACAACTAAAAAATAGAAAAATGATCAACTGCTCAAGGAGAACAATGAACTAAAAATATCTAATGGGAAACTAAACAAAGACTTAGAAATTTTTACTAATGGGAAAAATACTCTTACTCAAATTCTTGGTAAACAAATAGCTCTTAAGTATACTTCTGGGATAGGATATCAACCAGGACAAATGAATTTGTCCAAATCCCGTTTTGTAACCAAATCTGGAAAATCTTGTACCTTTTTCAAAAACCATAATTGTACAGTAAGTTCCAGTTCAACAAATTCGTTTTCTGTATCTAATTCTTCAGGACCAAATAGAGTTTACTTTTCAAACACTCTATATTCTGCATATAGGAAACCCATAAGACAGTTGTGGGTACCTAAATCTTATATTACTAATTTATGTGGACTCAAAGAAATATGGTTACCAAAGTCATTTCTTGGATAACTATTTTGTAGGTAAACTGCCTAAAGAGCTCCTGTAAAAAAACTGTGGCACTTGGATAGTGTGTGTTCAAGACATATGACAGGGGACTATTCAAGCTTTAAAAGTCTTATCAAGATTGATGGATGACATGTCACATTTAGTGACAATGGTAACAGAAAAATCATCATCCTAGGCCAAATTGGTAACCCTAACTATATTTAAATTTCTAAAGTACAGTATGTTTATTGATTAAAGTATAACCTTCTCAGGATATCTCAATTGTATGATGATGGATTTAATATTAAATTTAAAAATGATGCATGTCCTGTTTTTGATGTAAGAATAATTTAATATTTACTGCTCTTAGAAACGATAATGTATATGCTATAAATCTAGATACATTATCCTCAAAGAATGTCTCTTGTCTAAATGCCTTTCACAAAGAGTCTTGGATCACACATAGAAGACTAGGACCTTAGAACATACACTCTCTTAAAAAGTTAATTAGAAAAGTCATAATTAGAGCCTTACCCAAATTAGTGTTTCCAGACAATAAGGTATGTAATCCCTATCAAAAAGGAAAGCAACATAAAATATCTTTCAAACTAATGAAAGAATTAACTACTTCTCAACCCCTTGAGTTAGTTTACATGGACTTGTTTGGACCATCTAGAGTTTCAAGTCTCAATGGGAATAACTATGTTTATGTTCTTGTAGATGATTTCTCTAGGTACACCTGGACCTTTTTCCTAGCACATAAAAGTGAAGTTTGTTCGTATTTTACCCAGTATGCTGGGTCTATAGAAAATCTCTGTGATATTAAGATTAAACCCTTAAGAATCGATCATGGTATAGAGTTTGAGAATCAAGATTTTGAAGCCTTTTTCTCACAAAATGGATATAATCATAATTTCTCTACACCTAGGACACCTCAACAGAATGGTGTGGTAGAAAGAAGAAATATAACCTTATAGGAAATTTCGAGGACTATTATTCATGATTATGATCTACCCATTTATTTCTGGGCTAAAGCTATTAATACAGCTTGTTACATAATAAACAGAGTCTTAATCATACCCATCCTTAAGAAAACTCCTTACGAGTTATGGAACAATAGGAAATCCAAAGTAGGTTATTTTAAAGTGTTTGGATGTAATGTTTATATTCTGAACACTAAAAATAATTTAGATAAATTTGTCTCCAAAGGTGATGAAGGAATATTTCTTGGATATTATACATCAAGCAAAGCCTATAGAGTTTTTAATAAGAAAACCAAATGTGTGGAGGAATCTGTACACATAAAGTTTGATGAATCAGATCCACCAAAGCCAAATACCTCACTAGAAAATATTGAAGAAGATATGTCCAATATAAAATTTAATGATAAAACCTCGGATTATCATATGAAGGAATCTGTGAAAACATTCAGTTCTAGAAATTCTCCAGATCCTAATCATAGTGAACCAGATCAACCTGACCAACTTGAAATATCAAGTCCTACCTTCTCTAGACCAACCATGACCCTTAAGAATCATTCCTTAGATGTTGTTTTTGAAGATTTAGATAAAGGAACACAAATAAGAGATTCCTTGAGAAACTAGGTTGAACATCAAGCTTTATTTTCACAGCTTGAACCTAAAAATATCAATGATGCAATCAATAATAAATTTTGGGTAATGGCCATGCAAGAAGAACTTAATCAGTTTGAAAGAAATAATGTTTGGAAACTTATTAATAGACTAAAGGATTGTTTGAACATATGAACCAAATGGGAGTTTAGAAATAAAGTATATGAAGCTGGAAATATAATTAGAAATAAATTTAGACTAGTTGAACAAGGATATAATCAAGAAGAGGTAATTGATAATGAAGAAACATTTTCACCAATAGCTATACTTGAGGCAATTAGGATCTTACTTGCCTATGCAACACACTTGGATTTTAAACTTTATCAAATGGATGTCAAAAGTGAACTCTTAAATAGTTATATAGTTGAGGATGTTTTTGTTGAAAAACCCCCGGGTTTTAAAAATCATCTTTTTCCAAATCATGTGTTCAATTTATCAAAAGATTTATATGGTTAGAAACAAGATCCAAGATCTTGGTATGAAATGTTGAGTGATTTTCTTATTTCTAATGTCTTTATAAAAGGACTCATAGATCATACTTTATTTACAAAAAGAATTTCTAAAGAAGTGTTAATAGCCCAAATATATGTAGATGATATTATCTTTGGATCTTCCAAAAACTCTTTATGTAATGATTTTTCAAACATAATGCAAAGTGAGTATGAAATGAGTTTAATGGGAGAATTAAATATTTTCTTGGATTTTAAATATTTCAAAATAAAGAAGGTGTTATTTTAAATCAAAGTAAGTACACTAAAGATATTTTGGAAAGATATGTATTTGATAGCATTAAGAGTAGTGAAACCCCTATGAGTTCTACATGTAAGTTAGATATTGATGAAAATGGAAAATCAGTTGATCAGATTGCTTACTAAGAAATGATTGGGAGTTTGTTGTACTTATATTCTAGTAGGCCAGATATTATGTTTAGTGTGTGTATGTCTGTGAGATTTCAAGAAAATGCAAAAGAGTCACATTTACATGCTGTCAAAAGAATTTTCAAATACCTAAAGTATACAACTTATTTAGGACTATTCTATCCTAAAGGGAAACCTTTTGATTTAGTTAGATATTCATATGGTGATTTTGGTGGATGTAGGTGAGATAGAAAGAGTACCTCTAGAACATGTCACTTTTTGGGAAAGTCACTAATATCATGGTGTAGTAAAAAGAAAAATTCAATTGTATTATAAACTACTGAAGCAGAATACATTCCTACTGGAAGTTGTTGTGCACAAATTTTGTGGATAAAACACACCTTATTAGACTATGGATTTCAATTCAAACATATCCCCATAATCTATGATAAAACAAGTTCTATTAACATTTCTAAGAATCCAATTTCTCATTCTAGAACAAATCATATTGATGTGAGACATCACTTTTTGATAGATCATTATCAAAAAAATGATATAACTATTGAATTTATTAGGACTGAACATTAACTTGCTGATATATTCACTAAACCGTTAAATTCTGAGAGAATGAATTACATCAGACATGGACTAGGAATGATAAATCAGTAGGATCTTGTCAAACCGATCCTTGAAACCGATCTTGTCAAACCGATCCTTAAAACCGATCTTGTCAAACCGATCCTTGAAACCGATCTTGTCAAACCGATCTTGTCAAACCAATCCTTGAAACCGATCTTGTCAAACTGATCCTTGAAACTGATATTGTCAAATCGATCCTTGAAACTAATCATGTCAAACCAATCCTTGAAACCGATCTTGTCAAACTAATCCTTAAAACCAATCTTATCAAACCAATCCTTGAAATCGATCTTGTCAAACCAATATTTGAAACCGATCTTGTCAAACCGATCCTTGAAACTGATCTTGTCAAACCGATCCTTGAAACTGATCTTGTTAAACTGATCCTTGAAACCAATCTTGTCAAAATGATCCTTGAAGCTGATCTTGTCAAACTGATCCTTGAAACCGATCTTGTCAAACCAATCCTTGAACCAGATCTTGTCAAACCGATCCTTGAAACCGATCTTGTAAAACGGATCCTTGAAACTGATCTTGTAAAACCGATCTCCTAAAACCAATTCATTGACACCGACATTTTCAAGGACTCTTTTGTAATTTTTTCTATTTTAAATAAAATGATACTATTTTGGTATTATTTTTCCGTGTTTAAATTTTATACTTTATGATTTATAATCTTTAAATGATATACTAAGTCCAATCCATCCCGACCTTTTACCTTCCAGCCACCGTAAAGCTTTATACCCTTTGTCACTCTACCTCTCAACCCTCAACCTCAACTCTTTTGGAATTGAAGCGTCGACATGGAAAGGACCAAGAGCACTATTGAGGAGCCAAGAAAATCACTGTCTTCTAAGTGACAGAAAGGTGAGTCCAGTCGATCTGCAAAACTGAGCTTAGAAACCCAAGTGGTTACAACTGAAAAAGAGGTGTCTGCTGAGTGGCTTCTGTCAAGCAAGTCATTTTTGTTAAAAGTACTTAAATCTCAAGGGTGGATGAGCTAGTTTTCTAACAATGAAATACCTTATTATCCCTAGATAGAGCATTAATTCTATAAGCATTTGAAGATATCTCTTGATGATGCTGAGGAAGCAAGAATTAAGTCAGTAGTAAAGGGAAAAGAAGTGGCTTTTTCATCTAAAGAGTGGGATGAATTCTTAGAGATATCTCATGATGGTGTCTATGATGATTATCTATGTAATATTCCACCTTCCTCTAATTCATTCTCCTATGAAGATTCTATGAATGATCTAACTGGTAATGGAGAATCTAGGAGGACTATTGCAAGTGATTTTGAAGGATAAATAAGATTATTGTTTAAGTTTATTCAACATCAAATCTTCCCAAGGAAGGGAGACTTCTCTGCTGTGAAGTATCAGGATGTATTCCTTATCTATCTGTTGAAACATGGGATAAAAGTGAACCTATGTACATATCTCATGGTGCATTTATCACTTCATATCCATCTTCCATTCTATTGGACCAAAGGATCAATTTGATCTAGGTCTCAAACCGGGAGAATAACCTATCTATTCTGATGAGAAAGATGAGCCTAAAGTGCCAAGGGAAGAAGGATCTCCTATTGATTGTAGGAGTGATCCTGACATTGCTAAAAGCCCCATGGACATGTCTTATGGACCTACTAGTCCACCTTTGGACTTACCCTCAAGAGAATCTATGGTAGGTGATGAGGATGAAGAAGAGACTGAGGTTACTGGTGTTGAAGGTTATGTGAGTAAATCAGATGAGGAGTATGATGATGATGATGATGATAAGGATAAAGGAGGAAATGATGAGAATGTAAGTGATTCTTTAAAAGTGGGATAACAAGTGGTGGACATATCCAGTGAGGAATCTGTACATAGTGTAGGTGATGGTGTTGAGCATGTTGAACAGGAAGATGTTTCTCATAGAGATGCTTGTAATGAGGATAGATCACCCCATCCTAATGATTAAAATCAAGAAATCATTCAGGAATTGAATGAACTTATGGCTTGTGGTCCTGAGGAAGAAGTTGAGGATCAAGTGCCTCAAATTGATGAAATGCCTAGAATATGTGAAGTGGATTGAGATCATATAGAACTTGAAGTTAAATTTTTTCTTGTACCCAGATATTTTTTCATGGATAAACGAATAGATGAAGATGTTTATGAAGATAATGATGTTCGTGAGTCTCAATGAAGAAGGATCAAGATTGATACTATTGAGCCAAGAGACTGGACCTGTACTAGAGAGTGGAATAATGGTCCAGGATATATTCTTTTTGGTTTGGAGTATGACTCAGATGAGGAGAGAGTGCCTCCTCCTCCTATTCTACATGTCCAAGCTGAACCAGAACATGTTGAACCTGTTCCACCAGTTGCACCTATAGTAATAGAGCCAGTAGCACAAACCGTGCCAAGTGACTATGTAAATAAGGCTGACTTGGAACAATTCAAAAATGATATATGTGAATCAGTGAAAGCCTAATTTAGATCTAGAAGTTAATCCTCCACTTCAATAGGTATTTCAGATGCTGATGCAATGAAGATTGAAAGAATAGTGATCTAGGAGATTCAACCGAATCACATTACCACAATAAAAACCATTATTAGGAACAATACTTTTCTGAGAGAGGAAGTATGAAAGATGATAAATGAGTTAAATTCTCTAAACTCTATCTTTAATACCTCCTTTAGTGGTGATATGGAAGTTCTGAGGAACCTGGTGACTCATCTACTCAGTGTGGATATGAAGAAGTTGAAAGAGGAGCATGGGAAAATGTTAACTAGCCCATCCAGTTCTAGAAGTGGGAAAGGTGCTGTTGCTTATTTGGAGTCTCTCAAAGTTGTGATGAGAGAGGAAATCCAACATCTTCATAGTGTTTCAGACAATGAAACTCTCAAAAGGTGCATCGAAATACAGAACTCATGTACAATATGGTTATGCAGTGTACCAATGAAGTCTCTGCTGCTCAGAAAGAGATTCAAGAAAATGTGGATAAGTACTTTACCAAGATCTATACCAAGCATGGCCTCATAAATAGATTCAAGTTTCTAGAAGATAATCTCATAACACCTCCTATCACTGAATCCTTCAAGAAGCAAGTTACTCAATTGAAGGATTTTAGCCCTTTGTTGAATAAATTCATGGAAAATAAGGATGACTTAAAAAAATCTATGCAATATGATGGTGAAATCATTAATGATTTCATCAATCTTCTTAAGCCATACCTGCATGTCTAGGCTGAAGCCATTGCGGTCCCTCCTGCAGCTTCCATTGGTACTGCCTCTCAACCTCCTACTTGAATGACTGTCTCTCAGGCTCTTTCCGAGATTTGACTGGTCATTACAGAGAAAACTCCTAGTCATGTGTCATCTAAAAGAAGGCCTAGCCTTACAGAAAATGTACCTACATGTGTTTTTCTGCATGGTGTTATCTTCAGACCACCACTTCCCTCTACCTCTACCAAACCATCTCATCCTACTTTAGATCCTTCAAATAAAATAAAATTCCCTCATAAGCCAAACCCTTAGTGATGGATTTCATTTTTGATAGATATTTGATCTTTTTGTTTGTCTTGTACTTTTTTTTCATCATAAGGGAAATATTTATGTTTTCTTTCATTTATGATATTTTTTCTCTTATTTTCTGCTTCTTTTTTTACTAATCCAGAAAGGGAGAGAAAAGAAGAGGCATAAATTATTAATCTAAGAAGAGGCATACATTATTAATCTAAGGGGTGAAATTTTGGCAAAGGACACATGGCATGTACTCAACATAATATATTTATTGAGGGGGAGATTTGTTTTAAAAACTCAAACAAGGTAAGCCTTTAGTTATATTGCACAATATCCTTTAGTGATGTATGTTATGCCCACTTATTTTTTGATTCCTTATATTTTTATGTATACCATAATTTGTGATTATAAAAAAGGGAGATATTTTTGGACCCTCTATGCTATAGTTGTTTTCATAATCACAAATAATGTATAACTACAGATTCTACTCTTTCATGCCATTTAATATCTCTATGATATAGTTGTTTACAAGTGTACTTTTACATTAATTTTGGATTTCACTTAGTCATGTAATGTTTTGTGTTAGACTGACTCTTTATAGGATTTTTAGATTTCATGTTCGACACACCGATGTTCGACACACCGATGTTCGACACACCGATGTTCGACACACCGATGTTTGACACACCTATGTTCAACACATCAATGTTTGACACACCTATGTTTGACACACTAATGTTCGACACACTGAAAATGAAACACCGAAGATGACAGACCGATGCAAACAGACCAAAGAAGATGACTCAATGATAGTCATAAAGAACTATTTCATTTTTATTAATTCAAATCTATTTCTAATTTTCATATTTATACAAATTAATGTTTATGACGTTATTTAATGTTGTCTGTAAGACTATACATAGACAATACGAGGTACATGAATTTGTGGAGATCTTCATGCCTACTGAACCTTGATTTATAAAAGGATTACAAGCTCAATCTAAAATGGAGAGCTCTGAACCTGCTAGAAAAACAAAAAGGCTGGCTGTGAAAATATGAAAGATATTGAAAATAGAAGAAATTGAAGTTTAAATATACAAGAAGTCTAATATTATAAGCTGCATCCTGCTAAAGATTTTTGAACACCTTGACATCGAAGAGCTGAACCTCTAGACACCTTGAAGCTAGATTACAGAGACTATGATACTCTGTTTTGGAGCCATTTTCCAGAAGTGGAATTGAATATCATTTTATATTTATCCATTGAGTCTAGAGCTTTACTGCACAACACACATAGATTTCTAAACTCTATCTTTACTTTTATAACTGTGTTGTGGGCTTGTATTTACTTTTTAAGATGTGTGTGTATTTGTTTGTTTCACACACATATCCTCCAAAGATTAACTAAAGGATAATAAAATATCCTCACACTCAATCCCTCTCTACTCTTATATCCCATGTAAAACAATGTAAGAGATCCTGTTTGATCTGTTTATTATTTTTTCCCATGAATAACTGTGGTAGAGGTCAAGTGTGACCTGGAAAACCCTATGAGATATTGTGAACCCTGATCTAGGGTGTGGATCAAAAGTTTATTAATATAAATAGGTTGGTGAAAGGTGATCACCAAGTGAAGAGGACGAAGTCTCATCTTGAGACTGAACCTCTTGTTTTAACCGCTGTGCTGTTTGTCTTATATTTTTATCTGTTATGTATATCTCACATTAAGAAAAATTGAACTTTGATAGTTAGTTTAGAAAGTGTTTATATCTTTTTTGATTAAGTATATTATCTTCAATAGTTTTAAGAATCTTTAGTTTGGTAAAACTGAGAACTAATCAATCTTCTGAGAAACTAATTTAACTTTCATGACTTTTATAAATTCACTACAAACCGACTTTGATTTTATTTCAATAGGGGATGTTATTTTAAATAACCAATTTTGAATAGAAATTTTTATACATACTCAATTCACCCCCCTCTTGAGTGGTCTACTCTGTCCAACACAGTTGTTATTAGTTTCATCTAGGATGGGAATATCAAATGTTCATGCACTTGTTATGAAAATAAATTATATGATCACCATTGGGGGTGGCCTACTAAGATTTATTTCTCACCCCTTGTACGTTCACCTCAATGTGTGTGTATAATTGATGTCTTCTTTTAGGTTGGAGCACAGGTTGCACAGTGGATGGGGTCAAGGTCTATTGTTGCTTGATCAAGAAGAACGACTCATGTGGAGTCTCAGGATAGGGTTGGTGCAGCTCAAATACTGTAGATACTATGTATGTGGTTTGGATTGGTGTTGGTAGTAGAAACTGATGTATTTATTTTATATTTATTTTTTATATGTGTTCAGCCAAGTGGGTGGCCTTTTGTTGTAAGTTTTTCATGGTTTGAGTCTGTATGAATGTATAATACATCACATTTATTATATCATTCTTAAATTTTAGTTTATTTATTATGTGTAATATGATGTCCATCCATGTGTATGATTTTGGTCATTTCCCATTGTTATTTCACTTTTTCTAGTGGGTATAGTATCCCCTCTATACCTTTTAAACCCTTGCGACTGGTTGGTATCCATTGGAATTTACGGAGGCATGCTTAAGGAATTATGGTGATCCAAATTAGGTGATGTGGTAGATCAACTCAAGCTAGTTCATTACAATATCAAACAAAAATTTGGAATGATTAACTATGTCTAATTTGTTTATTCTTTGTTTGATATATCTTTTTTAATTATTAAATTAATATAAGTCATTATTTTTATGTGATTGACTAATGACCTTTTGTTTTTTTATATTTCATATAGTAATATTAAGATTACTTATTATATGTGTTTAACCTACCATAAATTTTTTTCCATGTTGTAGATTGAATTTCTAAATGTATGATCAATCAATTTGAAATTACGATCAATCGAGATGAACATACAATTAATTAAACTACATGAATTTATATTTTTGGAAATATGAAAGAACATACTACCATGAATTATATCAATCTACCATATTTTTTTATTTTTTTATGTCCATTTTATTCTATTATTATGATTTACTATTTATAAATACATAATTGATTTTTAAAGATCCCTAAATATAATCCAAATCAATTCTCTTATTTCGAGACCTAAACATAGCCTAATTATGATCTCTCCTTGTTAACTAAGCCCTAGCCTTCCAACTATTAATTTCTATTGAGAGTAGTCAGAAGGAAGTGATCCCTTAAAGATATAGCTCTGGAAGCCTTAGGTTTATCCAAGATATCCTACGAAATATTTAGTAGAACCATAAAACCCTTGAAGCCAAATCTATTGACTCATGAATTTTTCCTAGAAAATGAACTGAATTTAAAATATTTTACATCAAGTAAATCGTTAGTATGAATATATTTGAAACAAAAAGTATAAACAAAATGGTTTATGGAAAAAATGGACCCTTCTATCCCTGGTTAGTAAATGAGTTCTATTTTCATATGATTTTGAAGCTTGTAAAATATGGGGCCACATTATAACAACCATTGATGGTCAAGAACATATATTCTCTTTAACTATATGGAATGTACGGGAAGTAGTACCACATCAAGGTGAATATGAGGATTAATAATGTTATTTACCTATCAATAATCCTCATTTTGAGTTTTAAAGAGATATATAAGAGATAAATGGTTATAGAAATCCTCTAAATCCAAATGTTTTTGAGTTCAATGGTGAGTGAAGACTGTTGCTTAAATTCATTCAACGTTCAATTTTTCCTAGGAAAAGAGATTTTGGTATTGTGAGGCATCATAACATACTATTTTTATATCTGACAGTACATGGAGTGTAGATAATCTTTCAAAGATTCATTATGTTATGTATTAAAGTATTAATAAATAATTCATCCAGATTTAATTATCTTCCTTATCCAAAGTTTATCTAAGATTTGTTAGAACTCAAGATACTTTTTCCTTCGGGGGAGGACAATTATTCTATTTCTAATGGTATTTTTTTTGAATTAAACCATTTAGAAAGTGAATTAATATTGTATGGAACCCTTATAATAAAATGTGTATTGAGGATAAAAATAAAATATATGATCAATATAATCCTATAATAAATCCAACCAGGCCAAAATAAATGGTGGATATAGGTATGGAACTTGATAAAGTGTTTAAGGATGATTATTCTTCAGGTGAAAGTGGGGAAGATGTGTCAGTTGATATTAATGAGGAATCCTTGAGGTCTTATGAGAACAAAAATAATTACTCTCCTTTTCTAGAAAATACAGGGGATACAAGACTCATGGAAGGAGTAGTATCTCCTGACACGGATGATATCCTTGAATCTTCTCTTTTTAGACCTAATATCCCTAATTCTGATAGTAACAATAATGGTAATATAGCTACAAGAATCCCTATAATTTTGGAGATAGAGGGAGTGTAACATCCTGGGTAAATAAAGAATAAAGCCTTTTCATATTTATTAATATTTACGAATTAAATATTAATTTTACTTTAAAGGGGTTGCTATGTTCGATAGCGTACCCGATACGCAACATAGAGTTTCATTGAAATCTTACGTTGCACACTAGAAATAAAATAATATTATTTTAAATGGTAGTTAACACGTAGTCGTTGTATTGGAGGGAATGGATTGAAATAACTAAAATATGATTATATATGTTTTTTAAATGTTTTTACATTTATCCAATAAAATATAAAGGCTTAAAATACGGAAAGAATTCAATTTTAGGCATATATACCCTAATTTTCATTAAAGGTTCACTTATCACCTTTTGATGGTGAACCGTCATTAAATATAGTTATGGTAACTATTATAAATTATATTGGACCAAATAAAACTCTTCTTTAGAATCGTGACATCAAAATTTACATTGTGTAAATTTTTGGTATTTTTCCGATAAAGTTCATTTTTTCATGAATAGTGAAAAATGTTGTATTTTAATTCAAAACCACCTTTTAATCTAATTTATGTATATGATTAGATTATCTTTTGAATTGGTTTTAGAGTTGAATTATAATATATTTTTACCATTTAATCCAATAGTTGTCTTTGGAATTAATATCACTTTGAAATTGGACTTAAACTAGTGTCAATCGTTTGATACTTATTGTTTCATAAAAACACGCTATTTGCCCTGACAGCGGAAATTAATTATTAAATTAATTAATGTAACTTATATTTTTTGAATTTTTTAAAATAGACTTCATTTTTTAATTGGGAATATCAAATATTTCTTAGGGTGATGTTTTGGTATTTTTCTGAAAAAACATCAATTTTTTATGAATAGTGAAACCACTAAGTGGTACTTAAAAAACTGATTTTTCATTTAAATGAAATTTTACCACCTCTTTGTTTTGAATTTCAAAAATCCTACATACATGGTTGTCATTAAGAATTAAAATGTGGTTCAATGGGATTAAAATAATTTTTTGGTGAATAGTAACTTTTAAGTTTATTAATCGCGATTAGAGGTAATTAGTGTAATTTAGGGTAAGAATAATGTTTTAATAATATGAAATGAACATGAAACATGTCCTAACCTTATTTGATGTGTCATGGCCGACCAGGAAAATCCATGGGTCAACTTGGGGACCCCATGGAGCCACTATGGAAGGAAAATGGCATTAATATCTTTTTATTTAATGTTAAAGTAAAAAATGTCACAAACATGAGTTGATTTACTAAAACAATTTTTAAATGGGGTTATACAAGTCATATTTTTGACTATAAATATTCATTATAAATATATAAAGATTTCCTACATCATGATAGTTTTTTAATAATTTATAGACCTTAAATAAATAAATTATTTATGACACCATGATGATGCAGCGATTACCTCATTATTTAACGATTTAAATAAAATGAAAAGATAATGTAAAATCTAAGAATTAAAATTGTCAAAAACCTATTGGATGGATATATTTCGAACCCTTATCACCTTATCCTTGAATTATATCAATGTGGGACCTTTTAAATCTGAAACTCATTCTAAAATAAAGTAACATTTCTTTACTTTCCAAGAGTGCCCCTCCTCTCCTCTTATAAAAGGCCCCCACCACTACTACCTTACCCACACATCCAAAGCCTTTGGCTCTGCCAAACCCTGCCCATTTGGTCTCTACACAACACATTATTACTCTTAGAAGCCTCATTTTGGGCAGAAGTCTTCCCAAGTAAGATTTTGAGCTCAAATCTAAGAGAGTTACCCGATTTTAAGGTAATGTCTTCACTTGTGTTGTTTTGTTTTATTTTTCTTCTCCAACCCCATAAAAAAATTTTATTCATTTATTTTGTAAATATTCCCGTATATTCAATATAATAGGATGTTTTTATAATATGAATTCGAGATACACTTACACAGACCTACATCTAATGGTTAAAGAACATACTGTTTCTGTGGATGAAAAAATTTCTGCCTCACGAAACGATGATTGTTCAATATTCTTCAAACAGCTTCAAAGGTGGTCAGTAAGATGTCACTATATTTATATATGATATATAATATGTCTACGTTTTCCTTAAGCTTCTGTATTTTTCATTTATGGCATACCTTTATGGCTTCCATTATGGATATACGCGATATCTTCATTTTAGGAAGTGCGGACTACCGCCCCCTCAAAGTTATTTGATTCGTTAATGCCATATGTGGGACGTATAAAGGATGGATTTAAAGTTATTATATATGATGTTATAATGGATTAATAATATACCTTTATATCATTATTATTTACTTCTATTAAAGTATGAGATAGAAATGAAAGTAGCGTTCATGCGTACGTACGACTTACCGTCTCCATGAACGGTGCATTTCATTTCTTATCCCCAAATGTAGTGTACTATTATAAGTACATGTATATAATGGATATATATGATGTATTATACATATAAATGATGAATATAATTCTGGAATTAAAATATACATACCTTTCATTTATTTTTAATTCCATTAATATGACATAGAAATGAAAGTAGTGTTAATGCGTACGTACGACTTACCGTCTCCATGAACGGTGCATTTCATTTCTTACCTGTAAATGATTATGTAATATTATAAATGCATGTATATTATGGATATATATGATATATATGATATCCAAATCATGAATATCATTCGGGATATAAAGAACCTCTGACCACACGAACAACATGTAATTGTAAGAAGTCCACTTTCGACTTAAGAACCAAATATCGACAAAACTAACATTATTAACATAAATGATTAAATAATGTTTATAACATGGTAATAAGTGATATAAAAGTAATAATTAACTTGAAAAATGTTCATAATCAATTATAAATTAACTCATGTTTATTATTCAGGACGTTAAAGAATGATCGAGTCAAGTCGGACCCGAGGTAAGGGACTTCATCTCAATCTCCTTTCATTTAGGCATATTTCTTTTTATACACAACTTTATTTTATACGGTGTATAAACCCCTTTTAATTTTACTTTTATACAAAAGGAATATTTTTCTACGAAGCGTTTTACTAAATGAAATAAAGGAATGTTTCTTTTAATGTACGCGGTGGCAACGACCTTTTCCGCCGCCGCAAGTATTATTTGGTCTTTGGATTCCTCAAAAAGACGTAATGTTTTTTAAAATGAAATAAATACCATATACTCTTTTATGTATTTTGGTATTGAAAATAGTTTTTATAATGGATCTGTTATGTCAATATATTTAAGTGATATATTGTGATCAAAGTGTGGAAATGTTTTCTTTCCATTATATTTGTTTTATGTCTTATGATTTTATAATGGTACTTGGATATTTGACGGGTGGTTACGTGATAAACCATATGACGGGTGGTGCCATGAATACCAGGACGAGTGGTTACATTATAACCTCCAATGCATTGGGTATGGAAGTCGGTTGTATGGATATTACATTAAGTGATATGTGTGGAAGTCGACCGTATGGTTATTCCATTTAAGTATGTTTATGTCCCAAGTTACCTTTATATGTTATGTGATCTTTATATGGGTTTTATGGTAATCTTTTGGTTACAAAAGGGTAAGTACTGATCTTTTATTCAGTGAATAGTTTTTACTACTTTATAAAGGTGAAAAGTATTACTTTGATAAAGTATACATGGTTTACTTGTTGTTTTGATAAACTAACAGTTTTCATTCATTGTGTATCCCTTACTGAGCTTTTTATGCTCACCCCAAGATTTTTTGAAATGTTTTTCACAGGACTTACTATTGAATAGGGTTAAGGATGGGATCAAGGGAAAGTCATGCTATATAAAACATGGAACTAGACATGTTTCTTTATAAGAGTTTTTATTCTATGGAAACTTAGTAGAAGTGTCTACTTTGTAATCTTTTGAGATGTAATAGTTATGTCCTAATTCTCTAAAAATCTAAACCTGAAAAGATCCTCAATGTGAATTATTCATTTAATTCAATATTAAGTAAGGTTTAAGGTCGGGGCCTTATAGTTGGTATCATAGGTCGGTTTAGATAACATTAGGAGTTAGAATTATATTAAATGATTATCCAAAAATATTTTTTATGGTATGATTGAAATGATATATCATTTGAAGATTACCATGTTGCTTCTGCTAAGATATTTCTGTGTTGTGAATGTTTTTTCATAGAGGAAACAGAACAGCTTTTCTAGGTTGGCATAGAGAGGGAAATGACCTTACAAATCAGCATTCTGAGATGGTTAGAATCAGAATTGAGTAGTTCACTGCAGTGATGGCTCTGTTGAATCAGGTGATAAATGGTGGTTGTGTTATTGATGATATTTTGGTGTTTTCTAAATGTAAATAGGATCATGAAAGACATTTAAGGGTTATTTTTCAAACCTCAAAAGAAATGAAATTGTTTGGGAAATTTAAAATGTGTGAGTTTTGGTTGCAAAAAATGTATTTCCATGGTCATATTATTTCTAAAGATGGAATAACTGTTGATCCTACAAAAACAAAGGTTGTGGAAGAATGGACAAGACCCATAAATGTAACTGAGATTCGTAGCTTCCTTGGTTTGGCAGGCTATTACCGAAGGTTTTTTAGAAAGTTTTCACTATTATCTAGTCCAAATACTAAGCTAACTCGGAAGGGTGTTATGTTTATTTGTACAAAAGATTGTGATGATTGTTTTCAGGAGTTGAAAAGAAGATTGGTGAATGCTCCAGTTTTGTTACTTCCTTCTAGGAATGGTGAGTTTGTTATATAAATTGATTCTTCGTTTAAGGGACTTGGTTGTTTCCTTATGCAGAATGATGAGGTAGTTGCATATGCTTCACGTCAGTTGGAAACTCATGAGGTAAATTACCCTACACATGACTTGGAATTAGCTGCTGTTGTTTTTGCTCTAAAAATTTGGAGGCATCATTTGTATGGAGTAAAGTGTGAAATATATACTGAACACAAAAGTTTAAAGTATATATTCACTCATAAATAATTGAACATGAGACAAAGAAGATGGCTGGAATTAATCAAGTATTATGATTATACAATTCATTACCATCCGGGAAAAGAAAATAAAGTGGATGATGCTTTGAGTCGAAAATGTAATGCTTCATTAACCATGATACGTTTGGAACGAGATCCTTTGGTTTTTAATTTGATGAACCATGGCATAGAAGTTGTTGGTGCAGGAAGTTATTCTGTTTTGTTTCAGGTATGAGTAAAATCTTCTCTATGAGACAGAATTAAGCAACCACAGAAGCAAGACAACGAGTTGCAGGAAAAGGTAGAGCTGGTTCAGAAGTGTAAGTTCCCTGAATTTAACATTGATAATGATTGTGTTTTGAGATTTGGGAAAAATTGTGTGTGCCTTGTGATTCATAGTTGAAGAATGAGTTGTTATGTGAGGCTCATGGTTCCCCGTTTTCAGTTCATCCTAGCAGTACTAAGATGTATAGAGATCTGCGGGAGTATTACTTGTGGGATGGAATGAAAAGAGATATTGTTAATTTTACAGTGAAGTGTTTGACTTGTCAACAGGTTAAAGCAGAGTGGCAGTTACTGAAAGGGATGCGTCAGCCTTTCCCAACTAGAGTTGAAATGGGAAAACATATCCATGGACTTTGTTGTGGGATTACTGAAGACATCTCGACGTAATAATGAAATCTGGGTTATTGTTGATCTCTTGACTAAATATGCTCATTTCCTTCCAATTCGAGATACTTTCTCTCTAGATCAACATTCTCGATTGTATCTTAAAGTGATAGTCAGGTTGCATGGAGTTGCCCTCTCCATTGTATCTGATCGTGATCCCAAGTTTACTTATAACTTTTGTAAATGCCTTTAGAAGTCGTTGGGTGAGAAATTAAATGTTAGTACAGCTTTTCATCCGCAATCAGATGGTCAGTCAGAACAAACAATTCAGACCTTGGAGGATATGCTACAAACTTGTTCTATGGATAATCATGGAAGTTGGGACCAACATCTTACTTTGGTTGAGTTTTCATATAATAACAGTTTTCATTCTAGTATACAGATGGCACCGCTTGAGGCGTTATATGGGAAGCGGTGTCGAACTCCAGCTTTTTGGGATAAACTAGGTGAAAGGAAGCTGATGGGACCAGAATTGGTAGAAGAGATGGCAGAAAAAGTTCGGTTGATTCAGAAGCACATGAGAATAGCTCAGAGCAGACAAAAAAGTTATGCGGATAACCAGAGGAAGGATCTATCTTTCGAGGTAGGTGATCATGTTTTTCTCAAAGTCTCACCATGGAAAAGTGTGATTTGATTTGGTAAGAATGGAAAGCTGACTCCAAGGTTCATTGGACCATATGAAGTTATGGAGAAATATGGATCAGTTTCTTACCGAGTTGCTTTACCTCCGAGTTTATCTCAGGTACACAATGTTTTTCATGTTTCGATGTTAAGAAAGTATATGCCAGATCCATCTCATGTTTTGAGCCCAGAGGTAGTTCAGTTGGAAGGAAATCTCTCTTATGAAGAACAACCAGTCCAGATTCTTGACCGAAGAGAGCCAATGTTGCGAAATAAGGTAATTCACCAGGTAAAGGTTTTGTGGAAAAACCATATGGTTGAAGAGGCAACGTAGGAATCTGAAAATGCTATGAGGGATAAATACCCCCAATTATTTTGATAAGTGAATAAAATTGTGAGGACGCAATTCCCAAAAGGGGGGAAGGATGTAACATCCCAAGTAAATAAGGAATAAACCCTTTTCATATTTATTAATATTTAAAATTTAAATATTAATTTTACTTTAAAGGGGTTGCTATGTTCGATAGCGTACCCGATACGCAACAAAGATTTTCATTGAAATCTTACGTTGCACACTAGAAATAAAATAATATTATTTTAAATGGTAGTTAACACGTAGTCGTTGTATTGGAAGGAATGGATAGAAATAACTAAAATATGATTATATATGTTTTTTAAATGTTTTTACTTTTATCCAATAAAAGATATAGGCTTAAAATATGGAATGAATTCAATTTTAGGCATATATACCATAATTTTCACTAAAGGTTCACTTATCACCTTTTGATGGAGAACCGTCATTAAATATAGTTTTGGTCACTCTTATACATTCTATTTGACCACATTAAACTCTTCTTTAGAATCGGTACATCAAAATTTACATTGTGTAAATTTTTGGTATTTTTCCGATAAAGTTCATTTTTTAATGAATAGTGAAAAATGTTGTATTTTAATTCAAAACCACTTTTTAATATAATTTTTTTATATGATTAGATTATCTTTTCAATTGGTTTTATAGTTGAATTAGAATATATTTTTACGATTTAATCCAATAGTGGTCGTTGGAATTAATATCACTTTGAAATTGGACTTAAACTAGTGTCAATCTTTTGATACATATTGTTTCATAAAAACACGCTATTTGCTCTGACAACGGGAATTAATTATTAAATTAATTAATGAAACTTATATGTTTTAAATTTTCTAAAATAGACTTCATTTTTGAATTGGGAATATCAAATATATCTTAGGGTGATGTTTTGGTATTTTTGTGAAAAAACATCAATTTTTTATAAATAGTGAAACCACTAAGTGGTACTTAAAAAATTGATTTTTCATTTAAATGAAATTTTACCACCTATGTGTTTTGAATATAAAAAATCTTACATACATGGTTTTCATTAAGAAGTAAAATTTGGTTCAATGGGATTAAAATAATTTTTTGGTGAATAGTAACTTTTATGTTTATTAATCGCGATTAGAGGTAATTAGTATAATTTAAGGTAAGAATAATGTTTTAATAATATGAAATGAACTTGAAACATGTCCTACCCTTATTGTATGTGTCATGGCCGACCAATAAAATCCATGGGTCAACTTGGGGACCCCATGGAGTCACTATGTAAGGAAAATGACATTAATATCTTTTTATTTAATGTTAAAGTAAAAAATGTCACAAACATGAGTTTATTTACTAAAACAATTTTTAAATGGGGATATAAAAGTCATATTTTTTACTAAATATTTATTATAAATCTAAAAATATTTCCTACATCATTATAGTTTTTTTATCATTTATATACATTAAATAAATTAAATTATTTATGACACCATGATGATGCAGCGATTACCTCATTATTTAACGATATAAACAAAATGAAAAGATAATGTAAAATATAAGACCTACACATGTAAAAAACCTATTTTATGGGTATATTTAGAACCCATATCACCTTATCATTGAATTATATCAATGTGGGACCTTTTAAATCCGAAACTCAATTTAAAATAAAGTAACATTTCTTTACTTTCCAAGAGTTCCCTTCTTCTCCTCTTATAAAAGGCCCCCACCTCTACTACCTTACCCACACTTCCAAAGCCTTTGGCTCGGCCAACCCCTGCCCATTTTGTCTCTCCACATCCCTCTATTACTCCTAGAAGACTCAATTTGGGCAGAAGTCTTCCCAAGGAAGCTTTTGAGCTCAAATCTAAGAGAGTTACCCGATTTTAATGGAATGTCTTCACTTGTGTTCTTTTGTTTTATTTTGCTTCTCCAACCTCATAAACACTTTTTAATAATTTATTTTGTAAAAACTCCAGTATATTAAATATACTAGGATGTTTTTATAATAATCATTAGAGCTACACTTACACACACCTACATCTAATTGTTAAAGAACATAATGTTTCTGTGGATGGTGAATTTCTGCCTCACGAAACGATGATTGTTCAATATTCTTCTAACACCTTCAAAGGTGTCCATTAAGATGTCACTATATTTATATATGATATATAATATGTTAATTTTTTCCTTAATCTTCAGTATTTTTCATTTATGGCATACCTTTATGGCTTCCATTATGGGTATACGCGATATCTTCATTTTAGAAACTGCGGACTACCGCCCCCTCAAAGTGATTTGATTCGTTAATGCAATATGTGGGACATATAAAGGATGGATTTAAAGTTATTATATATGATTTTATACTAGAATTATAATATACCTTTATATAATTATTATTTCTTTCCATTAAATTATGATATAGAAAAGAAAGTAGCATTCATGCGTACGTACGGCTTACCGTCTCCATGAACGGTGCATTTCATTTATTATCCCCAAATGTAATGTACTATTATAAGTACATGTATATAATGGATATATATGATGTATGATACATCTAAATGATGAATATAATTCTGGAATAAAAATATACATACCTTTCATTTAGTTTTAATTCCATTAATATGACATAGAAATGAAAGTAGCGTTCAAGAGTACGTATGGCTTACCGTCTCCATGAACGGTGCGTTTCATTTCTTACCTCTAAATGATTATGTAATATTATAAATACATGTATATTATGGATATATAGGATATATATGATATCCAAATCATGAATATCATTCTGGATATAATGAACCTCTGACCACACGAACAACATGTAATTGTAAGAAGTCCACTTTCGACTTAAGAACCAAATATCGACAAAAAAAATATTATTATCTTATTTGATTAAATAATGTTTATAACATTGTAATAAGTGATATAAAAGTAATAATTAACTTGAAAAAGGTTCTTAATCAAGTATAAATTAACTCAAGTTTATTATTCAGGACGTTAAAGAACGATCGAGTCAAGTCAGAGCCGAGGTAAGGGACTTCGTCTCAATATCCTTTCATTGAGGCATATTTCGTTTTATACACAACTTTCTTTTATAAGGTGTATAAAACCATTTGATTTTTACTTTTATACAGAAGGAATATTTTTCTACGAAGCGTTTTACTAAACGACAAAAAGGAATGTTTCTTTTAACGTACGCGGTGACAACGACCTTTTCCGCCGCCGTGAGTATTATTTGGTATTTGGCTTCCTCAACAAGCCGTAAAGTTTTTTAAAATGAAATAAATACCATATACTCTTTTATGTATTTTGGTATTGAAAATGGTTTTTATAATGGATTTGTTATGTCAATATATTTAATTGATATATTGTGATCAAAGTTTGGAAATGTTTTCTTTCCATTATATTTGTTTTATGTCTTATGATTTTATAATGGTACTTGGACATTTGATGGGTGGTTACGTGATAAACCATATGACGGGTGGTGCTGTGGATACCAGGACGGGTGGTTACGTTATAACCTCCAATGAACTGGGTATGGAAGTCGGTCGTATGGCTATTCCATTAAGTGATATGTGTGGAAGTCGACCGTATAGTTATTCCATTTAAGTATGTTTATGTCTCAAGTTACCTTTATATGTTATGTGATCTTTCTATGGGTTTTATGGTAATATTTTGGTTAAAAAAGGGTAAGTACTGATCTTTTATTCAGTGAAGAGTTTTTACTACTTCATAAAGGTGAAAAGTATTACTTTGATAAAGTATACATGGTTTACTTGTTGTTTTGATAAACTAACAGTTTTCGTTCTTTGTGTATCCCTTACTGAGCTTTTTATGCTCACCCCAAGTTTTTTTGAAATGTTTTTCACATGACTTACTATGGAATATGGTCAAAGATGGGATCAAGGGAAATTCATGCTATATAAAACATGGAACTAGACATGTTTCTTTATAAGAGTTTTTATTCTATGGAAACTTAGTAGAAGTGTCTACTTTGTAATCTTTTGAGATGTAATAGTTATGTCATAATTCTCTAAAACTCTAAACCTGAAAATATCCTCAATGTGAATTATTCATTTAATTTAGTATTAAGTAAGGTTTATGGTCGGGGCCTTATAGTTGGTATCAGAGGTCGGTTTAGATAACTTTAGGAGTTATAATTCTATTAAATGATTATCCAAAAATATTTTTTATGGTATGATTGAAATGATATAGCATTTGAAGATTACCATGTTGCTTCTCCTAAGTTTTTTCTGTGTTAAGAATGGTTTTTCATATAAGAAACAAAAAAACTTTTCTGGGAAGGCAAAGAGAGGGAAATGACCTTCCAAATCAGTATACTGAGATTGTTAGAATCAGAATTGAGTAGTTCAATGCAGTGATAGATCGGTTGAATCAGGTGATAAATGGTGGTTGTGTTATTGATGATATTTCGGTGTTTTCTAAATGTAAATAGAAGCATGAAATACATTTAAGGGTTATTTTTCAAACCTAAAAAGATAAGAAATTGTATGGGAAATTCAGAAAGTGTGAGTTTTGATTGTAACAAATTTATTTCCTTGGTCATATTGTTTCTAAAGATGGAATGACTTTTGATCATGCAAAAACAAAGGTTGTGGAAGAATGGCCAAGACCCACAAATGTAATTGAGATTCATAGCTTCCTTGGTTTGGAAGGCTATTAATGAAGGTTTTTTAGAAAGTTTTCATGGTTATCTATTCCAAATACTAAGCTAACTCGGAAGGGTGTTATGTTTATCTGGACAAAAGTATGTGATGATTGTTTTCAGGAGTTGAAAAGAACATTGGTGAATGCTCCAGTTTTGGTACTTCCTTCCAGGAATGATGAGTTTGTTATATACAGTGATGCTTCATTAAAGGGACTTGGTTGTTTCCTTATGAAGAATGATCAGGTAGTTGCATATGCTTCACGTTAGTTGGAAACTCATGAGGTAAATTACCATACACATGACTTGGAATTAGCTGCTGTTGTTTTTGATCTAAAAATTTGGAGGCATCATTTGTATGGAGTAAAGTGTGAAATATATACTGATCACAAAAGTTTAAAGTATATATTAACTATGCAAGAATTGAACATGAGATATAGGAGATGGCTGGAATTAATCAAGGATTATGATTTTACAATTCATTACCATCTGGGAAAAGCAAATAAAGTGGCTGATGCTTTGAGTCGAAAACGTAATGCTTCATTAACCATGCTACGTTTGGAATGAGATCCTTTGGTTTTTGATTTGATGAACCTTGGAATAGAAGTTGTTGGTGCAGGAAGTTAATCTATTTTGTTTCAGGTATGAGTGAAATATTCTCTATCAGGCAGAATTAAGAAACCACAGAAGCAAGACAATGAGTTGCATGAAAAGGTAGAGCTGGTTCAGAAGGGTATGTTGCCTGAATTTAACATTGATAATGATTGGGTTTTGAGATTTGGGAAGAGATTGTGTGTGCCTTGTGATTCACAGTTGAAGAATGAGTTGTCATGTGAGGCTCATGGTTCCCCATTTTCAGTTCATCCTACCAGTGCTAAGATGTACAGAGATCTGCGGGAGTATTACTGGTGGTATGGAATGAAAAGAGATATTGCTGATTTTACAGTGAAGTGTTTGACTTGTCAATAGGTTAAAGCAGAGTGGTAGTTACCAAAAGGGATGCTTCAGCCTTTACCAACCAGAGTGGAAATGGGGAAACATATCCATGGGCTTTGTTGTGAGATTACCGAAGACATCTCGAGGTAATAATGCAATCTGGGTTATTGTTGACCGCTTGACTAAATCTGCTCATTTCCTTCCAATTCGAGATACATTCTCTCTAGATCAATTTTCTTGATTGTATCTTAAAAGGATAGTTAGGTTGAATGGAGTTACCCTCCCCATTGTATCTTATCGTGATCCCATGTTTACTTATAACTTTTGGAATCGCCTTCAGAAGTCGTTGGGTACTGAATTAAATTTTGGTACAGTTTTTCATCCGCAATCAGATGGGCAGTCAGAATGAAAAATTCAGACCTTGGAGGATATGCTATGAGCTTGGTCTATGGATTATCAGGGAATTTGGGACCAACAACTTTCTTTGGTTGAGTTTTCATATAATAACAGTTTTCATTCTAGTATACAGATGGCACCGCTTGAGGCGTTATATGGGAAGTGGTGTCAAACTCCACCTTTTTTGGATAAAGTAGGTGAAAGGAAGCTGATGGGACCAGAATTGGTAGAAGAGATGGCAGCAAAAGTTCAGTTGATTCCGAAACACATGAGAACAGCTCAGAGCAGACAAAAACTTTATGCGGATAACCGGAGTAAGGATCTATCTTTCGAGGTAGGTGATCATGTTTTACTCAAAGTCTCACCATGGAAAAGTGTGATGTGACTTGGTAAGAAAGGAAAGCTGAGTCCAAAGTTCATTGGACCATATGAAATTATGGAGGAAGTTGGATCGGTTGCTTACCGAGTGTCTTTACCTCTGAGTTTATCTCAGGTACACAATGTTTTTCATGTTTCAATGTTGAGAAAGTATATGCCAGATCCATCTCATGTTTTGAGCCAAGAGGTAGTTCAGTTGGAAGGGAATCTCTCTTATGAAGAACAACCAGTCCAGATTCTTGACCGAATAGAGCAAGTGTCGCGAAATAAGGTAATTCACTAGGTAATGGTTTTGTGGAAAAACCATATGGTTGAAGAGGGAACGTGGGAATCTGAAAATGCTACGAGGGATAAATACCCCCACTTATTTTGATAAGTGAATAAAATTGTGAGGACGCAATTCACAAAAGGTGGAAGGATGTAACATCCCAGGTAAATGAAGAATAAATCCTTTTTATATTTATTAATATTTACGAATTAAATATTAATTTTACTTTAAAGGGGTTGCTATGTTCGATAGCGTACCCGATACGCAACAAAGAGTATCATTGAAATCTTACGTTGCACACTAGAAATAAAATAATATTATTTTAAATGGTAGTTAAAACGCAGCCATTTTATTGGAGGGAATGGATAGAAATAACTAAAATATGATTATATATGTTTTTTAAATGTTTTTACATTTATCCAATAAATGATAAAGGCTTAAAATACGGAAAGAATTCAATTTTAGGTATATATACCCTAATTTTCACTAAAGGTTCACTTATCACCTTTTGATGGCGAACCGTCATTAAATATAGTTTTGGTCACTCTTATACATTATATTGGACCAAATAAAACTCTTCTGTAGAATCTGGACATCAAAATTTACATTGTGTAAATTTTTGGTATTTTTCCGAAAAAGTTCATTTTTTAATGAATAGTGAAAAATGTTGTATTTTAATTCAAAACCACTTTTTAACCTAATTTAAGTATATGAATAGATTATCTTTTGAATTGGTTTTAGAGTTTAATTAGAATATATTTTTACCATTTAATCCAATAGTGGTTTTTTGAATTAATATCACTTTGAAATTGGACTTAAACTAGTGTCAATCTTTTGATACTTATTGTTTTATAAAAACACGCTTTTTGCTCTGACAGCGGGAATTAATTATTAAATTAATTAATGCAACTTATATGTTTTGAATTTTCTAAAATAGACTTCATTTTTGAATTGGGAATATCAAATATAGCTCATGGTGATGTTTTGGTATTTTTCTGAAAAAACTTCAATTGTTGATGAATAGTGAAACCACAAAGTGGTACTTAAAAAACTGATTTTTCGTTTAAATGAAATTTTACCACCTATGTGTTTTAAATTTAAAAAATCTGACATACATGGTTGTCATTAAGAAGTAAAATTTTGTTCAATGGAATTAAAATAATTTTTTGCTGAATAGTAACTTTCAAGTTTATTAATCGCGACTAGAGGTAATTAGTGTAATTTAAGGTAAGAATAATGTTTTAATAATATGAAATGAACTTTACACATGTCCTACCCTTATTGGATGTGTCATGGACGACCAATAAAATCCATGGGTCAACTTGGGGACCCCATGGAGCCACTATGGAAGGAAAATGACATTAATATCTTTTTATTTAATGTTAAAGTAAAAAATGTCAAAAACATGAGTTGATTTACTAAAACAATTTTTAAAGGTGGTTATAGAAGTCATATTTTTGACTATAAATATTCATTAGTGATATAAAACGATTTCCTACATCATGATAGTTTTTTTATAATTTATAGACATTAAATAAATTAAATTATTTATGACACCATGATGATGCAGTGATTACCTCATTATTTAACGATTTAAATAAAATGAAAAGATAATGTAAAATCTAAGACCTACACATGTCAAAAACCTATTGTATGGGTATATTTAGAACTCATATCACCTTATCCTTGAATTATATCAATGTGGGACATTTAAAATCCGAAACTAATTTTAAAATAAAGTAACATTTCTTTAATTTCCAAGAGTGCCCCTCCTCTCCTCTTATAAAAGGCCCCCACCTCTACTACCTTACCCACACATCCAAAGCCTTTGGATTGGCCAAACCCTGCCAATTTTGTCTCTATACATCCCACTATTACTTATATAAGCATCACTTTGGGCAGAAGTCTTCCAAAGGAAGCTTTTGAGCTCAAATCTAAGAGAGTTACCCGATTTTAAGGTAATGTCTTCACTTGTGTTCTTTTGTTTTATTTTGTTTCTCCAACCCCATAAACACTTTTTATTCATTTATTTTGTAAAAAATCCAGTATATTAAATATACTAGGATTTTTTTATAAGAATCATTTGAGCTACACTTACACACACCTACATCTAATGGTTAAAGAACATACTATTTCTGTAGATGGCGAATTTCTGCCTCACGAAACGATGATTGTTCAATATTCTTATAACACCTTAAAAGGTGGACATTAAGATGTCACTATATTTATATATGATATATAATATGTTTATTTTTTTCCTTAAGCTTCTGTATGTTTCATTTATGGCATACCTTTATGGCTTCCATTATGGGTATACGCGATATCTTCATTTTAGGAAGTGCGGACTACCGCCCCCTCAAAGTGATTAGATTCGTTAATGCTGTATGTGGGACATATAAAGGATGGATTTAAAGTTATTATATATGATTTTATACTGTAATTATAATATACCTTTATATCATTATTATTTCTTTCCCTTAAAGTATGAGATAGAAATAAAAGTAGCGTTCATGCGTACGTACGGCTTACCATCTCCATGAACGGTGCATTTCATTTCGTATCCCCAAATGTAATGTACTATTATAAGTACATGTATATAATGTATATATATGATGTATGATACACTTAAATGATTAATATAATTCTGGAATTAAAATATACATACCTTTCATTTAGTTTTAATTCCATTAATATGATTGTGATATTGATAGAAGGATTCTGGGGATAGTAAGACAAATGAATCTGATCCATTGGATAAAGGGATTTTGGGTCTAGGAAGACAAAGGCATATCAATAATCATATTGAGGTATTCTATGGTATTCGAAGAAAGATACATTTATATCATCATATCAAGGGCTTTTCTAGTAAGGAAAGATATAATTTTATGATAGGTATTGAAATTATGGATATCTTAGGTCATGATTTCTAGATTCTTTAATTCTCAAGGTTAAAGAGTATAATTACTTTTTATAAAGCTTGTAATTCATTCTTATGATTACAATATTTTTTTACTTGTTTCTAAAAGTTTAATATTACACTATACATTTACATTAGAAAGTTAGTTCTTTACTTATAATTATTCTAAACTGTTTTATCGGTGTCTATGATATCGATAAAAACTCTTATATATTGGATTTTTCTGGATCTGATTTTAACACTGATCATTGGAAAAATTCTATGTTTGATCTTTTTGACTAAAGTGGTTTTGTATTTTTTTTCTTAGTTTAAAATTTTAAACTACAGTTTGTTGGACCTGTGATGCTCCTGACAACGGACCAAGATACCCCTAGGCAAAATACCAGAGAAGCTCCTCAGTTGGTCAAATGATAGTTAGCCCTGGCTTCGATTCTCCAGGAAGGCAAAATAAATTCTCATCTAGCTAAAGAAGATATCCATGATACTCAGACCAGTTGAGTGGACTAGTTAAGAGCCTAGTTACCCAAGTGTAGGGCCTGGGGGTATCCTAGTCTATTGTCAGGAGCGCCAAATGTCTAAAAAAGGCGCCTTTTTAACAGATCTACACCACAACCTGGTTGTAGTCTGGCCACACTCTATACCAAACATTTTTTTGGACCGAGATAAAATATGGTTATTAAGTTGTTTTAACCTAATTGTTTATAAACTCATTTTACACTAACATGTTTTTAAAAAAATAGTTTCTATATTTGATAAAATGGAAGGTTTTAATTTTGGTACATTAAAAAATATAAATTCCAATAGACCACCTTTTTTATGTGAATAATTATGAATATCAGAGAGACAAAATGAAGATTCTTTTTATCAATTATAGTGTGGATAACTTTGTGATTCTAACTGGAGTTTATAAGATTCCAGATAAGGATGTTTCTACTTTTACAAATCAGAAAAAACAAGAATGTCAATTGAATTATAGAGTCATGAATAATCTTTTGTATTTTATGATAAGAAGTATTTATAGTCATATTTCTTCATGTGAAACAACTAAAAATTTGTGGAAAAAGTTAGAGGTTACTCAATTTGGAACTTCTAAAGTTATTGAAACTAGAAGAGCTATGTTGAGAGATGATTATCAAGATTTTTTATTTTCTACCTAGATAGTCAGCAGCTATGTTGAATCAGAGATTCATGACAATTGTTAATAGTTTACATTCTCTTGGAGAGAAAGATATAATGGATGTGACCTTAGTTGAGAAAATTATTGAGATTATGCCTAATGAATGGGAATCTAAAATAAAAACTATAGATGATATGAGAAGGATTAAAAATCTTACTCTAGATGATCTCATTAGTACCCTTATAAAATACAAAGGTTGACTGAAAAGTGATGCAAAAAATTAGAAAATGAAAAATGGAGGATTTACTTTTTCAACTACATATAATGCTTCTATTAAATCTCAATGTTCTGAAAAGGTTGTGGAAACTTCTAAGATGAATAAATTTGTTATTGAATAATGTACTAGTTCATTGTAATAGACTGAAAATGAGTTGGATAATATTTATAGAAGGATAAATAAGATTGTTGGAAAAAATTCATTCAGTACAGATATAATAAGAGACAAAAAGAGTGATAAGAAATAATATTATAATGTAATATGTTATGAGTGTAATAAGGAAGGACACATTAGACCTAATTGTCCTAATCTTATAAAACTATAATAAAGAGAGGAATTATGATAGGAATACTAAAATTTATTATAAACACAAGATCAAGAAGAGTCTGAAAGATTGAGACACATAGAGTGCATGCAGAGGTGATAATTATTCTAAAAAATATTCAGAAATTGAAAGTTCTGAATATAGGAATAATGTTTTATATGTAGAAATACAAAAGGTGATAAAATTTATTATGAATAAGTATTGAGGTTTTCTAAATTACCTGATAATGAAAATTTTAAAGTTTCTAAAAAACATGATAATGCTCATGTGAAATTTGTGGAGGAAAATTCAATAATTCCTAGTTTAACAATAATAGAAATATCATATCTTTCCAAAGAACATGATAAGAAAAATTTTGAACACAATACTATTTTTAAATATCATGAAATGTCTATTTTTGAGAAAACTAGTTTACAAATTGATTTTTTAAAACAATGTATGAATACAAGTTCTACCAAGGAGAAAAACTTAGTTGTAAAACTAAGATATGAGATTTATACTTTGAAGAAAATTTTATCTAAGTTTAGCACCAGAAAGGAAAACATTGATAAAATATATAAACAAATTAGACCATGTAGTGTTATTTCTAGAATGTGTTTTACTAATAAAAAACCTATTTTTAAAAATAATTACTTCGTTCCAAAAAAGTGCTCCATTTTGTAAAAAAATCCAAAGTGGTGGACACTAGAAGAAATAATGTTATTTAAATAAAGTTTAGTCTTTGGGATTTAAAAAAGTGTATTTTTAAAATTAAATGACATCTGAACAAAATAATAAAGTAGGAAAAATGTGGATACCAAAGATTTTACTTTATGATAATACCAGACTAAAGAAGGTTTGGGTTCTGAAACACTATTTTTTTTAAAAAAAATATGGAATGTGTCAACAATAATAATATTTGTTACATGGATAGTGGTTAATCTAAACATATGACTCACAATAAATATTTCATTAAGAAGATCATAAAGATGAATGTAAATAAAGTAACTTTCAGAGATAATGCTCAAGGAGAAATTATTGGTATATTTAACACTATTTTTCTTATAAAAGCATTAATTTAAAATGTTTTATTTGTTTTAAGGCTTAAGAAAAACCTTATTAGCATAATAAAATTATGTGATGAGGGTTATCATCTGAACTTCAGGATCAATAAATTCACTATTCATGTTTCAAATGAAGAATTTATTCTTTCTACCAATCGATATGTGAATGTTTAGACTTTAAACTTAGAAGACCTTAGAATCTAGGATCTACTATGACTTAGTTTAATGGATGTGAAATATTAGTTATGGAATAAAATATTAGGACACTATAATCTTATAACATTATCCAAATTTTCTAGGAAAATATTTATTAAGGATCTACCAGAACTTAGGTTTGATACTTCAAAAGTCTCTGATCCTTATGAATTTGGTAAGAAACATAATCTTATCATTATGTTTATTAGTGAAGTCTCAACTTCTAATGATTTAAAGTTAGTGAAAATGGACTTTTTTGGTCCTACAAAAATTAGAGGTATTGGTGAAAAATACTATGTATATATTTGACTACACTAGATATACATGGGTATACTTTATAGAAAGAAAATTTGAAGCCTTTAGTTGTTTTAAAAATTTTATAGGTGGAGTTAAAAATGGGAAAACCACTCTTTGATAACTATTTTTGGTGATCGTGGTGTAAAATTTGTACATTCTAATTTTGAAATTTTTTTTAGTAAAGAGGGTATTATACATAACTTCTCAGAACCTAAAACTCCACATAAAAATGGTGTAGATGAAAGAAGAAATAGAGTTCCTCAAGATACTATCAGAACCATGTTGAGTGAATACTCAGTTGCTATTTTTTTGGGTTAAAGTAGTTAGTACAATGTTCTGTAGTAGAAATCAATTTTTAATCAGACCTTTTATTAACAAAAATATTTATGAGTTGTGGACCGGTAAGAAACCCAAACTTTCTTAGTTCATTTTTTTAAAATATAGAATCTATGGGGGTGGAATTTTCGAACCCTTCACACCCAGAAACCCCCTCCACATGAAGAGGTCATCCAGAGAATCCCCAACCAAGAAAGATCTATTTCCAGCTGAGATGGCAGAGCATCCCATGGGGTAGCAACCTGATCAATGATGGTTCGACATAGAAATCTGCCAACTAGGTGGGTTTCTCCCTTCTTCCCACCCAGTGAGACACCGGGTGACCTGGAAAGGTGAGTATAGAATGGGAGGTATAAATTCCCCCAAGAGCAGGCTCCCATGAATTGAACCCCATACCTCACCAAAAATTGTGGCTATGTCCCTCAACCCTTTACTGTTGCACCATCACTGAAGTGACATTCAAAAATGTTATATGGGTAATGAGGTATAGGTGGGCATCACACCACTCTTATTTTGGGCCCAACCCACCAACTTCGGACCACTCTCCCCAGCTAATTTTGAGTGTGATGGGACTCAAACCCGATACAGTTTTATTGTCAGGGATTGGCTACCTTACATAGTACCACTAATATAACCCTGACAGACCTTCAATGTTTTTAGATGCAAAGAATTCATTCTGAATACTAATTATGACTTTAAAAATTTCTCTACGCAATCTAATGAAGGAATATTATAAGTTTATTCCACAACAATTAATGATTATAGAGTTTTTAATAAAAATAAAATCACTATTGAGGAAATAGTACATGTTATGTTTGATGAAACTGATCCTTTTGTTTTCAAACAACCCCAACCTACATCTTCAAATGTTTTTTCTAAAATTGATTTTTATCCTATTTTGTAAATTTTTTCTCATGAGAGGATAACTAGAAAAATATATTTATGAATTTGTAGCTCAAGAATATTTTCATCCTATTATTGAATAATAGAGTTTTGAAAACCCAAGAAGTTAGTTTCTTCTTAGGAATCATCCTAATGATAATATTATTGGTGATGTAGATTAACTATTTAGAACAAGAATTTATTTGAGAAATAAAATTGAACATCTTACATTTTTATCACAATTCAAACCAAATACTTCTAATGAGGATTTAGGTGATGAGGATTAGATAAATTCAATACAATATGAACTTAATGAGTTTTAAGGGAACCAATTTTGGTCTTTGGTTAGACAACCTAAAGGTACTTTTATATTTGGAGAAAAATGGGTTTTTCAGAATAAGTGTGACGAAAATGGAGTAATAGTAATAAATAAAGAGATACTTGCTTATAACGTTTATAATAAACAAGATGGAATAGAATATGAATAAACTTATGCTCTGGTATATATACATGCGGTTATTTGTATAATTCTAACATATGAATCATTCTTAAATTTAAAACTATTTCAAATGGATGTGAATCATTATTTATTTAATTTTTATATCTCAACATAAGAATATAAAATATCTTCTTACTAAATATGGATATAAAAACACTAAATGTATTAGTACTCATATAGGAACCTCAAATATTTTAGATATTGATGAATCTATAAAACCAGTTAATCAAAATACTTTTAGAGGTATGCTTGGTAGTGTAATTTACTTAATAACTAGTCATCTGGATTTAATGTTTTTCTATATGATTATGTGATAGATATCAAGTAAATATAAAAGAGTCCCATATTAACTATGTAAAACATTTTTTTCATTATCTTAAAGAAATTGTGGATGTAGGGTTATTCTACACCTATGGAAATTATTTTGATTTAAAATGTTTTTTGGATACTGACTTTGGTAGATATAGAATAGATAGGAAAATTATATCAAAAACATGTCCTTTCATAGAAGAATCTTTAGTTTCTTGGATTTTTAAAAAACAATATCAAGTACCAATTTCCACTACTAAAGATGAATATGTAGCAGTTAGAAGATTTTGTGCTCAAGTGTTGTGGATGCAACACACACTCATTGATTATGGCATGAGTTTTACTAAAACTCAAATTTTATGTGACAACACAAGTTCCATTTCCTTAAGTAAAAACCTATCACATCACTCGTGAGACAAGAACATATATATAAGAAACCATTTCCTTCGGTATCACACATAAAAAAGGAGATATCATTTTACAATTCATCACAATACAAGAACAACTTGCTCATATTTTTACTAAACCTATTAGTTCCTATATATTTAAATATGTTAAACAAAATCTAGGAATGATCAATATCAAAAGATTATTCATATTTACTTCATGTTTAACAATATTATTACATTAATTAACTCCTTCTAAAAGGGGGGTACATATGCTTTATTTTTCTAAAACCTTTAGTTTTCTAAAATATTTGGTTTTATAAAAACTTTTGTTTTCTAAAAACTTTTTTTCACTAAATTTTTTAGTTTTTTAAAAAGTTATTGTTTTCATATCTTTAAAATTTTCAATGTAAAAAACATTATAAAATTTTTTGGAATAAATTTTTTTATAAATATCCCAATGTCAATGTTTTATAAAAATATTCTTTGGAGTCAAAAATTTTCCCAACTTGAAAATTGTTACAAAATATTTCCAAACAAAAAATTTGTTATAAACTATATCATAATCAATTTCTGTTACAAAAACCAAGAAGAACTGGTTACTCATATCGAGAAAACATTTCTACTTTGAAATGTATTCCTATAATATTTTCGTTTTTTTACTAATCCATCTCTTTAATTTATCCATTTTTTACATATTATTTTAGTTTTATAAACATAAAACTTTTTTATAATCAGATTATTTTTTACTCTGATAATAATTTTTCATAAAAAATTTAAGAGTTTATAATTATTTTTAAATATTTTTTGGATTTAATATCAATAAATAGATTAGAAAATGGTTTTTAATCTCACCATTTGATTTTCTGGAATTTGAACCATCATCCCCATGCCTATATATAAGGGTGTGGTATCTATGTCCCACATTGGTTTTTAGGATTTCACTCTCAACCCTCAACACCCTTCTTATTCCTAAGTCTAATTTCTTTGACATTCATATGATTAGAATCATCAATCCATGCTTTGGTACAAGTTTGATTTAGATGGCCTTTGTAGAAGACTTCATGAAAAGATATGTAGTTAGATAAAGGATGATTACAAGAACATATTATGAAAATTATGATTCTATTATTAAAAAGTTAACTGATTTTCAAGTTTAGGGGAAAATATACATCCAAAAATAAGAATTTTAAAAACATTATCCTTATATATTAAGATATTTTTATTCAATTTTTTCTCTATTGAATCAGTCATGAAAGCATTAATGACTTCAAAGATTATGATATTTCATTTCTCATCAATAAGATATTATTCAACTTTATAGAGGTTTTCCAAATCAATAATCAGCCATATGAAGTTTGAGAAAAACTTTCTTATATTAGTGAAGAGACTATAATTTTGATGAAGCTTGAGTTCAATTCAAATTTAATTTATTTTGTACAAGATGAAAAAATCCATTTATGGTGATGTAACATTTAATTAAAAGGATGTACTAAAATAAAAGTGAAATGTTGATTCTTCACCACCAAAAATACAAAAGAAACTAAAATCTACGTCAGATGAAGAATTTAAGATACTTATATCACATAAGGAATAGAATAAACGAGGGGATCCTATTTTCAGATTAGATAAAGATGATGCTTTGGAACAAAATATTCAAACTACTGATGAGTTAAAGGAATCTAAAAAGAAAAATAAACAAAAGAAAATATTTTATGAGGAAAGAATGATATAAAGATTATTAAAGTCAGTTGAAAGAGATTATGAAGATCCAACTTTGTAACACCCCGACCTTAGTTACCCAGAGTTGGTGCATTATTTTACTATATTGTAATGATCACAAGAAAATAAAATCCCAAAGTAACTATAAGTTTAGTAGCCTTAGAAAAACTAGACACAAACATAATTTTTACATTAGATCATGAAATGAAAAACAATATTGTATCTCCTTTGAAAACACTCATATTCATTATACTATCCCTGTAGGTCTGTCATAATATACTTCTTCACATCCTAGGGAAAAATGAAACATAAGAAAGGGGTGAGATCAGATGCCTGATAATGATAAAAAATATAGTGAAAGATCTCACCAATAATCATAAACTTTTAAGGAAAGGTATAAAACTAAAAAACAATCCTTTTAAATGTAATCTTCAACATAATATGGCAATAATAAATCAAATAATTCCATTTAAACATTAACATGTATATTATACTTGTCGAATAATCACATGTGATGTCAATAACTAATCTCATAATGAGGGAATTCATAATGATGGGCATCATAACCATACCGTCAATGCCTTGTCTTAAGACCATACATAAATGGTTAAAAACCCAAACTATTTTATCTCATGATACCTATAGATACATCAAGGGGCTATAATAGGATCCACCCAGCACTTAATAAGTCTAATTCATTCCTCATATGAAAAGGGAAAAACATAACATAAAAATTCATATTAAAACTAGCATATGAAATGTTAATACTTTAACCTTAAACCATAAATGGTATAAAAATAGAACATCCATAGTCAAAAATATCTTAAATCCTTCCATACAATATGGAATATTGTATAATAATAAATCAACCTCAATTAATTATAAAATCCAAAAAGGATTTTTATATGAATGAAAATAATCTAATAATATCATTAAAAACTCTTTGAGAGAAATATCCCTTTTTACTTTGAAATCATTCAAAAGAAACATAATTATAAAAGAAAAAATTTCTTTTGAAAATAAACTTATAATATTGTAAGGGAATCTTCAAAACATTAAGGCATCATGATGGAAGAAATAACTGCTCGCACCATATAAGTTAAAAAACATTCTTTCCTTAATTTGTTAAAAAGGTCACAAAGTACCTCATTTGGAAAATGATGAAAAGTGTCATATAAAAATATGTTAAAAAAAGTCAAAATGGGTAAAAATTAATTTAAACAATTTTTGATAATATTTTGAATCACATTTTAGGAAACATGCACATGGATGATAAATATGTCCCAGCAGATACTTACGTATAAACAACATCGGATAATAATGAGATAGTGAAATTAACCCTTACCTTGTAATTTCCTTTAGTAGAGGGTGAGTTATCCTCTTATATAACGGTTAAAGTATGTTTTTAAATTATAAAAGAACCATATGAATATTTTTGAATATCATATATGATCCTCTTAAATCATTTTGTTAATAATATTTCTGTATTACCATTGTTTTGGGTGTTAACCTCTTTGTTTTTTCATTCATATTTTGTCATGTAAGTCATGTTTGTTATGCATAGAATACATTTTATTCATATACAAAATGCTATTAAGTTAATAATTAGTATTTTAGTCATCATATAAATGTTATAATCATTTTTGAATGGTTAACATGGAGAATGAATCTCATCGCACCGTGGATAAGGTAGGTCGTACGTATGCACAAGAGACGATATAGTTCCCTTGATGGTTAAATGGTATGAAATTTGATGGTATGTTAATTATAAATAATAATTATTATGTTATATTTATTATTTATATCCATTATACTCATCATTATACCCGTCCAAATAAAGTAGTGTTGAATAAAAAATTACACCACGGTGTGGAGATGGTAAGTCGTACGTACGCATGCATGGTGATATTGTTATTAATAGGATAGATAAAAGGAGGAATTTGGTTGTATCATAATCATAATAAAATATCATCATGTATATGATACTGGATTTATTAATTTATTATGGAAATAACATAGGAGGAGGAAGTATAAAAATAAACTAACATTGAACAAGTTGATAAAACAATTACCTCTTTTTCAGGTGTCTTCTTTTGATTTGAACAAAAGGACTCCTTAGGTTGGTTTTATTCACAAATTATTGCCTCTATTATAAATTGAGGAAGTTTTGGGGGAGAATTGGGTAGGTCTTGGCCAAGACAAAGGTATATAGAGGTGTGAATAAAAGAGGAGAGATTCCCTTTTATAAGAGAGAGGAGGGGTACTTTAGTAAACTTCAAAAATATTAATTTATTATAAATAGATTTTCAATTTAAAAAAAGATAAAAAGTAATATATTTAGATGATGAGATGAGTATGGGTCGAAATGATCTCAAAAAATGATTTTTAGACATGTTTGGGTTACAAACATAACCATATATTTTCAGTTTAACCCTTAGTTAAACAATTTAACTTTTATCGTGTCTACTTTTCATTTTATAATATAAGGTTAATATAGTTAATATAAAATTAACAAAACATAAATTGGATACATTATGACATATTTAATACTATACAAGTTATTTGGATGAACCTTATATTTTTTTGACTTTTATATAATTTAATAAAATAGTATTTATTTTAAAATCTCATTTATGACAATATTGACACTATCCAACATTTTCATTTTTACAAATATCAAAACAAATTGATAAATTAGAAACAATACATTAAATATGTTTCTAACATGTATAATGTATCTATAAAATATATTTATGTCACTAATTAAGTCAAATTATATTTATTTTAATATTTTTAATATCATTTATTTAATATTTTTATTAATAAAATAATTTCTGCTTCACTTTTGTGTCATCGTTAATAGAAATTATTTAATCTCTAAAAATTATAAATAAATTACTATGATATATATAATAATTTTATATTTATAAAAAATATTTATAGTCATCCATATCACTTATATAACCTCATATTAAAAATGATATAGTTATTAAAATTTGAATATGACATTTCTAACTCTTCTTTAAATAAAATAAAATAAATGTCCTAATATAACACAAGTTGCTTAAAAGGATCATATTTTTGACCTAACATTTATTTTTGCCGAAAAAAACTTATCCAATGAAATTATGATAATTATTAGGGAAATTTTATATTATTATAATATTATTTTTACCTTTAATTTCCCAATTTATCTTTAACCGCGCAAAATTAAATTCAAAAGTTGTTATTCACCAAAAACTATTTTGATATTATTAGACCACATTTTTTATACTAGTTATAACCATGTATGTTTTTTTAATTCAATTCATAGAAGCGGTAAAATTACGTTTAATGCCAATCCTACAAATGTTTCTAGAATGCGGGTAAAAGAGGAATTCAAAAGTTCAATAAATTTTTATATCTAATTCTATTATAAAAATTGATTCCAATGACCTACATTAGATTAATATAGGTATTATTTATCTATTCTAACATTAAAATCAATTTAAAGTAAAATAATTACTTAAATTAAAAGGTATATTTTTACCAACAATGCAATATTTTTCAGTATTTCTAAAAAAATGAAACTTGTTAGAAAAATTCCAAAAATTCACCCTAATCTAATTTTGATATTCTGAATTAAAAACTGAATTGTATTTTAGAAAATTAAATTTCTAAGAGTGTCTAAAATTAATTATTAATTATTTACAAAAGGACATAAAAAGTAGTTTTTTAAGAAAATAGTATTTCTAAATAAAAAACTATTTTACCGAAACTTATAAATTTCATTATAAAAATGTTTTATTTATGTGAAAAAATTATAAATAACATTTAAAATTTATTTATCACTATTAATATTCTTATATTTAATGGATAATTTATAAATATATTATTTAAATAATTATAATACTAAAGTGTTGTTTCACAGAAACTCAATCTTGCATGTATCGTAAACTAAGTCAATGTTACGTGCAATACAAGCTATTGAATTTATTTAAAAGGATAACTTACTATGAATTATTGGGGTGTCAAATTCTCCCCTAATTCAATAAACTTCATCCAAACAATTTTAAATTTCACTTCAAAAATAAAAGTCTAATACTAGAAAATACCTTTGTGGAAAACCCACATCGAAAATAGAGTTAATAAAAGGTATTTTTTAAAATAAAGAAAAAGAAGTACAAAAGTTACCAGATATAACACATACAAGGGTTAAATGTAGGAAAAATGGATATTAAATAGAAATATAATCATCATTTTATGGTAGAGAGTGAGAGAGAACATGGTCAAGAGAAAGTTATCAATCACAAAGCTGGAAGTCGACGATGATCTAAGGGACCATTTGATTCATCAGAAAAGAAAGTACTAGGATTTTTTTTTGTTTTAAGAGCCTTTACCTAGAGTTTAATAATTAATTTACTTCATATAATAATAACATAGGGAAACATACTTACTTGATAAGTATATTTCGATCCATTAACTAATTTCTACCACAAACTCATCTTTCTCTCCAAAAGATAATAAAATTCAAAAATGTTTTATTTATCTTAATAGTATAGGGTTCCAAAAATGATCTTATAATTTATTTGTCATACCATTTAAATAAAAAAAATTATAAAAATTGAGACAATTCATAGGCCAGTGGTTGGTGATGCACTTTTGTCACCCTTCAGAAACGAGTTCAAGTCTCACAACCCTTCCGGATGCGACAGGTTGTCACCTAACCTACAGGTTGTCATTTTCTTAAAATTATATTTTTATAACATTACAAAAATAATCTTAAGAAATTTTATAACCTTAAACAATACTATACAATTTTCAACTTAATCCATTCCAAAATTTAGACTTATCCAAAATACTTCTGTCCAAACTCACAGTCTAATATTTTATAAGGAAGGTCGCATAACATAATGTGGATCTTTTCTTTTCACATAACAAACATGTGAATACCTTAATCATGTATTATCTTAAAACATGGTAATTCCCTAAATTAGAATAAAAACTTATTGAATACATTCATGCTTCCTTATTCCTTATGTAAAATATAGAATATTGGATATACTTCTTAAATCCAAAAATGTTGTAAAGTCCAACAATGATGGAATAAACAAACCATTAATTAGTTCCATGGTAGTAAATAATATAAAATATACTTTAAACAAATAAATAATATCTATATTCCAAAATCATTATCTTGGTATTAGAAAAGTATTTAGGGTTATATTTCCCTCATCCATGTATTTTCCAAAAAAAATTAACTTGCAACTGCGTCGTCGCTTTACTTGGTACCATACAATCTAAAATTATTAATGAAATAGTATTGCAGTATAATCCTTATATGCTTCATAATTCTTATAACGAGTACACTGCTAATAAAATATTCAAATAAAATAATTCTTTAATAGGAATATTAACCATTCCTCTTCATATAATATAGTATCATAACTTGATCATTATCTAATAGCATCATCTGGGGTATATTCTTTTGACGATTGGTACATTAATTTTCATAGTGTCCTATCTCCTTTTAGTTGAAGAATTATACATTTTAAACCTTCTTATTACCCTTGAAATCACAAACTTGGTGTCTTTTCTTTTCCACACTTATAACAAACTCACATTCTTTCAAGAATTTACCTGGGTGATTCTTTCCACAGTTATCACATGTGGGAAAATCCTTCTTTCCCTTATTCTTTTTAGCCATATTTTTCTCTGCCATCCTCTTCTTCTCTTCATTCCATTTAAATCCATAAAACAAATAGAATTATATACTTATCTTATTAACATATGATACTATTTCTTCATATGATGAGAATACATGGGAGACTATTTCCCTTGGAAATTCTGGCTTAAGAGCATGGAATATATGATCCTTATTACCCTTTGGATCACATGCATTGCTGGAGTTCACATTCCTTATTCTAGGAGCCATTTATAAATAATGGCTTATACTATATTAAATCATAAAATAATGTATAATCACAAACTAGTGAAAGAATTAACATAAATTGAAAAAAAATCATTGCTAATATCGTAATCGTAAACATATTTACTTTCAAATCATTCATAATGGTTTGTAAAGAAAATATGAATTATCCTAAGCATATCCCCTAGGAGTGTCAAATTGGGTGCATAGTAAGGCTTGTTGTTGTGTACCATGTTACCTCGAGTCAAACCCGAAACACCATGTCAGAGTTATTACTCCTATGTACATTTGTGTCAGAACCATGTCCACTTGTAGTATCCAAACAAGGATGTATTTTCTAGGAATACCCACATAATATCTACATTACCAAAATTTTAGGATATTCCCCTATACTTATCCACAAATTCTATCTTTGGGATATGATCCCTAATATAAGTTTTATAAATCTAATTTCCAAGGTTGTTGCTAAAAATTAATTTGATACCAACTGTAATGCCCCGACCCCAATAGCCCAGTGTCAGTGCATTATTTTAATACATTGGAATGATAACAAGAAAATAAAATCTTGAAAAACCAATCAGTTTAGTATGCTTGAAAAAACTAAATACAAATGTAAGTTTTACATTAAATTATGAAATGAAAAAATAGTATCTCCTTTGAAAACACTCATATCCCTTAGACTATCCCAGAAAGTCAGTCATAATATACCTCTTAGTATCCTGGAAAAAAATGAAACATAAGAAAGCAGTGTGATCAGATGCTCAGTAAGGATAAACAATATAGTGGAAGCTGTCATAAATAAGCATAAAATTTTAAGTCAAGTTATAAAAGTGAAACCCAAGTATTTTAAATGAAATATTCAGCATAATATGGAAAGAATAAATTAAATAATTCATTTAAACATTCAAATGGATATTCTAATATTCGAGTAATCACATGTAATATCAATTACTAATCTCATAATGAGAGAATGCATAATGTTGGACATCATAACCAAACCGTCAAGGCCTCATCCCAAGACCATACACAAACATGTAAAAAACCAAACAATTTTGTCTCATGAGACTTGTCGATGCATCGAAGGGATATAGAAGTCCCCCATTAATTACTAAGTCTAATGCATTCCTCATATGAAAAGGGTAAAACATAACATAAACATTCTTATTAAAACTAACATAGGAAATGTTAATACTTTAACCTTAAACCATGAACCATATAAAAATAAAACATTCATAGTCAAACATATCATAAACTATTTAATATAATATGGAATATTGTATCATAATAAATAAACCTCAATTTAGAATAAAATCCAACAAAGGATGTTAATATAGATGAAAATAATCTAATAAGATCATTAAAAACTCTTTGAGAGAAATTTCCATTTTTTTCTTTGAAATCATTTAAATGCTGCAAAATTATAAAAGAAAAAATTTCTTCTGAAAATAACATTGTAAGAGTATAATGTAATCTTCAAAACATTAAGGCTTCATCATGGCGGAAATAATCTCCCATGCCGTATAAGTTAAAAAAACATCCTTTTCTTAATTTTTTGAAAAGGTAATAAAGTACCTCATTTAGAAAATGACGAAAACATCCCTTTCAAAACATTTTATAAAAATTAAAACATGGGTTAAAATGAATTTAAATTTTTTTGATAATATTTTGAATTACATTTTAAGAAACATTGACATGGATGAATAATATGTCCCAGTAGATACTTACATATAAACAACCTCAGATAATAATGAGATTGTAAAATTAACCCTTACCATGTACTTTCCTTTAGTAGAGGGTGAGTTAACCTTATGTATAATGGTTAGATTATGTTATTAAATTATACTAGAACCAGAACCATATTTATGATATCTTATATAATCCTATTATATCATTTTGTTAATAATATTTTAGTATTACCTTTGTTTCGGGTGTTAACTGCTTCTTTTTCCCTTTTCGATTTTGTCATGTAAGTCATGATTGTTATGAATAGGATGTATTTTATTTATAAAAATAATGATATTAAGCTCGTAATTATTATTTTTATTCATCATATACATTTTATAATAATTCTCTAATGGTTAACATGGAGAATGAATCTCATCGCGTAGTGGAGATGGTAGGCCATACGTACGCACGAGTGGCGATATCTTTCCATTGATGGTTAAATGGTATGAAATTGGATGGTATATTAATTATAAAAAATAATTATATTGTAATATTAATTATTTATATCTATTGTATTCATCATTATACCCATACAAATAATGTAGTGTTGAATAAAAGATTACACCACGACGTGGAGACGGTAAGCCGTACGCACACACGTATGGTGATATTATTATTCGTAGGATGGATAAAAATAGAAATATGGTTATCACATAATCATAATAACATATAATTATTTATATTATACTATATTTATTAATTTGGTATGGAAACAACATAGTAAGAGGAAGTAGAATAATAAAAGAACTTTGAAAGAGTTGAAAAAACAATTACCTCTTTTCCGGGTATCTCCTTTTAATTTGAACAAAAGGACTACTTACGTTGGATTTATGCCCAAATTATGGGCTCTATAATGAATTTAGGGAATTTTTTAGTATAATTTGGTAGGTTTTGGACGATCCAAAGGGCTTTAGAGTTGTGAATAAAAGATAAGGAGACATTCCCTTTTATAAGAGAGGGGATGGGAACTTTAAGAAATTCAAAAACTATTAATTTATTATAAATGGATTTTTGATTTAAAAAATCTAAAAAGTGATTTATTTATAGGATAAGATTATTATGGGTCTAAATCCTCTTTAATAGTGATTTTTATACATGTTTTGGTTACAAAATTAACCTTATCTTTTCGGTTTAACCCTTAGTTAAACAGTTTAACTCTTACCGTGTCTACTTGTCTTTTTATAATATAAGGTTGATATAGTTACCATAAAATGAAAAAAAAACTCCAACTGGATTATTTATGACATATGTAACACTATAAAAGTTATTTTTACAAACCTTGTATTTTTTTACTTTTGTATCATTTAATAAAATAGTATTTATTTTGAAGTCTCATTTATGTAAATTTTGAAACTATTCAATATTTTCATTTTTAAAAATATAAAAACAACATGATAACTTCAAAAAAAATACTTTCAATAAGTCAATAACATGTCTAAGTTATCTATAAAATTATTTTATTTCATTAATTAATTGAAATTATATTTATTGTAATATTTTTAATATCATTTATTTGATATTTCTATTAATAAAATAATTTTTCTTCACTAATATGTCATTATTAATGGTAATTATTTAGTATATAAATATTATAAATAAATTAATATGATGTAGATAATTATTTTATATTTCTGAGTAATATTTACAGTCAACCATATCACTTATATAAACTTATATTAAAAATTATATAGTTATTAAAATTTGAATATGACATTTTTAACTATTCTTTAAATAAAATAAAATAAATGTCCTAATCTTACACAAGTGGATTAAAAAGGATCATATTTTAAAAATAAGAGTGATTTTGGACAGAAGACACTTTTACAATGAAATTAGGACAAGTGTTAGATTATTTTAATATTATGATAATATTATTTTTACCTTTAATTATCCTATTTACCTTTAACTGTGGTAAATAAAATTCAAAATTTACTATTCACAAAAATTATTTTGATCTTATTAGACCAAATTTTTCATACTAATTAAAACTATATATGTCTGCTTTTCAAAATTTAATTCCCAGAAGTTGTAAAATTATGTTTAATGTTAATCCGAAAAATTTGGCTAGAAGGCGGGTAAAAGAGACGTTCAAAAGTTCAATAAATTTTTATATCTAATTATATTATAAAAATTTATTCCAATGACCTACAATGGATTAATGTATGTAATATTTATCTCTTTTAAATTTAAAATCAATTTAAAGTAAATTAATTGTTTAAATGAAAGTCAGTTTTTACCAACAATACAGTATTTTGCAATATTCATAAAAAATTGAAACTTTTTAGAAAAATACCAAAAATTAACCCTAAGCTAATTTTGATATTCTGAATTCCAAAATGAAGTCTATTTTACCAAATTCAATTTATAATTGTCTAAAATTAATTTTATTATTGTTCACAAAAGTACATCAAAAGTAGTTCCTTTAAGAAAATAGTATATCTAAAGATATAATTATTTTACTGAAACTTATACATTTCATTATAAATATACATTACTTATGTGAAAACATTATAATTAACATTTAAAATTTATCTATCACTATTCGTATTATTATATTTAATGGATATATTGTAAGTATATTGTTTAAATAATTATAATACAAATGTGTTGTTTTATATAAACTCAATCTTGCATGTAACATAAGCCATGTCGGTGTTTCATGTAATAAAAGATATTGAATTTCTTTAAAAAGATACGTATAGTGAAATCTTGGGGTGTCGAAACCTTTTTTAATTTCTACTATATCTTTTGTATAACAAGTTCCAGAAACTATAACTATTCCCCATTCTGATCAAACAAATCAAGATTTCAGCTTCAATATTTTCGAAACATTTGTAGTTCCATTATTGTTGGATAGAGGTAAAGGAAAATAAGTTTTTTTTTGAAACTCAAGATAAAACCCAACTTCAAAAACTGGGTCAAGATTCAATTACAAAATCAAGTAAGATGTTAGTGGAGAAGGAGGAACACAAGACAACTAAGAAAGTTGGAAAATTAGTATTGAGAGCTGTGTAGTAGTTCGAAAAATAATTGGATGAATAAGAAAATGAGGATAAAACACACAAAGAAACAAAGTAAGGTGAATGATCTTCAGAATATCTATCATCATCCACTACTATTTCAACCTAGTCTAATAAAACCCCATAAATATATGTTTTTATAGAAGTTAAATCTTCTTCTAAAGAGGAATTGGATTCTCAAAATTCACATACAAAGATTTTAGACATATTAAATAATAATCATATTGTTGATATTGAAAAAGTTTTAGGAGAAGAATATAAAGTCAAAATAAATAAAATTCGGATGTTAGACTATCTAGAACACTTATTTCATATGATTCATTAGATTCATCAGACTCTTCTAGAAACAGAATCACCAAATAGAATTGAAAACATTTTCCAGGATCTAAAACAATTATTTGACTCTATATCATACCTTCCTTGAATACAAGAAAGATGTAAACAATTCCAAAATATTTTGAATGAAAATTTAAAGTCCTTAAAGTTATTAACAGAATATCTAATTTAAAATGAGGCCAAAATCAAAAACTTAAAAGGCAAGAATAAGGTACATAAAAAAATATTCAATCATATGGTGAGATGGTCAAGGTAATTTGATATTGGTTTGAAGGATCGTGATGATCATATAATTGAAGTAAAGAAACATTCTATTTAATTTTTTGATTCATTTGACAAGTTTCCATCCTATGTATAATATAGAGTAATTTTATTGAACATTTCAGATATTCTTTTGATTCTTGGAATTAATACATATTAGTTTTAAAAAAATTTCACAAGCTAGAAGAAGAAAATACCAGGCTCGACTTGGAAGATGAGTTTCTCAATCATAAGGAAGAAAATAAGAAAATAAATATTCTTGAAAAAGAAGTTTAAAGACCAAAGATAGAGATTCACATGCAATCAGTCATGGAGGAAATGATAGTAAAACTTTAGTCTTCATTTTCTGAAATCGAGAAGGACCCTGATAACTTGAATAAGTTGAATGTGATTTTCAAGAAGTTATATAAGAAAGAATTATTTCTTTTTAGTTGAAATATTGATTAAATTTGAATTTTTTTGAATGAAATCTTAATTTGAATGACTTTTTTATCCAAATATATTTTATCATAATGTCTTACAATTATTTTTGGATTTGTGTTATTTCTTTTATATCTTGAATGAATAGTTAATTTAGACACAATTGTTTCATATATTTTTATTTCTAACGTTTTAGGATATTACAATTCTTTCCCTATACCTTTTTGTAAATCACAACGGGGTAGAATTTGAGTAGAATGTTATTAAGGGGGATATTTTATCTAAAGGAAGATACATTTATATAGGGTAAATAATTTTAGGGAGGTAAAACTATTTAAGGAATACTTATTATTAAGGGGAGAATTCGAAGTAGCAATGCTTTTTATTAGATCAATAATGATGAAGAAAAAGATGTTATTAACTCAAGGGGAGTTATAATGAGTAAAGTAAATTTCTTATGAAGTATAACTTTATAGTTATTAAAATGAAAAAAGGTTATAAGTATTTTAAAGTTAATATTTTATTCATTTTTATGTTCTTTGTTTTGTGCTTTCCAAAAAGGGGGAGATTGTTGAGTTGAAAGTTTTACTATATAGTTTTCTTTTCTTTAGTTTTAGAAATCACAAAAACATTCTTAAGAATACATTTTAATAACTTTATATATCCCCATATTTTTAGTCTATTTTTGTAGAAAATGTATTTTTATATCGATCATATAAATTGAACTAATGTAAAATGAATACAAACTTTTATTATTAAATCTGATCCATTGAACTGACAGTGCGTCTGATACATCGGACCAGCTAGTATTATGACTAGTGGTTTGAAAAGTGTTCCATCTTTCAGACTGACCAAAGTCATAACCATCATACTAGAAATAGTATTGATACATTGTACTAACCGTTTTTTAGTTCATCATATTGATAAATATTATTTTAGTCCATTGGAATATCCATGTTTATAATTAGATTATTTGGAATTGTTTATATGAGATAGATTTCTTTTTATCATTATAATAGTGATAAAGAAAATAAAATCAGATAGAATAATTTTGTTGAGCTATCAAGTGAAGAACAAATGGAGCCATTTCAACCAACTATGAGAATCAAGGAAATATGATTGTTGGAGTAATGACTATAAATAGGTGTGAATTCAAGGATATGGGAGTTATTGCGTTTTCAACTCAACACGTCTGAAATTTTTCTCTACCTAAATATATCTTTCCAACACTTTGTAATTTCTTAGAGAGTTGTAATTATAATGATTCCATGTGAGGATTGTAAATTCTTTAGAACATTTTTTATTTTTTATTCACTATGTATGATCATGGTATTGATCGAGGTATTCTAGGTATAGAAAGATAGGTGAGTCCAATCCATCGGATCGAGGGCTTCTAGGGATAGAAAGATAGAAATATACTGAACATCGTATCGAGGGATCCCAAGGGATTGGAAGATAGAAACGTTTTGATCATCATAACTAGGGATTTTATATTAAGGAAAGATATATCTTTATATTAGGTATTGAAATTGTGGATATCTTAATTCATGATTTCTAACTTCCTTAACTCTTAAGTTTAAAGCGTATAATTACATTTTATAAATATTGGAAGTCATTCTTATTGTTATAATATTTTTTACTTATTTCTATAAGTTTAATATTCTAATATGAAATTACATTATAAATTCAATTATTTACTTAAATTTCTAATAAACTATTTTATTGTTGTGTCTATGATACTGATAACAACTCTGATATATTAGACATTTTTTGGAATTGATTTTAACACTATGATCATCAGATGAATTCAGAGACCGATATTTTTGACTTAAGAGGTTTTGTGTTTTGTCTTAATTTAAATTTGTACAAAAAATTAACCCCATATTATAGCCATATTATACTCTTATGATCCAACCTAAAGGGGGAAGAGAAAGAAATAAAATAAAGATGCTTGTTAAGAAACATTTACTATTCTTCAGGTATCCTCCTTAGGTTTTCCCTAAATCCATCCAAAGTTGGATTTTTACACAAAATAATTATTCTAGTATGAGGGGAGAAAAGTTGGGAATTTATTTTGGTAGGGTTTGGTTGATACAAATGGCTTTATATGTATGAATAATGTGGGAGAGAGAGTGCCATTTTATAATTGAAAATAAGTGTCATTCTTGTAAATACCCAAAATTATTCATCATTGGAAGGTATCCCTTACCTCATGTGCCTCTAAAATAGATAAATAATATAGGGGAGGTTTTATGTGTTATAGAAACACTTCCAACATACAAAAATAAATACATTTTTGTCATTTTTTCCCTTAGTCATTAATTTTACCCAATTTTACCCTTTTAGTTTTTACTATGGAAACTGGTATCTTTTTATTCACCAAGGTAAATTATCCTTTAAGAATAAAATTAAAATAATATTTATCAGATAATTTATACCTACTTTGTCAAAATATTAAATCCAATTTATTAAATAAAAATCCATTATCTTTGTGAAAATAATTTTAATACAAATTCATGTAATGCACAAAATCTTATTTTAACCTTAATGTAAATAATTCTAACTGTTTTAACTAATCATTATGGTAAAAATTAAGTTGAACTTATTAAATAATATAAATGATTATGATTCCAAATATGGAATCCATTTTTCTAAATTCAACATATAAGTGGTAGAATTTATTTTAAAATTAATCTCGTAGACATGGTGAGAAATCTGGTTTTTAAAGTGAAAATTTTCAAAAGTTTACAAAGTTTTTATATATAAATTAAATATAAAATTTATTTCAATAAACTAAATTGTATTAATATATGTATAATTTAACTAATTATACTTTAAAACAAAGTTTAAATACAATTGAACTTTGTAAATAATTTAGTTGAAAAGATAGTTTTCAATTAAAATTTGGTATTTTTCACTATTCATTAAAAATGAATCTTTTGAGGAAAAAAGCTCCAAAAATAACCCTAAGATAAAATGATATTATGATTTCAAAAATGATTTATATTTTAGTAAAATAATTTTATATAATTGGAAAAAAAATTTAAATAAGTTTATATAAAAAGGTGACAAACATTCTTTTTAGAAGAAAAAATATTGGTTTATGTATAAAATTAGATTTATACTTATTTATTTTCTAGAAAACACATAAGATGAATGTTAAATAGTTTATTGAATATATTATATATATATATATCTCATTAAAATCATTCACCAAACGTGATTAATTTAACTTATTGAGAGAAAACATATTTATGTTCATAAAATTATTTTTTAAAAAATTATTTCTTTCATATTCAAAGTGTTTTTATTTTAATTTATAATTAATTGGTTAGAAAATAATTATTTATATAAACATGTGTAAACCATATATCCATAATTTAGTTAATCATATTCATACCTTCTATTCCAATGTCTAGGTGATAACTATCATACTAAATAATAATATTTTAATTGTATTTAATGTTTCGTTTAAACATGGTGTTGTGTGTAATGTAAGATAAAATCAGGATTGTCTGTATCACAAGACAAAATTAGTTTTGTATATAAAAAAAACAAATATTTGTGTTTTGTGTAAATTAAAATATTGAATGGATTAAATTTATTTGAAAAAATATATATTTCACAGAAAGATCAGGGTGTTACAGATTCAATTGAATGCATAAAGACTTCTATTAGATTGCATGATGCAATCTAGAAATCAAAAACATTTCAAAAAGTATAAAAGAGACCAAACACCTAAATAGATAGACTATATGGCCGATCAATTAACCATGGTGAAAATATCATAAATGCCTCAAGTGAATGCAAGAGTAAACAAAGAAACCACAATAGAAAATGGAGAAACTACATGGTATATCTAATGAATCATATCAATCAAATGAAAAAGTTTTAGAGCGATCGCACGTAGTAACTGATCGAACATAAGGTAAAACTGAGCAACCTCCTGAAAAAGTTAGAAATTTGGAAAATTATTGAAGTGACCACACATTTAAGTGGAGCGAACACATGTAAAAGTGAAGTGACCACATGTCCATATGATAGACCGCATGAAGAGTCAATTAATTTAACTAGAGTGTTTGTCTAATTATTTAATCAACTGTGAAGTATCAAGATAACATGACAAACTTGCATAAACCATGTCTAATTAGATTTATATTTAAGTAATATATTTCAATGACTAATAGTGGATAATTCAATTCAAATTCAACGCATTTAAGATATCTAGATTTTTTGTTGAATATGTGTATTTATATTGATTATTCTTTAATGGATGTTTGGAAGAAGAGTTTCTATATTTATATCAATAAACTAGTCATGGAGAAATATTGATTGAAAGAGTGGACCCAAAAAATATTACTCTGATTCAAATCCTTCGATACTTTTTTTTTGTTTTGCATCTTATAAAATTATTTGAGAATGAATGTAATTATTTCATCATTATAAAAAAAAAGGGACTGGGAAGAGAAGATAACCTTGATGGTCAAACAAAACTCAATTAGTGCCAATGTTGTATCGAACTTCACCACTCTTTCTCTTTCTCAGTTTTAACTTACTTTTGAGTTATTATTGTATTATTTTTACATCTTCTTATAACTCCCATAGTATTTTAAAGAGAGGTACAAAAATACTTATTTTCCTTTCATTCTATATTTTTTATCCCATGAACAGCTGTGAAAGAGGCTTGGTGATATCCTGGACATCCTTGTGTGTAGATGTTTTTATAAAACCTGATCTAGGTTGTGTATCAGTTTATTAGGTTTAATAAATGTGCTTGATGGCGGGTCACCTTCAAGTGGAGAGGACTCAGTCTCAGCTTGATATTGAACCCCTTATTTTTATTTTCATAGTGTGTTTTTATTTACTTTCTAATTCTCTATTTTAACCTTAATATTTATTGCACTTTAATGAATATGATAGCTAACTTTTACCAATGATATAGCTATTGGTTTATGTGAGTAGAGTAATCTTGAAAGTTAGGATAATTTCAATTTATTCTGATCGAGTCATGATCAATCCCTTTAGAGGTTATTACAAAACATCAAATGAGTTATACCTAATATATTCCTTAACCGCATGTTTTCTAAATTAAGGGATTTCACTTAAAAAATAAATTAATAAAAAAATTATTGGATTCTCAATTCAACCACTCTTGATCACCCCACTCTAACCAATAATTAAAATCATCAAACGAAAGCTTTTGGAATTGATATGTGCTCAAGGAATCTAAAAACATGAAATATATCCACTTTATATTTCTAAAAACAACTAAAACATAACCTAAATTTATAAAACTAAAATGATTACGACATGGTAGGATCCATGAAGTTATGATTTTCTAATCTAGTCTAAAAGAAAAAAATAATCACCGCAACAACAAAAAATAGTGAAAACTTCTCTATCCCCAAACCACGAGTAGTTTCCTCAACGTGGCTTGGTCTGCACTCTAACATTTTATTTGAAATCCATTAGCTTCGTAGAGAGGAAAATGATGGGATATGAGATATATATTTTATCCTTTATATTTAAATCTTGATCCATGATATTGTCGTGTTTCAGTGATCACCATTCTATTTTAGATATCGGTTCACTCTAGTCATTGAAATTTATCATTTTCTTCAAGTTCATTTGAATATAAAGTGTAATGACTCCAACCCCAATATCCTGGATCTGGTGTCTCACGTTATTACATTGACATAGATAAAAGACGTGAATACCAAAGGACCAATCAGTTTAGCAGTTTTGGAATCTAGATTACATACATGATCACTGCATTAAAACTTGAAATGAAATACAATATAGAAACTCTATTAGAAACAACCTTAAGATATCAATTTTACTTTACATGGTCAAAGAACATCCTTGGAGTGGTAACGATATCCCCTTTCACGACACTATGGTTTACTTCCCTGATCTTACTCCCTTCTCTCCTCTTCCCTCTGGTTTGTCTCATGGACTCAGTGGTTTCGCTCTTCTCAGCATTGATGCATCTTCTGGTTTTGCGACTTGGATTTAGATCCTACTTCGTCTAGGCACTGGCGTGATTCGGTGTGCAGGGGCTCTGCTTCATCTGCAATGTGATCCGGTGAGTCTTGATGGCCGAGGCCCAGGGTTGGTGATGGCCTCAGATATGGAGGGTGACTGCACTATGGCGGGCCAGCGAAGGGTTTTGGTGCTGGATCCAGTTCTAGAATCAGTGGCATGGCGTCATGTTATGAGAGGTGTTCTGGCCCTGTCAGTTGGGAATGGCATTGGCCCCAAAGCGAGGCGTAGGGGAGGGAGGATTTCTTGTGTCTGGAGGCTCTTTGTTCCTTCCAACAGGTCCAATCATGGTGTTTTATTTATTTTTTTATCTACGATGCTGCTGTGAATCTGTGGAAGTGGAACATCTAGCTAGTTATCACTATTCTTCATGTCTTCAATCCCATTTTCTATGGTTTCTGGCACTGGACGCTGGTGAGGGTGCATTTATAGTCTAGTTCATAACGGATCTATGTCCAGAGCAGTGTTTGTCGTTCAGAGCGGCCCAAAATCCTTCACCAGTGATGTGGGGTTGGGACATCCAGTCTTACGTGATAATGGACTGGATTTATGTCCTTTGGATTGTATTTTGGTTTCTTCTGCAGCTACAGTGGTGGTTGGGAGCCATGAGGAGTGAATAGGGGCTTGTTTGGTGCTGTCTTGTTAGAGGATGACTCGTGGAAAGCTGTTTTATGTCATCATATTATGTTCATGGTTTGGAGAATTGCAACTGGTCTTAGTTTGATCCTAAAGGTGGAAATTTAGTGCTTCTAGACTTAACCATTTGGATAGGTCCCATTTGAGGTGCTAGAGCTAGCGTTTCATCTTTTCAGAGCATTATATATTTGTTTGAGAGGGTCTGATGTCAGCCATCTGATCTGTTATGTGCTTTGTCACAGGACAATTGCTTGTCGAACAGCCTTGCAATGCTGGATATCTTCATCATGATCATTTTCTAGGGAGGGGTAGCTTCTTGTTGTTAGTCTGGTTTACTATTTTTGTTCTTCAGGTGTGATTTTTCTTAAGTCTATGGAGTCTATTAGGGTTTCCCCCTTCCTCTCATAAAAGGAGGCTTTATCAAAATAATAAAAAAGTTGAAGGCATTCGGTCCATTGGATGGATTAGAAACACTCATAAACTCCTAGATTATCCCTACAAGTCATTCATAATATACATCATTGCATCCTGGGGAAAATTAAACATAAGATAGTGGTGAGATAAGATGATCAGTAAGGGTAAGTAATACAACAGAAGCTAATATAAATAGTATGTCATGGTGAATGAAAAAGAAACACATTCCATTAGAACACAATCTTGAGCATAATATGACATGAATAAAATATGAATAAATAATGCCGTGTAAATAATAACATGAGAATGAAGCTTAACCATAGATATTTTACTAGTCAAATATTTACATGGATTATCAATTACTAATATCATAATTAGTTAATTCATAATGACAGACATCATAAACCTATTGTCGAAGCCTCGACCAAGACGTGAAAATAAATGGTTAAGGCCTCAGCCAAATTCATTTCTATTTTGTCTCATGAGACTTACCAATGAATTGAGGGGATATATAAGGCCCCACCCGTCACATACTAAGTCCAATTCATTCCTAATATCAATGGGGTTAAACATAAATAACATATACATATGAAATGTAAATAATATTCCCCAATATATAAATATAACCACTAACCATTCTAAGTATTATGGTGAATGGTATAAAGATAGAACATCCAAAATCAGACTGATCATAAACCATTTAATAAAATAAAGTATATGATAATTATAAGAGATCAATACAATAAATCATAAAAATCAATATAGGTTTTTAAATAGATGAAAATACTCTAATAAAATAATCAAGGAATTCTTGAGAGAAATATCCCTTTTACTTTTCTAAGAAGAGTACTTTTGGAAAAATAATTTGTACTTTTCATAATTTTTTGTTTAAACCCATAAATGAAAAAATATAGTTTTTCCTGAAAAAATTAGTGATTTTATAAAAAAAGTTTTGTCTTAAAACAAATTATGGATGGTACTTGAAAATGGGTAATAAATTGAGATGTTCCTTTAACAGGGCTTGTGTATCGGGAAGAATTAAGAAGGGAACCTAGTAAAACCTGTGCTTCCCTTAAACAAAAGATAAACTGATTTGGATACATGAGTTTGCAACATATAAAAAGAATTTAGAATATTTATATCAAAAATTAATAATTACATTGGTTTATAGAGGGATAAAGTATAACCTAAATGAAAATGGAGGTTCATGAAGAAACCTTTACCTTATGTCTGAAAGTGTTCTGCAAACGACATTAAATCCTTATATAATAAAATTAAATCCATTAATTAATTAATTATTAACCTTTTATAAATTTATTTGATTTAATATAATTTTATTAAGTTTATCTATGCTCTTTTTGATGAGTTATAAGATACAATTTTATCGTTCAGGAGCCTTCATTTCCTTGGTTTTCATGATAGGTTTACTTGTATATGAGTACGGAAGTTCATGTAAAATTGGAATAGATATCCACAACTAAATTTAGATGCTATTAAAAAATATAAAGAAGATTAAATGGTTATAAAATTAATTTTTTTAATTGGGGAGAGGATGAAACATTGGATAATATGTTAGTGAAAATCATTTGGATTATTTTAGCGGTTTTTTGATCATCACAAATTAGTTTTATTTTATTAATTAAAATATTGTATATATAATAGTTACATAACATTAAATAGTATGTAATAAATATTTTATAATCTGGTTTAACCATAAAAATGGTTTTTTGACCAGCTTTGAAGGCGTTAATGGAAATTTAAACCTCTTCGTCCTTTAATGCGATAAATCAACACATCACAGAAAATGTTTTTATTTTTAGAACAAAAGAAGGGGGAAGATAATTGATGATGAATTATTACCTAAACATAATAAAATCAAAATATATAGAAGATAATAGAGATATAATGTCACTTTTAGATATAAGGGTGAGGATAAAATAAGAAAATAATAGAACTTGAAAATAAATTAAAAGAAAAAAAATGTTTTTACCTCTTGATTTTCGCTTCCTTGAGAACCTCCTTGGGGAAAAGGGTTTGGTATTTTGATGAGACCAAGGGCATCTAGATGTATGGGAGGGTTTAAGTAATATTATTGGTCAAAAATTGGATAAGGTACAATTTTTGGAAGTTGTGAGGAGAAAGGGTGGTGAATGATGGTATTTATAGTGGAAGAGAGAGGTGTTTTTTGAATATTTTATTCATTTGTTTATTATTTTAGCTCAAGACTACTAATACTTTGAGAATTATCAATAAATATATTAAAATAATTAATTTTATTTCATGATTATGGTTCTTACATCAGTGATGACTCAAGGAATAGTGTATTTAACTTATAATGTATTTATACAAAAAATTATCGTATTATACTATTCACAAAATTCAAGTATTTTAGAAAAATCCAAAAAAAATACCCTATCCATTTTTCAATGAGTAGAATTACAAATTGGAATCCATTTTATAGAAATAATTTTTTAAATATGAGAAATTTAATTTTTAATTAAAATATTCATTTATTCAAAAAATACCAATTTTAATATTATAAATGATTTTATGTGTCACGACCCGACCCAACGGGGATCGAGTGGAGACTCCCCAATACCGCCTCCAATAGGCTAGGGGCTGGAGACCAGTGCTGAGTAGGCTATCACACACATGGGAGGCATTAGCCTAAGGTACCTGCACACACGCACCCACAAACACCTCCTTGAAACAGTGTAGATATGTATATAAAAACTGAAAAGGAAAAGCATGCATACATCTATCCCAAACTAGATTGAAAGAAAAGTACAAAGGGAAAAACATGGCCCACCAAAGGAAAAATAAAAAAGTGTTCAACCACCTCAGAAGGAGGGAAAATTCGGTCAAAAGCACCCACCGGTATGCTCCTCAACACAGCTCCAGTAAACACCCCGGCCAGTCTCGCTCACTAAGCTCCGCCTGCTCTAAGTCCTCCTGGAACTCCGTTGAAAGGCATGTGGTCTGCATAAGACACGAACATGTGCGGGAAAAGCCCGTGTAGGGGTGAGTATATAAAATACCCATTAGGCACCCCCAAATCCCCAAAATAAAGGGGTGAAACTGAAAGTCAACAGTCAGATCATCCCATCCAGAGGGAACCCAAACGAGAGGGAAACTCTATCTCGAGACCATCCTTGGCTAAACATGACTAGTCAGCTCAACTCAGGTGTATTCCCATACATACACCATGAACACCCTCTTAGGTATATGACCATACATATACAATGACCAAACAAATTTACTCAAACCACACACAACTAATGATATTCACATCGAAGGTCAATCATTGAAAAATATTGAGCTCCATGAATTTGATCGAATAAATCATCAACACAAGGTAGGGGATACTTGTTCTTTATTGTTATAGAATTGATCTATCTATAGTAAATGTACAACCTTATAAATCCATATTTCTTCTTAACAAAAAGAACAGGGGATCCCCATGGAGAAAGACTAGGGTGAATAAATCCTTTATTAATCAACTCCTCTAGTTGTTTCTTTAGATCCAAAAATTATATAGTGACCATTCTATTAGGGGTCTTCGATATGGGCCTTGAATCGTGAATTAAATCAAGGGAAAACTCAATTTCTCATTCTGGAGGATGTCCATGTAAATCCTTTGGAAACACATTAACATATTCTTACACAATAGGTACATCCTCGATTTGAGAATTATTTTCCTCACACATAGTTATTTCACTCTCTTCCTCCCCAATAATTGAATTTAGTAGAGCTACAGGGGGTGGACCTATATAAGAATTTGATGGTGATGTTTCTTCTCTAAACATTAGGTATTCATTATCATCATCATCACAAATTGTAATCTCTTTCTTATTAAAATAAATTTTCGCATCATGGTCTGAAAGCCAATCCATAACGAGGATTATATCAAAGTCAATCATGGGTATGAGGATGATATCAACAGATAAATAAAGATTATATTACCTAATGGAAACTGATTAACAAAACTTTTTTGCAACGATACTTCCCTAAGGAGGTTTGACTAACAACTCCATTGTTAAATCAAATTGGAAATATCTAATTATCGTAGAAAAATGGGAAGATATGAAACAATACGATGATCCAGAATCAAATAATGCATTGTCTGAATTTGAGGAAACCATTAAATTACCCACCACCAATTCATTTAGAGCTTTAACCTTAGTAGTAGTGATCGCATAAGCTTGGACTTGCTCCCTTGGACTTTTCTGAGGTATGTTTACTTGGAGCATAATACATTGTAGACGCCGAAAAAGTTCGTAACTCCCGGAGGAAGTTTCGAAGTGACGAAGCGAAGTCATATTCAGAGTCAGAGGCCCGATCCGGAGGCCCGGGAAGTGGTACATGAAATAAAGGAGGATCTATGAGAAATAATGTTGTGCGTGCAAAGTATCCCCGGGATTCACGTAATCGAGCCGATGAGGTGCACAATATTTGCGCGCCCCAGTTCCGCGATTCGAGATTTTGCGCGCCGACTGCTCCTGGCGCGGAAGATTGTGCGCGCCGCCTAGATTCCGTGCCGGCTGGGGCCTATAAATAAAAGGCGACCCCAATGGTTTGGGGGTTGAGGAATTCAGATCTGCTCTCGGGCATGCAATTCGACTCCCACCACGTGCAATATGACTTCCAGGTAATCTCTATTTTTCGCGCAACTTTTCCCCAGGGTTCACCTTTGCGCGCAACGCCACCGACTTAAGTGAATTTTCCCCCTCCTCTGGGTTCCTACCTTGCGCGCAATCCATGTCCAGTGTGCGATATTCCCTTCCGTGAACGCAATACCCCGCGCGCCATTCCCTCGCCACACGCAATTCCCTGGCTCCAATTGCGCGCTATCCCGGTGTTTTGCACGCAAACCTTCTCTTTGTGTGCGCAAAACCCCGGACCCTTCTCCATGACACCCCTTGGCCGCCTTTCCGTGCCAGCACCTGATGTCTCCCTTGCCGAGCGTGCGCGCTATGCATTGTTTTCCCGCATGGCCTTCCAGGCTCGTGTGGAGTAACCTCAAGGTCCCTTGGGTGGTGTTTCCCGTTGCTTTGCGTTTCCTTATGCTTCTCCGCATAGGCACGCTAACGGCTATTGCTTCTTCACATAACCACACTAACGTGGACCCCCCAGTGGTTCGCCCTGCGGCCCCCCTTCACTACGGCCTTTCCGATGCCTTCCCTCCCACAAGGGGTAGAGGGCGTTGGGCATGTAAGCCCTAGGGGTGTGGAGAGAACCCACCTCGTCCAAGCTGTAGGACGTTAAACTGCTAAGAACCTCGTCCTTAACACATGACGTTAAACTGTGGTCTGACCCCGTGCTTCAAACGTAGGGTCCCCCCAGCTCGGACATTTTTTACGCCTCTTGTCTCCATGGGAATGGACTCTTCCTCGCATGGAATGAGATCCTCCTTTTCAGAGTGGCATTTGTCTGCGGGGGAAGGGATGCCTCCGAGCATAAGCCCATAGCCTCTCTTACGGAAGGTTGCACCCATGCATCTCCGTACTTCCCCCCTGCCAAGGCCAGTGGAGTCCCTTTCCCACTGTGCTTTGTCGCACCATGGGCCTCCACCCTGGAGTAAGCCCCGGCACCCAGGGCCGCTAACCACGTGTAAGCCCCTGTTTCCTCTTTGGACCACTCAACGCGTAAGCCCCCTTCCGCTTCTCACGGACGCACCCTTCGTGATGTGATCGTCTGGTCCATGCTGCCTCTTGTTTCCCACACCGAGCATGACTCACGTGGGCTTAGAGCATGCATCGACCATGACGTCCTCCTTTGGGCCGCCTCCAAACGTAAGCCCCATGCCAGCGAACTACGTGGACTTTGATCTGTGCTAACACATGGTACGTAGGAAGCCTCCACGAGGTTCAAGCCCACCACCCGATTGTTCCGTCCTCTCCACGTCGGTTCCATACCCACCATGGGCCACCTCAGAGCCTATGCCCCATACCCACCATGGGCCGCCTCAGAGCGTAATCCCCAAATTCCTCATCCCGCATGACGTTAAACTGTATGACCTCATCCTTCATACCGTTAAACTGTATCTCATCCCCCATGACGTTAAACTGTATCCCCCCTCTTGGGCCACCTCAGAGGGTAAGCCCCATGCCAGCGAACTACGTGGACTTTGATCTGTGCTAACGCATGGTACGTAGGAAGCCTCCACGAGGTTCAAGACCACCACCTAGTTGTTCCGACCTCTCCACGTCTGTTCTATACCTACCATGAGCTCCCTCAGAGCGTAAGCCCCATACCCACCATGGGCCGACTCAGAGCGTAATCCCCAAATTCCTCATCCCGCATGACGTTAAACTATATGTCCTCGTCCCGCATGACGTTAAACTATATCTCGTCCCGCATGACGTTGAACTGTATCCCCCCTCTTGGGACGTCTCAGGGCATAAGCCTCATGCCTCACTCCATCATCCATCCTGATCCTTACCCGGGCCGCCACATCCCGGTGAGATCATGCCACTCCACCCCACTCCATAGTATCCGGGAAGCCGCCCACGTGCTGGCCCCAACATCAGGGTTCCCCCTAGGGGGTCCTTCAATCTAATCCACTCTCAGTGTTTCGATCAGTCTGATCCGTCTCCGCAAGACGTTAAACTTGTGACATACCCCGTGTTAAACATGGGAAGCTAAGGAAAACCTCAGACGGTACACATTCCCCACATTTGATGTGGGATACTTCGGGCTTCCGCGCCCTCGAGAAGCCCTGTGATAAGGGTCAGAAGATAGACATGCTGATCCCCAGCATCATGACATGCCAACGACATCCTAACGTGACCTTTCTCCTCACCGAAGGTTGCTGCCCCAACAAGACCCCTTGGAGCATCTTGACGGAAGCAGCGTAATTAACTGGCGTCCATGCAGATATGGAACTGGGAATGAGCTTCACGAACCCATCTTAAATCTATGATGGAGACCTGGATTAGGTGACGAGCTCCGAGGAGGAATCCACATAAGGAAGAACCAACATCCCATCATCCCGGTTTCGATCAATGAGCAGACGTCCCTGAATAAGGAACGGATGTCGCCCGCCTTTGGAAAGTAGGAATGCGGGGCTGCGAGCTGCACGTCCTCCCATGCGTGACGGACACATGTGCGCGCCCCTGCGTAAAATCTTCAGAAATAGAAAATGGTGAACCCAACGTGAATCTATTCTCCTCAATATGGGGACAGGTAGCATTTGGAATGTCGGAAGATCAGCATGTCACCATGTCCAGGTACCTATCACCGGGACGTGAAACCCGCCAGGGGTCGAGGCAGTCCGAATGTTGTGCACTCCGTTCTGCAAAGACAGAACGATGTTGGGCTATTGGTTGTCGATTTATTTTCCTGTTAGAACTAATGGGTTCATCTCCCTGCTTCCAGGAATCATATCACTGCATCCAGAGCTCGATCGCCACCTGCCCATCGGCGTAGGGGTCGGGGCAGTACCGACGCGGCTACCCCGCGTGGTCCCGTCTTTTCCACAGTCGCTCTGGCTCCGATTGCCGCGACTGTTAGGCGCTCACGCCCCCTCTCCCCATAAAATTTAATCCAGGGAAGGGTGATCCATGACTTGGTTTGTAGGTATGACGAGGAAGGGATCATCCCCACTAGGGGCCTGGCCCATTTGGATCTAGAGGCGGTTGCGCCCCACTATCGTCACCGCCCCCGAGGGCCGCGCAGGGAGCCGCCGCTCCCCACTCCGACATTCAACCGTTTCAGGAGCCTATCCCTGGAGCGCATTGAAACATCCCTCCCCTATGAAAATGAGGTGGGGAATGCCCGAGTCCGCCCGATCGGAGACCCGTCCCAGGGGTTACCGGCAAGAACCCCCGCCAGGCTGCGTCGACGTCATCGCCTAGCTCCCCAGGCCGAGGACCAGGCATTCTCTATGCCCGCACCACCAGCTCCAACCCATCCGACCCGATGCCAGCATCGGGCACAAGTGGAAGAGAATGACCATCCTGGGGCACCAATCTTAGCAGCCGCTGTGGCCCGAGCCACTGCTGACTCCTCCTACCAGATCCCCGCACACGTTGAGCAGGGCCAACCACATGCCCGACTGGGATCAAAACCCCGACCGCCCTGAAGGCAATTTGGGTCGAATCTCCTAGTCTTGGGCACTGGCGATGGCCACCGCGGACCAATCCGCGGTAGTTCCACCCAGCATGAAGGCTCATTCCATGCCACTGACCTAGAAAGCCGAAGGCTTCTTCACGATGGCTATGCTCCGGGTATGACTCTTTCCAGCATCCACTGCATTGGGTATGAGGTAACTCCCCATACTGCTGGCCGCGAGTATGGAGCCGTTGTGTATCGAGTTGCTCACTCACATGGAGGTCCTCCCCATGTCCCTTTCGACATCTGTACCGGTGCTTCTCGCACCCCGGCCTTCAGTCCCCTCTACCCTGTTCTGTTGCGACCAGGGGACTCCTTGACGGAAATCATCCTTACCCTGAGGAGCCACCCAGGGGCAGGAAGGTCGGGCATCATCGCCGTAAGAGGAATGTCAGGGGATTCTGGATAGAAATTAGACCAGTCAGTTTCTCGAATTCTGAGGTGGAGTACGACTCGACAATGTAACCTCCCCCCCAACCCTTAGAGTTGAGGGCAGGGATGTGGACGTGGCGTGTCAGTCTCGTACTCCCCGAATTCAAGATCCGTATGATTCCCTCCTCCCTCCGAAGGTATATCCAGGAGGAAGAGGACTTGGCGTACCCCCAAGGATCAAACCCGCAGTTTCCACTGGCCTCCCCGGAAGAACCTTCTTCCCTTGTCAGGGAGGGTGGGGAACTTTTCTGGGGACCGACAGAAGAGTCGCAAGACGACACACCCTCGGCGACCACCGAGGTTGTGACGGGAGGCCCATTCGATGGACCATCCTATCGCGACGTGGCAGCCAGGGCATTGCAACCCCCGGAGGATGACTCAGGGATCGGCGGCCAATCGGCATGTTCGCCATATTCCCCAGCAACCAGCCCACCGACCCGGTGGCCTGCCTCAGTGCCATTAACAGTTCCCCAACCATCCTTGGTGAATGAGCAGAGGCAGCAAGGTCCGGACCCCGAACCGGAGTCATGTAGCTTCTGGACCATTCTTGCAGCAGGCCAATTTCACGAGAAGTTTTGGCCAGTCGCAGAACAGGATTTTGATGTGCCAGAGGTGCTCACCCCGGGAGAGTTTGAATGTTTCCGCAAGACTCTTCGAGTGACTCACTCCCACCTTCTCCATCAGCTAGCGCCTTATCCCAGGATCCAAGCGCATCTTGAGGATATCAGTGACCAGTGTCGTCTGGTCGATTTGGCAGCGCTGCCTGCGGTTCGGCACCCCGAGTCGTCGGGCCACCACAGGGCCCTCCAGTAGCAATGCGTCCAGAGTTTTCAAGTACTCCGCAAAGTTATTGAGGAAGCCACCCCCCACGAGCACGTCCGTGGATGGGGGTAGTACGCTGCTCTTCTTTTCTGTGTGATCCGCCGACAACCTTACTCACTGGGCGGTCCTGAGGGAATGTCGCCAAAGGCAGTGGAGGTCAACATGGCTGACCTTTCAGATGAGGGAAACGGTGTGGAGCTCCTCGATGGGGACTCACCCCCTAAGTAAATTCCGCCACTAGACCCGTCTGGGAGTATCAATCGCCACTAGGGGAGCCTCCTAGGTCTCCCCACGCCCACTAAGGCACTGGAACTGAGCCGAAACATCGGAAAGGGTAAAGGGCCCGTCGGGTCTGTCAAGCATGCCGACCCATATGCCTCAGTGCAGAAGGCAGAGGAAGTTCCAGAGAAGGCCATGCTACGCCAACAACTTGCTAAGAAAAAGAGGCTGGTTGATGAGCTCTTGGTCGAATGCATTGCGGAGTGACGAACTGACTATGGTAATCCCAGGGCAGGACAGCAGAGGAAGGAGCACCTACCCCTTGTCGAGAATCCCCCAGGCAACCGCAACCATGTCGTGTTCGCCGACAGGGGAGAGGTTGGTGCCCATGGAAAGAGGGTGCGATACGTCTCGCCGAACCCTCCCGAGCAGCAGAATCACCTGGGGGACCATGCTCGGTTTCCTCCCGCTGCCCCGAGAGTCGCTCCACCAGCCGCCCCGTGAGCTGCTGAGCTTGACTACCAGATTTGAGAGCCCAACAATGTGCTTGTGGTTAGAGATACCCTTCAGGATAGGAATCCGCATCCGAATGATCTGATGGAAGTACTCATCGCCCGCTTGGAGGCCCTGGAAACTCAGCAGGTGGCAATACCACCGGACGGCAAGCCTTACCCAGCATGGGTGGATGATATGCCAGACCCACCGGGATTTGGGAACCTCACTTTTGCCCCCTTTAATGGGACCGGAGACCCACCACAACACTTGTCCCACTTCAACTCGAGGTGCAGGACTATGTTAGGGACTCTGGCGCAGCAGGAGGCTGCCAAGCTCCATTGCTTCATTCAGAAACTAGAAGGACCAGCATTCGTCTGGTACAACCAGTTTCTGTTGGATCTATGTCTAGCTGGGAGGACCTTCGTCGGAAATTCCTCTACCAGTTCAGTTCCACAACCAAGAAGAAGAACATTGCAGACCTCTTCAGGTGCAAACAATGGCCCGACGAGTGAGTCGCGGACTTCGTTGCCAGGTGGAAGGGGCTCACGTACTCCGTTGACATGTCGCTGACTCAGGAGAAATTACTGACGATGTGTGTAGGGAACATCAAGGCAGAGCTGGTTCCTTCTCTGATCACTCAGAATTACCCTGGGGGGGGGGGGGGTTCCGGGATTTATCGACAAGGCTCAATGCCTCATAGAAGCCCTGCAACAGGCCAGTCAGGCACGCCCGCTACATCCTGTAATCCCTGCAAGGGGATCCACCAGGGCCGAGCCCACTACTGTAGCCCAGATAGAGGCCCCCAGGAATCTGGAGCTGCTGCTAGTAAGGCCAGCTCAGCAGGCTCATAGGGTTCCACCCCCACGGGCACACCCTCCAGCCCAGTATCGACCGCCTCAAAATCGGCAGGCGCCTCCGTGTAACGCATCGCCGCCACCCAGGCGAGATAATCCAGCTCCGCCTCCTCGGATTTCTCCTCCGGACCCTAGTCATGGTCAGCCCCCAAGAGCCTCCTTTCCAGATAAAAGGAATCAGACTTACTCGTTTGGCAAGGCCCAAGTCCCCGGTTATTTCTGTAGCACCTTGGAGCCGAGGATCGTGTGGCTGCCTGAGTGTCAGAAGCTAGAAGAGGTGTGTCTCACTGATCACCCTAACTACTTCCCTTATCACCGGATCCTGGGACACACCATCCAATGATGCTATGTGTTCAAGCATTGGCTCCAAGACCATATTGACAACAACATAATCAGGTTGGGCCCAGCCCTGGCACAGGTGGCAGGTGTCTTCGTGAGATCGTATGGTAGCAGTGACAATGGGGAGGAGTGGGAATAGGTTTCCGACAATGGGTCCCAGAAGTATAATGACTGGATGGCCCGCAAGACGGTCGCCCGTGCCCATGGCATCATCCGTGCCTGCCTGAGTCAGCCAGAGTCCTCGGAGTCTGCAAGTGCTGCTTTGGCATCGTCGTCCCAGCCTACCTCTACCCAGAAGAGCAGGCGGCAGTGCAAGAAGAAAGAACGTGCCCTGCCATTGCCATCATATTCCCACACACTTTCAGATTTCATGCCCCCAGAAATGGGTATCCCTCTGAGACCCCGTCCGGTAGTGGATGAATCCTCGAGTGAAAGCCTGGGGTACGCTTCAGTTAACACCATAGAGTTGGTAAATCCCTTTTTGGCTCCCGATGATGAGGAACGCCAGGTGGACTCCCCCAATGTCCCCAGCTGTCGCCAACGTCAGTAGATCCGTGGCTACGTGAATCACCGGGGCACGACAGTCATCACCTCCAATCAGGCCGTGCACGCTACCAAGACCAGGCAGCAGGCCCGATACAGAGAGAAGCACACACGGCTCCCTCACCCGGTGTCAACAGGTTCACCTACACCACCGTTTGTGTTGCTGGATCAGGTGGGACCACCTCATCTGTGTCACAGCCAGCCCTGCCCTACCGCCGGCCAGCTACACCCTTCTGGTCCTAACGCGACAACCACCTCCCGGGCTTCACCTAGTGAACGGAGAGACATTCCTAGTACCAGTCAGTCACCGGTCCCGCCGGTGGGACCCGTCATGCCTCCGATCGCAGATCAGCCTCCTATAAGCAGAAGCTCGCGTTTGGATCGAAAGTATGATGTTCTGAAGCACCTGGCCAGTATTCCAGCAAGGCTTTCTATCCTTGAGGCCCTTCTCCTATCGTCTGAAATGCGTGAGGCGCTCGCTGAGGCTCTAAGGAGCCCCCTCCAGTTTGAAACGGAGGTAGCAGCCGAAGATGCCTTCCACACCGAGGTGATTGAGGACGCCGAATGTCAGGCGGTTATCTTGTTTTCCGGTGAAGATGAAGACCTTCCCCTACAGGGGCACATCTTCCCACTATACATCACCGGCCAACTCAACGGCGTGGAAGTCTGTCGCTGTCTTGTCGACACGTGTTCCAGTATTAACTTGATCCGAACTCAGACACTGCGGAAACTGGGGTTGTCTGAGGATGATTTAACTCCCTCTAACCTCCGGATCCAGGGGTATGACATGACCGAGCAAACCCCACACGGCAATATTCGTCTGAAGACCCAGTTTGACGGCCTAATTGCCAATACCTAATTCATGGTTGTATCTTAGGACACTGCCTACAACGCGTTGATGGGTAGGCCGTGGCTCCACCTTCACGTAGCGGTTCCCTCATCATACCATCAGTGCCTCAAATACTCCCTTAAGGGTCGAGAGGGTTTTCTCCAAGGAGATGCGTCTCCGTTTGCCTCTTGTGAAGCCCGTTACCTGGACGCATACTATTACAAGAGCAAGGACAAGCAGATCCTGGAAGGTGAGGTCGAGCCCGCCGCTGTCACGAGTGATCCCTGGGCACGTTTGGATGATGCATATGTCTTCCCAATCCATCGGTTGGAGGCCACGACCCCCAACATGGGAGAGTGCTTTGTTGTCTCGGGTACCGGAGGAAGTCATATTTCTGGGTCTAAGCGATGACGAGAAATTTCCTCGTACTCTTACACCAACTAGGCTCAGGTGATCCCCGAGGCTCCTACCCCTATTCGATATCGTGATGTTGGGCTCATGGCAACACCAGTATGTCATACGCGTCTGTTTCGCCAGCCCGGAATCGACCGGCTGAAGCCAAGGCGTCACTACTACTTTGATGTAGTAAAGCGTGGCCCCTTGGGTTGAATGCCAGATGGGATTGGATCAACCGCCTTCGTCGCCATGGTCTCTGCAGTGCATGGGTCTCCCGTCGTGATGACCTCTAGAGCCCAAGCCAGTGCCAGCTCCCCATCAGGGTCTGGAAGCCCTGAAACGGCTCCCCCTGTGGATGAACCTTCCACAAGTGGAGATGAGGACATGGAAGATGCTCCTCCTGCCTTTGAGGAGGGTGTCTCCACCACGGTCGACGAGTTAGTGCAGGTGAACATCGGTAGCGAGGCGGATCTGAGACCCACATTAGTTAGCATCGTTATACCCCCCGAGGAATGGCAACAGTACATAGACTTCCTCAGATAGCACCGTGATGTGTTTGCCTAGTTTTATGACGAGATGCCGGGACTAGATCCCCAGGTATCCGTCCACCGCCTTGGCCTCCCAGCAAACCATCGCGGGTTCAAGCAACCTCCCATAATGATGCACCCCTCTCACGGTGCCATGGTTGAGGCCGAAGTTGATAATCTCCTAAATGCCACATTCGTCAAGGAAGTCTAGTACCCCAGGTGGCTAACCAACATTGTGCTAGTCAAGAAAAAGAACGGGTAGATCAGGGTATGCATCGACTTCCGTGATCTAAATCGCCACTGTCCGAAGGATGACTTTCCCCTTCCCTTGACGGAGCTGTTGATCGATGCAACGACCGGGTTCAAAGCCATGTCGTTCATGGATGGGTACTCCAGGTACAACCAAATCCGGATGGCCCTCGAGGATGAGGAGTTCACTGCCTTCAGGGCCCCCCAGGGTACTTTCTACTACCGGGTTATGCCCTTTGGCCTGAAGAATGCAGGTGCCACCTATCAACGGGACATGCACCGCATATTCAAGTCGATTCTCGGGATGCTGGTGGAGTGTGACGTGGATGATATGGTGTTTAAATCTCATCAGCGCCAGGACCATCTCAAAGACCTTGAGAAACTGTTGGGCTTCCTCCATTCTCTCCACCAGAAGATGAACCCGTTGAAGTGTGCCTTCGAGGTCACCTCCGAAAGGTTTCTTGGCTTCGTTGTTAGGTATAGAGGCATCAAGATCGACCCAGAGAAGATAAAGGCCATCAGTCAGATGCCTCCCCCGAGTAATATTCGGGAGCTTCGAGGCCTCCAAGGACACTTAGCCTATATACGCCGATTTATTGCGAATCTGGCTGGCAAGTGTAAACCCTTTTCCCGGCTCATGAAGAAGGGCGCCTCCTACGAATGATAGGAAGGGTGTCAGATTGCTTTTGAGGAAATCAAGCAGTATCTGCTTCCCCCTCCGGTCTTGATGCCACCCATTTCCGGAAAGCCGCTGGTCCTTTATGTGACCGCCTTGGAGCCATCCCTCGGCACACTTCTCACCCAAAAGAACAATGAGGGAACAGAGAATAGCCTCTACTACCTTAACAGCATGCTCCTTGATGTGGAAATTAAATATTCCCCCATCGAGAAGAGCTCCCTGGCGCTCATATTTTCCATGTAGAAATTGCAGCACTACTTGCAGCACCACGAGGTATAGCTGGTCTCTTGGGTAGACTCGTTGAAATACATCCTGAACCGACCTATGTTGACCGGCCGATTGGCACGCTGGGCGGTGATCGTCCAGCAGTTCGGCATTAGGTTCGTACCTGAGAAGGCCATCAAAGGACATGCGTTGGGAGACTTCTTAGCTTCCCACCCAACCTCTGCGGACCAGCCATTGGATCTAGGATTTCCTGGTGAGGCAATCCTCTCAGTCGATCACGCCCTCCCATGCTGGCATATGCACTTTGACGGCACCTACCGAAGCCCTACCGGTAGAAGGCTCAACGATCCCAGGATTAACAGAGTGGGAATGGGTATCATCTTCATCACCCTGGAGCAAGCCGTTCTTCCATATTCATTCATGTTGTAAAAAGGCTGCACCAATAATGAGGTAGAGTATCATGCCCTCATCACTGGCCTCGAGTTGGATCTGGAGCTTAATGTACCCCATCTCTATATAAAAGGGGACTCTGAGCTAGTCATCAAGAAGTTCAATGGTGACTATCCTGTCAGGAAGCCAGATCTCGTGCCATTGCTGGAGTGCACCCTTCGTCTAATGGCTAATTTTCCCTCCCGACCAGTGGTCGTTCACATTCCCTGGTCGCAGAACGGTCGAGCCGATGCTTTGGCCAGCCTAACCACATCACTCTCGGAGCCCGAACATGATGACCTAATCATCAACGTGGAACACCGGAGAGTCATTTATCCTGTTATTCTTGAGGGCGATCATGGCCCGTGAGTGAACCATCTCACCACTGGCTCCCCTACATCAGGACCCTCAGGGGCTTCAGGCGTGGTGATCGAGACAGTTCCTGACTGGAGGATGCCCTTGGTTGAATATCTCCAGCACGACAATCATTGGTTAGACCAAGCAGAGCGAGAACAAATCCGACGCCGCACGCCACATTTCACCCTTCAAAGAAGTCCCAGCCGTGAGAATCTTCTTTACAGGCGCGGATTTGATGGTGTTCTCCTCTCTTGCCTTCAAGGAGTCTAGATCCCACATGTCATGTAAGAAGTGCACGCTGGTTCCTGTGGCGCCCACCATGCCGGGTCGAAGTTGTCCCACCAGATTCGGAGGCCGGGATACTTCTGTCCCTCCATGATCCACGACTACATTGAGTATGCCAAGAGGTGTCATTCATGCCAAGTTCATGCTAACTTTGTACATAGGCCACCGAAGCCTCTCCATACTACCAAGTATTCTTGGCCCTTTGCAGTCTGGCGGTTGGATGTGATAGGGCCTTACCCACCGGTGACGGCCCGCCAGTGCCGGTTCATCTTGACTGCTACGGATTTCTTTTCAAAGTGGGCAGAGGCAATCCTTCTTAGGGAAGTCAAGGCTTTTTCTATCACTGACTTCGTGAGCTCCAATATCATCTATCAGTTTGGAGTACCTCACGCTATCCTCGCGGATAACAGAACCAACTTCCAAGCAGCCGAGCTGAAGAAATTTTTCACCAAGTACAACATTCGCTCTAACCACACCTCCTCCTATCATGCGCATGCGAATGGATAGATCGAGGTGTTTAAAAAAACCGTCTCTAACATTCTGCAAAAAATGGTTGTTCAGAACAAGAAAAGTTGGCCGGAAAAGCTCCCCAACGCCCTCTGGGCCTATAGGACGACGACTCGTAACTCCACCCAGGTGACTCCGTATTCCCTCGTGTACGGAGATAAGGTCGTCCTGCCAATCGAGATCCAGTTTCCCTCATTATGCATGGCGGTCTACGACCAGCAAGTGTCAGATAGAGTTTCCGAAATCCGTCTAGCCGAATTGGAAGCGCTGGATGGAAGTAGGCTTCGTGCATTACATAACATGGAAAGGCATCAGAGCAGGATGGCTCGAGCTTTCAATAAGAAGGTTCTCCTCCGCTCCTTCCTGCAAGGTGATCTGGTGCTGGCTCTCAGAGTGCCAATGATTCCCAGAAGGAAACCACCCAAGTTGGAGCCCTAGTGGGAGGGGCCTTTTATTGTCCATAAGGTCTATCACAATGGCGTGTATTCCCTGGTGACTATGGATGGTGAGAGTGTAACTCCTCCCACCAACTCCAGGTTCCTCAAGCAGTACTTTGCCTAAGCCTTTTCCAGGTCCAGCATGACCTTAAACTGTTGGTCCAGCATGACCTTAAATTGTATGGTCCTGCATGACCTTAAACTGAACTGGGTCCAGCATGACCTTAAACTGTTGGTCCATCATGACCTTAAACTGTATGGTCCTGCATGACCTTAAATTGCACCTGGTCCAACATGACCTTAAACTGTATGGTCCTGCATGACGTTTAACTGCACCCAGTCCAGCATGACCTTAAACTGCATTTTCCCCTATATCTGGGCTCTTGTGTCTGAGTTCTAAGACCTAAAACTAAGATCCGTATTTTGTCCAGCATGACATTAAACTTCCTTTTCATAACAAAGTGTGGCTTGATTCTCATCCTAACTGTATGGATGACAAGCCTATGGTCCGCCTACTGTCCTGGGCCAATGTTCCAGTGGGCTGGTTATGTTTGACAGGACACCCTAACAGTATGGGCGACAGAATTTGGTCCGCCTGCTGCCACAATATGGATGAAAGACCTTTGGTCCACCTATTGTAGCAGCATGGATGATAGACCTATAGTCCTACTGCTGTCATGGGCCAACGTTCTGGGAAACTGACCGGTTATATAAGAGTTAGGCCCCGTGTTGCGAACATGGTTAGCGGTCAGCCCTCATTTATTATCCCCACTCCAGGCCAAAACGATATGGATGTTGTGTTTCCATCATGGTTAACAGCTATCCTCCATCATCGCGCCCCACAGTGTTCCGAATTCAGGCGGCGTGATTCATATTTTCTTTCCATCTCCCTATGTTCGGATGGATTTCAATGCCACGTCATTTTCCCAGCTCATGTGTCAGAGCACATCGGGAAGGTGATATATCAATCAGACTGAGGTCTTCTCCTCAGAAATCCAGGCCCAATTTCGGATGCCTGAGGCTTGGTCAATGCCCCGTAGTTGGACGAGATGATGACCCTAGTATCCTTTGCTTCTCGCATTGGGTGCGACCCACAAGAACTTAGTGATGGGTTGTTGGTCATTTCGAAATTATGGTTGAGCGTATTTAACCAAGATAAATGGATTTGTCCATGTATTGTAATGAGATGGTGAGCGGTACAATCAAGAGGTTCATGAGATGGCCAAAACAAAGCCCTTAAGGATTGGTGCGCTGAATCGACCTTTCCAGCACTACTGCCCTTTGGCTGGTGGCCTCCAGTACCGCTTCCCGCTCCTTGAAGATGCTCTCCACGTCAGCCGCCACAGAGCACAGCTCGCCAACCCTAGCTTGTGCCTGCACCCGCTCAGTTTGAAGTCCGGTCATCTGGTGACTCGCTTCCATCAGTTGTTCTTGTGCGTCAATCAGCTGGGATGTCAGTTGCTCCACAAGCTCAGAGCATGTTACAATAAAGGCCTCCTTATCTCTTGCCCACCCTTCAAGGTTCCGGACTTCCTACTCCGCTCTCAACAATGTTTGGGCACTCGTCGATCCTTCACGAAACTGGGCAACGTCATAGCACCGGCTGCTCTCGCGTATCGTCTCGACCATGTAATCACGGACCGTCAAATGAAGGTGCTGAGCGTCGACCCCTCTGGTGCATAGGAAGCGCATCCAGGTTTGGGGTGATCCCATCCGCCTCAGCCAATCCGACTGGGGCTGTCTGAGAAAGTTCTAGATACACTTCCACCCATTGCACCGTGTCATCCAGATCTCCTTGGCTGCCTCTGAGTCTGAGTCGTCTACCTCCTCAGGGTCAGCAGGTTGGTATGTAGGGAAGGTAGCCAACAGATTGGAAACAGGATCTTCCCCAGAGATTTTTTCATGAGGAATAGAATCCTCGATGTCTGGGCGACCTTCCCCTCTCGCCCCAGCAGCGACGGTGCCCTCGACGGCTTCCGGCCACGCCTCAAGAATGGCGCCACCAACATCCATTGTCCCCTTCTCACTAGTTTCCAGGGTTGACTCAGTGCGGGGAGCACGTTCTGAATGAGGTGGTATGTCCGCCACTGGTCCGCTCACGGACGACCTGGGCTCCGCAGCCTGACGATCCTCCAATTTTGAGATCACTGCGCAAAGCGTACACTGATTAGTGGGGATCTTTTGATAACGAGCGCCAGTAGTGAAGTGTGAGACTTACAGGAATCTAGAGCATCTGTTTCCAGTGTTTCGACCGCTGCAGGAGCCGCCGTAAGAGGATACCCCCATGCGCTTATTAATTCAATGATGGGTGTCAGATCCCCATCATGTCCCACTGGTTCCTCTCCTCCCTCCACTGGTGGGGATGCCCATCCAACGCTCAGTTTCTCATGAGTTAGGCAAGGAAATGGGTTAGAAGTTGAAAAGGAGAATGGATGAATAAGGATAATGAATGAAGATAGAGACAGACCTCGAGTATCTCGGTTATGTCGAGATCAGAGCCGACAATCTCACCGCTCTCTCGGAGACTCCCTTGGCGGGTCGCCCCTTGCGACCGCTCATATTCAGGTTCTCCTTCTTCTTATTCTTCTCCTTCTCCTTCGTCTTCTTCGGAGGCATGCCGAACCCTTTGGCATGCATATGTGTCGATGGCCGTCAAATAAGCATGCCACCGATGGAAGTTCACCCGGTCTGTAATTCGAACGAGCCCGACCTCGGGCAGCTGGATCCCGTTTTGCATTATCTTCTGCCATATGGCTTCAACGCTCCGCGATTGCCGCAGGGACATCCAAGCCGACCATAGTGCCGAGAGAATCGTATCTTGGGAAGGTTCGAGCAGGTATCTTATCTTCTTCCCAGGCAGTTCCCTGGCCGCCTCACGTGACCCCCCTACAGGTAACGAGGACACGGCGGCGCTGCCTGATGTTTCTGCTGCTGAAGTCCCAGCCCGCGCATGCCTCGCTGCCTGACGTGCCCCTGGTTCCCCTCTTCCGGAAGCCCCTTGCCTTCTCCCCCATCGCCCGGTTTCCACGCGAGTAACCTCGAGTTGCCGGACTCGCTTGCGTAAAATCCCCTCAGGGTACGCGACGGTCTAGTGTTTGTCATATTCGGTTGTTAAGCCAACGTCAACCCCGGTGGGAGGAAGAGTAATGACTTCGCCAGAGCCGAAGGTGGTGAACATCAACCACATCTGGCGTAGGATGCAGGGATTCTTCTCCTGCCAGACAGCCGTGAATACCTTCTTTGGCATTCGTTGGAGGCACCCGAACTGCCTGGCGAATCGGGCTGGCGCGTAAGGCTCGCAGATCACCTTCCCGTCGATCCGAACCACGAGCACCCAACCCCGAATGCTCTGGAAATATTCCTGCTGTTCCAGAGAGCCTCGCCCGTTTTCCACCATCTGGCTGACTGGGGTGGGGAACGGGCTGAAGTTGAAGTTGGCATGGTTGCCAATGCGGATTTTCATGCCCTCCTTATTGAGCATCATCACCTCCACCCCTGCGATGTTTAGCAAGGATGGTCACAGACCATTTCCCGGAGGACGAACGGCGTTCGGGAAAGTGTACCCACCAAGATGAGCTGCCACCTAGCCATGGAAAATCTGGAAGGGGCCATATACTCTCCGAGGCGACCCCCCTCGTGAGATGCATCCTAGGATGGCATACAGCTTGGCCAGTACGGGGACACCCAAGTTGAACCGTTTGTTGGCGGCCATGGTGCCCACCATCACCAGTGTTGCTAGACGGATGCCCATCCTCACATCCCGCACCGACAGGAGCCACCCACTCAGGAAGGCGACAAGGAACCCGGCATACCGGACATTCTGGTCCCGGGACTCTATGACACGATAACCCCATGATTGGTATTTCCTCGCCTCCAGGGTCCTCCAGTATGACCCATCCCTACTCCTCTGAGCCGCGGTTGGGCACCGTTTACCCCGGCCCGACATCTTGACGACCGGATCCTTCTCAAGGAACAGACTGAACCAGCCCTTGTAGGAGATATCCTTTAGTAAGTCCTTGACCCCCAGCCTCTCTTTGGCCGGCTCCAGCAGGGGCCACGTCAGCATGGGCGTCTGTGACCTGTCTTCCCAGGTGTTCTTTGGTGGAAAGGACTCGTCGTATTGGTAGCCCTCCAGTGGGATACCCGTGATGCAGTGAACGTCCCAGAGACTGATGACGACTTCCCCATGATGATGGTGGAATGTTTTGGTGTCAGGATACCATCGGGTGAATAGCTCCGGCCCGAGTTCAGGTTGACAGTGGAAGTGGAACTATGATGTCCATACCGCCTCAAATAGGCCGATATACCACAGTTCATCCCCGAACTGGTCACAGGTATGGAAAACCCAGAACGCCCAGGCCCATTCGCTGGTGAAGTTTCCCCCGGACCGCAAGTCCCAATCCTTAATAAATCCCTTCGTTTCATCCATGACACTCTGACGGAACGTGCTCTCATAGAGGGCCGGAGAATTCTCTGTGACAGGATCATCCCCAGCAATGGTCCTGGTCCTCGGGTTCAGAACATATACTATAGAGACCCTAAGCTTGACGTACATTGACATTAGATTACATTTGCGGAATACTTAGTACATAACAAAAACACACACACAAGGATCGTAATAGTTTAGTGTCTTTGGAAACTCAGAATATAATCTTCTAATCCTGGTGAAAGATCTTCAACATCTCCCATAAATATCTTCCTTTTTTTAATACCTAAAACCTTTCTTTATATCCTAGGTAAAAGTAAACATAAAAGGGTGAGCTCAAATGTTCATTAAGGGTAAACAAAAGAAATATCAATCACATCGTATACACAAGCACATAACTTTTGGAAATCTTAACCTGCAAAAGAGATCATAATTTCATAACATGGTATAAATCATGGCAGTGAAATGTAATCACAATAATCATAAATTAAAACATGAAACTTTGTGTCATACACACATAATCATAGAGAATCATTTCTTGTTAGTCAAGACTCATTGCCAAGACTATCTTAGTGGACGAAGTCCCTTTCTGAACCGAGTCACCCTCGTTTCAGTCCTGTTTCACTAAACCGGTATAACCTACCGTTCCATCCATGTCTATCTCATGAGATATAAAATCTTTACCCAATTAATTGGAGGGACATATAGGTCCCACCCATCTTATAATGAATCCTTTCTTATGTGTGCCACATAATCCTAAATCATACATCATCGCATAACACATGTAACAAAAATGGGATTCTTGAAACATCATGACATCATAAAACAAATCATATAAGGTAAATGACTTCATAAAAATAACTCCCTCAAAACATAATCAAATCAATGTAATAATAGGTATAAAAGCAGAACCCTTTATTATCTTAGATGGAAAATAATTTTGATAAAACACTTGAACTCCATTCTTGAGGAAAATATCCTTTCTTCTTCAAAAACATTTTTCCTTTCTTAACATGTCATACAACTTTAATCTAAAAGAAGTTGATTATAAATAAACTTGAAAACTTGTAAAGGAAGCTTCATGGAAATAATGTTTTAAAAATCCATTCATGCCGTATAAGTTAAAAAACATTCTTCTCGTACTTTTGTCAGAAAAGTCAAAAAGTACCTCGTACGAAAAACCACAAAAGACTCCTTTCATATCTTTTACTAAAAACTCACCAAAGGGTAAAATTAGATATAAACTATTTTAGAAGGATATAAATATTACATGTTGAGTAAACATGGTTGTGGATAATAAAATACACCCCAGTAAATACCAAAGTATAAACAATCTCGGATAAAATGAGATTGTGATATATTCCCTTACCTTAGGTCTGATTTGCTTTGTAAGTGTCCGAACCTCCTGTATAATGATTTAAATGATGTCATCGACTTATTACAGAATCATATTCATTGTTATTATATCATATATGGTTCACTTATGACTTTATATTACTCGTTCTTTTGTAAATTCATGTTAACGTAGCGTTTTGGGTAAAATCGTCTCATTTGTCGTTCGTGTTTTAACTTGTAATTATTCATATGATTACTTAGATCATTATTAATTAATTATAGAATATAAAACATGATTTATATATAATATATATTCATAATATACATATATATATAATGGATCGATAAATGGAAAGAAATACACCGTTCATGGAGACGGTAGGCCGTACGTACGCATGAACACTGTTTTCGTTTCCTTATTGAATTGAGTGGAATTAAGTAGATGACATAAATATATATACACATAAATCCAGTAGCTTTATAATGTCATATATTTCATTATTATTGCTTATATATACTTTATAATCATTCTTAAATGGTTAACATGGAGAATGAATCTCATCGCGTCGTGGAGACGGTAGTCCGTACGTACGCACGAGCGATGATATCATTTCCATAATTATTGAATTGATTTGGAGTGAATGATACAATATATCAGAATCATTATGATGTTATAATAACTATGTATAGTTATTATTTACACCATAATACCCATCCATGTAAGGTGTTGGTGGAAAAAACAGATTACACCACAGCGTGGAGACGGTATACCGTACGTACGCACGCGCGGTGATTACGTTTTCCGTAGGATAGATAGATGGTGAATTAGGATTGTTTCATACTTATAATAACATATCAGTATATGAGTAATACTGATGTTATTACTTCATAATGAAACAACCTAAGAAGAAGAAGTGGAAGAAGAAATAAAGGTGAAAGAATTGGTAATGGAAATTATCTCTTCTTTGAAGCGCCTCTTTGAGACCTCCTCTTATGGCACTAAAATTGGTCTTTGAGGAAGACCAGAACCTCTAGGATGTTTCTAGGGAAGTGGAGAAGAGATTTTGGCAGGGGTTGTCCGAGCTTGAAAGATCAAAGTTGTGTGATGAAGAGAGGGAGGAGGTGTCCTTTTATAAGGGAGGAGAGGGGAACCTTTGGAATAACTAAAAATATTATTTTATTATAAAGTCAAGTTCGGTTTTAAATAGCTCCAAATTGATTTATTTAGAGGATAAGGTGGGGATGGGTCGAAATCCTCTCATCCAATAGAATTTAGACAAGTTTAGGTTCCTATTTGAACCTTATCATTTAGATTTAACATTAAGTTAAATAATTTTACTTTTACCGTGTCTTCTTGTGTTCTTATACTATAAGGTTAATAAACTTACTATAAGAAGCCAAACGAACCCCAAATTGTTAATTATTAATATATATAACCTTATATAAGTCATTTTTCCGAACCTTAGATTTTTAGGAATAAAATAAAATTAATAATATAATATTTGTTTTAAAAACTATTTTATGTCAATTTTGATACTATTTAGTAATTGATTTTTGTGAAAATAATAACAGAATGATAAGTTCGAACAAAGTTAATTAAATCAATACTAACATGTAATATTAACCTAGAAAATATGTTTAATTCATAAAAAGTCTTAAATTACATTTATTTTGGTATTTATAACATCAATTATATCAATATTTCATTAATAAGATAAATACTGCATCATTTTTGTGTCATAACTAAATTAAATTATTTGATGTCTAAAAATTACAAATAAAATACCATTATGTAGGAAATATTTTTACATTTCTAAGGAATATTTAAAATAGAATTTATCTTATGTATAACTCTATATTAAAAATGTTTTAGTAAATAAACTTTGATTTTAACTCTTTTAACCCTTCTTTAAATAAATTAATAATAAATGTCCTAATCTAATCCAAGTGGGCCTAAATGGTAATATTTTATTCCTAAGTTTGTTTTTGGTCTAATTACACTTGTCCTATAGAATTAGGTCATGTGTTAGGGTAATAATAATATCATTTCTACCCTTAATTACCCTATTTACTTTTAACCGTGGTAAATAAAAGTAAAAAGTTACTATTCACCAAAAATTATTTTCATCTCATTGAACCACATTTTACTTACATACATCAACCGTGTCTCTTGGATTTTTGAAATTCCACTCACAGAAGTGGTAAAATTATGTTTTATGAAAAATTCAATTTTTTTAACTACCACTTAGTGGTTTAACTATTCATCAAAAATTGAAATTTTTCAGAAAAATACCAAAAATTAGGCCTAAGCTATATTTGATATTATGAACTCAAAAATGATTTATATTTTACCAAATTCAAAACATATCAGTTGCATTAATTAATTTAAAAATTAATTCCCGTTGTCAAAACAAATAGCGTGTTCTTAAGAGATAATAACTATCAAAAGATTGACATTTGTTTATGTCTGGTTTAAATGTGAAATTACATCCAATGACCAACATTGTATTAAATTGTAAAAATATGTTCTAAATATACTTTAAAACCATTCAAATTAATAATTTATCACTATTAATTCTTTCGATTGAAAAAGTTGTTTTTAATTAATATGTAGTAATTTTCACTATTCATCAAAATATGAAAGTTATCCGAAAATCACCAAAATTTCACCCTAAGCTAATTTAGATATTAAGAATCTGAAAAATGAATTCCATTTTGAAAAATAAAATTTTAAAATTTCAAAAGGTGGTTATTACTATTCATAACGGCTAGTTTTAATAATATTTTAATAGCATATTGTTGTTTAGTGAAACTCGTTATTGCGTACTACACATGCTATCAAGGAAGGTCGCGATTGCGTGTAATGCAAGGCAAATCAAGGATGCGTGTTGTGAAAGCTCCTTTTGGTGTAGCGTACAACACAAGATATTAGTGAAATTAAAAAGAATATTTTTCATAAAATCTCGAGGTGTTACATTCTACCCCCCTTCAAATGAATTTCGCCCTCAAAATTCGTCGGGGTTATAAATGGTTTACTATTTGAAAGTTTCTTTAATAGAAACCCACATCGTAAAAAGGAATACCAAAACCAATCTTTTAAAACGAATGTATGAAACGTAACGGTTACCCAAATAAAGTAATCACTGGGTTTCCACATAGGTGAAAATATGGATATGGAAGAAAAATCGAACCATCATGTTCTGATGGAGAGTGGTAGAGAACATGGCTATGGAAAATCCAACAATCACAAATCCATAAATTTGTGACGATCTAAGGTTCCATCCGATTAATCAGATATAAGAGTACTAGGACAACATTTTTGGTTTTCAAGATCATTTCCCTAAAGTTGATGAATTTGAATTAGAATAAATACATACTTTATTTTGGTACAATCTCACTGTTGTTCGTGCCTTAAACAATTTCCACTGCATATCTTAAATAAATGAAGTTGAATTTATTATTCATGAAGTGTTAGCAGATCATGTGATAGAATGACTGGTCATTCCATCTGTCTCAATCAAAAGGTTAGAAAAAGTTATTAAATATACATAAGTCATTCTATAGTGAGATTAATCATATATGGTTCCTAAAATGGACGTATACTTCATATATCATACTTCTTAATATAATAAAACTAGTTTCTACTAAACATGGACTTCCTGTAGGCCAGTGGTAGGCGATAAAGGCCAGTCGCACTTCGGTTGTGGGTTCGAGTCCCATAGCCTTGTCCGACGCGATGGGATGTCGCCCGTCCTGCATGTTGTCCTTTTTATAAAACTATATTACTATAACATCCCATCAATAATATTGAAAAAAAACTTTTATCCTTAAAAAATACTAACTTATGTCCAACATAATCCATTACAATCTTTAGGCTTCTCCATAATACTTCAGTCCACTCTCATAATATAGTGAAAACGATTACCAAAGATTTAATACCATCTTTGATCCCCATACATCATAAGATATGTCTTGTTGGTCAAATTCCAAACATTCAGAGGCCTTAATAATGTATTCTCTTGAATACCCATTCAACCATTGTGAAAACTTGAATGCAGTTAAAAGTTAACACTTTTCACATACCAAAATCCTCAAAATTCTATATACTCAAACCATGACATCACTTAGTCCTTATATCAATCATGAGCTCATGAATACTGTTAAACATTTCATTTTCTCGTTTTCCCTTCATTATGCGCATATCATCTTATTTCCAAAAATATCTCAATCACATTGAATACCACATTAGACCAATACATAAATATTCCAACACTCCATGATAAAACATTATTTTGGAACCCCATTACATAAACACTTAATCATTCCACCACATCGTTGTCATATTCAACATCGCCAATAGTGATAGCATGTGACTTCCCTTTGTCATTTTCCTTAAGCGGTTTCTCATGTCGATCATCACTAACCCTTGGATTAGGGAATTTATTAGCATAATGCCCCATTTCCTTGCACTTGAAGCATTGAAGTGTTGGTGGTGCGTTCTCTGCAGTGTTTGCTTTGTTCACATCAATAGAAACCCTTTTTCCATTACTTCGACACTCAGCTGCTCGATGACCTTCTTTTCCACACTTAAAAACATTTTCTGGTCCCTTTAAGACAATCTCCACTATGCTTGTTTCCACACTTTGTGCATAAGGAAACATTCATCTTCTTTTCACCATTATTATGAGATTTCTCCTTGAACTCCATCTTTCATTTCTTGTCAAAACCAAGAGATGGATATATAACACCAACTTACATTTCTACCTTGATAGCACAACACACAATTTCTTCATAGCTACTGAAGTCTCTTATAGCAAATGCCTTTAGAAGACTTGGTTTTAAGCCACTGAAAAATCGATCAACATTACTTTCAGGTTGGATGATAATGCCAGATGCATACCTTGCAAGTCTTGTAAAATTCGCTTCGTATATACCAACAGATTCATCATCCTTCTGCTTCAGCTCAAGAAACTCCTTTTCCATCTTTGTTCGAATAATAAGAAGGAAGTACTTACTGAAAAACATGTTCTTGAACTCATCCCATTCCGTGGACTCAATTTCATCTCTTGGCCTCGTATTCTTGATAAGATTCCACCATTGATCAGCTTCACCTTCCAAACGATATACTGCTAAGATGACTTTATCATGTTCAGAACATTGAAGAACTGAAAATATCTTTTCAGTGGTACTGATCCATTGTTCAGCAACAAGTGGATCGGAAGTCCCACTGAAAGAAGGTGGACGTTGCCTCATGAAGGAATCAATAGAATATTGTTCCCTTCTCTGCTCATTTGGAAGTCTAGAATGATTCATAGCTTGTGTAAGTATAGCAATAAGATTTTTCACTCCATCTCCAATAACATTTGTTTTTTCAGGAGGGCAATCATTGCATTGTCCATTGCATTGATCAACACGGTTCCTTCGGGTTCCAGCCATCGTCTAAAACCCAAAAAGAATAGTGTGAGAGGAAAAAATCAATCTAGGGAAAACAACATAGTAAAGGGGGAGTACCCTTAATATCTAACATCTTAGGTTAAATTCTAAGATCGTTACCGTAGTTATAGGACCATATCCTATATGTATACTTATCCTTAGGGACATCCCTAGACATATCTTAGAAATATCTCTAGGGATCTCACTAACGTTTTCGCATCCTAGTTTCCAAAGGATGACTAAAACTTTTCTCTGATACCAACTGTAGAGACCTGAATCTTGACGTACATTGACATTACATTACATTTTCAGAATACTTCGTACATAACAAAAACACACACACACGGATCGTAATAGTTTAGTGTCTTTGGAAACTCAGAATATAATCTTCTAATCCTGGTGATAGATCTTCAACATCTCCCATAAAGATCTTCCTTTTTTTTATACCTAAAACCTTTCTTTATATCCCGGGAAGAAGTAAACATAAAAGGGTGAGCTCAAATGCTCAGTAAGGGTAATCAAAAGAAATATCAATCAAATCGTATACACAAGCACATAACTTTTGGAAATCTTAACCTGCAAAAGAGATCATAATTTCATAACATGGTATAAATCATGGCAGTGAAATGTAATCACAATAATCATAACATAAAACATGAAACTATGTGGCATACACACATAATCATAGAGAATCATTTCTTGTTAGTTAAGACTCATTTCCAAGACTATCTTAGTGGACAAAGTCCCTTTCTGAACCGAGTCACCCTCGTTTCAGTCCTGTTTCACTGAACCGGTATAACCTACCGTTCCAGCCATGTCTATCTCATGAGATATAAAATCTTTACCCAATGCATTGGAGGGAGATATTGGTCCCACCCATCTTATACTGAATCCTTTCATATGTGTGCTACATAATCATAAATCATACATCATCGCATAACACATGTTACAAAAATGGGATTCTTGAAACATCATGACATCATAAAACAAATCATATAAGGTAAATGAATTCATAAAAATAACTCTCTCAAAACATAATAAAATCAATGTAATAATAGGGATAAAAACAGAATCCTTTATTATCTTAGATGGAAAATAATTTTGATAAAACACTTGAACTCCATTCTTGAGGAAAATATCCTTTCTTCTTCAAAAACATTTTTCCTTTCATAACATGTCATACAACTTTAAACTAAAAGAAGTTGATTAAAAATAAACTTGAAAACTTGTAAAGGAAGCTTCTTTGAAATAATGTTTTAAAAATCCATTCATGCCGTATAAGTTAAAAAAAACATTCTTCTCGTACTTTTTTCGGAAAATTCAAAAAGTACCTCATATGAAAAACGACAAAAGACTCCTTTCATATCTTTTACTAAAAACTCACCAAAGGGTAAAATTGGATATAAACTATTTTAGAAGGATATAAATATTACATGTTGAGTAAACATGGTTGTGGATGATAAAATACACCCCAGTAAATACCAATGTATAACCAATCTCGGATAAAATGAGATTGTGATATATTCCCTTACCTTAGGTCTGATTTGCTTCGTAAGTATCCAAACCTCCTGTATAATGATTTAAATGATGTCATTGACTTATTACAGAATCATATTCATTGTTATTATATCATATATGGTTCACTTATGACTTTATATTACCCGTTCTTTTGTAAATTCATGTTAACGTAGCGTTTTGGGTAAAATCGTCTCATTTATCGTTCGTGTTTTAACTTGTAATTATTCATATGATTACTTAGATCATTATTACTTAATTATAGAATATAAAACATGATTTATATATAATATATATTCAGAATATACATATATATAATGGATCTATAAATGGAAAGAAATACACCGTTCATGGAGACGGTAGGCCGTACGTACGCATGAACGATGTTTTCGTTTGCTTATTGAATTGAGTGGAATTAAGTAGATGACATACATATATATACACATAAATACAGTAGCTTTATAATGTCATATATTTCATTATTATTGCTTATATATACTTTATAATCATTCTTAAATGGTTAACATGGAGAATGAATCTCATCGCATCGTGGAGACGGTAGTCCGTACGTACGCACGAGCGATGATATCATTTCCATAATTATTGAATTGAATTGGAGTGGATGATAAAATATATCAGAATAATTATGATGTTATAATAACAATGTATAGTTATTCTTTACACCATAATACCCATCCATGTAAGGTGTTGGTGGAAAAACAGATTACACCACGGAGTGGAGACGGTATTCCGTACGTACGCACGCGCGGTGATTTCGTTTTCCGTAGGATGGATAGATGGTGAATTAGGATTGTTTCATACTTATAATAACATATCAGTATATGAGTGATACTGATGTTATTACTTCATAATGAAACAACCTAAGAAGAATAAGTGGAAGAAAAAATAAAGGTGAAAGAATTGGTAATGGAAATTACCTCTTCTTTGAAGTGCCTCTTTGAGACCTCCTCTTATGGCACTAAAATTGGTCTTTGAGGAAGACCAGAACCTCTAGGATGTTTCTAGGGAAGTGGAGAAGAGATTTTTGCAGGGGTTTTCCGAGCTTTAAGGCTCAATGTTGGGTGAGGAAGAGAGGGAGGAGGTGTCCTTTTATAAGGGAGGAGAGGGGCACCTTTGGAATAACTACAAATATTATTTTATTATAAAGTCATGTTCGGTTTTAAATAGCTCCAAATTGATTTATTTCTAGACTAAGGTGGTTATGGGTCGAAATCCTCTCATCCAATATAATTTAGACAAGTTTAGGTTCCTATTTTAACCTTATCATTTAGATTTAACATTAAGTTAAATACTTTTACTTTTATCGTGTCTTCTTGTGTTCTTATACTATAAGGTTAATAAACTTACTATAAGAAGCCAAAAGAACCCCAAATTGTTTATTATTAATATATATAACCTTATCTAAGTTATTTGGATGACCCTTAGATTTTTAAGAATAAAATAAAAATTAATAATATAATATTTTTTTTAAAAACTATTTTATGTCAATTTTGACTCTATTTAGTAATTGATTTTTGTGAAATTCCTAACAGAATGATAAGTTAGAAAAAAGTTAATTAAATCAATACTAACATGTCATATTAACCTAGAAATTTATTTTAATTCATAAAAAGTCTTAAATTAAATTTATTTTGATATTTATAACATCAATTATGTCAATATTTCATTAATAAGATAATTACTGCATCATCTCTGTGTCATAAATAAATTAAATTATTTTATCTTTAAAAATTACAAATAAAATTCCATTATGTAGGAAATCTTTTTAGCTTTCTTATGAATATTTACAATCGAATTTATCTTATGTATAAACCTATATTAAAAATGTTTTAGTAAATAAACATTGATTTTAACTCTTTTAACCCTTCTTTAAATAAATTAATAATAAATATCCTAATATAATCCAAGTGGGCCTAAATGGTCATATATTATTCCTAAGTTTGTTTTTGGTCGAATTACACTTTTCCAATAGAATTGGGACATGAGTTAGAGTAATAATAATACCATTTCTACCCTTAATTACCCGATTTACTTTTAACCGTGGTAAATAAAAGTAAAAAGTTACTATTCACCAAAAATTATTTTCATCTCACTGAACCAAATTTTACTTACTGACATCAACCATGTCTCTCAGATTTTTGAAATTCCACTCACAGAAGCGGTAAAATTATGTTTTATGAAAAATTCAGTTTTTTTGACTACCACTTAGTGGTTTCACTATTCATCAAAAATTGAAAGTTTTCAGAAAAATACCAAAAATTAGGCCTCAGCTATATTTGATATTATGAACTCAAAACTGATTTATATTTTACCAAATTCAAAACATATCATTTGCATTAATTAATTTAAAAATTAATCCCCGTCGTCAAAAGAAATAGCGTGTTCTTAAGAGATAATAACTATCAAAAGATTGACATTTGTTTATGTCTGGTTTAAATGTGAAATTACATCCATTGACCAACATTGTATTAAATAGTAAAAATATGTTCTAAATATACTTTAAAACCACTCAAATTAATAATTTATCACTATTAATTATTTCTATTAAAAAAGTTGTTTTTAATTAAAATTTAGTAATTTTCACTGTTAATCAAAATATGAAAGTTATCCGAAAATCACAAAAATTTCACCCTAAGCTAATTTTGATATTACGAATCCAAAAATGAATTCCATTTTGAAAAACAAAATTACAAAATTTCAAAAGGTGGTTATTATTATTCATAATGACTAGTTTTAATAATATTTTAATAGCATATTGTTGTTTAGTGAAACTCGTTATTGCGTACTACACATGCTATCGAGGAAGGTCGCAATTGCGTATAATGCAAGGCAAATCAAGGATGCGTGTTGTGCAAGCTCTTTTTGGTGTAGCGTACAACACAAGACATTAGTGAAATTAAAAAGAATATTTTTCATAAAATATCGGGGTGTTACATATACGTCCATATGTCTAGTTTCCCTGGTAGGATGGCCATTGTTGGTAACGTTGTAGCGAGGAAGCTCGTCCTCCCGGGTCACCCATGACCGCGGCGTGTCCACCTCGAAGCCCGACAGGGGCACCTCCTCCAGGATGCCAATGTTCTAGGGAGGGAGGTTGTCGGACAGTGGATACGTCTTCTAGGATGGGTTCAGTAGATTGAACAAGGTTAGTTTTTTGGAGACGATCACCTTGGTGCCATAAACCTCTTCGTTCACCGCCATTTCTGTCCTACGAGCAGCAGCCTGCCCATCATCAACTCGGTTTGCGGCCATCTCGAATTTTTCGGGAGTTGCACAAAATCAGTATGTAGTGCGCGGAATCAGAGAGTGATGCAAGAAATCTGTAGGAGTTACGCGAAATCCGAGAGATGGGCGTGCAACCGGCATGCTAAGCGCGGAATACCTCAAGCAGGAGTGAAAAGACAGCCAAAATTCAGAAGGGATTCTGTGCTGCCAGAGGGTTTTTTACGCGCAGCCGCGGGAGCAATTTCGCGCACGAGAGAGATTAGCCTGTCGTGTGGAAAAGCTTCGGTATGGATTCGCGACCCCACGCCCCTTTTTATAGGCGAGGCTAGGGTTCCGCGCCACGTGAAAGAGAAAATTCTGTGCGGATCTGTCCCTTTGCACGTCGAGTCATTTGTTTGTGCGCTATGCGCCCGAGAGGGGCCCTGCTTCGGCGTTTCGGCATTTCCCTTGGAATTCGATCGTTGCGACCTCTCGCAGATCCAATTCCAAGGGGGGCATTTGTAGACGCTGAAAAAGTCTGTAACTCTTGGAGGAAGTTTCTAAGTGATGAAGCGAAGTCATATTCAGAGTCAGAGGCCCAATCCAGAGGCTCGGGAAGCGGTGCGTGAAATAAAGGAGGATCCGCGCGAAATAATTTTGTGCGCGCGAAGTATACCAGGGATTCGCGTAATCGAGCCGATGAGGCACGCAATATTTGTGCGCCCCAGTTCCGCGATTCGAGATTTTGCGCGCCGACTACTCCCGGTGTGGAAGATTGTGCGCGCCGCCTGGATTCTGCACCGGCTGGGGCCTATAAATAGAAGGCAACCCCCAACGGTTTGGGGGTTGAGGAATTTGGATCTGCTCTCGGGCGTGCAATTCGACTCCCCCCGTGCGCAATATGACTTCCAGGTAATCTCTTTTTTTCGCGCAACTTTGTCCCGGGGTTCTCCTTTGCGCGCAATGCCACCAGCTTAAGTGAATTTTCCCCCTCCTTCGGGTTCCTTCCTTGCGCTTAATCTGTGTCCAGTGCGCGCAATTCCCTTCCATGCGTGCAATACCCCGCGCTCCATTCCCTCTCCGCACGTAATTCCCTGGCTCCAATTGCGCGACATCCCGGTGTTTTGCGCGAAAACCTTCTCTTTGAGCGCGCAAAACCCAGGACCCTTCACCTTGACGCCCCTTGGCTGCCTTTCCGCACTAGCACCTGATGTCTCCCCTACCGGCCATGCATTCCATGCGTTGTTTTCCCGAATGGCCTTCCAGGCTCGTGCGAAGTAACATCGAGGTCCCTCGGGCGGTGTTTCCCATTGCGTTGATTTGCCTTATGCTTCTCCGCATAGGCACGCTAACGGCTATTGCTTCTTCGCATATCCACGCTAACATGGACCCCCCAGTGGTTCTCCCTACGGACCCCCTTCACTACGGCCTTGCCGATGCCTTCCCTTCAACAAGGGGTAGAGGGCGTTGGGCATGTAAGCCCTAGGGGTGTGGAGCGAACCCACCTCGTCCAAGCTGTAGGACGTTAAAATGCTAAGCACCTCGTCCTTAACACATGACGCTAAACTGTGGTCCGACCCCGTGCTTCGCACGCTGGGTCCCCCCAACTCGGACATTTTTTACGCCTCTCGTCTCTACGAGAATGGACTGTTCCTCGCATGGAATGAGATCCTCCTTGTTGGAGTGGCGTTTGTCCGCGGGGGAAGGGCTGCCTCAGAGCGTAAGCCCCTAGCCTCTCTTACGGAAGGTTTCACCCGTGCATCTCCATACTTCCCCCCTACCAACGCCAGTGGGGTCCCTTTTCCCACTGTGCTTTGTCGCACCACGGGCCTCCACCCTAGAGTAAGCCTCGGCACTCAGGGCCTCTAACCACGCGTAATCCCCTGTTTCCTCTTTGGGCCGCTCAACGCGTAATACCCATTCCGCTTCTCTCGGACGCACCCTTCGTGACGTGATCGTCTGGTCCCTACTGCCTCTTGTTTCCCACACCGAGCATGACTCACGTGGGCTTAGAGCGCGCATCGACCATGACATCCTCCTTTGGGCCGCCTCAGATCATAAGCCCCATGCCAGCGAACTATGTGGACTTTGATCTGTGCTAATGCATGGTACGTAGGAAGCCTCCACGAGGTTCAAGACCACCACACGGTTGTTCCGACCTCTCCACGTCGGTTCCATACCCACCATGGGCTACCTTAGAGCGTAAGCCCCGTACCCACCATGGGCCGCCTCATAGCGTAAGCCCCAAATTCCTCATCCTGCATGACGTTAAACTGTATGCCCTCATCCCGCATGACGTTAAACTGTATCTCGTCCTGCATGACGTTAAACTGTATCCCCCCTCTTGGGCCGCCTCAGAGCGTAAGCCCCATGCCAGTGAACTACGTGGACTTTGATCTGTGCTAACGCATGGTACGTAGGAAGCCTCCACGAGGTTCAATCCCACCACCAGTTGTTCCGACATCGCCACGTCGCTTCCATACCCACCATGGGCCGCCTCAGAGCATAATCCCCATACCCACCATGGGCCACCGCAGAGCGTAATCCCCAAATTCCTCATCCCGCATGACGTTAAACTGTATGCCCTCGTCCCACATGACGTTAAACTGTATCTGGTCCCACATGATGTTAAACTATATCCCCCCTCTTGGGCCGTCTCAGGGCATAAGACCCATGCCTCACTCCATCATCCATCCTGATCATTACCCGGGCCGCCACATCCCGGTGAGATCATGCCACTCCACCCCACTCCATAGTATCCGGGAAGCCGCCCACATGTTGGCCCCAACATCGGTGTTCCCTCTAGGGGATCATTCAGTCTGATCCATCTTCAATGTTTCGATCAGTCCGATCCATCTCCGCAAGATGTTAAAATCACAACATACCCCGTGTTAAACATGGGAAGCTGAGAAAAACCTCATATGGTACACATTCCCCGCGTTTGATGTGGGATGCCTTAGGCTTCCGCGCCCTTGAGAAGCCCCGTGATAAGGGTCAGAAGACAGACATGCTGATCCCCAGCGTCAAGACATGCCAATGACATCCCAACGTGACCTTTCTCCTCACCGAAGGTTTCTTCCCCGACAAGACCCCTTGGAGCATCTTGACGGAAGCAGCGTAATTAACTGGCGTCCAGGCAGATATGGCACCGGGAATGAGCTTCACGAACCCGTCTTAAATCTATGAGGGAGACCCGGATTAGGTGACAAGCTCCGAGGAGGAATCCACGGATGTAAGAACCAACATCCCATCATCCTGGTTTCGATCAAGGAGCAGATGTCCCTAAAGAAGGAACGGATGCCGCCCGCCTTTGGAAAGCGGGAATGCAGGGCTACGAGTTGCACGTCCTCCCATGCATGACAGACATGCGCGCGCACCCCGGCGTAAAAGCGTCGGAAACAAACATTAATTGGAATAATTACCCCTTTCTCTACAATTTTATAATTCAACATTTGATAGCCTCTTTATTTCCTTTGTAATCACGAGCTTGGTGGCCTTTTTATACACACTTGTAATAGACTCTCAATCCCTTCAAAAAAGTACCAAGGTGTTTCTTCCCACATTTACTACCAGACGGATATTCAACTTTTCCTTTCTTCCCCTTATTTCCATTTCCAAAGTGTTCAGCATATCTATTCTTCTCCTATTTTTCATTAAATTCATAAGACTTAGATAATTCTTTTTCTGTCTTAATAGCACATGAGACTATATCTTCGTACGATGAGAAGGATTGTGAGACTAATACTCGGTGGAGAAATGGTTTTAATCCATCAAAGAATCGATCAATATTACTCCTTGGGTTACTTATATAATCTACAACATTCCTTGAAAACCTTGTAAATTTATCCTCATATTTTGTGACATTATCATCCTCCTTTTCCCTCAGACTTGGAAATTGTCTTTCCATATCCTCTCAATGGTAATGGGGAAAGTATTTTTCTATGAAAATATTTTTAAACTCCCTACATTCCATATTTGATACATCATAATCTTCCTTTGTGTTTTGAATCAATGACTACCATTGATCTGCATCTCTGGTGAGGAGATAAACTTCTGTAACAACTTTTTCCCTTTCGCTGCTCCCCAAAGCATGACATATTTTTTTCTAAGGAACTTATCCATTGACCATCTACAAATGGATTTGTAGTCCCATTTAATGTTGGTGGTCATTTCCTCATGAATCAGTATAACATTGATCATCCATGTTGTGGATCAGGGTGCTCAATAAGTGTAAGGTTATTATTCATAACCTGAGTGAGTTGTCCCAGTATGGTGATAAGCTGATCAGTGCCAGTTGTATCACCATCTCCACTATAATTATCTTGAGTAGGAGGTTAATACCTACATGTATTACTTGCGTTGATACAGTTTCCATTCCTTCTAATAGGCACAATTTTTAAATAATGGCATACACCAGATTAGTTTATGAATTGCAATACATATTTCCAAACTTATAAAACACTTAAAATAAATTGAACAGTTTATGGATATAATCCATAATCATAAAAATGTTTTCTTTGAGTAAGAATATACTCATAAATACTTCATAATGTATTGTAATGAAAATGTGAATTATCCTAAGCTTATCCCTAGGGAGTGCATAACCAAGAGTGTAGTAAGGCCCGTTTTCATGTACCAGGATACCCCAGGTAAAGCTCGAAACTCCTTGTTTACTCCTAGGTACATCTATTCCAGAGCCTCCTCTACCTGCTCGTATCCAGACAAGGATTTATTGCTTGGAAAATACACAAAATCTCTACATTAAAAAAATTCTAGGAAGTTATTCTATATTAATCCTCAAAGTTTATTTAGGGTAACGTGCTCTAATGATAGTTTTTCTAAATATAGTTTCCAAGGTTTGTACTAAAATTCCTATGATACCAACTGTAATGACCTGGCCCTTGTTACCCAGAGTTGGTGCATTATTACATAACATTGTCATGATCACAAAAGATCAAGTATCAAAAGATCGATTATTTTAGTAGCCTTGGATGTACTATATAGATACACAAGTTTTACATTACATCATGAAATAAATAAAAACAAAATCATTTTATCCTCTTTGAACACACTCTTATACCTTAGACTAATCCTGCAGGTTAATCGTAAAATACTTCTTCACATCCTGGAAAAATTAAAAACAAAAGAAAGGGGTGAGCTCAGATGCTCAGTAAGGATAACAATATAGCCAAAACATTCATAAATAAGCATAATAATTTAAGGTAATGTATAAGAATAAAACATAAGCATTTTAAACTTAAACTTTAGTATAATATGGAAAAAATAAATCAAATAATTCTATTTACTTATTCACGTGGATATTCTACTTGTCGAATAATCACATGAAACATCAATGGACAATTTCATAATGATGGAATGCATAATGTAGGACATCATAACCACATAGTCAAGGCCTCATTCCAAGACTACAAATATGATTTTTTGAAGGCCTTATGGAAAGACACTAGTTTGCCTCATGAGACCTATCGATGCATCGAGGAGTTATAGCATGATCCACCCGTCATTTACTAAGTCCAATGCATTCCTCATATTACAAGGTTGAAACATAACATAAACATTTGTATTAAAAACAGCATACAAAATGTTAATACATTAACCATAATCCATGAATAGTATAAAAATTATACATCCACAATCAAACATATCACAAAACCTTCAATAGAATATGGAAGATTTCATCATAATAAATTAACTTCAATCAAGTGTAAAATCTATAAAAGGATGTTGACATATATGAAATCAAAACTATTTGAGACAAATATCTCTTTATATTTTGAAATCATTTAAAAGACACATAATTATAAATGAAAACATTTATTTTGATAATATTCTTATAATATTGTAAGGGAATATTTTATGATGTTATAACGGTGGAAAATAGTCTCACCCGTTGTATACGTTAAAAACATTCATACCTTAATTTTTCAAAAAGGCCATAAAGTACCTTGTTTAGAAAATGATGGTAAGATCCCTTCAAAACATTTATAAAAAGTAAAAAAAGGTTATAAATGACATTAAACTATATTATAGAAAATTGGAAAAAGATTTGAAATACATTTTTAAGAAACACATATGTGGATGATAAAGAATTCCCAGTAGATACTCACATATAAAAAATCTCAGATAAATAAAGAGATTTTAAAATTAACCCTTACCATGTACTTTTCCTTAGTCAATGGTATTTTAACCTCCTGTATAACAGTTAAAATATTTTTATTAAATAATACAATAACTATATACATAAATATTATATCATATATGGTCTTTTAATATTTATTTGTTAATAATATTTCAGCTGTATCATTATTTTCTGTGTTAACTGATTCATTTTCCTTTATATGTTTTTTTACCTAAGTAATGTTTATTATGGATAGGATGTATTTGATTCATATCTATAATTATATAATGTTATTAAACATTATTTTTAACCATAAAATGAAAATTATTATTTGAATGGTTGTGATGGGGAATGAATCTCATTGCGTTCGTGGAGACGGTAATCCGTATGTACGCACGAGCGACGATATCATTCAATTGAAGGTGAAGTCATATATAATTGAATTTTATATCATATATAAAGAATAATTAACATGTTATATTTTTTATTTACATCAATTATACATCATTATTATACTCATCCAAATAATGAAATGTTTTAATAACAACTACACTGCGACGTGGAGACGGTATGCTGCACGTACGCACGTATAATGACTTTTTCATTCATAGGATGGATAGAATAATAAATATGGTTGTACCATATTTATAATAAAATCACAGTATTAATATATTTCTGGAGTTATTATTTTGGTATGGGAGTAACAAAGAAAGAGGAAGTGGAAGAAAAAAAGAACTTGAAAGAGGTGGTGAAATAATTACCTCTTCTTCTGGTGCTTCCTTTTGATTTGATCAAAAAGGGATCCTTAGGTTGGATTATGAACAAACTAAGGCCTCTAAGATAAATTGAGGGTATTTTAGAGGATATTCGGGTAGGTTTTGGCTGATACAAATGGATTTGGGGGTGTCACTGTGAGAGAAGGGGAAGTGCCCTTTTATAAGAGAGGTGAGGGTCACTTTAGGAAAAGCTTGAAATATTATTTTTTAATAAAATAATTTTCAGTTTCAAATAGTTATAAAACGATTTATTTCATTTATAAGGTGTTTATGGGTCTAAAACCTCTCAACCAACAGGTTTTAGATAGGTTTTGGTCAATATATTAACCTTATCTTTTATAATTAACTCTTAGTTAAATAGTCTCACATTTACCTTGTCTCCTTGTATTTTTTTTATTATATGGTTAATGAACTTACTATAAACTACCAAGAGAACCCAAATTGGTTAATTATTGATATATATAACCTTATATAACTACTTTTTCCTAACATTATATTTTTAGGAATATTATATCAATTAATAATATAGTATTTGTTTTAAAAACCCATTTATGTCAACTTTGACACTATTTAGTATTTTATTTTTTTGAAAGCCATAAAAACTTTATCACTTAGAATAAAATTTATTTAATCAACCCTAACATATCATATTAACCTATAAAATCTTTTTAAGTCATTAAAAGGCTCAAATTACATTTATTTTAATATTTATAATATCAAGTATTTTAATATTTCATTAATAAGGTAATTACTGCATCATAATTGTGTCATAAATAAATTTAATTATTTAATGTCTAAAATTTATAAATAAAATACCATTACGTAGGAAATATTTTTATGTTTCAAATGAATATTTATAGTCTAATTTAATGTATTTATAACCCTATATTAAAAATGGTTTAGTTATTAAACATTGATTTTAAGACTTTTAACTCTTCTTTAAATAAAATAATAATAAATGTCATAATCTATTCCAAGTGGACCAAAAGGATCATATTTTTTTCAGGAGTTTGATTTTAGTCTAAATAAACTTATCCAGTAGAATTAGGACATGTGTCAAGGTAATTATAATATCATTTTTACCTTTAATTACCCCATTTATTTTTAACTGTGGTAAATAAAAGTCAAAAGTTACTATTCACCAAAAATTATTTTCATCTTATTGAACCAAATTTTACATAATAATTTCAATCGTTTCTCTTGGATTTTTGAAATTAAATTGAAAGAAGTGGTAAAATTATGTTTTATACAGATTTTCAAATGCTCCTAGAAGGTGGGTAAAAGAAGGTAAAAAGTTCAATAAAATTTTATATATCTAAACTTATTATAAAATGACTCCAATTAATTACATTGAACTTATATAGGTAATATGTATCTATTTTGATCTAAAATAAATTTAAATAGCGTAAATAATTATTTATAAAAAAATTCGGTTTTAAACAATAACGCAGCGTTTTTCACTGTTCATCATAAATTGAATGTTTTCATAAAAATACCAAAAATTCACCCTATGCTAATTTTGATATTAAAAATCCAATAATGAAGTCCATTTTGAAAAATAAAATATATAAAATTTCAAAAAGTGGGTATTACAATTCATAATGGCTAGTTTGATTGATCGTGGTGTGTTAGAACTCGAAGTTTCATACAATGCAGGCAATTGTATTAATCAAAGAGAAGCGTACCGTGGAATCTTTTGGTGTTACGGATTTTTTTATCTAAAATGTCATGATATGAATATTATTCTCATGTTTTTTAATTATTAGAAGTAAAATTAGACATTCTTGTGAATAAAATAATAAATAAATTCATGATTAATTGAATGAAACTGGGATTTTGAAAATATAGAATATATCCAGTTAATGATATATTGTTTAATTAAACTATAAAAATCTTGGAAAAAAAAATAAATTAATTGAACTTTCACCCTTCCTAATCTCCTATAAAAATTGAATGTTGTGTAGAATAAAGATAATGTATCTTCAAGTATTCCAGGCAAGGAATATTTTTTTTCCAAAGTTAGTTTTATAAATATTTTAATTTGAAGTGATTCCATTGTTAATCAACTAGAAAAAAAAAATATTATAAATTTACAAGAGATTATAGGAATCATTTTTTTCTGCTTTATTGTGTCAGAATGGGATAGTAACTACCTAAAATAGTAATGAAAGTGTTGAAAATGATTGGAGATAATGAAGAGTCATGTAATATACCAGATCAAATTTATAACTAATATATATGGGGCCTATTATTAGGTTAATAAGATTAGTTTAATGGCCTTCTCATGTTGCAAAAAAATCATTAATCAATGAGTATTTTCACTATTACAAAAAAACATGTATTGGTAGTGTTAATATAATTGTAAGGATTTAATAACATAAATTATGGTTGTATGACAAGTATTTAAATTTATTTTATATTATAGTATATGGGGGCGTTTGTAACACACTGAGATTTTATAATCCTTTTTTATATTAATTTTATTTGATTTGTTGCATTGAATGCTACACCAAGATAAAATTTTGTTGTATGTTGCACCTAGATAAGATTTCACTAAATGAAACACTAACATGACTTGAAATACATAGGACACTAAGTTTCTATGAAACAAAAATTTAATTTTATAATTATTTAAAAAATATTTTTATAACCAATCAGTTAAAATTATTAATATAAAAATTAATAACTAATTCTAAAATATGATTTATGATTGTTTCATATAAATAAAAAAATATTGATAATGATATATATAATTTTTTTAAGTATTTATGTTTTGAAAAAATATTATTTTCCCAAGTATACTGCTTTTTATGTCCTTCTATGAAGAATAATAAAATTAATATTAGAAAAATTTTTAAATTTAATTTGATAAAAAAAACTAATTTTTCATTTAGAATGTCAAAATTATATTAGCGTGAATTTTTGAGATTTTCTTGAAAAACATCATTTGTGGATGAGTAATGAAAAATACTGAATTTTAATTGAAAACTTGTAATGAGTTGGATTTTCCCGATTTTATTTTTAGAAAATTTCTGGGAAAATTCTGAGATCAGGCTCTGAGGTGACGTGTGATTCCGAGGCATGATGGGCCTAGAATAGTTTGTCAAAAATTGTTATGTTTTTAAATAGTGTGTGAGAGAATTTTTCCTGAAAAAAGTTTTATAACTCTAAAATGGGTTCCTAGATTAGAAATTTTAGGGTGCCATTGCATTTAAGATGGTGGTTTTACCCTAAGCATGAGTTAAGTTTAGTATGCGCGGGCCACTAACAAGAAAACCCAAAAATGGTATAATTGTAAATAAAATAATTGAATAAAATTATTTTATTTTTAAAATCCTTATAACTCACAAATAGGATCTCAGATTGAAAATCCAACACCACCGTCGAGCTCGTGAGGTCATGCTATCCTTAGGCAGAGCCTGACATTGGCCGACGCGGGCTAACCGTGGAAAGTAGTTTTTGGGACGTTACCATAAATAAAATAATTAAATAAATATTATTTTATTTTCAAATCCTTATAACTCATAAATAGTAACTCTGATTGGAAATATGATAGTACTGTTGATCTCGTGAGGGTGTGATTTCCTTAGGTGGGGCCTAACCTCGACTGACACTGGTCGAGGGTAAAACTTAATTTTTGGTCATTTTAAAGAAAAATAAAATAAACTTAAGAAAATTTATTTTATTCAAAAAAATATTTATCTGCAATTCAACGTCGAGCAAGCTATTTCATTTCATAAATATAATGGTGTAAGGATGCTGCAGCTCAAGCAAAACAATGTCGTGACTCAGCATAATAGAAATGTTGAAAGGAATTTCCCCCATTTAATTGTTTTACAGAGATACTGGGTGGTTAGCATGATCCTGGATTTTCTCTAAGGCTCTAGAGGAGTGGCGTTGGCCAGCAGTGAATGGTGATGAACGCAAAATCGCCACAATTTCTTTCCTACCGCTTCGAATGATCCCTCTACCAATGAAAAATTGAGAAACGACGAACGATAGTAGTGCGATCTTCACCAACGAATAATCCAACCTCGAGGTAGGGTTTCTATTTAATTTAATTTCATTCCCAATTTCTAAATCTCCATGATGAGCATGAATCCTTCAAATAAAGGAATGATTCATAGATCCTACATGCTAAATGCGGGATGGGATTAATTTTTGGGATATTCATCGGGAATGTAGATCCATGTCGAACCTGTTATTTGATTTAATTCTTCGTTTAGCCACCATTAAATTCTTACGTGGAGGCATCAAGGAGGACATTAACAAGGCTTGATATGACCACCTTGGATGTTAATGTGAGTTTCCCACCTCCCTCGTTCTTATGAATCCTCCAAATTCACCACCACAACAACCGATAAGGAATTCTAAGATCATTGTAAGGGCGATTTGTGGCCCAGGTAGAGACCGTAGTGGCAAGTAGAGGCCACAACTTGATGGTTGTGGTGGTGCAGAAGGCAATGTGTGTAAATGTTGTGTCATGGTAGTGGAGGAGGCCCATGGCTGGGGGCCGTGGGCAGTGTACGGAAGACCACAGCTCAACATCTGTGGCGATGCAGGGGTGGCGCGTGTCGGCAACGCACTACAAGCGGCCCCACGGGCCAGACCTATGAGCCAGACCCACGGCCCATCTAGTCCAGGCTGGACCTAGCTGATCCGGGCTGATCCCACTGGATAGGGTCAGACTCATGTTGGGATGGCCCTGGGTCTGGTCGGTGGACCCCGGACCGGGTCGAGTCAGACCAGACCCAGACCCAATCGACCCCTTTTTACTAAAATGACCATAACCTTCAAAATGTGTGTCTGATTAACGATCCATTTGCGGAGTTAGGACCCTCGTGAAAAGTCAATCCTTTTGATATAATCAAAATGTGTTTTCATGGAAGTTGGTATATTACCTATGGATTGAAGAGTAAATTCTCCCAGAATCATGAATGTTGTGAGCGAGAATCCAGTGGATGGATCTGACATGAAGGAAGTGACGAGTAGACCTAAGTGGCCTGGTAGACGAGTAGACCTCAGTGGCCTGGAAGAGGAGTGAAGGTCAATGGACCGATAGCTGAGGGAACCTCAGTATCCTAGAATATGAGTAGACCTCAGTGTCCTGGGAGTCTATCAGACCTCAGTGGCATGGAAGAAGAGTGGATCTCAGTGGCCTGATAGCCGAGCGAACCTCAGTTTCTTGGAATACGAGAAGACCTTAGTGAATCAGTATTCGAGCAGACCTTAGTGTCCTGGAAAAAAAGAAGACCTCAGTGGCCCGACAAAAATCAGTGACTCATCGAGGATGAGTCCCTCAGTAGTATAATATTTTCAGCCTTATGACTGATAGAATTTCCATTTATAATTAAGGTTATACCTGTGTGAGATGACTCTAGTAACTCTCATGATTGTACTTCTTAGATTTGACACTTCATGTACCTATTTGGTAGTTTTCTTTGTGTACTGCATTATGGTATACCTTTGTGGTTTGGGGTCCCTAGTGCTTATTGTCTTGCTCACACCTACACGGGCTTCACCCGCACGTGTCATGTTTTGTGCAGATGATCAATGCTTTGATGAAGTACATGGTGGACTGGGGCAAGGTGGTTCTTAGAGTGACCTGAAAGACAAGACGTATGTGCTTCAACGACTTCAGACAACTATTTATGTACCTACCCTTTAGGTAGGGTTTGCGTACTAAGTAGTTCTAGTGACTTGTACTTGTACTTTTTTGTTTCAGTTGGGCTTGTATTATGTCCCCATTTACCTTTGGTTTTCTACTATCATACCTTATGTTTTTTACTTTGTGAATTCATCTTCCAGTATTTGTGGCTCGGATTTTTGTTCACGTGTATAGGTACTTAGGAAAATGCCTATCATTTGATTGGGATATTCCTACTCGGTGCTAGTCACCAGCCCTTGGACTATGGGAGGCAGGCTTGGGGTAGTCATGACGCGGGCCCTAGTGTTGTATCAAAGGAGGTTGGGTATACCTTAAGAATCCATATTCCATGAGTTTGGTTTGGGGAAAATGTGTTAAATGTTTCAAGTTCGGCTTTTAGACTATGGAATCCAGTATTGGTGCGGCTGCTGACATATCCATACCCTAGACCCCAAATTATGAGTTTCATATAGGTATATAAAAACACTAGTTGCAGGGAAAAATAATGGTACATGCATCATATAAGAATAGGTTGAGTTTTCCATGTCCTTCTTGAGTCATCTTACCAGGTATACAATATTAATTGTGGAACATCTTGTTTTTTTAAGATGCTTCCACGTAGATGGTCATCCAGGAATCTACCACGTGATCACGAGGATGATCTACGAGGTGATGAGATGGGTACATGGCTTCATACCAGAGACATCACCATTGGGTGTTGTACCAACTATACAACCGCCTGTGGAGTAACACATGGTACTTGTAGTACCAACAGATGAGATGTGCATACTATGCGATCTTTATGAGTTTCAATGACCAATACCCCTATGGTTCTAATCCAATCCTAACTCAGAGGCAGCTAACAACTAGCTTGAGGTGGTGAAAGAGTTTTTTGTCTAGTCAAGACACCATTAGATCAGATGGTGGTCCTTGTAGTGAGCCTTCTACATGGATCAGCAGGGTGATGGTGGGGTTTAGATTACTCAATCATACGATAAGGTGACACTTCTATGGACAGAGCTGGAGAACCTTTCTCATAGAAGGTACTCTTTCCATAAAGGCTACGGGTTATGCATGCCTAAGAGATTCTACAGCTTTAGAAGGATGACATGTCGGTATCTCAGTCTTCTTCAAGACATACTGACCTTTCTAGGTAACATATCAATATAATACAACCTATGCTTCAGGGCTCGGACCTCTGAGGGAGGTGTGTTTAAGGACAGTTGAGCCACAACTATTCCTCTACGCATTACAACTTTTGTTGGGGTGCTAGAGAGAACCTTTATGGTTGAAAGTACTTTGGATGAGTAGATACAACCAGTGGATGTCAGCATTGGGAAATCAGGAATCCTATTTCAGTCATAGAGACATGGTTGTGTGAGACGTTCTGAGAAGAGGTCCCATGGTAGGTGGTATACAGTTCAAGGCTCGTAGGGTGACTCCGGTCGGCCTAAAAAGAGGTAATTCTTTTCAAAAGATGGTAGGAGACATATTGTTGATGTTTTTCCATCCCATCGTGCTGATGGTGAAATGGTGTATGGGACACCAGTGAAGAGACAATGGTAGGAACAAATGAATCTTATGGGAGGTATACGTTGAAAACGAGCTGGGAGAGTAGTAGGAGGTGGTATACATTTCTTCATGTTACAACCACCACCCCAATGTGTTCCACACCAGGCCCAAGGAGCTAGAGGATAGGGGAAGGGAGTAGCTACTTGCGGTCAAAGAATATGACCCAAGTGCTCCAGGAATTATTTGTGGTACAGTCCGTGTATACTCATAGCTTCCGTATTAACAGACACAGGTGTTGATCATTCCTTCTTATAACTAATCTTGTTCTATACGTAGAGTTTCCAGTTAAACTGTTAACTTGACCCTTAAGTCTAGAGATATGTATGGTAGGAAACTCGATAATTACACTTATTCCAACGGTGTGATCTGACCCTTAAGGCTAGAGTTTCGGTTGTAACCGTTTGGAGGTAGCATTGAGGCCTTACGACATTAGTTTGGGTATGGACTGGTCATCAATAGTTCATGCTCAGATTGAATCTTTTAGGAAAAAAGGTGTGGTATGTCTGCAAAAATGGAATTGGGTTTTCCTTTTTCGGTGGGAATGTGAACCCAGGAAACATAGGATGGACTCATACATAGGAGGATACAGATGATCACCCTTGAGTCGGTTATCCTTACCATTGGGGTAGTAGATGTTATGAGTTTTTTGTTCCCATAAGTGGTGGTGTAATATGAAGGTTTCTTCAATGAAGTTGTTCTAGGTTTAACTCCCCATAGGGAAATAGACATCTACATTGTTATACACCCTGATATGGAAGCGATATGAATATCAGTATATCGAATGTATTTCATAGAGCTTCGTGATTTGATGGTGCAGGTGGAGGTCTTGCATAAGAAGGGATTAGTAAGACCCAGTGTTCAAGGTTATGTGTGGTCGCCATTGCTTTAACCATGTGATCATGGAGAATGATTCTCTACTACCAACGGGTCTATGAACAGTTTGATCACTTAAAAGGGGGAGCCTTTCACGTGGATAGAAAGGTGCCTATAGGATTTTCAGTAGTTAATATAGAGTTTGATGAGCGCCCCAATCTTGAGTTTTCTAGAAGAGGGAGTAGAGTACGTATTGTTCTACAATAAATAAGGGATCAGACTTGGTTGTGTCCTAATTCAGAGGAAATTGGTGATTTTATAGGCTTCAATTCAGTTGAGACTACATGAGAAGAACTAGGAGACCCGTGATCTTGAGTTGGATGTGGTAGTATTCGCATTGATGATGTGGGAACACTACCTTGTGGGCGAATAGTTTACTCTTTACTCTAACCATAAGAGTCTCAAGTATATATCCTCTCAAAAGGATTTTAACTTGAGACAAAGATGATTGATGGAGTTTCTCTAGGACAATGACTTCAAAGTAGTCTATACTCTTGGTAAGGGAAACACGATAGAAGATTATCTCTGTAAAAGACCCAGTTCATAGTTGCTGAATGAGGAAATGAAGTAATTAGCCTCATTGCATTTATCCTTTGTGGATAGAGATGATGAAGCTTACCTCTAATCGGTGGTTGTTACCCATTAAATTTTAATGTGATTCAGGGAGGCACAACTCAATGATAATGATAATGAGACTTTATGTGCTCAATTGCCCACAGGAAATTCCCATGATGGATATTTGAAAGGTGGGGAACACATCGTTCCTTTCAGAGGATGCACAGTAGTGTCAGTGGATGCCTGGAGTGGAAAGATACATCGAGGTATGCATGCGGGTGTTAAAGAGGACACCAAGGATGAAAGAATAGGTTGAAGCTGGGATTACCTATTAATATAAAATTTGGGCGATTGTTTAATCAGTTTTGTGGTTTTCCAATACACTATGTCAAGCCCCTATGCTTAGAATGGGTTTCTATTTTGTTCCTTAGGGTTACAATAAGGGAGTGAGAAAGAATATCGATCGACTTCATGACAGTTTTATCATGTACATCTAGGGGACATGGTACCATCTGGGTTATCGTTAAAAAACTCACCATTTCGTTCAGTTCTTATCTTTTTAGGAATAGAGTCCCATAGAGAGCTTGGAAAACCTCTATGTGTAGGAGATAGGTAGACGACCCATCACACGTTATTGAATGGGGTGAGCTATACGTTAATGATGAGGCAAAATTTATTGAGTTTTGATGAATATCGAGGATTGATAGGAGAGGACCCTTTAAGGGTGGTTGATTCATCTAGTTCTCATTCAGTGGTATCATAGGAATCTCTAGGAGATAATGTGGGAGCGGGAGGATCATGTTCTTTCTCATACCCTCATATATTTTGGAATCCATTGGTTTATATTTTGGGGACGTAAATCCTTAATGTGGGGAAGATGTATTGTCTCGGATTTTCCTAGTTTTATTTTTAGAATGTTTCCAAGAAAATTCTGAGACCAGGATCTAAGACGCCATGCGATTCTGAGGCCCAGTGTGCTCAGAATAGTGCGTCAAAAATGTTATGTTTTTAAATAGAATTCATGAGCTGTTTTGTTGAAAAATTGGAATAACTCTTAAACGGGTGAACTGATTAGAAATATGAGGGTACCATTGCATTTAGGATGGCATATTTACCTTAGGCATGACTTAAGTTTAGTCGGCGCAGGCCTCCAGTGAGAAAACCCAAAAATGGCATAACCATAAATAAAATTATTGAATAAAATTATTTTATTTTCAAAATACTTATAACTCAAGAACGATGACTCGGATTGAAAATCCAATACCACCGTTGAGCTCATGAGGGTGTGATTTTCTTAGTTAGAGCCTAATATTTACTGGCACGAGAAAACTATGGAATGTAGTTTTTAGGATGTGACCATAAATAAAATAATTAAATAAAGATTATTTTATTTTCAAATCCTTATAACTCATAAATGGTAACTCAGATTGGAAATCTGAGAGTACCATTGAGCTCGTGAGGGTGTGCTTTCCTTAGGTGGGGCATAATCTTAACTAGCATAGGTAGAGGGTAAATGTTAATTTTTGGACCTTTTAATGAAAAATAAAATAATCTTAAGAAATTTTATTTTATTCAAAATAATGTTTCCATGCAATGAAACAACAATGCAGTTGTTTTTTTTCATAAATGAAATAGTGTAATGATGTTGAAACTCAAGCATAACAGAAAAAATATTTCAAAAATGAAACAGTGTAACGACGCCGCGACTCAACGTAATAGAAATGATGAAACACATTTCCTCCATTTAATTGTTTAACATAGATATTGGATGGTTAGAATGATCCTGGATTTTCTTTGAGCCTCTAGAGGAGTGGAATTGGAAAGAAAATAATGGTGATGAATGATTAATCACCATAAGTTCCTTCCTTCCCCTTCGAAGGATCCCACCACTAATGGCGGATTGAGAAACAACGAGTGACAGTGGTGCGATATTCACCAATGAAAAATCTAACCTAGAGGAAGGGTGTTTGTTTAATTTAATTTTTTTCCCCATTTCTAAATCAACCCAATGAACGTGAATCATTCAATGAATTGAATTATTCATGGATCGTGCATGCAAAATTTGGGATGGGTTTAATTTTTGGGAAATTCATTGGGAAAGTGGATCCATGTTGAACCTATGAATTGATTTAATTATTCATTTTTTCGCCCTTAAATTCTTACATTGAAATATCAACCTGACATGAACAAGGCCCAATATATCCTCCTTGGGTGTTCATGTGAGTTTACCACCTCCTACGTTCTTAAGAAACCTTGATCTTCAACACTAAAAAAACACTGAAGGAAGTATAAGATCGCAGTGATGGTGTTCCACGGTCCAGGAAGAGACCGCAGTGGCAAGAAGAGGTTATGGCTCGATGGATGTGGCAATAAAAAAGGCTTCACGTGTCAATGGTGCACTTTTCCGCTGGAGGAGTCATGCGGTAGGAGGCTGCGGGTGGTGCATAGAAGCTCGCAGCTCGACATCCGCGACGGTACAAGGGCATCACACGCCAAAAGTGCATCGCGATGACAAAGGGGAGGGCCGGCAGCACCCACCGCGAGTGGTGATTAGAGGGCATCGACATCAGCCAGTGGAAACGACATACAAAGGGGGACTGAGGCATCCTCCACAGGTAGGGCATCAGGCCGGAGGTGGCGGCATGAGTGAATACAGAGAGCTGCGATCCAGCTGGACCACGGTGGTGACCCGTGGTGCCCACCACATCCCAGGTGAAAAGAATCAGCCCACCTACTAGGCTGGAACCGCAGACCATCCAGCCCGGGTCGGACACACGGACCATATAGTCTGGTATGGACCCATCCAGTCTAGGCTAGACCCAGATAGTCTAGGAAGGGCCTAGTAGATCGGGTTGGATCTGGGTTGGGTTAGTGGACCCCGGGCCAGGTCAAACTAGACCCAGACCCAACCGGCCTCTTTTACTAAAAGTTCCATAACTTCCAAATCTTGTGTCTGATTGAGGATCTGTTTATAGAATTGGGACCCTCATGAAAAAATGGTCATTTTCACATACTCCAAGTGAGTTTTCATGTTGGTTCAGATACGATTGATGTCTTGAGGAGTAGATTCCCCCAGAATCAAGCATACTGTGAGTAAGAATCCTATGATTGGCTGTGACGTAAAGGAAGTCATCAGGGGACCACAGTGGCCCAGTAGGAGAGGGGACCTTATTGGCTGGGCAGACGAGCGGACCTCAGTGTCTTGGTAGCCGAGCGAACCTTAGAGGCCCGGTAGATGAGCATACCTCAGTGGCCCGGTTGCCGAGCGGACCTCAGTGGCCTGAAATATGAGCGGAACTTAGTGGCCCAAAATACCTCAGTGACTCATCGGGGGGTTATTCCCTTAGTATTACAAGATGTTAAACCTTACAAATGATAGTCTTACCTTCTATACTTTATGTTATACCTGTGTGAGCTGACTCTAGTAACTCTCTTGACTGTACTTCTAAGAGGCTACGATTCATGTACCTCTTTGGTAGTCTTCTTTGTGTATTGCTTTGTGGTATAAATTTGTGGTTTGGGATCCTTAATAAGTATATTTTTATTGATCCCTGTATGTGCTTCGACTTCTCATGTCATGTCTTGTGCAGATGACCGGCGCTTTGATGGAGTCCTTAGTGGACAGGGGCCAGGTTGTTCTTAGAGTGACTCAACAGACGAGACGTGCTTCTGCGACTTTAGATAGCTATTTATTTACCTACTTTTTAGGTAGGTTTTATGTGCAGAGGATTTCTAAAGACTATTAATTTTACTTTTCTGTTTCAGTTGGGCGTGTATTCGGGACCCGTTTTCCTTTAGATTTCTACGGTCGTACCTTGTGTTTGTTTACTTAGTGTATATACCTTCTTGTATTTATATCTTGGAGTTGTTTCCATGTGTATAGGTACTTAGGAAAATTCTACCCATTTTTTGGGATATTCCTGCTCAGCACTAGTCATCAGCCCCTCGCCTATGGGATGCGGGCTTGGGGTAGTCCTGGAACGTGCCCTGGGGGACGAGTCGTGACAAAACTGCCTTTTAATCTAACATATTTATATAGATAAAATAAATTTTAATTTTTTAAGGCGTAATTATATCAATTATACATCAATTAATCTACTGTTTTTTATTGTAACAAATTTCACATTGAAATTGGATATAAAAACAATTCAATCGTTTGATCTTTTTTGTTTTAAAACCCTACTTCCATGACACGTATGTGGGATTAATTCTAAATTAATTCATGCCAATTATGTTATTATAAATTCTAATATTATGTTAAATTTTTGGAATAATAGTAGTTTATAATTTCTAATAAGGTTAACTTTGTTTTTTACCAAAAATATTAGTGAATGCAATTAAAATTGATTACAGTGATTAAGGTAAAAACAAGATTACATAGGGTTTAAACATTAATTTAAGGATAAAAATAACCAAGACACATATAAAAAAGAAACTGGAAGGAAATATTTTTACCAATTCCCCTCCTATATAAAAATTGAAAATTTATTCGAGATATATGATATATTGTAGACCTCTCAATAGTGTTTACCTTTTTTATATTTACAAAAATTCCACTTCTCATCCACTATAAAAGGGAACTCATCCCCTCACTTTTACACACCTATCAATCCATTTGTATTAGTAACACACTACCCCATTATCCTCCCAAATTACATCCCTTAATCCTATAATCCTCCCACTGGTCATAAATCAAACCAAGGAATCCCTATGGTGAAAACCAAGAGGAGTTACCCAAAGAAGAGATAACATCATCCCACAAGAACTTTTATTTTATTTTTATCTACACCCCCTAAATTATTCTTATTACATGACTATATAATATCTTGATTTTATTAAATATTATTATATGTTTTTATTTTAATATTTCAACTTACACTCACGCACACCTCCATCAAATGAGATATATAATCATTGTTTGTGTTTACAGTGGACTACCGCCTCGCGAACTGATGTCATGTGTTCTTCCATTTCAACCATTCAAGGTCAGAAATAATGATGGATGTTATGATTTTATATGATATATATGTTAGTAATAATTTATTTATGCTTTATTAGTTATTATATAACACATACCATCATTCTTTTAATTTTGTGGATATATGATAACTTTATTTGTGGACGTGTGGACTACTTCCTCCTCAAAGAGATGTGGTTCATTCACACATTACATGGAAAGTATTAAGGATGGGTTAGGTGAATATATATTATATATACAAGATAATAATTATACTAAATTGATATTATATTTAAATATACATAAATTTAATTTACATTCTTTCTTACAAAACAATTACAAAATGGAAACAACATTCATGCGTATGTAAGGCCTACGGTCTCCATGAACGGTGTATTTAATTTTTTATTTATATATTTTAATGTGTATTATAAATACATATATAATTAGTATATATGATATATATATCATAATTAATATTCTATGGATCACAATATAAGTATTATGATAAAAAAAATATAACAAATCAAAACACATGCGAAAAACAAAGTGGTTATCACCTGAAACTTAACTTCAACAAGAATTGATAATAAACCAGAAATATAAGGTCATAAGTAAATAATATATTTTACAATATAGTTGAATTTGTTTATTAAATATATTTATAATAAAATTATATTTATTATATGTGGGGTTTTAATGAGTATGATGGGAGTCAAGGTAAAAGGCAAGGAGTTTTCTAGTCTCACTTCCATTTCTATGAGACTAATTCCATATTCACCACTCATTTCATTTTAATGGTGAATATAATTCCCTTGAAATTATTTGATTATTATTATACAAAAATTTATGTGTCTTTAAATTTCTATTTTATGATCTTTATTTCATTGGATTCTATGGTTCAAGAGTTACTAAATAAGTAATGTAGTTTTGTATCAATTTGCCTTCATTGAGGCACATGTTTTTTATGGGAATATATTCCTTTTTGAGTGGTATATAGTTACATTTGACAAGTTATTTCATGAATATACTTCATTTAATGATATTTTAATATTCATTTCAAGTCATTTTCTTACATTGGGAGTATGATTCAATGTTATACAGATGGTAAGAGTTTATTGTAACAATATCATTATTTATTATTATTATTGTTTATGATTATGCTTACATTGATAAAATATTATTATCCATATCTCAATAACTCTCCTAAATTATATTATCCTCTATATATTTATGATATATTCCTATATTAGTACCATTTTTACACTCTTTGTTATTAAATATAATTAATAAAATGTTTTAGTAAAATATGACCCTATTTCTCTCTTCATCAAGAAATATATTTTATTCAAAAAGAACTTGTTTTAAAAAAATGGTTTTTTAAATGATATTTGAAGATAATTTTCAATTAAAATTTATTTTATAAATATTTTATGTTTTTAAAATCATCCTTTATAATTTTTAAAAAATATTTTCAAAGAAAATGGTTACCAAAAATTGTTTTATGTTCTAAAAATTGTTATTTAATGAAGAAAGGATATTTTATTCCAGAAATGTTTTTAAAAGTTCATTCCAAATTCTATTTCATTGAAGAATACATCTGTTGGTGTTAATAATTCCTTTCTGGTGAAATGATCCTAGGGTTATTTTTATATTATTTCTCTAATTGTTGTACGTTTTGATGACATGACATTTTTGAAACCTGTTTCTCTTTAATAGGTTATATGATTATGAAAATATCTTCTTTTCACGGGATATTATTTGATTAAATGATTATGATACCTATAAATTATCTACTAGTTATTGTATGATTACATGTTTATTAATACCATTTATTTTCATTCTCTATTATGTGAAGAATATTTATGATCTTATGTAACATGAATGTATGATTTTATTATGTTATGGGTGGAACCTATGTCCCCCTCCAATGCATTGGGTAAAGATTTATATCTCCTGAGCTATATATGGATGGAATGGTGAGTGAACTCTACTTAGTAAAGGATCATGTATGTTAATATGGTCTTGAGAGTGAACCTTAAATACTAAGATGGTATGGGGAGTGAACCAATTCAACTAATATGGCCTTGTATGTAATGACTTAACACTATGAAAATCATTTTATAAGCATATGTGACTACCAAAATACTTTTATTATTACAATGTTATGATTTCACGGATTATTATATTGATTCATTTATGATTCATGTATTATTAATTAACAATATTTATTCTATGATTCATTTTTATGATCTTTAATAAGTTGGGTATAATCTTCTAATGTTAGAATCACATTATCATGCCCTTATGCTCGTTATTATCCCTTATTTACCCTTACTATGAATCTAATATCACTCATTATTATGTTTTCTTTCCACTATATATGAATATATGTATTATGTATGATGAGAATAAGAAGGGTGTTAGTCATGAAGAACCTAGTGGGAGATAATTTAGCTCACTTATGTATCATTGTTTATGTTAATATGTTTCTAAATTCACTAAACTAATATGGTATTTGGAAATCTATTTGTGTAATGTATTAAATATTTCACAAAGATGATTTAAAGTATACTCATGTTAATCAAGGTTTACAATATTATGTATTAGTGAAAATGTTTAGTTAACATTTTTAAACATTGATGAGAATACCATAGTGAGAACCCTATTGGTATTTATAAGGATAAGTATAAAGATGAAGAAAAGTATACGAAGATTTACTTTAATTTTGTTAAAGGATAGGGTGAATGGTTTCCTGGAAATATATCCATATCTGGATAATACTATTGGATTTGTATTTGGAACATATATATATATATATAGGCATAACGACCTCAAAAACAACATTTTGAGCTAGACTTGATTGGAAACTAGTGTACAACAATGGGCCTTATTGCACACCTGGTTTGACACTCCTAGGGGATATGCTTTGGGAATTAAAAAAATCATTATGAATCATCATAAAGGATTGAAATTGATAAATACTATTAATGAAGTAGGATAAACCTATGGTGTCATAGATTAAAGATGTTTTCATAATTTAGAGATCCTATAAATGATTTTTTCTAGGATTATATGGTTCCTCATTATGGTAACTATTTTTTACTCTATGTTTTTTGTTTTTATTCAATGGTTGGAACCCAAAGAGACCATGTTAATAGAGATTTTTAAATACTATTAAATTATTGTCCTAGTGAGAAACTAAATGATATGGGAGCTAGAATGTGAAATCTTGTTGTTATGATCAACCAAGTTACATAATATATGAATCATGTAATATATTCAAATGAGCAATGGAAGGAATGACATTCTATAGACTCCATAGTTAGGAAAATTCCACCTTCTAACTTCAGGTCATCTAATCCACTTGTTACTTAATAATAGATCATTTCCATTGAAAAAATATTCTCTATTCTCTAGTATTCGGAACATGGAATTTTATTTTGGTTGTTTATCAGTTAGAAGGTGAATCTGACCAATGGTGTACTCTACTCAAGAATAATAAGAAGCATTATAGAATTGAATCAATGGATTGGGAAAAGTTAAACAACTTATTCTATAATAATTACTTTCATAGTGTTCATTATACGAAGATAGAGAAAGAGTTACTCAAGTAAATGAGAAGGGATGATGAATCTATAGGTACCAATGAGGATAATTTTATAATACTTCTGAGGCACGGTTAAGGAATTATAATCCAAACCAAAAGTGAATATTATAGGTTCATTAGTAGATTAATTCCATGTATAATAAGGGTGATGGACTTAAGAGACTTTGGTAGCTATGAAGAGACTGTGCATTGTGCAATCAAGGCTTAAATAGAGGTTAGAGTTACATATCAATCTCATATGAATATGGAGTTCAATGGAAAACCTAGATTCCACGGAGAGAATAATATGATATTTCCTTTATGATCTAAGTGTGGGAAGAAGCATGGGGGAAATTTTTTTATGTGGGATAATAAATGTATTAATTGAAGAAGAGAAAGTATACATGCCATTGATTACTGATGTTATGGGAAGAATTCGGCTAAAAATGTGAATGGGTAGAAAGATACAAAGAATTCACATCCCCTACTTCAGTGTTACAGGTGTGAGGAGAATGTGAGTAGAGCTAACTAGTTCCCAAACATTATGTTTAATGAAGATCATCGGTGTCAACAACCACTTAAGCCATGGTAAAAGGGAAAATCTCATGTTATCACTATTTTGGATGAGGTGTGCAATAATTATATGGTGATAGGTAAACCTACCATCCACTACAGAACTGTTAATGCCATATTTTATTCTATATATACTAACTCTTTCATATCTAAATAATTTTCTAAGGATCTTATGATTCCACCCAATTAATTTGACAGGGAATTAACATAGAAAACCCATAATGGTATAGTGATTTTATCACAAGTATATGAATACACTATGGTTGAGGTTTGTAGTAACCTCGTTTATAAAAATCTTATCATTCTTCCTCTAGTTGAATCTAATGTAATCTTAGGAATGGATTGGATTTCTCTGCATAAATACCACATAAATTTTCAAGGAAGGGAAGTTATATTTGATATTTCAAACCAACTTATGACCATTTATCAATGTAAAGGTATGTTTGAACTTCTTATAGATATAATCTCTATTATATAAGTCTTAAATACCATTAAAAGGGTTTTTTTATCTCAAATGGTTGGGGAGAAAATCGAAATTGATGATATGCCTATTATTTTGAAATCTGTTGATGCTTTTTTTAAATACTTTTTTAGCCTCTCCCCAAAATAAGAAGTTGAGTTTTCAATAGAAATAATAACTAGTTAAAAAATAATTTAAAATACTCCCTAAAGAATGTTCCTAATTGAGTTTCAAAAATTTAATAATTTATACCAAGAAAACCATTTTTAGGGATTCATCCGGCCAAGTGTGTTACCTGGGGTGAACATGTTCCTTTTATGATAAAAAAGATGGATTAATGCGAATCTGAACTACTTTTCAGGACTTGAACAAGATCGTGATTGATAACAAGTATCATCATCCCCATATTTATTACATGTTCAATAAACTATGTGGATCTCAATACATTTCTAGGATTGACCATTATTCAGGATATCATTAATTGAGGGTCAAGAAGAAGGATATAGCCAAGATAACATTCTGTACACGGTATGGATACTATGAATATATACTTATGCCTTTTGGTATTACTAATTCCCATTATATCTCCATATATTTTATTAATAGAGTCATTAAAAATTACCATGAATAGTTTCTGATAGTCTTCATAGATGATATACTTATCTATTTGAAGAGAAATAAAGATATTGGAGACCACTGAAAAATGTAATAGAGAACCTAAGGAAGGAGAAACTGTATGAAGAACATACAATGTGTGAATTTTGGCTACAAAAGGTTTCATTTTTCGATCATATACTACCAAGAGAGGATATATCAGTAGATCCATAAAATATTAAAGAAATTAAATTCTTTCCCAGAACAACCACAGTGACCAAGATCCGTATCTTTTTTGGTTTAACTGGTTATTATCAATTGTTTGTGGATAATTTCTCATGACTATCTAATTATCTAACCAATCTAACTTTAAAGTTTTCTAATTTCCTCTAGATATATGAAGTTGAGTAAAATTTCAAGGAACGGAAGTGATGTTTTGTCAACAAACATATTCTTACATTACCCTGTAGTGGAGAACATTTTGTAATATATAGTGATGTTTCCATGAATGGTATTGGGATATTTTATCATGCATAATAGAATGGTCATAGTTTGACACTCATGATAATTTTTGATTCAGGAGAAAAATTACACAACTCATGATTTGGAGTTAGATGTGGTAATTTTTTCATTAATGATATAGAGGTATTATCCTTGTGGAGAAAAGTTTGATATATATACAATTCATAAAATTCTAAAATATATATTCACCTATAAGGAGTTGAAAATGTTATAGAGAAGGTCGTTAAAGCTGATAATGAATTATGAATGCTTAAAACATTACCACCCTTGGAAAGAGAGCAAGGTCACTGATGATTTTAGTTGAAAGGGTCATGCTAGATTATAATGATGAGGATCATAAAATATCCAATAATTTTGGAATTATAAAGGATGGGTCTATAAATATAGAAGGAAGGTGGAAATCATATCTTTATAAATTGAATTTTCATCCATCTATCAATGTGAATATTAAAGAGGAGTATAAGTAAGATTTAGAGCTTCAAAAGATGGTTAGAAATGTTCATGAGTTTAACCTTGGTCAGGATGGAATTATAATGTCTAGGAACTATTTATATGTTATTTTCATATGATATTTGAAGAAGTATCTGATAGAGGAAGATCATAATTATTTATTCTCTATTAATCCTTTAATTATAATGATATATATATATTAGGGAATACTTCTAGAGGGATGGAATGAATAGAGATATCATAGAGTTTGTTTCTCGGAACTTGTTATGACAACATGTTAAGGTTGATACACAAATAACTAAGGGGATGTTGCACCCATTACCCATACCAAAACGGAAATGTGGAAATATCACTATTTATTTTTTCATTGGAATCCTAAAAATCCTCTAAAGGGGTTCAATATATATGTGTGTTTTTCGATCACCTTATAAAATCATTACACTACATTCCTATCAGATAAGATATATAACTGGATTAGGTTCAAATGTTATATATTAAGGAAGTGGTAAGGTAGCCTGGAGTGATACATTATGTTATCTATGATTGGTTTCTAAGGGTTACCTAAATTTTCTAGTGATTTCAAAGTATAATTATATAATCATATCATATAAAAGACTTCAATTTTCAACATTTTTCTCATAAACATTCATTTGAAATCACAAGAAAACATTTCATGATTTTGAAATAATAAATACATTTTAAAAAAACTATTATCATTGGAGTAATAAACAAAAATGAAAAATAAGTTTTTTCATTTAGTAAAACAAAAAATCTTTAAAATTAATCCAAAAATAAAATATTGTCCACGGTGGGGGGAAAGTCATTATCATCGTGTGTGTTCAGAATAGAACATTCCTTTTATCATTTTTTTCAAAATGTTCTATATAAATCATGTAAAAAGATTCATTTAAAAAAATATTTTAATTCAATTCAAAATTGACATAAAATTTCCCTCATTGTACTTTTATATCCATGTAAATAAATAAGTAAAATAATATCAATAATATTTGATATGAGGATAGGACCACATCTTTAAACATTCAATGCATCTCATACGACATTGCACATTTAAATCATAATCCAAATGAAAGTATAATATTTAATAAAACATTAAATCACATGAGATTTTATATAAATTTGGATATATAATTTCAAGAGGTCTTTATATACATATTATAAAATAATAATGGTGCACATCATTAAGAAATGTCTAAATAAAAGTACATTGAGAAGAAATAGCTTCCCTTGAGTCTGACTCATATCATGTGTCTCTGTCGTACTTAATAATAAACTTATATTAATTTTCTACTTTCTTGATAACCTTTTTCAAGTTTATTTTTACTTTTATTTCACTTATTACAATGTTGTATACTACTACTTAAATAATTATGTTTATGCCGTGTGTTTTGTTCATATTTGGTTTATGGTTAAATTGGCATTGATAGGTCAAATATATTCAAATGGGATATTATATGAACATATATAGAATAATAATCATGAATTAATTATCATATTTATACATAAATTACAATTTTTTTAAACTAATCATGAAAAATGGTTATGAAAAATGAGAAAACATTACATTCATGGATACAGTAGGTCCTACATACTCATTAGTAGCGTTATCATTTTTTGATAACCACTATAGAAAGATGGAAAGTAACAATTTATCTTCCAAAAATTATAATTATATCATATATAACATATTATTTAATCATATATACTTTTATATTTAATTCTAGTGATATAAAAAGAATCTCATCGCTTCAAGGAGGCGATAGTCCACACGTCCATGAACGATGTTATAACATTTTTTGTGTGTGGAAAAGTGTTAAAAAAACTAATTAATTGTATTTAAAGAAGTTCAATTATATTATTAATATCATATAGATGTTATTTATTTTCACATATGATTATTTTAACCCATCCTTAATACATTCCATGTAGTGTGTGAACGTATAACATCACCTTGAAGAGGTTGCAGTCCACACTTCCACAAACAATGTTTTCGTATTTATAAAAAAACATAAAGTATAATGGTATGCATTATAAAATAATTAAAGAAGCATAAGAAAATAATTATTATCAAATATAACATATATAAATTGTGTTTCCGTCATAATGACCAACCATAAACTATGGTAAAGGAAAAATGAACAACATCATTTCGTGAGGTGGTAATTCACCAAACACAAAAACAGTAAGTTCATTACACATTATATGGTAGTGTGTGTAAGTAAAGATTAAAACCTTTACATAAAAAAATATTAGTATATTTAGGAAACTGGTTTTTTATATGAACCTGGAATAAGAATATTTTAGGGGTTGTAGAATGAATATAAATTAATGGATCTTGAGGAAGAATGTTACATCTTATTTGGGTAGCTCCTTTTGATTTTCTAAAAAGGGATTCCTTTGATGGATTTATCTCAAAGGTGAGGCTTAAATGTTGATTGAATTAATTTTGGGATACTATATTTTCATATTATGGCTGCTACTATGTGGTTTGAGAGGTTTGAGGAAGATGTAGAGGTGGTCTCCTTTGGTAGGGAAGGGAAGGGATTCACTTGGCATTTTTAAAAACAAGTTAGAAGTACACATGTTTTTACCAAAAAAAGTTATTAAAACACAAAAAAAAGATTAATAATGGAAGGTTTATGGCCTAAATATGTCTATAAAATGGGTTTTTGACAAGTGTATTGGTCATTTGTTCCCTTAAGTTTAAGGTTTAGTGTCATGTCAGGCTTTATTTTAACATAATCATTGTAATTAATTTTAATCATTTTCACTAATATTTTTGGTAAAAAAATTAATTTTATATTATTAGACACTAAATGTTAAACTAATTAAAAACTTTTATGACCATTTTTTTAAATTAAATTCATATAAGAAAAAAATTAAGTTTAATGTTAATCCCGCAGACATAGCGAGAAAGCTGGCTTTTAAGGTGAGAATGCTCAAAATTGCATTAAGATTTTATATTTAAATTCAAAATAAAAATGATTTCAATGAAATGAATTGGATTAATAGTTATATAATTGATCTATTTTTACTTTAAAAACAAATTAAAATATAATTTAACTATATAATTAAATTATAAAAAAAATCAATTTTGAATTAAAATTCAGTATTTTTCGGTATTCATCCAAAAAGGAAGTTTCTCAGAAAAATCCCAAAAATTAATACTAAAGTAATTTTGACATTATAAATTTAAAAATGATGTTTATTTTTATATATAAAATCAATAAAACTGTCAAAAATTTAATTTAAAATTGATTCATAATTAAAAGGTGGTAAAAATGCCTTTTATAAATATTTATATTTTTATGCTTAGAATTGGATTTAATTCTTATTTCTAAGCCTATTAAATTTATTAGATTAATATATAAATATTTAATAATGATTTGTAAACATATAATATTTATTACTATTTATTCCCACCAATACAACGTCTTGGAGATAACTACAAATTAAAATAACAATACTATCAATATTTTATGTTTTAGTATAACTTCATCTTGCGTGAAATGTAAGAGTTTGGAGGAACTCATAGTTGTGTGTCAGGTACACTATCATTCATAGTGTTCCTTCTATGTTAAATTTAATATTTAATTCACAAATATTAATAAATTTGTGAAATTATTGTTCAATAATTACCTAGGATGTTACAATAAGTATGAGGACCAGAAATATAATGAATCAAAACACAAGGGAAAAACAAAATTGTTGTTACCCAAAACATTACATTAAAATGGAATTTTTAATAAATGGGTAATATAAGGTCATAAATAAATAATATATTTTATGATATAATTGAATACAAATTTTTAATAGATTTATCATAAACTTATATTTATTATACCTAAGGTCTGAATGAGTTCGATGATAGTCACGACATAAAGTAAGGGGTTTTCTAGTCTCAATTTTATTCTTATGAGACTTCTTCCATATTCACAACTCATTTATTTAGTGTGGAAAAAATAATTCCCATGAATTTATTGTATGATTATTTTACTTAAATTTATATTTATTTAAATACCAATTTAATGATCTTAATTTTATGAGGTTTTACAGTTACAAAGTTACAAAATCAGTAAGGTAGTTTTTATCTCGATTTTCCTTTTTTGAGACACATGTTTTTTATGAACCTACATTCTTTTATGTGGTGTATATACATACATTTGACATGTTATATCATTAATATCCTTCTTTTAATGGTATTTTAATCTTCATTTAATTTAATTTTCTTACATGAGGAGTATGATTCAACATTATCAAAATTGTAAGAGTTTATTACGGAAATCTCATCATTTATAGGGATTAATTATGATTATTCATTCATTGATGAAATCTTATGATACATCACACAAAAACACTAATTATATTTCTTTTCCTATTTTTATTAATTATATATTCATGTATCAGTCTCATTTCTCCACTCTTTGGTTGTTAAGATAATTAAGAAAATATTTTTAAGAAAATATGAACTTATTTCTCTCTTCAGTCAGAAATCTACTTTATTAATAAAATATGTTTAAAAAAAATTTATGTATTAAAAAGGTTTTTAAAAAAATTAAAGGGTATTTTCCTCAATAAATGTTTTTAAAGGAATATTACAAATTATTTTCCATATAATATAATATATATTGGTGTTACTCATTCCTTTCCTAAGAAGGGATCCAAATGTTTCTTTTATATTCTTTCTCTTAATCCCTTACATTTTAATGACATTATTTTTATGAAACATGTTTCTATTTCATGGGTTATATGCTTAAGAGGAACACTTATTTTCATCGACTATTCTTTGATGAAATGATTATAAAGTTGGTCTCTTTTCCATAGGTTAGGATATGATTATATGTTTATGATACCAATTCCATTTCATAGGTTATCATATGATTAATGATTATGATATTGTGGAACTCATATTTATGGTTTTATTATGTCACGGTAGGACCTATATCACCCTACAATGCATTGGGTAAGGATTTATATCTCATGAGATATTAATGGAAATAATGGGGATTGAAAATGGTTTAGTATTGGACTATGTTCTCTAATATGGTCTTGGGAGTGAACCTTGACAGCGAAGATGGTTTGTGGAGTGAACCCATTCCACTATGATGGCCTTGGATGCAATGCATTGACTACTATGTAAAACATTTTATATTTTTATGTGTCTACCACAATTCCATGTCTTATTCCTATGTTATGCTTTCATATATTGGGCTCTTGAATCCCTTATGATTCATATCTTATGAACTACATATATTTATTTCATGATTCATGTTTATGGTCAGTAATTAATATGTTATGTTCTTCTAATGTTATCACCACATTCATGTATTATGAACTACATATATTTTTGTTTCTTGTTTCTTGTGTCATAATGGGCTAGTAACTACCTAAAAATAGTCATGAAAGTGATGAAAATTATTGAAGATAATGAAGAGTCATGTAATATACCATATCAAATTTTTAACTAATATATATGAGGCCTATTATTAGGTTAATAAGATTAGTTTAATGGCCTTCTCATGTTGCAAATCATTATTAATCAATGAGTATTTTCACTATTAAAAAAAACATGTATTGGTAGTGTTCATATAATTATAGTGATTTAATAAAATAAATGAAGGTTGTAAGACAATTATTTGTTTTTATTTTATATTATAATAGATGGGGGTGTTTGTAACACACCGAGATTTTATAATCCTTTTTTATAATAATTTTATTTGATTTGTTTCATTGAATACTACACCAAGATAATATTTTGTTGTATGTTAAACCTACACAAGCTTTCACTAAATGAAACACTAACATGTATTGCATTACATAAAACACTGAGTTTCAATGAAACAACAATTTAATTTTATAATTATTTAAAAAATATTTTTATAACCAATCAGTTAAAATTATTAATATAAAAATTACTAAATAATTCTACAATTAGATTTATGATGGTTTCATATAAATAAAACTTATTGATAATGATATATATATATATATATTAAGTCTTTATGTTTTGAAAAAATATTATTTTACCAAGTATACTACTTTTTATGTCCTTCTCTGAAAAATAATAAAATTAATCTTAGAAAAATTTATAAATTTAATTTGATAAAGTAAACTACTTTTTTCATTTAGAATGTCAAAATTATCTTATCGTGAATTTTTTATATTTTTCTGAAAAACATCATTTTTTTGATGAGTAATGAAAAATACTAAACATTAATTAAAAACTTTTAATGAGTTGGATTTTTCTAGTTTTATTTTTAGAAAAGTTTTGGGAAAATTCTGAGACCAGGTGCTGAGATGATGTGTGATTTCGAGTCTTGATGTGCCCGGAATGGTCTGTCAAAAAATGTTATGTTTTTAAATAGCCTCTGTGAGCAGGTTTCCTAAAAAAAGTGGAATAACTCTTAAATGGGTGCCTATTTTAAAGATTTGAGGGTCTCATTGCGTTTATTATGGTGGTTTTACCCTAAGCATGCCTTAAGTTTAGTCGGTGCGGGCCACCAATGAGAAAACCAAAAAATGGCATAACTGTAAATTAAATAATTGAATAAAATTATTTTATTTTTCAGATCCTTATAACTTACAAATCGTGTCTCATATTGAAAATCCAATACCACCATTGTTCTCATGAGGTCATGCTTTTCTTAGGCAGAGCCTAACATTGGACGACGTGGGCTAACTGTGGAAAGTAGTTTTTGGGACATAACTATAAATAAAATAATTAAATAAATATTATTTTATTTTTAAATCCATATAACTCATAATTGGTAACTCTGGCTGGAAATACGAGAGTACTGTTGATCACATGAGGGTGTTCTTTCCTTAGGCAGGTCCTAACTTTAACTGATGCAGGTCGAGGGTAAAACTTAATTTTTGGTCCTTTTAAAGAAAAATAAAATAAACTTTAGAAATTTTATTTTATTCAAAAAAATGTTTCTCTACAACGCAATGTTGAGCCATGTATTTAATTTCATAAATGAAATAGTGTAAGGATTCTGTAACTCAAGCGTAACAATGTCGCGACTTAGCGTAATAGAAATGTTGAAACACATTTCCCTTGTTTAATTATTTAACAAAGATACAGGGTGGCTGGAACGATCCTAGATTTGCTCTAAGGATCTAGAGGAGTGGTGTTGGACAGTATTGAATGGCGAGGAATGAAAAATCTTTACAAGTTATTTCCTTCCCCTTTGAAGGATCCATCCACCAATGAAGGCTTGAGAAACAATGAACGAAGGTAGTGTGATCTTCACCAATGAACGATCCAACCTCGAGGTAGGTTTTCTATTTAATTTAATTTATTTCCCTATTTCTAAATCTCCATGATGAGAATGAATCATTAAAAGAATGGAATTATTCATGGATACTACGTGCTAAATGTGGGATGGGTTTAATTTTTGGGATATTCATCAGAAAATTAGATCCATGTCAAACTTGTGATTTGATTTAATTCTCATTTAGCCACCCTTAAATTATTATGTGGACGGATAAAGGATGACATGAAAAATGATTTATCCATCCACCTTGGGTGTTCATGTGAGTTTCCTACCTCCCTCATTCTTATTAATCCTCAAAATTCAGCACCACAACAACCCAGAAGGAAGTCTAAGATCACAGCAATGGCGATCTATTGTCCTGGTAGAGACCTTAGTGGAAAGTAGAGGCCACAACTCGATGGACATGGTGGTGCGGAAGGTGGCGCGTATTAATTGTGTTTCTTGGTAGTGGAGGATGTCTTTGTAGGGGGTTGTGGGCGGCGTACGGAAGGCCGCATATCGACAGCCATGGCGGTGCAGGGGTGGCGCGTGCCGACGATGTGCTGCAAGAGGCCCCACGGGCCAGACCCATGGCCCATCCAGTCCGGGCTGGACCTCACCGGTCTGGGCCAGGCCCATTGGACTCAGTCGAATCAAGGATGGGATGGCCAAGGGTCCGGTCAGTGGACCCTGGACCGGGTCGAGTAAGACAAGACTAAGTCCCAACCCGCCCCTTTTACTAAAATGTCCATAACCTTCAAACTGTGTGTCTGTTTAAAGATCCATTTACGGAGTTGTGACCCTCAGGACAAGACGGTCCTTTTGATATAATCCAAATGAGTTTTCCTAGAAGTTGGTATATGACCAATGTATTGAGGATTAGATTCTCCCAGAATCAAGCACATTGTGAGTGGGAATCGTATAGATGGATCTGACATGAAAGAAGAGATGAGTAGACATCAGTGGCCCGGTAGCCGAGTAGACCTCAGTGGGCTATAAGAGAAGAGAAGATCAATGGAACGGTAGATGATAAAGCATTAGTATCCTAGTATATGAGTGGACCTCGGTGTCATGGGAGCTGAGGGGACCTCGGTGGCATGGACGATGAGCGGACCTCAGTGGCCCAATAGCCGAGCGAACCTCAGTATCCTAGAAGATGAGAAGACCTCAGTGACCCAGTAGTCGAGTGGACCTTAGTGCCCTAGCAGATGTGCGGACCTCAGTGGCCCGGAAAACCTTAGTGAATCATTGAGGATGAGTCCCTCAACATTACTATATCTTCAGACTTATGACTGATAGCCTTACCTTTTACAATTTAGGTTATACCCATGTTAGATGACTCTAGTAACTCTCTTGACTGTACTTCTTAGAGGTTACAATTGTGTACCTCTTTGGTAGGTTGCTTTGTGTATTGCTTTGTGCTAAACTTTTTTGGTTTAGGGTCCCTTGTGAGTATTGTTTTACTCACACCTACATGGGATTTTCCCACACTTGTTGTGTCTTTTGCAGATGATTGATTTTTTGAAAAAGTCCTTGGTGGACTAGGTCTAAGTGGTTCTTAAAGTGACCCGAAAGATGAGACATGCTTCTATGACTTCAGATGGTTGTTTGTGTACGTACCCTTTAGGTAGGGTTCATGTGCTGAGGAGTTCCAGATACTTTTACTTGTACGTTTTTGTTTCATTTGGGCTTGTATTATGTCCCAATTTACCTTTGGTTTTCTATAGTCATACCTTGTGTTTGTTTACATAGTGAATTCACCTTCCAGCATTTGTGGCTTGGATTTGTGTGCATGTGTACAGGTACTTAGGAAAATGCCTCCCATTTTTTTGAGATATTCCTACTCGGTTCTAGTCGCCAGCCCTGTCCTATGGGAGGTAGGATTGGGGTAGTCACGGCATGGGCCCCGGGGGACGGGTCGTGACAGTAAATAATATATTTTACAAAATAGTTTAATGTGTTTCTTAAATATATTTATAATAAAATTATATTTATTATACATGAGGTTTTAATGATTATGATGGGAGTAGCTGCTTAGGTCAAGGAATATGACCCAAGGGCTCCAGGAATGATTTTTGGCACAGTCTGTGTCTACTCTTAGCTTCTATATTAATAGACACAAGTACTGATCATTCTTTCTTATCACTAATCTTGTTCAAGACATATAATTTCTATTTAAACAGTTGACTTGACCCTTACGTTTGGAGATACCTATGGTAGTAAACTCGATAATCACACTTATTCCAATGGTGTGATCTAACCCTTGAGTCTAGAGTTTCATTTGGAACCGTTTGGAGGCAGTGTTGAATCCTTATGAAGATAGTTTGGGTATGGAATGGTCATCTATAGTTTATGCTCAGATTGATTATTTTAGGCAAAGGGGTGTGGTATGTTTTCATAAGTGGAATTGGGTTTTTCTTGATCAGTGAGGAAGGGAACCTAGGCAGCACATGATAGACTCATGCATAGAAGGATGTAGCCGATCACCCTTAAGTCGGATAGCCTTACCCTTGGGGTAGTCGATGTTATGAGTATTCAGTTCCCAGCATTAGTGGTGGAATATGATGGTGTCTTCCCTGAAGTTGTTCCAGTTTTACCACCCCATAGAGAGATAGACTTCTACATTGTTCTACACCCTGATATGGAACCGATATGAGTATCAGTATGTCAGATTCCTTTTACAGAGCTTCGTGAGCTAAGGGTGCAGGTGGAGGTCTTGTATAGGATGGGCTTAGTAAGACCCAATGTCCAAGGATATGTGTGGTTACCTGCACTTTAACCAAGTGACCATGGGGAATGAGTATCCACTAAAAAAGGGTCTGTGAACACTTCTATTAGTTAAAATGGAAATCCTTTCACGTGGATATAAAGGTGCCTATAGTATTTTCAGTAGTTAAGATAGAGTTTGATGAGTTCCCCGATATTGAGTTTTCTAGAGGATGGAGTTGAGTACGTAGTGTTCTGTGATACATCAGGGATCAGACATGGTTGTTTCCTAATGTAGAGGAAATTGGTGATTGCCTATGCTTCATGTCATTTGAGACCATATGAAAAGAACTAGGCAACCCAAGATTTTGATTTGGTAGTGGTAATATTCTAATTGAATATGTGGTGATAATACCTTATGGTCAAATACATTATTATTTACTCTAACCACAGGAGTCTCAATTATATATCCTCTCAAAAGGATTTTAAGTTGAGACAAAGACGATGTGTGGAGTTTCTCCAAGACTATGACTTCAAGGTAGTCTATACTCTTGGTAAGGGAAACATGGTAGCATATTCTCTCAACATAAGTCCCAGTTCATAGTTGCAGAATGAGGAAATTAAGTAGTTAGTCTTATTGTAGTTATCCTTTGTGGATAAAGATGATGCAGTTTACCTTCAATCAGTGGTTGTTACCCCTTAACATTTAATGTGAGTCTGGGAGGCACAACTCGATGATACTGATAGTGAGACTTTATGTGATCAGTTTCCTACAAGGAATACCCCTGATGGATATTCAAAAGTTGGAGAACACGTTGTTCCTTTCAAAGGATGCACAGTATTTTTAGTGGATTCCTGAAGTGAAAAGATGTGTTGGGGTATGAATGTGGGTGTAAAGGAGGACACCGGGGATGGTAGAAAAGGTTGAAGCTATGATTACCTATTAATATAAATTTTGGGTTCTTGTTTAATCAGTTTTGTGGTTTTTCAACACATTTTGTCAATCCCCTGTGCTTGGAAGGGGTTTTTCATTTGTTCCTTGGGGTTCCAAGAAGGGAGTGAGAAAGAATATTGATGGAATTCATGATAGGTTTATCATGTACGTCCAAGGGACACGGTTCCATCTGGGTTATCGTTGAACAACTCACCTTGTCAGTCACTTGTTAGCTTTTTAGGAACAGAGTCCCATAGAGATATTGTGATACCTCTATGTGTAACGACCCTTCACACGTTATTGACTAGGGTGAGATAGACATTAATAACAGAGAAAATTTTGCAGAGTTATGATGAATATTGAGTATCGACATTAGAGGACCCTCTATGGGTGATCGATTCATTTAGTGGGAGTTCAGTGGTAGCAGAGGAATATCCTGGAGAGAATGTGGGACTGGGAGGCTCAAGTTCGTTCTGGTACCCTCATCTATTTAGAAATACCTTGGTTTGGATTTTGGGGACATAAATCCTTAATGTGGGAAATCTGTAATATCTATGATTTTCTTTGTTTTATGTTTAGAAAATTTATAGGAAAAGTTCGAGACTAGGATCTAAGACGGCATGCGATTCTGAGGCCTAGTGTGCTCAGAATGGTCCTTAAAAAATGTTATGTTTTTAAATAGTGTTCCTAAGAAGTTTTCTTGAAAAAGTAGAATAACTTTCAAATGGGTGCCCAAATAAGAAATATTAGGTCACTATTGCATTCATGATGGTAGGTTTACCTTAGGCATGACTTAATTTTAGTCGTCCCAGGCCTCCAGCGAGAAAACCCAAAAAGGGTATAACCATAAATAAAATAATTGAATAAAATTATTTTATTTTTAAAATCCTTATAACTCAAGAACGGTTACTCGGATTGAAAATATTATACCATCGTTGAGCTCATTAGAGTGTTCTTTCCTTAGGCAGAGTCTAACATTAGCTGGTGAGAGAAAACTCTGGAATGTAGTTTTTAGGACATAACCGTAAATAAAATAATTAAATAAATATTATTTTATTTTCAAATCCTTATAACTCATAAACGCTAACTCGGATTGGAAATCCAAGAGTATCATTAAGCTCGTGAGGGTGTGATTTCCTTAGGCATGGCATAATCTTGACTGGAACGGGTGGAGGGTAAAAGATAATTGTTGGGCCTTTTAAAGAAAAATAAAATAATATTAAGAAAGTTTATTTTATTCAAAAAAAAATTATGCAATGAAACATTAATCTAGTTGTTTCATTTCATAAATGAAATATTTTAATGACATTGAAACTCAAGCATAATAGAAACATTGTTTCAAAAATGAAACAATGTAATGACGTCGCGGCTAAGCGTAACAGAAATGATGAAATTCATTTCCTTCATTTAATTGTTTAACAGAGATACGGGATGTTTGGCATGATCCTAGATCTTCTCTAAGTCTCTAGAAGAGTGGAATTGGTAAGCGTCGAATGGTGAAGAATGAATAATCTACACAAGTTCTTTCCTTCCCATTCAAAGGATCCCTCCACTAACGATGGATTGAGGAACGACGAACAACAGTGGTGAGATCATCACCAATGAATGATCTAACCTCGAGGAAGGGTGTTTGTTTAATTTAATTTCTTTCCACATTTCTAAATATCCATGAGTGTAAATCATTCAACGAATGGAATGATTCACGGATCGTGCATGAAAAATGTGGGATGGGTTTAATTTTTGGGATATTCATTGGAAAAGTGGATCCATGTTGAACCTGTGAATTGATTTAATTCATTATTTTCTCACCCTTAAATTCATACATGGAAGGATCAAGGCCAACACGAACAATAACTAATCTATTCACCTTGGGTGTTCATGTGAGTTTACCACCTCTCTCATTCTTAATAATCCTCAAAATTCACCACTGCAAAAACATGGAAGGAAGTCTAAGATCATGGTGATGGAGATCCACGGTCCAAGAAATGACCGTGGTGGAAACCAGAGGTTGCGACTCGATGGTTGTGGCAGTGTAGAAGGAGACACCCGTAAATGGTGCATCGTGGCAGTGGAGGAGGCCCATGGTAGGAGGCTTCGGGTGGCACACATAAGCTCGTGGATTGACAATCATGATGGTGCAGGGGTAGCGCATGATGACAGTGCATCGCAACGATGAAGGAGAGGTCCTAGCGCACCCACTGTGGGTGGTTATCAGAGGCCACCAACATCGGCTAGTGGTGGCGGCATACAAAGGGGGCCCGAGGCATCTACCATGGGCAGGGGATTGGGCCGGTGGAAATGGTTGGCGGCGACGACATGAGCAAATGCAGCGAGCTATGATTCAGCGGGACCATGGAGGCGACTTGTGGCGCCCACCACATCCCGGGTGAACTGAACTAGCCCACCCAGTGGGCTGGACCCGCAGCCCATCCAGTCCGGGTCGGATCTGTAGCCCATCTAGTCTGGGACGGACCCTTACAGTATGGGCTAGACCCATCCAGTCTAGGTAGGGCCCAGTAGACCGGGTTGGATCTGGGTTGGGTCAGTGGACCCCGGGCCGGGTCAGACCAGACCCGGATCCAACCAGCCCCTTTTTACTAAAACATCCATAAATTCCAAATAGAGTGTTCATTGAGGATCCATTTATAGCATTAGGACCCTCGTGATGAGACGGTCCTTTTGACACGCTCCAAGTGAGTTTTCATGGAGTTTGGGGTATGATCGTTGTCTTAAGGAGTAAATTCCTCTTGAATCAAGCATGTAATGACCGGGAATCCTGTGACTGGCTGTGACATGAAGTAAATAACGAGTGGACCTTAGTGGCCTGATAGCCGAGAGAACCTTAGTGGCCAGGAAGATGAGTGGACCTCGGTGGCCTGGTAGTAGAGAAGACCTTAGTGGCCCGGTAGATGAGCAGACCTAAGTGGCCCAATAGCCGAGTGGACCTCAGTGGCTCGACAAACGAGCGGACCTTAGTGGCCAGGTAACTGAGTGGACCGTAGTGGCCCAGAAGACAAGTAGACCGCAGTGGACCTAAAGACCTTAGTGACTCATCAGGGTTTATTCCCTCAGTATTAAAAGATGTTCAAACTTATGACTGATAGTATTACATTTTATACATTAGGCTATACTTGTGTGAGCTGACTCTAATAACTCTCTTGACTGTACTTCTAAGAGGTTACACTTCGTGTACCTCTTTGGTAGTCTGCTTTTTGTATTGCTTTATGGTATACCTTTGTGGTTTGGGATCCCTACTAATTATGGTTTTACTGATCCCTGCATAGGCTTTTCCAGCAGGTGTCGTGTCTTGTGCAGATGATCAGCGCTTTTATGGAGTCCTTGGTGGACCAGGACCAGGTTGTGCTTGGAGTGACTCGAAAGAGGAGACGTTCTTCTGCAACATTAGACAGCTATTTATGTACCTACTTTTCAGGTAGGTTTCATCTGTAGTGGAGTTCTACAGACTTGTACATGTACATTTTTGTTTCAGTTGGGCTTTTATTCGAGCCACGTTAACCTTTATTTTTCTACTATCATATATTGTGTTTGTTTACTTAGTGTATTCACCTTCAAGTATCTATAGCTTGGAGTTCTTTCCATGTGTATAGGTACTTAGTTAAATTCCACCCATTTTTTTGGGATATTCCTACTCAACACTAGTCTCCAGCCCCATGCCTATAGGATGCGGGCTTGGGGTAGTCACGGCACGTGCCCTGGGGGACGGGTCGTGACAAAATTTACATTTAATCTAACATATTTATATAGGTAAATTAAATTTTAATTTTGTTTTAAAGTGTATTATATCAATTATACATGAATTAATCAATTATTGTTTATTGAAACCAATTTCACATTGAAATTGGATATAAAAACAATTCAATAATTTGAACTTTTTCGTTTTAAAACCCTACTTCCACGACACGTATGTGGGATTAATTTTAAATTAATTCATGTCAATTATGTTATTATAAATTATAATATTGGGTTACATTTTAGTAATAAGAATAGTTTATAATGTATAATAAGGTTCGCTTAGTTTTTTATCAAAAATATCATTGAATGTAATTAAAATTGATTACAACAATTAAGGTAAAAACAAGATTACATAGTGGTTAAGCATTAATTTAAGGATCCAAATAACCAAGACACATGTAAAAAAGAAATTGTAAGGAAATATTTATACCTAGTCCCCTACTATATCAAAAATAGAAATTTATTCAAGATACATGATATATGGTAGATCTCTCAATAGTGTTTACCTTTTTATATGTACAAAAAATCCACTCCGCGTCCACTATAAAAGGGAAGTCACCCCCTAAATTTGCCACACCTCTCAACCCCTTTGTCTTGGTAAAATACTACCCAATTATCCTCCCAAATTACCTCCCTTAATCCTATAATCCTCTCATTAGTCATAAATCCAACCAAGGAATCCCTTTGGTAAAAATAAAGAGGAGTTACGCAAAGAAGAGATAACATCCTCCAACAAGAACTTTTATTTTATTTTTATCTCCACCCCCTAAATTATTATTATTAAATGATTATATAATATCTTGATTTTCCTAAATATAATTACATGTTTTTATTTTCAGATTTCCACTTACAATCTCACACACATCCATCAAATGAGATACGTAATCATCGTTTGTGTTTACGGAGGACTACCGCCTCACATACTAATGTAATTTATTCTTCCATTTCAACCTTTCTAGGTTAGAAATAATGATGGATGTTATGATTTTATATGATATATATGTTAGTCATGATTTATTTATGCTTCATTAATTATAATATAACACATACCATCATTCTTTCCATTTTTGGATATATGATAACTTCATTTGTGGACGTGTGGACTACCTCCTCCTCAAAGTGATGTGATTCATTCACACATTACGTGGAAAGTATTAAGGGTGAGTTAGGTGAATATATATTATATATAAGATATAAAAATTATACTATAATGATATTATATTTAAATATACATATATTTCATTTACTTTCTTTCTTACAAAATTATTACAAAATGGAAACAACATTCAGGCATACATAAGGCCTACGATCTCCATGAATGGAATATTTGATTTTTTATTTATATATATTATTGAGTATTATAAATACATATAAAATGAGTATATATGATATTTATATAATAATTATTATTCTATGGATCAAAATATAAGTATTATGACAAAAAAATATAACAAATCAAAACACATGTGAAAAACAAAGTGGTTATCACCTGAAATGTAACTTTAACATAAATTGATAATAAATAGGAAATATAAGGTCATAAGAAAATTTAATGTCCTAGAAATTCCATATATTTTTTTATTATTATATGGGATCATTTCAAGACCACGAAATCAGATGATGCACGATTCCGAGCCACGGAGTGACCGGAATGATCCGTCAAAGTTTGGTTAAGTTTTAATTAGCGCGTGTAAATAGTTTTCTTATAAAAGTGGAATAAATCTTAAACAATAACTTGGATCAGAGATTTGAGGGCACCGTTGCGTTCAGGATAGCGGGTTTACCCTAGGCATGACTTAATTTTAGTCGACACAGGCCTCCTATGAGAAAACCCAAAAATGGCATAATCGGGAATAAAATAATTAAATAAATTATTTTATTTTTCAAATGATTATAACTCAAAAATGGTAACTCGTATTAAAAATATGATACCACTGCTAAACTTGTGAGGGTATTCTATCTTTAGGTAGGTACTAACATTGGTAGAAATAGGCCACTAGTAAAAGATAGATTTTGGTCGTTAATAAAATAATTAAGTGACAATTATTTTATTGTAAAATTCATAACTTCAAAACTGTAACTCGGATTGAAAATATGAGAGTAACTTTGGGTTTTTTCAGGCGTGTTTCACATAGTCAGAGCCTAACCTCGACTATCGCGGGTCAAGGGTGACTTTTATAATTATTCCAAACTTTTTTTCAGGTATGTTTAGTAAACACGCGAACGGCCTTATATAACTTTTAAACCGGTACTCAGAATTGAAATCTGAGGGAACCGTTGAACTCGTAGTGCCGATATTCGCTTAATGAGACCTTCACTTTGACCATAGTAGGTATGGAGAAAAAGTTAGTTTATGGAACTTTTTAATAGAATAAATAAAATTACTTTATTATTTTATTTTTATTCTATTCCTCCAATGGATGAGTGGTAAGGTGGGATCGATGACATGTCAAGCCAATAAATGGCATGATCTTTCAATTCTAAGTAATCGTACTGTTGGGGAATTGGGAAGGTTTCTAATTAATGGGCCTCCATTAATCCCATGAATGTTGCACACCCTTCCACTCTACTATTTATATGGAGTTTGGGAAGAGGTGTTGGGACTGCTTCGCCAAGCAACTAAGCGCTAACAAAGTGCAGTGATGCCAAAACCTTGGAGGACGGAGTTGGTACTAGTGGGAGGTGACGATCGACACCAAAACCCCGAACCGGATAATGATGAACGAGTGACGTCATTGGAGGCTAGTTGTGGGGATGAGGAATGCCAAAACATCCTCAAATACAGACGCCCTCCAATGAACTCGAGGTACGGTATTATTTTCATTTGGTAATTTTTATTTCTTTTTCCCCGTTCATGAATTTATACGAAGAATGCGGGTTAACCGACTAACGGGTTGACCCGCGATTCCTTCTTCTTTGAGGGAGGATGATGTGGGGTATCTTGTAGGGTTTGTTGTTTTGAATACCCCATTACCCGTTCTTAACGTTCTTCTTGATTCATGAAATAATAAGTTGTTTGCTACCTCTATAATGCAGAGGGTACGGGACAAACGAACATGGCCTGAACTCTCCGCAATCCTTTGTGTATTTTGATGTGTTTTTCACGATGGAGTAGGATGGTGACTGGTGCCGGAGATTTGCACCAGTGGGACTTGGGAGTGGTGGTCGACACCATGATTGGCCGTGAAGACGGCGGCGGCGCAACCGCGCCGCCGGAGAAGAGTCACAGCCTGTCTGCCATGGCAGAGCAAGGGCGGCGGTCGAAACTCTGGCCAGCTGCACGAAGGGGATGGTGGTGGGTGTCAGTGCCACCTGGTGTGAAAGAGCTACGACAGAAGGCCATGGCAGCAAGGCGAGGCGAGACGTGGCCGGTGCGATTCTGGCCGCGCGGAGGAGGGGGCTGGCCATCCGACCAGCTGCGGCGGGCCGCCGCACCGCGGGCCGCTGCACCACTGTAGGTCACTGCACCGTAGGCCAGGCTGCGTCGACAGCCCGGGCCAGACCCAGCGGGCCGGGTAGGACCTAGGGTCGGACCCGGGTCGGCCTAGACCCGGACTAACTTCGACCCTTTTCATTCTTTCGGCTATATCATGAGCTACATGCGTCTGTTTGACAAACCGTATATGGCACCCGAAACCTTGGATAAATATTGTCCTTTTGGTATACCCCACTTGAGTTTTGGATAATGTTGGGGTATGGCTGGGTCGGATCATACACGAATCCAACCAGGCCCTCGGGACTAAAAAGCTAATAACTTACAGACTGAGCGTCCGATTGACGCACCGTCTGTTGCATTGAGACCCCTTCTATGTGGCGGTCCTTTGGGATACTTCTTTGTGGGACTTCGTGGAAGTTGGATTATAGACCTGTAGCTTGAGGAGAGGACCCTCCCAGAATCAAGCGAGCTTAGAGCGGGAACCCTGTAGCTGGTTGTAACATGAGAAAGGGATCCTATGTGGATATGTGCTTTGGTATCCTTTGTGGGTCTATGTTTGAGCATCCCACATGGATCCGCTCTAGGAATCCATGTGGGAGTACTCTAGGATCTTGGGTTGGTCTACTTTACTAGGATCCTGTGTGGGTCTGATGATGTACTAGGATCCTGTGTGGGTCTAATGATGTACTAGGATCTTCTGTGGGTCTGATAATGTACTAGGATCTTGTTTGGGTATGATGATGTACTAGGATCATGTGTGGGTCTGATGATGTACTAGGATCTTGTGTGGGTCTGATGATGTACTAGGATCTTGTGTGAGTCTGATGATGTACCAGGATTCTGTGTGAGTCTAATGATGTACTAGGATCCTGTGTGGGTCTGATGGTGTATTAGGATCCTATGTGGGTCTGATGATTTAGGATCCTATGTGGGTCTGATGATTTAGGATCCTACGTGGGTCTGCCTCTTAACAGAGTAAGATGATTCAGTAGTTACATTTAATCATCTTTACAACTGTACCTGAGTTATACCTAGTGTGAGCTGAGTCCTCACCTATGTTGTATTCTTCGGTGTGGCGTACCTGTGTGGTACTTTCCTTCATGGTGATACCTTTGTAGTATTCATCTGTGTGGCATACCTGTGTGGTACCTTCCTTTGTGGTGATTCCTTTGTTGTATTTTTCTGTGTGGCGTACCTGTGTGGTACTTTCCTTCGTAGTGATACCTTTGTGGTATTCTTCGGTGTGGTGAAACTGTGTGGTACTTTCCATCGTGGTGATACCTTTGTGATATTCTTCGGTGTGGTGTACCATTGTGGTACTTACCTTCGTGGTGATACCTTTGTGGTATTCTTCTATGTGGCGTTGCTGTGAGGTATTTTCCTTCGTGGTGAAATGTTGGTCGTATTCTTCCATGTGGCATACTGATGTGTTACTTTCCTTTGTGGTTATACCTTGGTGGTATTCTTTTGTGTGGAAGAACTGTGTGGTACTTTCTTTCGTGGTGATACCTTTGTGGTATTCTTCTGTGTGGCATTACCTTTGTGGTACTTACCTTTGTGGTGTTACCTTCGTGGTATTCTTTCCTTCGTGGAACAGTTTAGCTTTGGGCTAATGAGTTGGTCTTCGTGTTTCCTCATGTATGAGATGGGTATACTTGATAACTTAGACATATGTATGGGTATATACCTAAGTATGGTTGACAGTTGTTTTCATGTTTTGTGGTTTATCCATTGTGGATTTTGAGAGACCCTCGGGGGTCTCAGGGTCTCTACTGAGTATCGTTTTACTCACCCCTGAACGGGTTACGCCGGCACCTTGTTGTGTTTTTTGCAAACAACAGACAGTGATAACTGAGGACGAGAGTCCCAGGACTGGATGTAGCTTGGAGGTGGACCTTTGATGAGGCATATCGTAGAGACGACCGTTCGGGACTTGTACCTACCCTTCAGGTAAGATCCTTGGTAGGTGTTCACAGGAGTTGTTTCAGTTTACATGTACTTTCCAGTTTTATTGTACTTTCTAGTTGGGCTTGTATTCTGGCCCCTTTTTCTTACTATACGCAGTCTTTTTACTATTCATTTTACTTGTGTTCGTATCATGTTATGTTCTTGGTCATGTGTGTTTACAGAATATAATGGCAATGCCTTCCCTATTTTTGGGGAATACGCCTTTCGATGCTAGTCGTCAGCCCCTGGCCTATGGAAGGTGGGCTTGGGGTAGTCACGGCACAGGCCCCAGGGGACGGGTCATTATAGTAAATAATATATTTTACAATATAGTTTAATTTGGTTCTTAAATATATTTATAATAAAATTATATTTATTATACATGTGTTTTTAATGAGAATGATGGGGGTCAAGGTAAAAGCTAAGGGGTTTTCTAGTCTCACTTATATTTCTATGAGACTTATTCCATATTCACCACTCATTTAAATTTAATAATGAATATAATTCCCTTTATATTATTTTATTATTATTATATATAAATTTATGTGTCTTTACATTCCCATTGTATGATCTATATTTTATGGGGTTCTATGGTGGAAGGGTTACCAAATCAGTAATGTAGTTTTGTATCAATTTTCCTTCATTAATACACATGTTTTTTATGGGAATATATTCCTTTATGAGGGGTATATACTTACATTTGACATGTTATATCATTAATATACTTCATTTAATGATATTTTAAGATTCATTTAAAGTCATTTTCTTACATTGGGAGTATGATTCAATGTTACCCAAGTGGTAAGAGTTTATTATAACAATATCATTGTTTATTAGTATTGTTTATGATTATGCTTCCATTGATAAAATATTATGATCCATATCTCAATAACCCTCTTGAATTATATTCTCCTCTGGATATTTATGATATATTCTTGTATTAGTAACATTTTAACACTCTTTGTTACTAAATATATTTAATAAAGTGTTTTAATAAAATCTAACCCTATTTCTCTCTTCATCCAGAAATCTATTTTATTCAAAAAAAATGTTTTAAAAAATATTTTTTAAAAAAGATATTTTAAGCTAATTTTCAAGTAAAATTTATTTTAGAACTGTTTTATGGTTTTAAAATCTTCCTTTATAATTATTCAAAAATATTATCAAAGAAAATGGTTACCAAAAATGTTTTATGTTCTAAAAAGTTTTATTCAAATAATAAAGGATATTTTATTCAAGACATGTTTCTAAAAGTTATTTCTAAATTTTTTTATTGAAAATGACATATGTTGGTGTTAATCATTCCTTTTTGGGGAAATGATCCTAGGTTTCTTTTCATATTCTTTCTCTAAATGGTGTATGTTTTTATGGAGTGATGTTTATGAAACCCGTTTCTCTTTCACAGGGTATATGTTTATGAAAATATCTTCATTTCACGAGATATTATTTGATTAAATCATTATGATACCTATAAATATTATACTAGTTATGGTATGATTACATGTTTATGAAGACCATTTAATTTCATGCTCTATGATGTGATGAATATTTGTGATCTTATGGCACACATATGTATGATTTTATTATGTTATGGGTGGAACCTATGTCCCCCTCCAATGCATGGGGTAAAGATTTATATCTCATGATGTTTTTATGGATGGAACGGTGAGTGAACTCTAATTAGTTAAGTATCTTGTCTGTTAATATGATATTGAGTGTGAACCATAAAAACTTAGATGGTATGGAGAGTGAACCCATTCTACTAAGATGGCCTTGGAAGTAATGCCTTAACACTATGAAAATCATTTTATAAGCTTATGTGTCTACCAAAATACATTTATTATTTCAATGTTATGATTTCATGAATTATTATATTGATTCCTTTATGATTCATGTCTTTTTAATTACCAATAGTTATGCTATGATTTACTTTTATGATCTTTAATAAGTAGGGTATAATCTCCTAATGTTAGGATCCCATCATCATACCCTTATTCTCATGATTCTCCCTTGTTTACCCTTACTATGAATCTAATCTCACTCATTTCTATGTTTCCTTTCCCCTAGATATGAAGATATATAATATGTATGATGAGAATAAGAAGGGTGTTAGTCATTAAGAACCTAGTGGGAGATAATGTATCTCGCTTATGCATCACTATTTATGTTTACATGTTTCCAAATTCACTAAACTAATATGGTATTTGGGAATATATTTGTGTAATGTATTAAATATTTCCAAAAAATGATTTAATGTCTACTAATGTTAATCAAGGTTTACAATAGTTAGTATCATTGGAATGTTTTAGTTAACATTTGTAAACATTTATGAGAAAACCATAGTGATAACCCTATTGGTATTTATAAGGATAAGTATATAGATGAAGAAAAGTATAGGAAGATTTAATTGAATTTTGGTAAATGATAGGGTGAATGTTTTCCTAGAAATATATCCATCTCTAGATAATACAAGTGGATTTTTCTATGGAACATATATATATAGGTGTAATGACCCCAAAAAAACATTTTGATCTAGACTTGATTAGAAACTGGTGCACAACAATGGTCCATGTCGCACACCTGGTTTGACACTCCTATGGGATATGCTTTGGTAATTAAAAAAATCATTATGAATCATAATAACAGGTTGAAATTGATAAAGACTATGAAATAAATAAGATAAACCTATGGTGTCATATATTAAAGATGTTGTCATAATTTAGAGATCCTATAAATGATTTTTTCTAGGATTATATGGTACCTCATTATGGTAACTATTTTTTACTCTATGTTTTTTCGTTTTAGTCAATGGTTGGAACCCAAAGAAACCATGTTAATAGAGATTTTGAAAGACTATGCAATGATTGTCCTACTTAGAAACTAAATGCTATGGGAACTGGAATGTGAAATCTTGTTGTTATGATCAACCAAATTACATAAGATATGAATCATGTCGTATATCCAAATGAGAAATGGAAGGAATAACATTCTATAGACTCCCTAATTAGGAAAATTCCACCTTCTAACTTGAGGTCATCTAATCTACTTGTTACTGAATAATAGATCATTTCCATTGGAAAAATATTATCTCTTCTTCAGTATTCGGAACATGGAATGTTATTATGGTTGTTTATCAGTAAGAAGGTGAAGCTGACCTATGGTGGAACATAATAAATAATAAGAGGAATAATTATAGAATTGAATCAATAGATTGGGAAATGTTCAGTAAGTTATTCTTCTATAATTACATTCCTCATGTTCTTTATTTGAATATAGAGAAAGAGTTACTTAAGTAAATTATAAGGGATGATGAATATGTAGGTACCAATGAGGATAATTTTACAAGACTCATGAGGCACGGTTATGGAATTATCATCCAACCCGAAAGTGAAGTTGATAGGTTCTTTAGTGTATTAATTCCATGTCTAATAAGGGTGATGGACTTAAGATACTTTTGTAGCTATGAAGAGAATGTGAATTGTGCAATCAAGGAATAAATAGATGTTAGAGTTAAATATCAATCTCATTTTTTTACAAGAAAAGTAATATGGAGTTCAATGGAAAATCTAGATTACATGGGGAGAAGAATATGAGCTTTCCTTTAAGATATAAGTTCAGGATGAAGCATGGGGAAATTTTTTTAAGTGTCATAATAAATGTTTTAATTGAGTAAGAGAAATTAAACATGGCCTTGATTACCAATGTGATGGGAAGAAGTCAACTAAAAATGTGAATGGGAATAATGATACAAAGAAGGCACATCCCCTATTTTAGTGCTACAAGTGTGAGGAGAATGTGAGTAATGATAACTAGTTCCAAAACTCTATGGTTAATAGTGATCATCAATGTCAGCAATCTCTTAATCCATGGAGCAAGGGAAAATCTCATGTTATCACTATTTTGGATGAGGTTTAAGATAATTGTATGGTGGTAGGTAAAATTACCATCAAATCTATAACTTTTAATGTCTCGTTTTATTCTATATATACCAACTCTTTCATATCTAAATATTTTTCTAAGGATATTTAGATTCCAACCAATTAATTTGACATAGAATTAATAGGGAAACCCCATAATGGTACAATGATTGCATCACAAGTCTATGAATACTCTATAGTCGAGGTTTGTAGGAACCTATTTCCTAAAATCTTCTCATTATTCCTTTATTTGAATCTAATTTCATATTAGGAATGTATTCTATTTCTCTACATAAATACCACATAAATTTTCAAGAAAGGGAAGTTACATTTGATATTTAAAACAAACCTATGACCATTTATCGATGTGACGGTAAGTTTGAAATTCTTATAGATATTTCATCTAGTATATAAGTCTTAAATACCATTAAAAGGATTTTTATATCTCAAATGGTTAGGGAGAAAATTGACATACATGATATGCCTACTATTCAGAAATCTATTGATGTTTTTTTGAAATAGTTTTCTAGCCTCTCCACAAAATAAGAAGTTGAGTTTTCAATAGAACTCATACCTAGTTCCAAAAGAATTTAAAATACTCCCTAAATAATGGAACTAATTGAGTTTCAAAAATTGAATAAGCTATACCAAGAAAACCTTTTTAAGGGATTAATCCAGCCATGTGTGTTACCTGGGGGTGCACATGTTCTATTTATGAAAAAAAGATGGATCAATGTGAATATTCACTATTTTTCAAGACATGAAAAAGATAATGATTGAGAAAAAGTATCATCATCCCCATATTGATTACATGTTCCATCAACTACGTGGAGCTCAATAAATTTCCAGGATTGACCATTATTTATGATATCATCAATTGAGGGTCTAGAAGGAGGATATATCCAAGATAGCATTCCTTACAAGGTATAAATACTATAAATATATACTGATTCCTTTTAGTATTATTGATTCCTCTAATATATCCATATATTTTATGAATATATTCATTATAAATTACCATGAACAGTTTCGGATAGTCTTCATACATGATATACTTATCTATTTGAAGGGAAATATAGATCTTGAATACCACTTAACAATTGTAATAAAGAACCCAAGGAAGGAGAAACTGTATGAAAAACTTAAAATGTGTGAATTTTGGATAAAAAAGGTTTCATTTTTCAGTAATGTACTCCCAATAGATGGTATATCAGTAGATCCATCAAAGATGAAAGAAATTAAATTCTTTCCCAAACTAACCATAATGACCAGGATCCATAGTTTTCTTAGTTTAACTGGATATTATCAATTGTGTGTGGATAATTTCTCATGAATATCTAATTATCTGACCAAGATAACTTGAAAGGTTTCTAATTTCCTCTAGATAGATGAAGTTGATTAAAATTTCAAGGAACTGAAGTGAAGGTTAGTCAGCACAATTGTGCATACATTACCCTATATTGGAGAAGGGTTTGTAATATATAGTGATGTTTCCAAGAATGGGATTGGGATGTTTTCCCATGCATTATGGAATGTTCATAGACTATAACTCATGATAATTGATGATTCGTGATAAAAAATACACAACTTGTGATTTGGAGTTATTTTTGGTAATTGTTTCATTAATAATATAGAGGCGTTGTCTTTGTGGAGAAAAGCGTGATATATATACCATTCATAAAAATCTAAAATATATATTCACCTAGAAGGAGTTGAACATGTTCTACAGAATATGGTTAAAGATGATAAAGAAATGTGAATGCTTAAAAAATTACCACCCTTGGAAAGAGAGAGAGGTCGCTGATGATTTTAGTTTAAAGGTTCATGCTAGCTTATCAATAATGAGGATTGTAAAAGATCTAATAAATTTTGGAATTAAAAAGGATGGATCTTTAAATATATAAATAAGGGGTAAATCATGTATTTATCAATTGAATTTTCATACCTCTATCAAAGTGAATATAAAAGAGGAGTAGAAGGATGATTTAGAGCTACAAAAGAATGTTATAAATGTTCATGAGTTTAAACTTGGTTAGGATGGAATTATATTGTTCTGGAACTGTGTATATGTTCTTTCCATATGATATTTGAAGAAGGATCTGATATAGGAACCTCATAATTATTTATTCTATATTCATCCTTGAAGTATAATGATGTATATATATATTAAGGAATACTTATAGTGGGATGGAATGAAGAGATATATCGTAGAGTTTGTTTCTCAGTACTTGTTATGACAACATGTTAAGGTTGATACACAAATAAATAGGGGGATGTTTCATCCATTACCCATACAAAAATGTAAATGTGGTAATATAACTATATATATTGTCATTGGAATCCCCAAAACCTCTAAATGGTTTCAATATATATATGTGTTAGTCGATCACCTTATAAAGTCATCACACTACATTCCAATCAGATAATACATATATTTGGATCAGGTTGCAATGGTATACATTAAGGACGTGCTAAGGTTTCGTGGAGTGACACATTCTACTGTATATGACTGGTATATGAGGTTTAACTCATTTTTCTAGTTATTTAAAAGTATAATTATATAATCATATCATAAAAAAGATTACGATTTTCAACATTATACTCAAAAAAATTCATTTGTAATCACAAGAAAACATTTCATGATATTGAAATAATAAATCCATTTAAAACACTTTTATCAGTGAAGGAATAACAAATATAGTCAAATGAGATATTATATGAACATATCTAGAATAATATTCATGATTTAATTATCATATTAATACATAAATTACACTTTTTTAAATTAATCTTAAAATATGGTTATGAAAAATGATAAAACATTACATTCATGGAGACAGTAGGTTGTACGTACTCATTACTAGCGTTCTCATTTTTTGATAACCACTATAGAAATATTGTAATTAACAATTTATCTTTCCAAAATTATCATTATATCATATATAACATATTATTTAATCATATATACTTTTATATTTAATTCTGGTGATATAAAATGAACCGTATTGCTTCAAGGAGGCGATAGTCCACACGTCCATGAACGATGTTATTACATTTTTTGTGTGTGGAAAAGTGTTAAAGAAAATAATGAATTATATTTAAAGAAGTGTAATTATGTTATTAATATCATATAAATTTTATTTATTTTCACATATTATTAGGTTAACCCATCCTTAATACATTCCATGTAGTGTGTGAACATATAACATCACTTTGAAGAGGCTGTAGTCGACACATTCACAAACAATGTTATTGTATTTACAAAAAAATAGAAAGTATAATGGTATGCATTATAAAATAATTAAATAAGAACAGGAAAATAATTATTATCATATATAACATATATAAATAGTGTTTCCATTATAATTACTAACCATGAATTATGGTAAAGGAAAAATGATCAACATCATTTCGTGAGGTGGTAATTCACGAAACACAAAAACAATAAGTTTGTTACCCATTATATGGTAGTGTGTGTATGTGCAGGTTGAACCCTTGACATAAAAACATGTTAGTATATTTAGGACAATGGATTTGTTATATGAACTTGGAATAAGAATATTTTAGGGGTTGGATAATGAATATAAATTAATAAAGCTTGAGAAAGAACGTTACATCATATTTGGGTAACTCCTTTTGATTTTCTCAAAAGGGATTCCATTGATGAATTTATCTCCAAGGTGAGGCTTCCATGTTGAGGGAAATAATTTTGGGATACTATTTTTTCATACAATGTATGATATTATGTATTTTGAGAGGTTTGAGGAAGAGGTAGAGGTGGTGGCCTTTGGAAGGGAAGGTAAGGGATTCACTAAGAATTTTTAAAAATAAGTTAGGTGTACACATGTACTTAACAAAAAAAAATTAATTAAAACCCAAAAAAGATGATTGATATAAGGTTTTTGGCCTAAATATATCTATAAAATGGGTTTTTGACAAGTTTATTTGGGATTTAGTCTCTTAAGGTTATGGTTTAGTCCCATGTTAGGCTTAATTTTAACATAATCGTTGTAATTAATTTTAATCGTTTTCACTAATATTTTTTGTAAAAATTTAAGTTCATCTTATTAGAAACTAAATATTAAATTAATTACAACCATTTATTTCCATTTTTTTAAATTAAATTAATATAATAAAAAATTAAGTTTAATGACAGTCCCATTAACATAGCGAAAAAGCTGGGTTTTAAGGTGAGAATGTTTAGAATTTCATTAAGATTTTATAACTAAATTCAACATAAAAATGATTTAAATGAAAATAATTGGATTAATAGTTATATAATTGATTTTATTTTTACTTTAAAACCAAATTAAAATATAATTTATCTGTATAATTAAATTAGAGAAAAAAAATTTGAACTAAAATTTAATATTTTTTGGTATTCATCCAAAAATGATGTTTCTCAGAAAAATCAAATAAAATTAACCCTAAAGTAATTTCAAAATTTTAAATTTGAAAATAAAGTTTATTTTTACATATAAAATCATTAAAAGTCACAAAAATTGAATTTAAAATTGGTTCATAATTAAAAGGTGGTAAAACTACCTTTTATAAATATTAAGATATTTATGCTTAGAAATGGATTTAATTCTTATTTCTAAGCCAATTAAATTTATTGTATAAATATATAAATATTTAAAAAGAATTTGTAAACATATAATATTTATTTATATTTATTCCTAATGATACAACGTCTTGAAGATAACTACCAATTAAAATAATAATACTATTAATAGTTTATTTTTCAGTATAACTCAGTCTTATGTGTAATGTAAGAGTTTGGAGGAACTCATAGTTGTGTGTCAGGTACATTATCATTCATAGTGTTCCTTCTGTGGTACAATTACTATTTAATTCATAAATATTAATAAATATGAGAAATTATTATTCAATAATTACCTTGGACGTTACAATAAGTATGAGGACCAGAAATATAATGAATCAAAACACAAGGGAAAAACAAAACTGTTATTACCCAAAACATGACTTTAAAATGGAATTGTTAATAAATGGGTAATATATGGTCATAAATAAATCATATATTGTATGATATAATTGAATAAAATTATTTAATATATTTATCATAAACTTATATTTATTATACCCTGGGTCCGAATGAGTTCAACGATAGTCACGACATAAGGTAAGGGGTTTTATAGTCTCAATTTTATTCTTATGAGACTTATTCCATATTCAAAAATAATTTATTTTTTATGGAAAATATAATTCCCATGAATTTATTTTATGATTATTTTCCTTAAAATTATTTTTACTTAAATACCTATTTTATGATCTCTATTTTATGAGGTTTTACAGTTCAGAAGTTACAAAATTTGTAAGGTTGTTTTTGTCTCGATTTTCCTTTTTTGAGACACATGTTTTGTTAAGAATCTATATTCTTTTATAAGGTGTATATACTTCCATTTTACATGTTATATCATTAATATAATTCTATCAATTATATTTTAATCATAATTTAATTTCATTTTCTTACATGAGGAGTATGATTCAAAGTTATCAAAGGGGTAAGAGTTTATTACAGAAATATCATCATTTATAGGGATTGTTTATGATTATGCTTTAATTGATGAAATCTTATGATCCATCACACAATAAAACTAATTATTTTTCTTCTCCTATTTTTATTCATTATATATTCTTGTATTAGTCTCATTTCTCTACACTTTGGTTGTTAAGATAATTAAGTAAATATTTTTAAGAAAATATGACCTTATTTCTCTCTTTAGTTGGAAATCTGCTTTATTAAAAAAACATTTTTAAAAAAATTAAAATGTTCTTTTGAAAATGATCTTATAATATCATTTTCATTTAAAAAGGATTTCAAAATGTTTTATGGTTTTCAAAGATTCATTTAAAATTTATCAAATAAATATTCAATGAAAAAGGTTTTAAATTTTTTTTATGTATTAAAAAGTGTTTTTCAAAAAGAAAAGGATATTTTCCTCAATAAATGTTTTTAAAAGAATATTACAAATTTTTGTACATATAATATAACATATGTTGGTGTTACTAATTCCTTTCCTAGTAAGGGATAAAAATGTTTCTTTCATATTTTTTCTTCTAATGGATTGTATTTTAATGACATGATTTTTATGAAACATGTTTAATTTTCATGGGTTATATGCTTTAGAATCCCACTTATTTTCATGGGTTATTATTTGATGAAATGATTATAAAATTGGTCTATTTTCCATAGGTTATGACATGATTATATGTTTATGATACTAATTCCATTTCATAGGTTATGATATGATTAATGATTATGATTTTTTGGCACACATATTTATGGTTTTATATTGTCAAAGTGGGACCTATATCACCCTCTAATGCATTGGGTAATGATTTATATCTCATAAGATATTCATAGAAATAATGGGGAGTGAAAATGGTTTAGTAAAGGACTGTGTTCTCTAATATGGTATTGGGATTGAACCTTGACTGCAAATATGGGTTGTGGAGTGAACCCATTCCACTATTATGGCCTTGGATTCAATGCATTGACTACTGTGGAAATCATTTTATATTTTAATGTGTCTGCCACAATTCCATGTCTTATTCCTATGTTATGCTTTCATGGATTGGGCTCTTGATTCTATTATGATTCATGTCTTATGAACTATATATATTTATTTTGTGATTCATTTTTAGGATCATTAATTTATAGGGTATGGTCTTATAATGTTATCGCCTCATTCTAATACCCCTATGCTCATTATTATAGCTATATGCCACCCCTGTTTACCCTTACATATCATCTGATCTCACTCCTTTTTATGTTTTCTTTCCCCGGTATATGAATGAATTTATTCTTTGTTTTGTGTCTTAGATGGGTGTTATTCATGAAGAAACTTGTGGGAGATAATTTAGCTCACTTATGTACCACTATTTGTGTTTCCATGTTTCCAAATGTACTAAAATAATACAGTCTTTGGGTGTCTATTTTTGTAATGGACTAAGTATTCAACAAAAATGATGTAATGTCTATTCATATTAAGCAACGGTCTCTATAGTGATGATATATGAATGAAATAAATTAACCTGTAAGTTGCATCAAAAGAAACTCCCCATATTTAAATAAAGGGGAAAATTGAGATATGGTGATATATTATATTTCTATGAACATCGATTCAATGGAAATTAAGAGATGTTGAGTGTATCTACTATGTAATACAGAATAGTTTTATATATTTTTAATTATGTTTCACCGTTGGAGAGTTAGAACCCAATTTTTTTTAATTGGAACATACTCCATGGAATCAACATAAAAATAGACATTTACTTTATAAGTCAGTAATCAGGCCTTCCTTTTACAATCTTCAATGGGATTCCTCAATTCAAAACATAATAAAAAAGTTAAAATTAATAAATAATATCATCAACACATTATTTTATACACTAAAACCTATCAAATTACCACCAATAAAAATTACATTGAAGGAATATAAAATGAATTAAATCATACTAGTGCATAATAAACCCGATAAGTGCACCTCCTTGACATGTATCTCTACACAATGTGTTAAATTAGTGAATAGTCAGCATTCAATTGGGAAAAAATTGAATTCGTTTAGCTAGAACTTTAATTAAATGATCTATAATTTATATCTACACAACAAGAGTTAAATTAGCATAGTAAAACTCTACAACCTATATTTGAAACCATATAATTGCACAATGAGTGAAGAATATAAAAGAATTAAATCAATTATTTTGGAAAATCAAGGATAATGAAAATATTCAGTAACATAGTTCAATATTTTAGAAACCCTTTATAAAAATATTTGATTCTATTAAAACAATGAAAAATAGACCGAAGGCCAATAAACATAACTTCTAATATTTAATGAACACCAAAAATCATTTCAAATTTAATGAAGCATCATTGAACAAAAAAATTCAAGTGTTAGAATAGCATTCTAGAATGACCTTCTGCTACTACTTTTTCCTTTTTCTCTAACATGATGAAACACATGTTATATATAAGCTATAAGAAAATAAATAGGCAAACTTACATTCATTAATTCTTTGAGAATATATTACCAAATGAAAAATATTATTCGATGTTAATAATACATATAAAGGTATAAGAACATGAGGTAAATATAATTTTGAATTGAAACTGTCTATATAATTGATCTATTAGTTATGAAAAAAATATGATGGCGTAGAGAATTTAATTTATATTTAGTTGAAATTGATATTAGAAAAAAATCAATGTGATTTTTTTAAATTGAACTATCGAAATATGAAAACCAGGGATAAGGTTAAGGGATATATCATATTATCTAGTAAGATGAGTCTAAAAAAATAATATATATACATCATATACAAATTAATTAAACCCCACCACACAAAAAAATAAGATAGTTTTATTTAAATCATCCAAGCTAGGAGATATTATTATCACATTAGAAGTATTAATGGAGATAGTCACATGAAAGAAATTATATAAGTCTATTGAAGATAGTACTAAACTGGAGAAGAAAAACTATTGATACATAAATGGAAATTTCAAATTGAGTAAGAAAACATTGTCGGTGAAACCAGCATATGTAAAATACATGTCATTGCATGAAGAGTTTCTAAAAAATATTGTCCACACATATATTTCAATAGGTGGTTGGGGAGATTATAAAAATATTATAAAATTGAATGTCTGTAGAAACCATAATCAAATATACACCAATGTTATAAGTCATACAAGAGTGGATGATGAAATAGAAGGATGATAAAAAATGGAAAGAAAGTCAAAAAACTATTCATAAAAAAGCTAGAAAAATATTGGAGAAAATAACAAAAATAGGATGAAAACATAATAACACGGTGGAATCCTAGGCTTATTGAATGTGGAACCTAGGTTAATGAATTCAATGAAATCCTGATCTATATGGAATAAAATCAGTTGACGAGAAAATGCATAAATGAAAATAAAAATATTTCATGAAGGAAAAATGAAAAAATAGAAATTGATGGGTTTATTACAAGAAAATTATGGTTTAGATTTGGGAAGTGAGGAATCAACTCCAGTAAAGGAGGATGGGTCTGCTTAAAGGAAGGAGACATATTTGATTTAGCATTATCTGATGGTTCTTTTTTTCCGCTACACCTTTAATTGATGGTCGACTTCACCATCAATAGAATGAAAAAATATGATTTGGCCATCTTGTGAAAATACCTGAAAGATTTGAAGGGTTTTGGGAATTTTTTAGGAGGATAATGTCTATAAAAAATGGAATTACCATGATAGAGTGAGGATTTATAGGAAGAAGGTTATCGTTCAATGAGAACCCTCTGAATTTTCATATTCATATTTTATTAATTAAAACACTTTTTTATTAAATATTCCTCTTTGTTATGAGTTTGTTTGACAAATGGATCTTTAGAATGGCCAAAACAATCTCCTCTTTCAACGCACCCCATTATTGCTTTCACCTCCTCCCAATACGATTTGCGAGAGCTCCTACAAAATTGGGGGCCACAGTTTCACCAGAGAGAGATTGTAGGGGAGGGATTCCCAACCCTGCCACATTCTAGGTGTGAGGGCATGGTCAACGGCAGAGGCGAGCAACAACACTGCAAGGGAAAGGGATTCTCTTAGCCTCCCCTCAGGGCATGGTTGACTTTGGACTAAATTATCCTTAGTGGTTTTGACATAGGATCAATTGGGAAAGAATATTCACGGTCAGATCTGGTTTCCACCAGCGGTGTACAATCATTGATTCAGCACAATGGCAGCAGCAAGGTATTTCACCCTCTTTATCTTGGGCTAGCTCGAGGCTTCAAGCAGCCCAAAATTTCCTTCTCTCCATGATCTATTGCCTTTTTTATTTACTCCATTTGAGGGATTTGGTGACCTCAATTTTCAACATCAAAGAAAACCACACCTCTTATGTGTTTCCATGATCCATTGTTGAAGAGGGTTCTTGGAGATGCAGAGAGGAGTTTCCACCACGACTCATTGTTCACTGAAGATGCAACACCGATCTACTACAGTACCAGTAGTCGATTCTTGTACTTGAACCAGGAAGATATCATACCTCTACAACATCATATCTAGACAGCTTCTACGTATCTAGATATTAGAGGAGATCCTGAGGAATTTAATTCATTAAACACAATCTTAGGAGGTCGTAGCAGGCTTCTTCCTCGACGAAGGTGATACTGAGCTGTCTCAATTTGGTTTATAGTTTTTCCTTTGTTGGTTTTTTATATATTCCTTTCCCCTTCTATTTGTTTTTATCTTCTCTATCGTGATTTTCTCTATTACTTCTTTTCTTCATGTTCTCAGTTTTTGGTTGGCCTTGTACTCTGTTCCTTTTTCATAATAGAAAACTAGTGATGATCATGCCCTTTCCACTTTGGACTATGGACAAATCAGAAAAATCTATTTGTGCCTTTTTCTAATTTACTTTTCAATCTTTTTGACCTATAAATTACTGAACACTCACCTCTTGAATTTAAATTTTAATTTGGTTTTTAGTTCAATAGTTATAATTAGAATTTGTTTGGGAATTTTTCTTTCTCATTTAATATTACAACTCTTTCTTACTACTATCAATTCTAGAATGCTATATATGATTATTGAATTTTATTTCACAATGTTTCTGGTTTTATTAAATCAGTATTTTACATATTATATTTTTTGTTTTATGAGAATTAATTGATTTTTTTTGAATTGTTTTAATTTCCACCAGCCATATACAGTTTATATTTGAAATGTTTGTTGTTGTTAAATACTATGATATTCTGTTCATCATTGAATTCATTTGAATATACTTCATTTGATGTTTTGGAATTGAATCTCAAACATTATTTTTTCAGTCTTTTTGTAATAAACTAAAATGAAATATTGTTTTAGTATTTCGGATTTTATTGAACCAAATCACCCAATTGATCTTGGGATATTGCATGAGGATTGCCTATATCCTACTTGGTTTTACGTATTTATTTTTTAAAATTTGAAATCGTTTTTTCATTTCATTCAAATGATTTGCTAGATGCTTGTACTTGTTGCAATATGCTTTGATTGTTTTGTTCATCTTGGTCTTGCGCTCTCATGAGATGTAATTTCATTCTACTAATGGTAGTTTGTTTTCATTCCCTTTACATATTTTCTATACCTAATTGAGCTTCAAAGATTCCTCTTGGTATTTGTTACCTATGTGTGTCTATTGTTTCGGGGTATGAATGGGTTATATGTGAGGTTGGTCTATAACTGAGAGCTAGTTAGCAGTATGGTGTTGGAAGGATATTGTGTCACTAGTGTCTACCTGTTTTCTAGGATATGGGCTTATATTAGCTCTGTTGTCTTTCTTTTCATCCTTTAGGACTATTTTCTCCAGGTATTGACCTGTAGCGAGTTTAGTGTCTTGGATTGGGTAGTGTGTTGATGCAGTTCTCTTGTTTACTTCTTGGCTATCCACTAAGCTTATTTGATTCTGGTCGACCCTATTTAGAGTCTTTGTTTTGGTCTCTGAGTTTTAGAAACATTGTGCCATTGTGAATACTAGTCTTAGATGTGTGGCCATTTAGCGGCTTGTCTACCCGAGTTTCTAACTAGCGCCCAACATTTTTTCCCACGTCTTAGAGATGTCCTAGGATGTTGGGACTTCTTACATGTTTCCTTTCTGTTTTTCATTTGTTTTAGGATTTATCCTTTTGGATTTTATTTTGACGGTCATCTCCTTGGGTGTAGATTCTAAATCCATATTTTAAGGATCTTCTAGTGCCTTGCATATAGATTCCTCCTATTAGAGTTTTCATATTGAATGTATCGGTTTTAAACATGATGGTGCTTGGTGATTCAATACTTTTCTGGTTTTGTGGGATCAAGTGGGGACATTACTATTTTTTTGTTTCCTTTTCTATAATTCTCATTATACTGCTTCTTTTCTTTCGTTGTTTTTCATGATTCCACAATTTCAATACCAATTTAAAATTCTTTGTGAATTATTTATGTTTTTTTGTTCTTACATCTTTTGTATGAGGATAGATATTTCTCTCTTTATTGGTGTTCTAAAAGAACTGGTGAGCTCTTTCATAGGAACTGTTAGAATGTGATTTTCTTATCCTATTTTCCTCATTGGCATCGTCTTAAAGTACAACTCAGGTAAGTGCATGTATAACCTCTATCATGAAGTTGTTTAGAATTGTTTAACTATATAAATGTTTTAAGATTTTTAAATAACATTCATCTTTGGGCTGCATGTGTCACATTGATACATGGAAGGGGGGATATTTCGGTCATGCCTTGTAGGTTTTTTTCGATTTAGGATATTCCCAAGTTGATGATATTAGATGGTGCAGAATCATCATCTGGTATGTTTTTTAATTTTTAAGGTGGAGAGTGTGATGTTTTTGATTTTTAAATCTGTTTCTATATTTTAATATCCAAGTTAGAGATTTTGTGAATTTTAGTATTCATCTTTTGATAACTAAAATACTTTTTTATTTAATATTCATGTTTGAAAAGAGTTTGTTTTACAGTTGGATCCAGAGAACTACCCAACTATCTTTGTCATCCATGTGCCCCATTATTTCTTACACCTCCTCTTAATGCTAGTGCGGTGCTCCCATTGAAATCTGGTATGTGGGATTTGATTGTCCAATTCGATCAGCGAGAGATCCTACAAAATTGGGGGGCTCAGTTTCTCTAGAAAGAGATCGGAGGGGTGCGGTTTCTGATCCTTATCCATTCTAGGTGCGAGGGAAAGGTCAATGGTATAGGTGATCAGCCACACCATGAGTGCAAGGTAATCTCTTGGTTCCACATTTCTGGTTCAACCGAGAGAGCAGATATTGTCAAAAGAACATACAACATGGCAATTATGAAGATAAGTGTTCTAATTTAGTCTTTTCCGAACCTGAATGGTGGACGATGATGTCGTTCATGGAAACCTGTTGTCAATCTTGGATCCAGAGGGTGATGTCTTTGGTTCTTAAACCTAAAGGGTAGTATCCAGTTTGGGTTTCTTCTCCACCTCCTTTATCTTTTGTAGACATTTTTCTTGAGGGGGGGGGGGTTGTCTTCAAGGCGTGTTTATCCGGAAGTGGAGGTTGGCCACCCTCGGTGTGGTTGAATTTGGATAGCATAATCCACTATGGTTTTGACATTGGATCGATCGAGAGATAATAGACATTAATAGATTTGGTTTCAACCAATCGCGCACAAGCTTCAATTTAGCATAATGGTTGTGGAGAATCAGTTCACCTTCTTCATCTCAGGCGAGCTTGGTGCTTCCAAGGGCACACGACATCCTCCACTTCGTGGTCAACCAACCTCATTGATCTTATTTCTTTTATGAGCTCCATTTGACGGATTTAGTGACCTCAAATTTTATCATCAATGATAGAATTTCATCTCATGTTTTTCAATTCTCCTTTGTCTAAGAGGGTTATCAGATACATAGAGTGGAGTTTCCACCACAACTTCTTGTTCGCTGGAGGGGAAACACCAAAGATATACCTTAGTACCAGCACTCGGTTCTTGTTCTTGATCCTTAAGGATGTCAAACCTCCACAGCGATGGATTTGGACAACCACTACGTATCTGGATAAGAGATGAGATCATGAAGAATTTAATTCCTCAACCATGATTTCAGCAGCCCGTAGTAGGATTCTTCATCAATAAAGGAGAGGTCGAACCATTGTAAGGGGTTCTCATTCAGGTTTATAGTTTTTTCCAATGTCATTTTTTTGTAAGCCTTATGCATGTTATTTGTTTTTATTTTATGTTTCATAATTTTCTCTGGTCCTTCTTTGTTCCATGTGTCTTACTGTCTAGTTAACCTTGTACTTTTTTCCTTTGTCATAGTGAAAACCCAGTGATGATCTTGCCTCATGCATGTAGGTTTATTTCCATAGCGCATAAATATTATTTTCTATTTTAAAATTTTACTTTTCTATATTTTTTTGACCTGTAAATTGCTGAATGTTGGATTATTGATTTTAAATTCGAATTTGGTTTTGAGATCAATTGTTTTAATTCGATGATATTTGGGAATTTTTTTCCTGTTTACTATTACTATTGTTTCCTGCTACCATCAATTCTATAATTCAATATTTGATTCTAGAATTTTATTTCTCAATGTTCCTAGTTTTATTAAATTAGTGTTGTAATGATTATTTTTTCAATTTTATGATAGTTAATTTCAAGCTTTTGAATTGACGTAATTACGACTACCCATTTAAAGTTTATATATGCCATGTTTGTTGTTGTTAAATACTGAGATGTGTTGTTCACCATTGAATTCATTTGAATATATTTCATTTGATGTTATGGAATTGAAACTCAAAAAGTATTTCTATTATGATTTTTTATGTAATAAATTGAAAATAAACACTATTTAAGCATTTCATATTTAAGAAAAATAGAACACTCAATTGATCCTAGGCTATTACATGGGGACTACCTCTCGCACAGGGGTGCTCCCTGTAATAGACCCATTAAAAGAGAAGTTCTAATTGCGAAGGAAATAGATTGGGTAGATGGAATTACCTTGGGATGGATTTGGTATTTTCATAGGAATTAGGGAGGGTAAGTGGTGATTTCTTGAGGATGAATATGTATTTACCTAGAAATTTGATGGGGGTCAAGAGTGTGAATTTTTTGATGAAAATTACAAATGGGATGTGCATATTTGAGTGGAAGACAGATTAGAGGATGCATGTCATGATGTTATTTGACAGTTTTGAGGGAATTGGGTGAGGAGAACAAACATTTGGGGAGGAAATCGAACAAGAATATGAATCATTATTTACAAAGTAAAATTATGAATGGAATGCATATAAGGAAGGATGGTGGATTGGAAGATGATGGAATCAGGAGCAGTGGAAACATATGTGTTAATGACTGTGGTGGAGCCACATATCCTTTGAAGAAACACCACCATCAGGATGAAAGAGAATATAGATACCATTCTCATGGAATATTACAAAATCCTTTTGGTGTAAATAATGCATATTGGAATCACCTTATTTAAAATGGGAAACATGTGCACACATTGACCATAAGTATTTCTTAATTTCATGGTCGCATCCAAATATTATTCTAGGGTTGAAATTTTGGATAACACTACATCTGAGGTGGGTGATAATAGTGCTCATTTAGCTCACATTCAATGGAATCACATTAGATGTTAGGGTGGTGTATTGTATTATCACTTTATCTATTTATCATAGATGCCAGAAGAAAGATTTTATTCCTGACATCAGACTCGCACAATGTCCAAAGCGAATAGATCATCCCCTCAAAATCTACCCCGGTATTCCAAAAACATTCAATCCTATATATAGTCTCATATGTAGGATTCATGGACCCTGGAAAAATTTTAATGTGGATAGAGAAGTGATTCGATACAATGAGATAAATATAGGACACCAAGGTAAACATAAATAGTCTGATCCATTCGATCTAACATAAACATCTTTCAAATGCTCTACTACGAGGCTACATTCTTCCCTTGAAAATAGGTTAAACTGTTAGACTGTGTGTCACAGATAAGAAATACCTATGGTCTAAATTTATTGTAGTAGATTGAGGATAAAATAACATGACCTTATATCACCCCCTCACCTTTAATTTTGGTATATGATATCATTAATTTCCCCACCTATTAGAAGAGCCCAAGTAGACTATACTATAATTACTTGAGAATCTATCAAGGCGGTCATTTATCCTTCTATGAAGGACACTCATATAAACCCAAAAAATCGCATGTAAGAGAATAATGATGTTAAATATAGGAATTTATGTGATTAAAATAGAAACTATTGACCCTTAAATCCATATCCTCCCTCCAAAGAAGGCACAAACCACTAAAGTGACCATCTCGAGAAACCAAGTCCAAGTCACCCACGGGAAAAAAATTCTCACAAAACTTGACATGTCATTAATATACAATTTTTTTTTTTGAAATAAAACCATATCCAAGACACTTTCATACTTTTACGTCTGAGAATCTATACTATAGTGGGTTTCCAAGCCCGTGACAGTTCAAGCTTAATATTTTTATTAGGATGGGAGGGTCTGGATCACCCTGACCTCCTCTTCTATATAATCAATAATGGATCCAACCCTCAATACTTTACACCTAGAGTATCACTCAATATAATTTGGAGCCTTTATAATTATTTTAAGATTAGATGGGTTCCACTATAGAAATATCAGTACTGAGATCCCCTTGACTTATCATCCTTCATATATGATGCCTTTTCAGGCTATTTGTCATAGTCTCATTTTGATTCACACCTAACTTTGAGGAGACAAAATAAGGATCAAAACATGGATCAACCACCTGGTTTGGAACATCAAAACATATAATTTTTATATTAGAAGGAATTATTGGGTTTCCCTCAATAGTTGTAGGAAATCATGTCACAGTGTTGGTGATCACTGTAGGAAATTTACCATGGTCATCAAAAGGTCTTCTCGAAACCAATAGAAATGGTCTGAAAAGATGAAATATCTAAATCCTCTAGCTATGTATGAATTTATTGGTCTATAAAATAATTCCACAGTCCCAACCTAATGAATTTATTTTGATTAGGAACATATTTCATTCATACATCCTTGGTGAGTTTATCTGTATCCCTTTGTCTCTTCACCTACTTTACAAAACACCTCCAATGATTTTTCCCAAATCTGTGGACCTTACAACATGAAAATATTAATCTCTCCATGCACCACATTAGGGAAAAAGTCTTTCTCTATATGACATATTCATACATAGAAGAAACAAAATAGAGGCAGTTTTTCATATACAAATGTGATCAAATCATTTAAGTCTTCCTTAAAAATGAATGTGGCCCTTATAAGTGGTTGCGAGACATTAACTAGAACCTTGATCAGAAAAAATGACAACCAAATATTGTGATCTATGTGATCCCACTCCACACATTAGCTAATAAGGCCACCAATATCCTATATAATTCATTTCAATCTTCTATAAAATGGGATACCCAGAATTCAAACATAAAATAGTGATTTGGAGAAATTGATATTATAATCATACCCATAATCTCTTAGATCCTCCATTACAATGATATAATTATCAAAAGTATCATATTATCCAAAGAATCCCTTTTCATTTATTATTTTCATTGATGAATTCAAAGATCACATGACTATATCCGATTTTCCATATTGAAAAGTTACCCTCTAACACTACACAGTTTGTATCTTATTTTACAAGGAAATTTTATTGACGTTCTCAATGGTGATGAACTTATTAGTGGATATTTATAGTGAACCAAGTCTTCTAAACATATTATTACCTGATTATTAAACAAAAATATACATGAATTACAATAACAAAGACCATGAGGCATAGTGTCTTTGGATGATTAGGTTTATATTATTCCAAAAGGAACATAAAACATGGAATCCTTATTTTATTCTTAATAATGATATCTTTAAAGTATATGGGATAACCTAGAGGATACATAAATAAATGTGTGATCTAAAAAACCTAGTAAGAGAACAAACATGACTAGGAAACATAACATGTGAGTCAAAGGTGTCACATTATATAATAAAATAGAGGGATCATGAGGAATCACATGGATGAGTAACATAAAGAATATGGTATAATAATATCATGGATTCATAGGAAATGTTGAATAAACACATTAAATGATAAAAAATTGAGTCAGGGATAATTTCTTAAACAATATCACATTGTGTACTAAGTCACAAAATGGATTATGATTACTCCCTAATCCCATACATGACACATCGTGATACTAAATCTTTACCCAATGCATTATAGTGCTATTTGGGTGAACCCATAATAACATGTTCAGAATGAGGGCAATTGAAAAATGATCATAAAGAAATTATTTCCCCATAAAAGTAATGGAGAATAATCTGGGTACATATGTGAGATACATACATATATATATATATAATTTAAATTAATTATATAACATTAAAGGGAGAGATAAAGTGTTCTAGAGAGATAAAGGCCATAACATAATGGAAACGGTGCTTTGGAGAGATCCCTTACCTTGAGAATAATTTGTAATGTACATTCTTTATCTTACTAAATAATAAAATTATGTTATTTATTTACTTCTATAAGAACCTATTTCATTTTTATTATTCCTTTTATTTTATTTTTCACTATTCTTTTTTCAAATGTATGACCAATTAATTTTATGTCAGACGTTTTAAAAATAAACGATTTATATGTCCAAAATCACATCTATAAGTTGACTATCCCCAAAGAGATTATTATTTAATCATACCAATAATGGTAGTAATGAATTAATTATCATTTTTATACTTAAATTTTACATTTTAAACTAACCATTATTTGTGATTATGATAAAAGAACTATATTAGAATTAACAAAATACTATAGCATATGTACGCATGAGTAACATTTTCATTTTTCAATGATCATGATGGAAAGAAGGTAAGTATGATTTTATCATTATATTATTATAAAAATATCATAAATGAAAAATTATTTCTTTTAAATACACATTCATATGACATCCATGTGATTCGGTAATAAAAACGAATCACATCACTACGCAAGGCGGTAGTCCTCCATTCACACAAAAGACTATTATTTATTCAATGGAAGGTAAGGTAAGAAATTATATGCTATATTTATTTTCCAAATTTATTATCATTTCATTGTTATCATTTATTAAATTAAAATTAATCCTTATTACCATCCATATAATGCGTAAGTGAAAAATGAATCACATCGCTTCACAAGGCAATAGTCCACCTTACACATGAGTGACATTATCGTATTCCCTACGGAATGGAAAGTAAGAATAAATAGTTTATATTACAATTAAAGATGTATAATTATATCAAAAATATCATATTTAAACATTAAATACACCATTATTTACATCCATGATAAGTGGTGATGAAAAACAAATTACATCGTTTTGCGGGGAAGTAGTCCTATGTACAAAAGATCCATGGTTATGTATCCCATTTAGGGAGGAGGTGATGGATGTAAGTCATTCCCTTAACATAACAAAATATAAATATATGTAAGGTACTTTTTATATTATATCATCATTATTCAATATGATATAAATTAGGTGAAATAATAAATAAATAAAATGCTTGTTTAAGGACATTACCTCTTCTTCAAACAACTTCTTTATCTTTTCAACAAAACCCGTACTAGGTTAGATTTCTAACCCGATTATAGTCATCTAGGATGAGTGGAGGGAATTAAGGAAGTGATTTGGATAGGTATTGGTAAATATAATGGGTTTTCTAAGCCTTTAACTAAGAGGATATTGAGCGGCCTTTTGTAAGTGGAGGAGAGGACACACCCGTAATTTTTGAAAATAATGAAATACAGTAATGAGTTTATCATGCCAAAAGGATTCTAAATGGACCATTATTGATCCTTAGGAGAGATAATGTCAAACTATTACCACAAATAGTAATTTGATATGTTTTTGGATCATTTTTAATGCTTATATTATTATTTTAAATCCCTGGTAAACCCGTTTTTACCTTAACTATGCTAAATAATTTTTATTGTATTCACTATTCATAATGGTTAAATATTAATTTGATCTTATTAGATAATAAAAATTATGATGATTAAAAATACGGAATCTATTTTTCGACACTTATCTTATAGATGTGGGAAAATTTAATTTAAAAATAAACCTATATACGTGACAAAAAAATGGGTTTTCAAGAAATGTATTTTTTAAAGAAAAGATAATATCATATTATCTCTATCACAAATAATAATAATTAAATGGATTTATATTATTATTCATGTAATATTCTATAAATTTAATATAAATCATCATCAGTAGGTGTTATTTCGATTATTAAAATATGTAGATACATTATGCACTTTAATGTAGTTTTTAGAATAAGTGGTTTAAACCCCCAAGAAAACTTTTATTAATATCTTGTATAAAGATAATTTAAATGTAATTAATTGGATTAAATAAAACTAAATAATTATTATTATAATTTGAAATAAAATTTTAAAAATAAAAGTGAATTATGTTTTAAAAAATAAATCACAATTTTATAAAAAAAAATTATCTTCGCTATTCATAGAAAATTTAATATTTGCTGAAAAGCCTAATATTTTTCTGTAAGTTAATGTTGAATTAATTTTTTCAGAAATTATGTATATTTTATATGTATAATTTATAAATCCTTAAAAAATTAATTGTGGTATTTTCTCATAATAAAATTAAAAAACATTTTTAGAATAAATATTTTTATTAAAAAAATGAGAACTTATTCCTCTATGTTTAAAAATACATTTTTATTAGGTATTACCTTTATATATATTCAATAAAATAGTTAATCTTATTCATACTTTCTATTTAAATAACTAGTTCATAATGGTCTTATTTAAATAAGAAAGGTTCATTTGTGTTCGGTGTTGCATGTCCATATGCTATTAAACATAGTTTTTTCTATTAAAAACAAAGGGTGTTAAATTATTCCCCCATAAAGAATTTCACACTTGAAATTTTCTATTACATGATATGGTGATGGTATGTGATGATATTTCTGCTTTATCTCCACTTATAGTTCCCATGTTGCTTCCTTAAACTTGTGGTTTCTCCACAACACTTTGACCAGGTGAGTTGTCTTATTTCATAGAACTTTGTCTCTATGATCTAATATATTTACTGGCCGCTACACATATGAAAGGTCTTTTCCCAATGGTATCACCACTAAATTCAGTACATGTGGGGGTTATGGTTTGTACTTTATTAAGAGAGATACATGTAACTCATCATTTACTGTAGGTATGTTAGGTGGGAGTGCCAGTCGTTAGGCCACCGCTTCGATACAATCAAGTATCTCAATGGGGATGATGTATCTAGGACTAAGCTTTAAAATTTTCCCAAAACTCATGACAATCTTACAAGGGGATATTTAGAGGAACAACTTATCTCTAACATCAAAATAAAGGCCTCACCTATGATTATCTACACGGAACATCTATCGAATTCTCATGGATTTCATGTGATGCTTAATGGTTTGAGACTTCTCTATCTTGTCATGGAAAATATCATGTTCGATCAGAATCCACACTCCAACGCCAACTTGGGATGTCCAAGTTTGACCCTACATCCCATAAAAAGCCAAATATGGATCCATATGAATGCTACAATAGAAGCTGTAATTATATGAGTACTTTATGAAGTGATGGTGTTAATTGTAACATACATGTAAATAAATTGAGTAGGATCATAGCATTTCCTCTAGAGTTTGGATGTTTCTCCTAGACTGACCATCCTCCTTAGGGTGATAAGAAATAATGAAATAGAGTTGTATACCCAGCTATTTCTGTAGGCTTCTCCAAAACCATTAGGTAAACCACAAATCTAAATTATATAATATAGAGAGTGTAACTCCATTCAATTTTAACACATCCAATATGTATATCATATCAAGTTGGTCAAAAGGGAAATATTCCTTGATAGAAATGAAATACGTAGACTTTGTAAAGTGATCGATGACCACACAAATGACATTTTTACTATTAGTTATCTTAGGTAATCTAGGGATGAAATATATGATTATGTTTTCTTATTTCTATACTAGTATAGAAAAATGTTTAATTATATCATTTCAATTTTATCATTCATCCTTGACATTCTAGTATACCAAGCATTGAGACACAAATTCCACAATTTCCCTCTCCATTTTTTCCACCATAAGTTTTTCTTCAGATCTCTATACATCACAGTGTTTCCCATATTAATAAATAAGTATGGGCTATACGTATCATCCAGAATATCCCTCTTCAGCTCTGGTGTTGATCAGACACATTTCTAGGCTCAAAACTTTATAAATCCATCTTCTTTAAAGTTTAACAACAGAGTATTCACTACCTTTTTCTATAGCACCAAATCACCATTTCGGTCCTCCTTGATAATATCATGAATGTATGGATGACCAATGATTTTATAAATATATGATGAAGATCCTTTTAACTATTCATCATATCGTATTCCATCGTGCCACTCATCTGGAAGATAAGCAACCAGAAACCTCTAGAAAGAAACATGATTGCTGATAATGATTATGGTGTTACTCCCATGGTACTTCAAAACCAAGGAAACACCAAAGAATAACAAAAACCTATAAAAACATAGGAATACACTCTCACATGTTGATAGTTTTTATTAGAAATGTAATTTAACCTAGTAGATGTGCTAAAAAATAATTCTTTGGATAATCTTGGGAAGGGGTGGTTACCCTAGATTCGAAATTTTTTATGTATTACGATTGTTTTGAATTTTTGAATAGTCATAAATTAAGATAATTAATTTTTCTAAAAATTTTATTCATGTGATTTTCAGATTATAAATAAAATGTGTAATTATCTAGAAAGTTGATTTTGGAAAATATTTCAAAAAAAATCATTGGTCCTAAATTTCATCATTTACCTCAGCGTCCAAATTTGTTGAGTTTTAGAGGGAATTTAATTTTAATTCATTTTAATAAATTAATTTAAAGATATATTTAATTAATGAATTCATATGATACATGTTTACTCGTGTTTCCTACAAAACATAGCTCTGATTTTAATAACATTTTTTTCAGGCTTCATAGGATTCCATGTTCAATTTAACACTGATGTTAGTTTATTTTAGGATCTTATCCTAACTGTAGCCCATTCCATGTGTATATTGATTAATTGACAAAGAACCTCAACAGATCCCATTTTGGAACATCATTTGAGGTATATAGATCATGAGATTATAGAGGGAGCAAAGGAGGCTCCCTCGAGGTAGGTTTACCCAAAATGTATCATTCAATTTCATGTAAAATGTTGTTAATTGTTTTGATTAAAACATATAAGAATCAATTAGTTACCATATTGATTTCAATTCATCAATTATTATTAATTTCAATTTTTTTAACAAGGTTTGAAATATGTTGATATATTAATTCCCAAATATGTTTATCTATGATTAAAAGTGTTCTAGGTGTATAGATATTTCCCCTTGATATCTCTCATCCATATATTATATTTAGAGCACCATTAAACATGTATTGGATTACCTATAACATGGTCATTCATCAATGCTCATCCATCGAGATAATAAGATAGATCACTTTTAGCCATAGTGAAGGAGCTAAGGAGTGGTGAGGGGAAATAAAAGGTCAGGTCGCATAGCTTGGGAAACCATTAGTGAGGTGAGGCTAATATTTTGTGAAAGTGAAACTAGATTTGGTGAATAATTAGTCTAGTACACCTGTTTCCCTACTCTTTAGGGATTTGGTGAATTATTATGAGCTTCCATATAATTAGATAATTGTAATTCATGTAATGTTATGGGTTAAAATATTTCCTACTTAAAATATATATTTAAATTTTTATATATATTTATATGTTGTATTGTGAATTTTATTGTAATTTCTACATTTTAGAATTTATTTATAAAATAATTATTATTATTTTGACATTTTTTAATGATTAATTTTTATTATAAACAAATTCTACCTTATAAAATGCTATAAATATTAATTTCATGACAAGAAAAATAAGAAAAATGAGAAGTAATTAGGTCGGACCACTTCTACATATGGTCAAAAGTGTAATGCTAGGGCCTATTTAATATAAATTTACTCATTTTTTTATTCAATATCATTTATGTTCTGTTATAATTTAATTTTATATTTTTAATTGCGTTATAAAATTTTGTTTAGTATAGTTATTAATTTTTTACATAATGAAATATATTTTCTTGGGTTGATTTTTTTTAAAATATATACATTTTTTGGAACATGGTAAATAAATGTAATAATAGAAATGAAACATATATAATAATATATTATTTTCTTGGTTTTCATTTCAAATTAGTTTCTCTATTTTGAAATATGCCTTACAACATTTTGGTACTTTAGGATGAGGATCCATAAGTCATTTTTGATGTGTAGGTATCAATCAAACCTCCATCCAATGCATGGTGTGACTGGTATAACTCCAAATATGTCTTTTTATTTAAAGTTGACATTAAATTTAGTAAATAAAATAATTTTCCAAATAAAAACCAAGAAAACACATTAGGATTATTTTGAAACTTTAGAAAAATTATATATAGGTCATTTTGATGTGTAGGAATCAACCGCACCTTAATTTGATTCATGGTGTGACCAATATGACTCAAACAGTGGCCTTTTATTTAAAATTGAACTTCTTTTTAGTTAAAGGATCAAGTGACATACTGATAACCAAGCTAACACATTCATATTTTTCTGATACCTTAAGAAAACGATCCATAAGTCATTTTTGATGTGTAAGAATTAACCACACATCAATCTATTGCATGGTGTGACCAGTATGACTCAAAATGCTTGTTTCTAGTTTGATATGACATTTTAGTAAAAAGCATAAGAAACACACTCAAAAATAAGAATACTCATTAAAATTATTTTTATACTTTAATAAAATGATTCATATGTAATTTTTGTTGTGCAGGAATGAGCATCACCACAATCTGATGCACAATGTGATCGGTATAACAAAAATTTTGTCTTTTTATTTAAAATTGAAATTATCTTTAGGGGTGTCCATGGGATGGGTCAGGTCGAGTCAAGCCTGTCTCTGGTCCTTACCCAACTAAAAAAACGTGTTGGGTCTGGTTGGGTCACATGCTTCATAATTGGTTGGGTCAGGTCAGGTCAAGGTTGTTTCTGGTCCTGACCCAACTAAAAAAACGTGTCGGGTCGGGTTGGGTCACATGCTTCATAATTGGTTGACCTGACCCAACCCAACCTATGGGGACCAGGTTAGGTGGTGCATGACCAAAGGGCACAACCCAACCCGAACCATTTTGGTTCGGGTCAGATTGGGTCAATTTAAGTGGGTTTTATGCATCAGATAGGACCCAACCTGATGGATCCAGTCCCAAACTCGACCCTACTTGATGGATCCAAAACTAGACCCAGACCCAACCCAATGCAGCATAGTGGGTTCCAATAGCATCCAATACAAAAAATGAAAAATAATATAACCCAAAAAAATATAGACCCAAACCAGAAATCTAGTTGTATCCAAAATGTAGCAGCATCCAATTCCAAAATGAAACAGTGGCATCCTACAAAGTGGTTTCAAAATTGTAGTTGCATCCATTAGACACTGGTGGCATCCAAAGTGCATAAAAAATTAACAATGAACTAGAAGAAAAATATAAATAATCTAGAGGGACACAACTCCATAAGTTTTAGCAGAAAATCATTAACATATTCAACAACCAAACAAAAAGAAATGGCACACAATTCTAAACACAACAAAATTGGGGGAAAACCGGTAAAGTGCATAATAATGAGGGTAAGGGTAACCAACCTGTTAACAATGAAACAACATTCAGAAATATGACCCCATCAGATTTTTATTAACACCATAAGGAACAATCTTGTTATTTTTATTCCACTTCAAGTAATTGGTAAAGTTAAACCTGGTAAACCACCACTTCTTGCTGATAATTGGAAAAAAAGACATGGACTCAAGCATCATTCTCTTTTATTTTTTTTTCTTTAATTTATTCCATGTGAACCAAATAGAGTCTTAGGTCCTAATAAAGTAGTTCAATTTATCCTTATAGGAACTTACAAACATACAAAAGACTATTGAAATTTAGAAAAAGAAACAAAGCAACACTACCAGACAAGATATTTTTCATTATATCCTCTAATAAAGATGAATCTGTCAAAAAAATGTACAAGAAAAAAATCATTAAATTAAACTACATTTACATAAAAAATTAAAGGAGTTCATTCATCTATATTAAAAAAGAAAACATATCTTAAAAAATGAAAACCATTTTACATTATTAATACCATTACAATGCACTCTTGTAAACATTATACAATCACGAAAAGAGATAAAAAATAAAAACCTATGATTATTTTGATTAATGAGAATTGTATAAAAATTTTAATCAATGAAATCTTATGAGTAGTATAAAATGCATAAAATCATACAGTAGAACCATTTTAATGCGTTCGTGGAGTAGATTCATAATCATCTTATTAAAATATCATGAATGTTTTATCAAAAAACTTAGATTAAAAACTCAGAGTGAACATACAATACTTTGAATTATAGTTCAAATCAATATTCAATGATTAAATAAATTTATCATGTAAATCGTCCTAATTAGTATGTGTGTGTACCATGTCCACATTCTCTTCCCCTGTCATTATCAATCTAACACCATGAACTAAGAATTAAAATAGTCTTCATACACAATAATATTATTGGTGAAGTATAATTTGGAAGTAGGTGGCCTTGGGGAAAACCACCATTATATTTACATCAACCAATCTCATGAATGTGAAGTGGCCCTATTTATGACTTTAAAATCATTCTATTAAATCATTAAAGAAACACTAATATTGACTTAAATTCATATCAAGACAGTTTTATAGATTTGGGAACAAAATTAAATGAAATACATCAACTTATTTTTTATAAAAAACAAATAAATGAGCAGTTGTGTATCCAATATATGTCATTAATTAAATAATCATGAAGATCAATCGACACCATATGTGGATGGTTTTTCCTTCCCCAAGTGATAAAATAATATATGAAATTATAAAGAAGAAACCGTGATACACTTCATTTAAGGATAGTTTCTATTTAGATATCTTTTAATGCACATAATTGTGAAACCTGTGCAGTTTCAAGTGTTTTAATGTTATTTTTTGAATCTAATGAAAAATTATTGGATCAAATCATGATGAATAATGATTTCAAGCACTTGAATTTTCACTCACCTCTTAGAAGTGGAAACTATGTGGGTATAAAATAAAATATAGGGGTGGTGTTAAACTTATAAAGTAAAAAATCATGGTTTTAGGTTATTAGGTTACATGAGAAAACCAAAAAACTATACCCTTTAATAATGTAGAAACGTTTTAGTTGATCCAATTTCTCAAACGATGATCCCTAAAATTTATATTAAGAATAAAATAAAAGGGAAATTTTTTTCATGGATACATGAACATAGGAACTATATTATTTGACAATGTGGTGGTCATATATTTGAAAATCTAAGGTGAGTAGATATTATTGAATATTGTCACAAAAAGATTAATCTTAATGGGATCATGATGGTGTATCACACTAGAATACCATCAATCATAGTAATAAGAAATATTGTGTAGGAAAAGTGTTTTACATGATTAATTCAACACATTGAGTACATTAAATGATATTATTGTATTTTATGTAAAAATATTATTATAGGACACATGAAAAGTATCATAAAAAATATGGAATCATTCTGGTAAAAGTGAAGAGTTCTAAACTACCCAAGTGAAATGATTAGTGATCTCTATATGTATGTACAATAGAAAAAAACTTCGATGTAAAAAATTTAAAAAAAATTAGAAATTTATTCCTCCATAATCCTTGATTCTTCGATTTTAGATAGTTAAACATTGATCATGGATTGTGGATGATGGAATATCTTAAAAACAAAATATAAGAAATAAAAATTCAATATTTTTCTTTTTCAATAAGAGTTTTGTAGTTGATAAATATCAAATTATAAAAAATAAGAATATTTTTAATGGTACCTAATTCAATCAATTTCACTTCTTCTAGTTTCTTTCAAATGTCAATTGGTTTAGGCTCCCTAAAACAATTTTTTGAAAAATTTAATGCCTCAAAGATATTGGTATTCAAAAAACTATGAAAGGGATCAATGACTCATCCTTCTATACTAAATGTGGACTCTGATGATACTGTACTTAAAGGAATTGATGGAATATCTTTGGCAATTCATGAGAGATGATGATACTTTCTTTACTTTCCTTTCCAACAACTTAAAATATAATATCCATCAAAATAATAGTCACAATCATCAATCCTTGTATATCTTTCTAGTTCATTAAATATTTGTGTCAATTTATTTTACTTTTATTTGATCTATATACATATTTCCATTTATAATCATTCTCACTATCACTACTGGAATCATGAATATGTGGATCTTGATGAGAACATGACTCACATTGATCATCATGGATGGGATATTTTCATTTTTGAAACTCAAAGATATCATTCATAACCTTCTTTATTTTACTGATCAAATCATTCTTGTAATCATCATCAAACATCATTTTAAAACTTCCCTGAATATATTATAATTTTTATAATGGATCAAGAACAACATCCACTAGTAAGAGAGAATTAAAATTGGAACCAATACCCTAATACTTGTCTAACATCACCTTCATTACAATAACCATTGATCTCATAGTAATAAAATTACTCTTTAACCATTTCATGATTATTCTATATATCTCATAAAAATTATGAAAGAATGTGTGACAAGACACATTAGAATAGAAAAAATCATCAATTCTATCATAAAATATTTTTAAAAACATGAAAAATACATGATCATTCTCCCAATAATATGATGTAGGAGCCCCACCTTCACAGGAAATATCACTCTAAAAACACGAATCCTTCTCAAGTAAAATAAATACTTTATCACACTTCTCTGCAATATCCAACATAATCTAACAATAATTCCACCTAGTAAGCACATCAAGAATTATTTCATGTTGACTAGGAGTTATTAACTACTTTGAAATGCTAATAAAAAGATCCAATCTTGGATGTGAACATCTCAAAAATTTGCATGAAACTCTAATTGTAGCAGTTTATTTTGATATTTCCTTTATACCATCATTAACAATAAGGTTTAAAATATGAACACATCTTATATGCATATACTCTCCTTTATGAATAGACCAATTTCAATCGTTAACCCACATAACCAAATAACGTATCATTGTATTATTAGAACTATCATTTTCTACAGTAATAGTATTAATCCTTTCAATCCTCCATTATTTCAAATTATGTTCTAATACTTAGCCAATTCATTCCCGTTTATGATTTGAAAAAAGACAAAACCTGGTTATTTTTATCTTTAAGATCCAATTATCATCAGTAAAGTGTGAAGTTACAAAAATATAATTCATATTCTGAATTTATTTCCATGTTTTTGTGGTAAGACATACAATTTTAGAGAAAAAATCAAACAAATACATTAATTTTTATCTCTTTACCAAATATAACTACAAGTAATCTCTATAACTATTTGCATATATGGAACTTTAAATTAAGGTTGAACAACTTCAATAAATTCTCTAAAACCTTGATTCTCAAAATATTTAAATGATATCTTATCAATGATTATAAGTTTAGAAATATTTTTTCTGCACTCCTCTTGGTTAAAATGGGATACTTAAATTTTAGTTTTCTCGTCATGTTCATCTTCACAATTCTCACAAAGACCAATAGTGGTTTGACATTTCTCAAGGTTTTTTTGAAGATTTCTTTTTCATCTTTTCAATTTCCTATTAAAATTACTAGTTCCATGCTGGATAGATGTGTAAGCATAATCTTTTCCACAATAATAACAAATATACCTTCCATTTTTCTTATGAAAATGATCCCAAGATTGAGAAATTCTAGAAATAGCAGGATCATTAAGAATTGTTACCTTTTTAGGTAACCACTTACCCTTAGTTTCATCCACTGGTTTGCTACTAATCCCCCTCCTATTTATGTAGTTGAATTTGTAGTTGGAGAAGAACCCTTCTGAGTTTGAGTTCATGCAGAAACTAGAGGATTGGAACCACTTGTTATACCACCTTCCTTGAATGGATAACTGATGTCTGCCAAATACCCCCTACCCCTACCCATTGGCAAGACTCTACTATGTCACACCCTTGGAAGAAGAAGAATAAATAGTTTTTGAGTGTTGGTAGTTTTACCATCATCACCATAACATTAGTGAATGGGGAAGATAATAATAAAGAACATGATAAAAAAGAACTATGTAACACCATACAACACTCATGACCCAAGTAGGAGGAGGTGAATTAGGTGAGTAGACTTTCTCTTAATCGCTTGTAAGGGGAGGTTAGGGGAGGATCTGAGAAAGGAGGGATTTCTTGGCTATTTGGGTGATTTATCGATGTTTTGAAAGGAGGTAGGAGAGGAGGATGGAAGGAGGAGTAGGGTTTTCCCATAAGGTAAGGAGAAGGCGAGTCAGGGTTTTCTTATGTGGGAATTTCAGGGAAGGAGGATGAAGGAGGAGAAGAGGAGGGAGGGATTAGGGTTTCAAAAATCACTCATGAGGGAAGGAGGAGGAAGGAGTGAGTAGGGTTTTCCATGCATGGGAAGTTCATTGGAGGGTGGAGGAGAAAGAGGTGGGAAGCACGAGAGAGGTAATGGATAAAGAGGAGGCAGACAACCCATATTTGGGTTTTTTCACACACCTTTCGGGTCTTTGCGCCAGTTTGGGTCTATATGTAGCCAAACCGAGACCTGCCCAATCCATGCATGTGTTGACCCAACATAAACCCAACCCGAGTATTTTTTCACATAACCTGACCCAACCCAGTTGGGTCTAGACACCCCTATTAATTTTAGTAAAAATAACATGTAACATACTAAAAACCAAGAAAACACATTCAAATTATTTTGATACATTGGTAAAATGATCCATAATTCATTTGTGATGTATTAGAATCACCCACACCTCAATACGATACATTGTATAACCAGTGCGACTTTATGTGTGTCTTTTTATTTACTAATGAAATTTTATTTATGTATTCTTTAAAATTTATATTTGAATTATTTATTTATATTATTACTAACATAAGATTTATTTTCTTATACAAGTGGATTCTTCTAATCGAGTTGGGGTGGTTTGTTCGAAAACTGATATCGTGGTCGGTCTTTTTTAAGAGGGGGTTGTGGGTCCAAAATTCGATGAAAAATTAATAATTTTAAATTTTTTTGGATATTAATTATAAATGTGATTATACAAAACACAGTTTCAGATTTATATAGTAGTGTTTTTTTGTATTTATGATGTAAAATTTATTTCAATTAAATTATTTATTTTAATATATGAATATTTTCGTGTGGGTTATAAGTAAATATGTTTCCATGTGTTGTTATTGAACCAGCACATCGTAGTAGATTATCCATTATTAGAACCATTTCTAGCATCAATAAAGGCCCGCCTTTATTAGTACTAAAATAGAGCTGATAAAGAGAGGGATTTATCAATTCGTTTTTTGCGATGATAAAGGCCCCCCTTTATCAATACATATTTAGTGTTGATAAAGGGGACCCCCTTAATGGCCTTGAGGAAAAAGTAACTTTTGGCACTGTTAAAGCCTTTGTTTTCCATGATTTGAGGTACACATATCATACGATGATAATGATAGAAAAGGAAGCTCCCTTGAGTTAGGTTTATGCCTAATATCTCATTCAATTTCATGGAAAATGTTGTTAATTGTGTTGATTAAAATTTATAAGAATCAATTAGTTACCATATTGATTTCAATTTATTAATTTGAATTAATTTCAATATTCGTAACAAAATTCACAATTTTTAAATCAATTAATTTCTATTTGTGTTTATCTATGATAAAAAGTGTTCTGGGCATAAAGATATTTCTTATTGATATCTATCATCCAACCTTTGAATTTAGTACACCATTCAACGTGTGTTGGATTTCTTATAACTTGGTCAGTAGTTGATGCTCATCAATCGTGATAATAAGATGGATAAAATTTATCACCGGTGAAGGGGATATAGAGTGGTGAGAGGCAATGGAAGGTTAGGTTGTATGGCTTACGAAAACCCGAGGGAGGTGCAGCCAGGAATTTCTCCAAAGTGAAACTGGATTTGGAGAATCCTTAATGCAGTACACCTATTTCCATACTCATTAGGGTTTTGGTATATTATTTCAAGATGCCATAATTTTAGATAAGTGTAATTAAAGTAATATTATGGTTCAGCGGTACACAAACACAGTGTATATTCAATTATTTATATATATTTATACATTTTATTTTGAATTGAATTACGATTTCTACATTGTAGAATTTTATTATAAAATAATAATTTTTTTATTGATATTATTTGATGTTTATTTTTTATTGTAAATAAATTCATCCTTATAAAATACAATAAAAACCATTTTCTATTAAATAAAAATAAGAGAAAGAATATGTAATTTGATCATCCTCCTTGTATGCAGGTTCATAAGAGCAGGGTTATGGCTTTTGAAATATAAGTTTATTCATTTCTTATTAAATATAATTTTATAAAAACAAAATAATTTTTTATAATTTAATTTTATATTGGTAATAGCATGATAAAATTACAGTTAGTTTAATTATAAATTTTTACTTAATAAAATATATTTTTGGGGTTTATTTTTTTGAAATAGATTTGGTCAAACCTGTTAAATAAAAGTAATACTAAAATTAAACATATTTAATAATATAATATTTTCATAGAGTTCATTTCAAATTAGTTTTTGAGTTTTTAAGTACACCTTACTACATTTTGGTATTTTGGGTCAAATATGTCCTAAAGGTCAACATGAACCTGGTGATAAACTCTTAACAAATAATATGTCAAAATAATGAACCCATCCTTGATTAATTAGTTTCTCATAAAATAAATATGATTATTTCCAATTACTTAGTATAAAATAAAATAATTAATTTGTGAAATAATACGATCCTCTATACTTTGAAACAAACAAGAAAATTAATCATTAGTAAAAAAAATACTTAAATACAAAGAAAATTTACAGTTAAGAAATGAAATCATTGATAGAAGCATCTATGTATTTTTTAAAAGATTTTTTTTAAATTTTTTTTAAAAAACCCATACAATAACTACATAAATTGTGACAACCATGCCTCATCATGTGGATATAATCCAACATGGCCGTGATGGTGATGGGGAAATGGGGTATTTTAAATGAAGAAGAATTGTGATGGTTATAGTTTTCTTTCACATCTAGGTTACCATATTCTCCATCTTCATTCTAACATAATTGAGTATAATGTGGTGGGGAGTAAGAACTAGGATCTTAATCGTTGGTTAGGGATTCCATTAATGCTTTCTACTTATTTCCACATATCTAGCCTCGATAGAATTTCTTGACTCTCTCAGACAATAGGCTATTAGAAAAAATAAGGCATGTTTTCTTTATCATCAATCTTGGTCTCTAAAAAGGTGTTTCAAATAGTATTATAGATAGATTCTTGATGTTTATGTATTGGTAAGGAATAATGAGAAAACTGAGAATCCTCCATGTTAATGAGTTTTGATAGCGTTATTTTTCTTCTCTTTCCATTGGTGGGGGAAAAACCAACACAATTAACAGTGCCTGGGATAGGTATATTGTGGGAGTAAACTTGGGGAGGGATGTGGGGTGCCTGACTTCCACCTCCGATGATGTAGGAATAATGTTCATCAAGAAAAAGTATGCACAAGGGAACCACCCCAAACTTGACGGTGGACGTGGGGCTGTTGATGCCTTGGTTTCGGACCACATAGATTCTTCATGGTTGAGCCTCCATGGGATAGCAAGATGACCTCCCTCAATAAATTATGTTGATATGGAATCCTCTTCCATTTTACATACAAAATTACAAGTGAGGATATTAGTGTTTGAAAATTTTAGGAGAATAGATTGATTCAGAGAATCCTTTTGGTGTTTGGGTTTTTTTCTGTGTGATTTTAGAAGAAAGAACCACAAAAATTATGGAAGAGCTATGGAAACTATGAAGAATGAGAGGAAAGATTAGTGGGTAAGAAAAGTGCCACGCTGGTGCATAGGGGATCAGGAACTACAACCCTAGGCTTGACCGACAATGCCGATACGAACCACATTCTCCATAAATTATATAGCATTTATTTAATCGTTCTAATTTATTGTTTTATATTTTTTAAATTTTCTTTCAATGTATACTAAATATGGATCAGTCTTTTTTGAGTCCACATATGAAGATTGGAATAAATATTATGTGGCTTTAATGATCTTTGACATACAGATTTTGTTATTTCACGTGAGTGAAAAAGACCTCATTTTATCACTTTATATGCAATGTATTATATATGAAAATTACTTAATTTTTTATTAAAATTATTTATATAAAAATATTATTTATGGAAACTATTTAATGTTAATGGATAAATCAATGCTAAAAATAGAGATGATAAAAGAAACTATTTCCTTACCTAATTATGTCCTTCAATTATTAATATTATTAAAAAATTATTAATATTTACTTTAATTAATGATGATGTCTGTGACAAATTTAATAACCTAAAATTTTAATTTTAATATTTTTCACATAGAAAATAGTCATTTTCAATTTAATAACTCTCATTTAAAAATTTTATTATGTCACTAGTACACTCTCACACACACATATATGTATATATATTACCATTGGCCCAAGAGTCATAGGGGGATCCAAATGCCTTTTAGTATAAAGGGTGGTATGAAAACATCATGTTGGAAGGTGTGTGAAAATATTTAACAAAGGAGAGTGGTCCCAAAAAGGGTGAGTGTGATTGCGTTATGCTCTACTCATAATAATACATGTGAATAAGTTAAGAAGTTTCTATGTTCATGGGTGATGTGATGGTGTTAATCTCTAATCATAAATTTAAAATGAGAATATGGATTTTAGTAGCTTGTGGGGGGTTAGAACACCAGAAAAGGAGTTCACCAACCAGTGATGGGTTGGCCAATCCATAAGGTTGATGGGAGGAACACTGAAAGCTAGTGATCAGAGCTAAATAGGGGGTGTCATGAGACGTATAAGGTGTGTGTCCATCAATTATTTGCATTGGCTAGATTGAGGTATGTGACAATGGCATCTAGTGATTTTGTTAGGGGTTCACTTTTAAATTGATTCAAGTGTTTTGAAATGTTTCTTAAAAAATTATATTTTTTCAACATACCCTTTTAGGTTTTAAATTTATGAAAAATGGTTTAAAAAAAGAATTGGGATTTTGAGAAAGGATGCTTGGAACTAGTTGGTTTATTTTAAAATTGGTTTTTTATTTTAAAGAGGAATTTGTGTAAATTGTTGGTTTTATAATGGGATTTCGACTGTTATTCTATAAATATTTTTCAAAGGAGATTTAAATTCTATAACTTTTTTATCCTTGCTTAATCATTATATCAACATTTTTTATATCCAGTTTGTTAAATATTAATATAACCAGATCAAATAGGATGGATATGAATAAAGAATGGATGGATGTCAATTATATAACAAAAGAGTATGAAGATGGAGTGAAAGAGTACACCATGTTTGAAAAAGATCATGCATATGATCCTTCTCAAATCCTTTGTCCCTGTTTACGCTGTTTCTTTTCTAGAAAAGTTAGTATAGAGGAGTTGGAAGAACACTTGATCTATCACGGAATATATAGAAGTTATAAATGTTGGAATAAACATGGGGAAAAGGTGAATATAGCTAGTGACTAGGATGAAACTGTGTTTTATAGATCATTTGATATGATTACAAGCATGGAAAATGAAGAAGACCGTATCAAGGATGTGATTACAGATGTGCATGATGATTAAGATCGTATTAAGGAAATGACAAGGACAATCTAAGATGATCTTTGTGATTTCCAAAAATTGTTTTAGAATTTAAAGAGTTGTGCAAAGACCATTATATGATGGTTTCAGTGAATATATATCATTTTTATCCATACTGAAGCTGTATAATTTGAAAACATGAAATAGATGAAGTGACTCTAGTTATAAGAAATTACATGGTCTCTTTAAGGACATGATCCCAAAAGATAATGAGCTTCTGAACCAAACATACGATGCCAAAAAATTGCTAATATCTATGGGTATGATCTCTGAAAGAATACAATCTCAGCCAAATGATTGTATATTGTTTCTCAAGGACCAAAAATCAATTAGAAAATTCCCAAAGTGTGGTGATTTTCGATACAAGAAAGATAAATTTGGTCCAACGAAATTTGTATCATAGTTTACAATCATTCCAAGGTTTAGGCAGCAATATGGAAGTGAGGATACCATAAAGAAATTGACATGACAGACAAATAGAAGAACTAAAGATGGAATACTATGACATCCAGATGAATCTCCTCAGTCGAAGAGAATTGATCATGAGTATTCTGAATTTGGAAGTAAGCCGAAAAACCTTCATCATTCATTATCTATAGATGCAGTGAATCCTTTTGGTTTTCAAAGATCCACTCACAGTACATGGTTGGTTGTGTTGGTAAATTATAAATTTCCACCATGGTTATGCATGAAATGAAAACTAATCACGTTATCTATGATTATATCAGGACCAAAACAACATGGTAAGTATATTGATGTTTATTTGGCTCCATTGATCGAGGATTTGAAAATTTGGTGGGATTCAAGTGTTAAGATGTATGATTCTTATAGAAATTAAGATTTCACGTTGAGATCCATGTTGTACTGGATGATAAATGACTTTCCTGCTTATGGAAATTTGTCAAGATATATCATTAAAGGAACTCTTGGGTGTCATGTCTACGAATAAGGTACATAATAAATTAGGTTGAAACATTCATCAAAAACTGTGTTTCTAGGACATTTCATATTTCTACCCCAACGACATAAGTATCGAACTTGGACGGCATCATTCTATGGATGTTCAGAAGAATGTACATCACTGTCTCCACTAATAGGTGATCAACTATTTGATAAAGTTAAAGATGTAAAAACTTCTTTTGGTAAACCATTTTTGAAAAACCTTATGAAAATCAGTTGGAAAAAGAAATCCATTTTTTTGATTTTTCATACTAAAATTACATGTACGTCAGAAGTTTTCATGATGTTATGCATGTTAAAAAAATTATGTGATAGTTTCATCGGAACGTACCTTCATACACCCAGTAAAACAAAATATGGAATTAAGGCTAGGTTGGACATTGTTGACATGGGAATACGAGAAGAGTTGGCTCCAATGAAGGGTGAAAAACAAACATTTCTTCCTCTTGCTACTTACAATCTTTCCAGGTAAGAGAGATATCGATTTTTCATCTTCTTGAATGACATAAGGTTCTAGAGGGGTATTCCTCGAATATAAAAAACATCGTGTCAATGAACAATTTAATGTTAAAAGGTCTAAAATCATATAACTGCCTTGTTGTGATGCAATATCTAATTTTTATAGTCTTACATTTCATTTTTCCCAAGAATTTATGTCATACATTAAAGAAGCTCTATTTCTTCTTCAAAGCTATATGTAGCAAAGTTATAGACCCAGCAAAATTTCCGACTATGGAAAGAGAAATTGTCATCATATTATGTGAATTGGAAATGTTTTTCCGGCCGAAATTATTTGATATGATGGTTCATTTGATGGTTCACTTAATGAGATAGATTCATCTATGTGAACCTGTGCACTATATATGGATGTACCCCATTGAATGGTATATGATGATTTTGAAAAGGTATGTCAAAAATCAAAGTCATACATAGGACTGTATTATGGAGTGATATATTATTGAAAAATCTGTTGAATTATATACTGAATACCTATCTGGTTTGAAAAGCATTGGTATAAAAAAAATCTCATCACACTAGGAAACTTGTAGGTGAAGGAATTTCTGGAAAGTAGGTCATCACAATCAATATTACAGATCGATAGTAGGCTCGCCTTTACATTTTTCATAACATTTTGGATGTTGACCCATATCTTGAAACCCACAAACAAATTCTTATTAATTTGAATCCATCGAGGTCTAAAAAATGGATATCAAATAAACACAATCAATAGTTTATAGGATGGTTTTAGGACCATATTTTTATGGAGTCAAATGAAAATCCAAACTCAATTTCAGAACGACTTAAATGGCTAGCTGGAGGACCAAGTGTATATGTATTATCATTCAATTCTTATGTATGAATGGTCTGAAGGCCTTGTTTTTATTGATTTTTGATAACCCCCCCCCCCCCCCTTCCAAGCGATGAGGGGTAACCTTTACAAGGCTTGTAGGCTTATAGATTACATGACATGTAGGTCTTAATAAACATACAGACCGTACTTGGAACTGCTCCTCCCCAGCATCTTCATCGTGATATCATATCTCCACCTTTACATGGATTGTTTGGATAGGCTTCACGTGCATGCACAGGCTGTTCCTGATGGAAATTCCATACCCTCTCTTTCTGAAAAATCCACTTAGTTTCTGATCTGGTGAATGCGCCTGCTCTGAATCCCCATCTGGAGTTTTCTCCTTGTAGAGTCTGTCTAGTCATTGAAGTACAATTTCAGGTGGCCCAAAGGCCTTGAGGTGGCCCAAAGGACTTAAAGGACCTGAGGCCCAAACCTGTGGCACGAAATCCCAAACGAATGAATAGTTCTGGCTACTGTAGTGCCTACTATAGTACACCTGGAAATTATGTCTCCTCCCGGTTTTGAACTCGGGTCTCTTGGATGCACTTTTCGAGTCCTCAACAATTGGACTGAGGCTCTTGTGCCAATTCTTATGTAATTAATGGTTATACATTCTATACTAATGAACATGATGAAGACATTACCAAAGAGAATAGTAGCGTTACACTTATGTCTAAAGCGATGTATGTTTCTGGTGATAAGGAGAGAAATCTGATTTACGCGAATGTGTCATATTTTGGAATCAACAAAAAAATATGGGAGTTGGATTATATGACATACCTAGTGCCAATTTTTCAGTGCAAGTGGGTTGATAACAGAAGTGTTGTTAAAATAGATGAGTTGGGATTTGTGAAAGTTGATTTTAGTAAGGAAGGGCACAAAGACGTACCATTTACAATGGAATCAAAAGTAGTACAAGTATTTTATGTTTCAGATCCTGCAAACCAAAACTGGTCAATTGTTCTGTTATCGACCAAAAACACTGAAGAGTCAAATGAAAATTCAATAGAGGATGACTCTTTCATTGGGATGTCGCAATCATTTTGCAGTGGTCCCAGTGTAGACAAAATTTTGTATGTTAGAGGAGACCCCAATGAATGGATTTGGATATTCGATAGAGGGGTCAAATCCCTTCAACCTTTTAAGAAAAAGAGAGTTCAATAATCAGGTTATATATTTTTTCTAATATACATCATGTTACTTTATGTTAATATATTTTCACTACTGCTTTTATGTTATCTAAATTAAATGTTAAACCACTTTTCTTGATAATGACTTCTTCACGTGATGACACTACCAATCCTGAGGCACAACAAGTTTCTCAACCTGCTGTTGCTCGCAGTGCAGATGAACAACAAGTTTCTCAACATGTTTCCTTATGTTAATATATGTTTGTTGCTACTTTTATGTAATTTAATTAAATTTTAAACCAATTTTTAAGATAATGACTTTTTCACATGATTATTCTCCCAACCCCAAGTACAATAGGTTTATCAACCTACTGCTACTTGTAGGGCAGACAAACATCAGGTTTCTCAACCTATTGCCTTACATTAATAATTGTTCCTTGATTATTTTATGTAATCTAAATTAAATGTTAAAAACCTTTTTTAGATAATGAAGTATAAACATGATGATGCTCCCAATCTCCAAACACAATAGGTTTCTCAACCTGTTGTTGCTCGCGGTGTAGACGAACAACAAGTTTCCCAACATATTATTGCTCACAGTGCAGAGGAACAACCACTATCTGCACATGCCGATGCTAGACCTCCGGAGCCGGAGGAACATATTGATGGTGGTGGATCCGAGGAAATAAATGTTAATGAAACACCGACGACACATAAAAAAAAGGACCGTCATAGTTTGACGGTATTAAAAAAATAATTAAGGCTAAAGAGAAAGGCATAAAATTAGAGATTGGATGGTATAAACGAGGACAACATGTTAACCCCAACAAGGCCATGTTCAATAGTTACATTGGAATCATCACATATCAACACATGATGATTGATGTAACTTAATGGCACTATGTTGTGGATGAGATTAAGACACTAATGTGGGGAGATATTATGGAAACTTTATGATATCATTTTTTTAATTTACTTAAAATTTAATAATGAAACATTAACTTACACTTCACCATCTCTTGTAAACTGAATTTATATTAGATGGATCACAAAAAGACTATGTCTTAAGGGTTGATGGAAGGATTAACATGGGATTTCCACACTTTTAACGAAATATCATCTTAAATATGCTAAAGGGGAAATAAAACCACCCCCATCTCTTATTTATGCACACTTTATAACCCAAGTAGCATGGGATGCGTTTACTCATCATCGTGTGATGTAGTTTTTTTAGGTACATTATGTCTGGTAATACATTGTTTGATGGTATGTGTATTCATCAATTTGATTGATAGTGTTTTATTTATGAAACAACAATTGAGTGCTAAAAATAAACAACCAGCATCAAAACCAGTGTACCCCTACCATAAAGCAAGGATGGGGTACGCATCACTTGAAACAATTTTGGCACATCTTTTAAATCTACCACAATAATTTTATGTGACATAAAACAACACAATAACTATGTTATTTTTTTATATGTAGCTTGAAGAGTCAAAATACAAATCCACTTCCATCCCACGCCATGTAATATGGAAGGATCCATGTGTAACTAAAGATGGAAAACTAATAGATTAAAACACAAAAAATGTGTGGGAAACATGTGTAAGTATGACATATTAAAATTTTGTTTTCCTTTAAATCGCTATTACATAATAATGATTACTTATTTTCCTATATTTTCTATCTGAAAATGTCATAAGAATCAATAACACCCACACCAAATACAGACATACTTTCAGTGGCATTGAAGCAGCCATAAAAGTATGGTTGCGTCAGAGGTGCGGGTTTTGGGGTGACACCTTGAACATATTTTGAGAAAAAAACACGCAGAGGATCAAAATGAGGAAATGAAAAAAGATGAGAGAAACATTACCTATGTTTCAAGAAGAATTAAAATACCAGAGAAAGCTTGTAACAAGTTTGATGAAGGGAGACAAAGAGAAGAAACCACTCAAGAACAACTCACGCGTGAAGATCCTACCCCACCCCCCCCCAGTTCTGAGGCGAGCCATTCCCCTAAAAAAATCCTAACTAAGGTAGTCAATTTTTTAATAATTGTTTATTTGAAATGTGAATCAGATAGATACTAAACACTGATACCTTTCCTGTATTGATATTCTACAAGGTGAAAATGACTGTGATTTATATCTATCAACACCCACCCATTACCTTGTAATGAGGGCTATTGTGTTTAGTATCCAGAAAGACATGTTGCACAACAGAACACTTCGGACAGATCATGTCAGAGTGTTAATTACTATAGCCCTAGAGTTGAGCGTTGAGCTACCTGTTCCAATTCATGATGCAGATATTTATACGTTCGAAGAAGCTCTAGGAACATTCATCGCATGGTCATCACATCTTGTAAAAAACATGTCGACAATGAGGTCTTCATTTCCAATTTAATTTTCAAGATAAATCTTAAACATTTAATGAAAAAAGGTCTAAATTGATGCTTGTTATTACAGATGTACAAAGAGAATGGAGTGAAATTAAAGACCGATTCAAAACCATCTCAAGGATCAACCAACTGATCAAAATGATCTACCCAATACACCTTAACCCATCCTGTTCTATATCCACATTTGTTATCATTGAAGGTTCATGTGGATATGAAGTTGAATGATGGTGGTAATTACATAAATGATTTTGAAGAAAATATATATAGAGGGGAAGATCCAGACTTCATTGGTGTTGAGATTGCAACTGAAATCCTCAACTATGATTGGATAGGCAGCTCAGTTTTAAATGTTTACATGAGGTATGTTTTCATGATTTGATTTTCCAAAAGATGATATACTGTGATAATTATAATTAAATACATTTCATATTTTTCACAGGGGTATATATGAAAAACAATTGAAGGGATTTCATCGTGAACAAAAAATTGGACTTGTCAGTCCTCACATCGCCTCTACATAATAGGAAGACATAACTTCCATGAAATATGGTGAAATAGTGGCAGGACAGCTCAAATCCTTTAATAGTAAAATTACAGATGACATACTTTTCTTAATACCAATGATGTAGGGGTAAAACTCTACAATTTAATCATATCAAATATGTTTTAATTTCTTTCATTACTTATTCTTTTTTGTGTTCTTAAGTAGCATTGGATGCTCATTGCGGTCAATTTGGATATTCCAAAGATTTATTTTCTAGATTCAATGCATGGATATCCAACAAAATGACCAAAAATGATGGTGTTTTTCAATTTTTAATACAGTACATCCAACATATTAGAACTGAACATCCAATTATATAATTTATATTATCTTTAAATGAGGATTACATTATGATAGGACGGTGCATGAATATCATCTACATCATGGAATGGGGCTAGGGGAAAAGGATAAGATACCTAATAAGTACTACGACTCGATACGTATCATGGTATATATAATAATATTTCACTATCCAAACACATAAAAAATTTCTTATTTTTCTCAATGTTTTTGTTGTTCCCAAATCAAACAAACGGTAAAGACTTTGGTTATTATGTTTGTAAATTTATGAAAGAGATCATATTCCATGAACAAACCCGCATCCCTAAAGAGTTATTATTGAAGATAATTGCTATTTAATTTAAAATAATTATTAATCCTTTGGGTATTTATATTTTTTCAGTACTACCATGACTGCTGAAAATAGTCATATTTACAAGACGATTTAGATATGCTTTGAAACGAATGGGCAGCATACCTGATGAAAGAATGTACAAATATTCAATGAAGATGGTAAAATTCTCAAATAATTTCGACTTTAAGAATCTTGTCTACCTTATCTTTATCTCTGTTTGATGGTAATGTTGTGATTTGTATGGGCTAAACACCCCATAGAAAATCATGGTTGTTGGTGGTCCTTGTTTGCGCACTAAATGAATTGCACGTTGATTGGTTTTTTAAAAGAAATTAGTGGTCCTCATTTACAAGGTATATGTGTTATTGATAGACCACAAAAGATAAAAAGTATCTAGAAAGGGTTTCCCCATTACTTGACTTTATTGCTACATCTTGAGACATAACAGGCACATGAGCTTGCTCTACTCTTTAGTTAACCTGATGAAGAACAAACTATCATATATTCATTCGAAGGTCCTGAATATATGATAGTTGGTTCTTCATTGGGCTGACTAAAGCTATGAAGAAGAAGGAGGATGTTATTCCGTGTCAAATTGGTATTTTTTATTTTTAGTTCCATTATAAAATATATTATTTTTATGACATTAAAAAAATACTACATAAAAATGCTTATACATTTATAAAATAATGAGTTCCTCTTTATTTGTGAAATTTTTATTATTTCCAAAAAAAAAATTTTATAAAAATTTAAATGTAATAATATTTTGTTATAGTTTTCTAAGTACAAATTTAAAATTTCTCTCATAAAAAATATTTTTTAAACTTGAAAAGATTAATAGTTGTTTACAACATTATTTAAGATATAAAAAATTGTTATATTTTTAAAAATTGAAATTTATAGGAAATTTATATTTTCCAATGATATTATTTTTTTTATAAATTGATATTTTTTAATTAGTAATTAATAAAAAAATAACATTGAAAAACATAAATTACTATTTTTAAATTTAATAAAAATTACTATTTATAAAAAAATTATAAATTTCCTATAAAAAATAAAAATATATTTTTCCTATAAAAATATAAATTAATATTTTCCTACAAATATATTTTTCCTATAAAATTATAAATTACTATTTTCCTATAAATTAATTTTAAATGTAATGATAAATATATCTTTTAATATTACTTAATAAAAAAGTATTTTTCTAATAAATATAAATTTCCTATAAAAAATATAAATATATTTTTTTATAAATTACTATTTTCCTTTAAATTACCTATTTTTAGTATAATTACTATTTTTCCTATAATTTCCTATAAAAAATATAAATATATTTTTCCAATAAATTACTATTTTCTGATAAATTACCTATTTTTCCTATAAATTACTATTTTTCCTATAATTACTATTTTTCCTATAATTTTCTATAGAAAATATAAATATATTTTTCCTATAAAAATTATAAATTATTATTTAATATAAAAAATATAAATATAAAACATTTATTACTATTTAATGAATATATACATTAATATAGCATTTATTACTATTACATTTATTACTAATTAATAAATATATACTTTAATATATAATTTAAAAATATACCATTTATTACTATTTAATAAATATATAATTTAATATATACTTTAATATATAACATTTTTTACTATTTAATTAATATATACTTCAATATATAATTTAATAAATATAACATTTATTGCTGTTTAATATAAAAAAATATAAATATATTTTCTCTATAAATTACTATATTCCTATAAATTACATATTTTTCCAATAAATTAATATTTTTCTTATAATTACTATTTTCCCTATAATTTTTTTCACACCCAGAACTGACTGATTTATTGTTTTTAATTACTTTAATTATTATTTTGAGTTTCAAACAACTTTTCCACTATTGAATGCTCATCTCCTGCCTTTAGAAGTTACTGTGGGGTGCCCGCATGGACGCCCAGGTGTGTCGGAATTATGGCACACGACTCGCACACTATTTATAGAACCACACGGCAAGTGCACGACTTGACCCTGCAAGTTGGTAGTACCAGGTAGCATGGTTCGAGCACAGTTTGCTCAACCGTGTATCCGATTACAGGTGAGCAATGCAACTGCTCTGGTATTCAAAATAAATAGATGAATTAATTTTAATGGTAAATGAAAAAAACTAAATAAACCATTTGTACAATTTATAAAACACTTAAAAGAGGCGCAACGAGTTTTTACACACAATGTACACCCAAATTCACATTAAGAAACCAATTCCAACCCAAAATCATATCAAATTCATTCAAAAACTAGTTTCGCATCACTTGCACAATGAAATAAGTTATTTTCATAATTTATAAAACATTACCAAGGTGCAATCCAAGGCTTAACACATGAACCATACCCAAATTACAAACAAAAAGTCACTTTAAAATTAAAAACATGTTTGATTTTTATCGAATACCAACCTCGCACCACGCGCAAAAGTAAACGAACATGTCAAATTAATTAAACAAAATAAACTCAATAAGAATAATAATTTTCATGTGAATCCACCCAATTTCAAGTGAGACAAATTATTTTTAAAACCAAAAGAATAATGAACCTTTTCTAAAACCAATTCTACACCATGCAATTCACCCAATTGAACCCCAAATCAAACAATGGATCCAAAATTATCAAGAATCAACCCTATGTCTAACATCCTACCCGCTCAAAACAAAAAAACTCCAAATAAAAATGAACCCAACCCTAGGGAAGGATGGAGAGGGGCTTATTAGGGAAGAAGAAGGTCCATCCGGAGGAAGGCTTCTCACTGGAGGGAGCGCCACTCGCCAGAGGAAGAGTGAGGCGCGCCAGATGGAGGGGGCTCGGTGAGTGGAGTCGGCTGGGTTGGATGGGTGGTGGGGACTGGAGATGGCAGGGCGGTGCGGGGTACCGGGTGAGCACGGAGGGGCGAGGCGGCCGGCCGAAGGCACAACGTGGCCAGAGTAGGAGAAGGTCGGGGCTTTGGGTGCACGCAGGCGGACGAAGGGGAGGGGGGGGGGGGGTTCGCGACAGGGAAAGGGGAAATGTGGGGGGGCTGGCCGGGTAAAATTATGTTTTTCCCCTTTTTTTCATTCTATGTTATAATATAAATAATAATAATAATAACAACAATATTATTATTAAAAATCATATTATTGTTATTATTATTATTAAACATTTTATAAATTTTAGTTTAATTTAATTTAACATACTTTTTTTTATTTATTTATTTTTCTCATTTACCATTTAAATTAATTCATTTATTTATTTTGAATACTAGAGTAGTTTCATTGCTTGCCTTCAGTCGAACACATGGTTGAGAAAACTGGGCCCGAACCATGCTACCTAGTACTACCCACTTTTAGGGTCAAGCTGTGCGCTTGCCGCACGGTTCTATAAATTGTGTGTGAGTCACGTGCCATAACTCTGACACACCTGGGCATCCATGCGGGTACCCCGCAGTTACTTCTAACCACGCAGGATGACCGTGTAACAGTGGAAAAGTTTTCATCAACCCAAAATAATAATTAAAGTAATTATAAATAATAAATCATTCAGGTCGGGGTATGACAATTCTCCCCACCACAGACACTTTCTGCCCCCAGAAAGTCACGAAGTCGTGCGTTGGTCAAGAAATGATTCCATTTCCAAACTGAACCAGAAGAACCAAAGAAAACTGAGAATCTCAAGATGACCTTACTTTACACAGGTCACACCCAATCGAGTCAAGAGAAAACTGAAGCCTGAGGTTGGGGGGGATAACAAAAAGGGGTTCTCCCCACCACAAGAACTCAATTAGGGGGGAAATATTAACACCCAAACATACAACCCCAGGAAGGGGGCGACACGGGAACTCTCAACCGATGCAAACTAACTTCTATAGCATGAGCAAACAACATCTCAGCTGAAACTTGAAACTCTCGACCCGGACCAGAAACTCCCAACACTAGGAGAAAAACCTCCGAGAAGTACATCATCCCAAACAGTGAATATGAGTATAACCACAAGCCTTGACTCCACTTCATGCACTTACACCTCTCAACGAACACAACTAAACCAAGATCAACCCATACAAGGTCCAAACACACTTTTATGAAAGACGCAAGATTCATAAAACCATGATTATACAAACAAAACTGTTTGGATTACAATAGAACAGGTCCATAATAACTTCATAACAAAACAATGAACTCACAACCAGGTAAAAACTTTTATAGTAGAAAATAAGAATGAAAAGACTTTAAATGTTCCACTGCCAACATGGAACACAAAACCTAAAGTGAGGCTTCACACCCCCAAAAAATCCTGACTGTGCGCGAGCTTCACCCCAAGACCTGTGGCTGGGGCTCTGATGGATGAAGCATCCCCTACCTCAGAGTCAGGCACTGGAATTTATCTGGTCACAGCGTCTTCTTCAGGCGACGCTTCTTGCAGAACCTCTCCAAGTGACCCAGACAGCCGCAACGATGATACGTCTTTGGAGGGATGCGACATGACAGATTTGTGTGGCCGAACTGACGACACTGGTGGTACACCAATGAATGGTCTGATGAAGTGGAAGCTAGAACCATTACAGAGGACTATTTAAAAATATTTCCCTCTAGCATACTCTGCTCGCCAGATGGGGAACCTTCACGAGCAACTGGATTCTCTGGATTGTCAATCACCTGCACTCCGGAGACCAGCTCAACTAGGAACGCCTCATCCACCAGATTCTTGAAATGATGGTCCTTAGAAGGGAGGTACCACTCCTTGATCTCTAGATGAAGACCCCCTATGAGGAGAGAAGTCTTCATCAAATCCTGTGACACTACCTCCAGTGAAAAGGACACAAGTTCCTTGAAATTGTCAAGATATTTCTTCACCGTCCATTGGTCATGTTGAATACGCATGTGCTCTTACCTTTTATTCATCTTTACCTCTTCAGGTATAAACCATCAGACAAAGACGAATTTAAATACATCCCACATAATCCCAACTTGCATTGATGGCAGGGCGAACAACTCCCATTCGTCCAGAACTGTACCATCAAACAGACCCAAAATAGCATGCACTCTGACAGCTTCAGGAGTTCCCAATACCCGGAAGACGTGCTCGAACACTTTAAGCCACTATGCTGCCTCTAACGGACCTCGATCAATGTGAAGGATAGGAAATGTACGAGAAGTTCCAAAAAATTGGCATGGCTTATCAGAAACCTTGATGACCCTTTTGGGGGGAATTTTCTGAACAACATATAAAACATAGACCCAAAACTAATATCAATCCGAAGAAACATCAAAGAAAGCACCTTAATCCAAAACAACCAGCTCAAAATGAACAAGAAAATATAAACACAACTCAAAAATTACTCTTCCAAAATACCCTTTCCATTTTTGATTTCAAAACCGCCTTCCTTCAAGGCCACTTTCCAAATACGAAACCCACTTTTCAAACCAAATTAAATTTTAAAAAAAAACCATTTCCCGTTTTCATTTTCAAAAGCATGCTTACATCAATAAAAAATCCAACTTACAATAAATCATCAGGACGAGGAACTAGTAGTTAAACTTAACATGGTGACATGGTATTGAACCATGCCCTAAGACAGTGTAAACGACTAGGAGAAGCTCGATCATGTAATCAGACTCTACATGGGTCACTACTCCATGTGAGGTCACGACATGTCACTGGTCCGCCTCCATTGTCATTCCTCAATCCCAAAACAAAAGCAGAAGTCTCAAAACCCATACTACCCCTGGAAACTTGAGGTTCAAAACAGGCGAGGGTTCATGACATTCTTCCCGTACCTACCTCTCAAATCCCGAAATTCCTAATCCCCATCTACCAGACACCCAAAATAACAAGGGCCTCCTCTGATACCATTTTTTCATGAACCAACCCGGGTCGACCCTGAACTGGTCACTCGAGAGTGTCTGTGATATGGCCTGAAGGGCGTTCCTGATCCCCATGGGTTGGCAACTAGTTTCGGGCACCAAAATTAACCAGTTGGGTATGATTTGGCCCATAAAAAGATAAATAAACATAAACTGAATAAGCAGATAAATAAATACAAAAAATAAACTGAAAAACTTGGCCATAGAAAAAAGGAATAAAGAATCAACGTGACATACCTCTGGTGACCCAGTGGGTCACCAAGGAATGAAAACTACACTCGCTCCCAAAAGTGATCCAATACTGAAACCTATAACTGGAATGTAAAATAGGCATGATCACTGAGATTCTCAGTAGGAATTCCAAAATATAACCATGTCCTATGCATCAAATGTCTGTTCGAGTGGTCATCAACAAATAGCGACATGTTTGAGGTCGGTCCCCTATGCCTATGCCTTTAATTTTAATTTCACAATTGTTTTCTCATTTTAAAAACATGTTTTTCATTTATTGCATATACACCATCTATGAAATCTGGTTGTGGTTGCTAGAAATGATTATGCCTTGTTTTGGAAATTTAAATGTATTTCTAATGCTCATTTAAATTAAGTGACATTCCTTGAAAATTGATTTCTTAAGTGGTTTTGAATTGGTAATTAATATTTCTAAAAGAATTTGTTCTTTCGAATTATTTGTTATAAAAAATGTTTCCTGTATGTAATTAAGCTCGGTTGGCACCTTAAAAATGTTTTATAAAAACGAATAAAAAACCCCTCTTGATGCATGGCCCCTTGGTTTTAGAAAATGTTTCTTTTATGTAGAATGTGTTACTATGTTCCTAATTTGATGTTTATGCATTGTGTGACGCAAAATAGGGGTGGTGGTGAGAGGTTGAATGGGTTTTAGATTAAAAAGGTATTATGTACATATATGTTTGCTTGATAAAGGAAACTCACCACCACTTGAAATAGCGAAAAATTGGAAACCTGGGTATCTAAGTGGGTGATCAGGACTTGTACGCTAGATGACATGGAAAGGGTTCATCCTGGTTCATCTAGAAGGATTGACGCAACAACACTAACTAATCATATAAATTTCTAAGGGTCATGGTTTCTAAGCCATATTTTCTGAGGGTCGTGGTTTCTAAGCCACGTTTTATGAGGGTCGTGGTTTCTAAGCCACGTTTCACCAAGGTATGAGGTCTCTAGGGTTCCACTTGTTCTTGCTACCTATATAGATTACCCATGGTTCACATTTGAGACATGTTTCTTGTGATGTAATTTTCATTTCAGTTGTTTCATACTTGATATCTTATTTGTGAAAACCATATTTTAATCCAAAATGGTTTCTTTTCATTTTGAAACATTTATGCATGATTGGAACCTATTTTGAAAATGTAGTGGGAGTTAAATGATTTACTTGAAAATGAAAACTTGTTACTTGAATTTGAAAAGAAGGAAAAATTATTTTATTATATATTATTTTCAAACTAGCATGATTGGATTTCTTACTAAAGGTAGGGGCATAGGACATGGTTATATTTTGGCATTCCTACTGAGCATCTCGGTGCTCATGCCTATTTTACTTTTTAGTTGCAGGTTTCTATCTTGGATTGCTATTGGGAGCGAGTGTAGTTTGCATTCTGTGTTGACCCATAGGGTTACCTGAGGTATGTCATGTTGCTTTATTTACTCTTTTTTCCGCTGCCAAGTTGTTCGGTTTATTTTTTTTAGTTATCTTTTTGTTCAATTTATTTTTATTTATCTTTTTTATGGGACAAATAATCCCCAAATGGTTTATTTTAGTGCTCGTCACTAGTTTCCATCCCATGGGGATCAGGAACACCCTTTGGGTCATGTCGCGGGCCAGCTCGAGTGACCGGTTCAGGGTCGACCCGGGTTGGTTCATGACAATTTCATATAAAAAATATAAATATTTTTTTATTATAAAAAATATAAATTACTATTTTCCTATAAATATATTTTTCCTATAAAAATATAAATTAGTATTTAATATAAAAAATATAAATATATTTTTCCACAAGCTGCTTCTGCTATTCCAGATCATGCAAACCAAAACTGGTTAATTGTTCTATTATCGACCAAAACCACTGAAGAGTCAAATGAAAATTCAACCAAGGACGACCCTTTCATTAGTATGTCACAATCATTTTGTAGTGGTCCCAATGTAGACAAAATTTTGTATGTTAGAAGAGACCACAATGAAGGGATTTGGATAGTCAATAGAGGGTTCAAATCCCTTCAACCTTTAAAAAAAGAGTTCAATAATCATGTTATATATTTTTTCTAATACACATTATGTTGATTTATGTTAATATCTATTCACTGATAATTTTATGTTATATAAATTAAATGTTAAACCACGTTTCCAGATAATGACTTCTACACGTGATGATGCTCTCAATCTCGAGGAACAACAGGTTTCTCAACCTGCTGCTTCTCGCAGTGTAGACAAACAACATGTTTCTTAACCAGTTGCCTTATGTTAATATCTATTAATTGTTGCTTTAATCTTATATAAATTAAATGTTAAACCACTTTTGTAGATAATGACTTCTGTACGTGATGATGCTCCCAATCCCCAGTAACAACAGGTTTCTCAACCTGCTGTTGCTCGTAATCTAGATGAAAAATAGGTTTCCCAACCTATTGCCTTATGTTAATAACAATTTTTTGTTTATTTTTTGTTATCTAAATTAAATGTTAAAAAAATTCAAATAATAACTTTTTCCCGTGATGATGCTCCCAATCCCCATGCACAACATGTTTCTCAACCTCCCACTGCTCGCGGTGTAGATGAACAATAGGTTTCCCAGCCTATTGATGCTCCCAGTGCAGAGGTACAACCACCATCTTCACATACTGATGCTATCCCTCTAGAGTTGGAGGAACATATTGATAATGGTGGATATGGGGAAATGAATGGTGATGGAACACTAGTGACATAGAAAGAACAAGAGGGTCGTAGTTTGACGGTATTATCAAAAATCATTAAGGCTAAAGAAAATGGCATCAAATTTGAGATTGGATGGAATAAGTGGGGCCAACATGTTAACCCCAACAAGTCCATGTTTAGTAGTTACATCGAAATTGTCACTCAGAAAAACATGACGATTGATGTAACTTCACAGCACCATGTTGTGGCTGAGATTAAGAAACTGATGTGGGGAGATATTACAATAACATTATGATACCATTTTTTTAATTTACTAAAAATTAAATAATGAAACATTGACTTACACTTCACCATCTCTTGTAGAGTGAATTTATAGTAGATGACTCACACAAAGAGAATGTATTAAGGGTTTATGGAAGGATTCATATGGGTTTTTTCAAACATTTAACGAAATATAATTTTAAAGATGCTGAAGATAAAATAAATCTGCACCCACCTCTTATTTATGCACACTTGATAACCCAAGCATCGTGGGATGTGTTTACTGGTCTTTGTGCGAAGCAGTATTTTAAGGTACATTGTGTTTGGTAATATGTTTTTTGATGGTACGTGTATTTATCACTTTGTTTGAAAATGTTTTATTTATGAAACAACAACTGAGTGCTAAAAATAAACAACATGCATCAAAACCAGTATACCCCTACCGTAAAGCAAGAATGGGGTACGCATCACTTGAAAACAATTTGGTACGTATTTTAAAACTACAATAATTATTTTATGTGACAAAAAACAAAACAATAACTATGTTATTTTGTTTTTATGAAAGTTGAAGAGTCCAAATAAATATCCACTTCCATCCCATTCCATGTGCTATGGAAGGAGGCACATGCAACTAAAAAAGGAAAACCAATATATGAAAACACACAAAAATTGTGGGAAACATGTGTAAGTATGACATAATAAAAATTTGTTTTCCTTTAAATTTCTATTACATAACAATGATTACTTATTTTATTATACTTTCTATCTGACAAAGTCACAAGAATAAAAAATACCCACACCGGATGAAGACATAATTTAAGTGGCCTTGAAGCAGCTAGAAAAGTATGACCGCATTAGAGGTGTGGGTTTGGGGTTACACCCTGAACATATTTTGAGGAAAAAAACAAGCGGAGGATCAAACTGAGGAAATGAAATAGATAAGGGAAACATTAGCTATATTTCAATAATAATTACAATACTAGAGAGAGATAATATCAGGTTTGATGGGGGGGTACAAAGTGAAGAAAAACTCAAGAACAACCCACGTGTGAAGATCCTGCCCAACCCCCACTAGTTTTGAGGTGAGCCATTCCCCTAAAAGAATTCTTAACTAAGGTAGTCAATTTTCTAATAATTATTTCTATGAAATGTGAATCAGATATACACTAGACACTGATACCTTTCCTGTATTGATATTTTATAGGGTGAAAATGACTGTGATTTATATCTATCAACACCCACTCATCGCCTTGTAGAAAGGGCTACGGTGTTCAATATCTAGAATGACATGTTCCACAACATACCAATTCTGACAGATCATGTCAGAATGTCGATTACTATAGCCCTAGAGTTGAGCATCGAGCTACCTGTTCCAATTTATGATGCAGATATTAATACGTTCGATGAAGTTCTAGGAACATTACTCACATGCCCATCACATCTTGTAAAAAAACATGTCGACAATGAGGTATTAATTTACAATTTAATTTTCAAGATAAACCTTAAACATTTAATGAAAAAAAGGTCTAAACTGATGCATGTTATTATAGACGGACAAAGAGAAGGGAGTGAAATGAAAGACTGATTCAAATCTATCTTAGGGATTAACTAACCGATCAAAATGATCTACCCAATGCACCTTAACCCCTCCCGTTATAGATGCACATTTATTATCATTGAAGTCTCATGTGGATACGAAGTTGAAAGATGGTGGTAATAACATAATTGATTTTGAAGCAAATATGTATGGAGGGGACGATCCAGATTTCATTGGTGTTGAGAGTGAAACTGAAATCCTCAACTATGATTTGTTAGGTGGCTCAGTTGGAAATGTTTACATGAGGTATGTTTTCATGATTTGATTTTCCAAAATATGATATACTAAGATAATTATAAATAAATACATTTCATATTTTTCATAGTGGTATATATGGAAAACAATTGAAGGGATTTCCCTATGAAAAAAAATTGGACACGTTAGTCCTCACATCACCTCTACAGAATAAGAAGACATAACATCCAAGAAATTGGGTGAAAGATTTGCAGGACTGCTAAAATCGTTTAATAGTAAAATTACAGATGATAGACATTTCTTAATAACAATGATGTAGGGGTAAAACTATATAATTTAATCATATCAAATATATTTTAATTTCTTTCATTACTTATTCTTTTTGGTGTTCTTAGGGAGCATTGGATACTCATTGTGGTCAATTTGGATATTCCAAACATTTATTTTCTAGATTTAATGCATGGATATCTAACAAACTGACCACAAATGATGGATTTTTTCAATTTGTAATACACTACATCCAACATTTTAGAACTAAACATCCATTTATATAATTTATATTAACTTTTAATGATGATTCTATTATGATAGGGTGTTGCGTGAATATCTTCTACATCGTGGATTGAGGTCAGGGGAAAAGGACAAGAAACCTAACAAGTACTACTACTGGATAAGTAGCAGGGTATATATTATAAGATTTCACTATCCAAACACATATAAATAAGTTGCTTATTTTTCTCAATGTTTCTGCAATGCCCGAAACAAACAAACGATAAAGAGTGTGGTTATTATGTTTTTAAATTTATGATAGAGATCATATTCATTGAAAAAACCAACATCCATAAAGAGGTATTTTTGAAGATAATTGCTATTTAATTTAAAATAATTATTAATCCTTTGTATATTTATATTTTTTTAGTACTACCATGACTGCCGAAAACAATCACATTCACAAGCTGATATAGATATGCTTAGAAACGAATGAGAAACATACCTGATGGAAGAATGTTCAAATATACAATGAAGATGGTAAGCTTCTAAAAAAATCGACTTTAATAATCTTGTCTGTCTTATATTCCTCTTTGTTTAAGGGTAATGTTGTGATTTGTATGGGCTAAACGCCCCACAGAAAATCATGGCGGTTGGTGGTCCTTGTTTGCGCACTAAATGAATTTCCTGTTGATTAGTTTTTTAAAAGAAATTGGTGGTCATTGTTTTTAGGGTATGTGTGGTGTTGATAGACTACAAAATATATTGAGTATCCAGAAGGGGTTTCACCATCCCTTGAGTTTGTTGTGACATTGGGAGACAGAACGGGCAGAAGACCTTACTCTACTATTTAGTCGACTTGGTGAAGAACCAACTTTCATATATTCATTCAGAGGTCCTGGATATATGAAAGTTGGTTCTTCATTGGGCTGACTAAAGCTGTGCCACAGAAAGAGGATGTTATTCCATGTCAAATTGGTATTTTTTTAATTTTAGTTCCATTATAAAATATATTATTCATATTCCATTACAAAATTACTACATAAAAATGATTATACATTTATAAAATAATGAGTTCCTCTTTATTTGGGAAAATATTATTATTCCTAAACAATTTTTTAATAAAACATTTAAATGTAACAATATTTTATTATAATTTCTTAGTATAACCTTTAAATTTCTCTCATAAAAGATATTTTATAAACTTGCAAATATTATTAGTTGTTTACAACATTATTTAAGAAATAAAAAATTGTTATATTTTTTAAAATAGAAATTTGTAGGAAATTTATATTTTTCAATGTTCTTATTTTTTTATAAATTGATATGTTTTAATTAGTAATTAATAAAAAAATTAACATTGAAAAATATAAATTACTATTTTCAAATTTCCTATAAATTACTATTTACAAAAAATATAAATATCCTATAAAAAATATAAATATATTTATCCTATAAAAAATGTAAATATATTTTTCCTATAAAAAATATAAATTACTATTTTCCTAGAATTATATTTTTCCTATACAATTATAAATTACTATTTAATATAAAAAATATGAATATATTTTTTCTATAAATTACTATTTTCTTATAAATTAACTATTTTTCCTATATATTACTATTTTCTTATAATTTATTATAAATTACTATTTTTCATATAAATTAATTTTAAATGTAATAATATATATAACATTTATTACTATTTAATATAAAAAATATATTATTCCTATAAATATAAATTTCCTATAGAAAATATAAATATATTTTTCTTATAAATTACCATTTTTATATAAATTACCTATTTTTCATATGATTTCCAATAAATATATATATATATATTTCCTATAAATTACTATTTTCCTATAAATCACATGTTTTTCCTATAAATTACTATTTTTCTTATAATTACTATTTTCCCTATAATTTCCTATAAAAAATATAAATATATTTTTCTAATAAAAAAAATATAAATTACTATTGAATATAAGCAATATAAATATATAGCATTTATTACTATTTAATAAATATATACATTTATATATACTTTAATATACAACATTTATTAGTATTTAATAAATATATACTTTAATATATACTTTAATATATATAACATTTATTACAATTCCATATTCAAAATATAAATATGTTTTTCTTATAAATTACTATTTTCCTATAAATTCCTATTTTTCCTATAAATTACTATTTTTCGTATAATTATTATTTTTCCTACAATTTCCTATAAAAAATATCAATATATTTTTCCTATAAAAATATAAATTACTATTTTATTATAAATATATTATCTTATAAATATATAAATTACTATTTAATATAAATATATAAATATATTTTTCCTATAAATTACTATTTTCCTATAAATTACATATTTTTCCTATAAATTACTATTTTCCTATAATTTCATATAAAGTACTATTTTTCCAATAAATTACATTTAAATGTAATAATATTTTGTTATAATTTTCTAAGTACAAAATTTAAATTTCTCTCATAAAAAATATTTTTTAAACTTACAATGATTCATAGTTGTTTACAACATTATTTTAGAAATAAAAAATTGTTATGTTTTTAAAAATAGAAATTTATATTTTTCAATGTTATTAATTTTTTATAAATTGGTATGTATTAATTAGTAATTTATAAAAAAATAACATTGAAAAATATAAATTACTATTTTTAAATTTCCAATAAATTACTATTTGTAAAAAATATATAAATTTCTCATAAATAACTATTTTCCTATAAATTACTATTTTCAGAGATTCATAGTTCCAATAAATAATTACTGCATAAAAACGCTTATATATTTATAATTTTTCTATAAAATGAGATCATTTTCATTGAGAAAAATATTTACAACAAATTTTTATGATATTAAAATTGTCACTGACATTATCATTCATTAAAAGTATATATTAATAGTTTTTTAAATAATAGAGGGTGTAATTAAGCAAGGAAATAATTTCTTTTATTATCTCCACTATTTTTAGCATTGATTTATGGATTCACATTAAATAGTTTCAAAAATAATAAATTTAGATAAATAATTTGAATAAATTTTAAGTAATTTTCATATCTTTAAATCCACATAATTATCAATTCAGTCTCTTCACGTGGAGTTAAAAAAAAATATTGATCCATATTTATTATACATTGAATGAAAAATTAAAAAAAATGATAAATGGTAATGATTTTATATATATTAAGGAGAATCTGGTTGGTATCTGCATTGTGTCCTCCAAGCCCTGAACCCCTATACACCGGCTCTGTAGTTTTTATACGCAGTGAGATTTCCTTTCCTTCCCTGTAGTTTCCATGGCTCCATCGTTGTTGTGGTGCTTTCATGGAAAAATTCACGAACCAAAACCCAAACCTAAGAGGGTAGGTTTGAATCATTTGGTTATTGTGAAATTTATGAAGGCTATTAACCTATCTTGTCATTTCAAACGTAAACCTACGGAGCAAGCTGCGACTGGTGTCCCTGCCCCACGTCCGCTGTCAAGCCCGAAGGAGGCTTTGTAATCTCCATAACATGTTGTTTTCACTGCCCCACCTCTGCCTTCAACCCCTGTGGAGGCTTCTAAATCTTCCCAAGGTTTTGTTGTTGTCCCTGCCGCACGTCCCTCCTCAACCCCTGTGGAGGCTTCTGAATCTCCAGAAGCTGCTGCTGATGTCACTGCCCTACGTCCGTCCTCAAGCCTTGCGGAGGATTCCGAATCTCCACAAGCTGCTGCTGCTGTCCCTCCCCCACGTCCACGGTCAAGCCCGGAGGAGTCTTCTGGATCCCACCAACCAGTAGAGGGAGGTGGTGGTGCTGTTGTCCAGACACCCAATGAAGAATCTTCACGGTCCCAAACCCCACCTTCGCCATCCGAGCTTGGGTGCCGAAATCCCGCAAGATTTTGCAATGTCTATTCCAATAATATGAACGCCCCAGTTACTGCCAGTAATGGTGCTTCTACCTCAGGGAATGGACACAAAATAAGAAAAACACTGCGACTACTGATGTTGGAGGAGGACTTAAGGAATGGTGCATGGATTGTATATAAAGATTTGTTTTCCTAATGATTAATTTTCATGTTATTATATTATTTTACACTTTCATTATTTTATTTTGGAAATCTTCATATTGATTTTATAAACAATTATAAAATAATATATATTATTAAATATGTTTCATTTTTAATATTATTTTTATTTAGTTTGCTCCACCAAATCTATAAACATTAAAAATGACAAAAAATAATTATTATATCATAAATAAATTCTACTTGAAAAACAATACAAAGATGGGAGGTCACTCGCTGTGAGCCACGGGAGGCCCAGTAGTTCCATGGGGTGGCCTAGTTTTTTTTGTTTTTTTATAATAATAATTATTATTATCATTTTATTATATTATAAACAAATTCTACTTGCAAAACAATACAAAGATGGGAGGTCGCTCGCGGTGAGCCACGGGAGGCCCGACAGTTCCACGGGGCAGCCTAGTTTTTTGTATTTTATTATAATAATAATTATTATTATCATTTTATTATATTATAAATAAAATCTACTTGAAAAACAATACAAAGATGGGAGGTCGCTCGCGGTGAGCCATTGGTGGCTAGCGCGGGAGCCAAATCTAGCCAGCAGCCGCTGGCTAGTAGAAGGAGGGTCGGTGGCACAGATCTAGTCAACCAACAATGGCTAGTCCCATGTTGGCTTAGGGGATCCGGCCTAGGAAATGTTCTAGTGGTACTCATCAGCTTTTCAGGGGGCGATGCTGGGACGCGAAGGCAGCAGTGGACAGAGATCCCAACGACAATGCCGGCTAGACAGGGTCCAACCGTGGTGGGGCTCAATGGTACTGATATGATATGTATCAGTTACGATCTTGTTGAGTGATCCTGTGGGAGGTCACTGACAAGGCGGCACAATAGGGGGGGCTCACTTCATAGGGGCGACGTTGGTAGAAGGACCACACTAAGGAGGTCGTCGTCGAGGGGAGGAGCGCAGCAAGGCGAGGGACCCACTCGAGCTGATAATCATTCTCCACAAGACTAAGTTTTCATTTTTTTTGTTTTACATTAACAAAAAAAGTCACCATCTTCTTTTTTTTGTCAATGTGAAAATATTACACTAACTATTTTAAATTCCAGCCCCTCTCATTAGACTCATTTAAATTTTCTACATGCTATGAAAATAGGCTTCAGAATAATAATAATTATAATAAATACTAATAATAATAATAATAATTATTATTATTATAATAATTATTATAATAATATAATAAAATGATAATAATAATTATTTTAATAAAAAATACAAAAAACTTGTGGAATGTACACTTTCTGGAAAATATTATATCTAGTCACCAGAGTCAGGTCAAAACATGGCCATATTTTTTGAGATGATTGGAATTATTATTTAAATTTTAGTACTCGTAACAACAAATATAATCCCAATCATAAATTTTGGACGACCATAACTTACACTTCCAGAATCAAATTTTTGCAGGTTTTAAACCGTAGAGATCGAAATTAAACTCTCTTCTTAATTTTAATGCAACTTAATTTTTTCTTGGATCAGATAATTTATGCAATCCCTCTAATCCCAATTTAAGGTACCAAGGTGCACAATGGAAGCCGATGGGTCGGGGATTTAAAATATTTCATCATTGGGATGATGTGACCTATTTTCTCTGAAATTCTGAGCCCCGATACAGTCTGAGGATATCGTGTAATTTAAACATGGCACAAAAAAACCTAAAAACACACATATTTCAATCTGAAGGTATGCTGGACATTTTCTTGTATTTGGTGATTGTTGTTTGAATGATCCTAATTAGATTCCCTCTAGATCGTCCAGACGTGATTCAAAAATAAATAGGAGCATCAATCATTGAATTCCTAGTGCTAGCGTGGTGATTCAATGATGTCTTCGATGTCCTGGTGATCACTACATCGACACATCTTCGATGCATGGAGATGAACTCAATCTGATTGCCTAGATCAAGAAATCCTCTCTCTAGAAAGCAGGATATGAGAGAGAGGATCTTGAAATCTTGCAGTGAATATGAAGGACCCCGGGACACCCTAAGAGGGGAGGGGTGAATCAGGATGACAACTTTTTCTTCTAATGTGAAGGATCATGTTCCCACATTGGTAGGAACTTCTTGAACTTGTATGATGAATATTATCAGAAATCAAACATTCACATGCACAGAGAGGACACTACACTTTTTACATGGTTCACCACTAAGGGTTACGTCTAAGGAGCATACACCGACTGGTTTTCGGTCGTACCAAATTCCATTATTCTTCACTAGATGTGGATTACAATGGTTCGGGCACAGTCAGTCGATCCCAGGCTCACTACCTTTACAAAGGTTCAGGGATAGCTCACTGCGTCCCTCGGGTCACTCCCATTGACAACCCCTGGCTCACTGCCTTTGGTGAAGTCCCACTCCGTTTATAGATGTGAATGTCTCCTCATCGTTGCAAAAGAATGCATCCTCTGTTTTATGTAGATGATCTGTTGAAGTCCAACTTTCACTCGTAGACTAATCACACTTTGAACCGAAGGTATCGTGAAATCTTCCATCTTTCGTGCAGCTCTAAAAAGACAGGCGTACTTCAACCTCAACTAGCGCGCTTCTCTAAGCCCAGCGCGCAAGTTTCAATCACGGCGTGCAAGTCACTTGCACAACACAAATCCGGAGCATAGGTGACACCAACCCACTTGCGCAACACTGCCTCCTTCAACTCTGAACTTGCGCGACTCTTCACCTTTAACTCCCAAACCACCTTGGGCGCACAACCAACAACCGACGTGTGGCCTCTACTTGCGCGACCCAACTACCACTTGCGTGGATCAACCACTTGCACGACGAGAGCTCGAAAAATCTCTAATTCTTGAACTCTGTTACAAATGAGGAGGGGTGTTCCACTATTTATAGGAAAACTGGAAACCTTTGCACGATGGCGCACAAGTCTTTGCGCACAAGTATCTTCCCCGCAAACCACTTGCGCGACCAAACCCAGAACTTGAACGACCCTTATCCCTTTGCCATATATTGATGTTCTGATCTTGAAAAACATATGGCATTCAAGTTTCATTTCCTCTAATCCTTCGGCGCGCAAGTCTCTTTTCCAAAAACCACATTTCTCCATTTGTCGATTTCCAAGCCCAAAAATTTGGCAAACACTGGGAAATGGTGCCACTTTCAATACTGTTATCTGCTTGAACTGTATGAATACCTTTCTGGAACACATTCTGATCTTCCACTAAGGATTGACAACAAACACAAACAATACTTCAAATCATGCATAGACTGACCATGGTTTCAACAGAATAGTCATTGGACATGGACCTCTTTCACCTATTTATAGTGGATGCTCAAATACTCGGATTGGGTTCCCTTGCCTCCATATGTTGAACATCCACTAATTAAATAATTATGATGAACTAAATTGATTCATAAATATTATTTATATTTTATCACATACCTGTAATATGTATTAAATATATTATGTGATAAAGCTGAGTCATTAACTTGACTCAAAATTCCCTCTAATATTAAACGAACTTAGAATAATAAAATAATATTTGTTTGAATAATAATTTCTCATATACACTAAATACATTGTGAATAATTTTAATAAATAATTTCAACTCAATTATTCCTTACTTTAATAATATGAATTTATTTATTCCTTTGGTGATCATACATACATAGACAAATCTCAGAACTCAGTGGTGGGGCCCACCATGTTTGATATACCTATTCAATTGAATAGGTAAGTTTCTTGAATGTGTTATTGTGTGTGACTCTCTAGGCCCTTATCTTAACAGTAGTGAATTGAAAATACAGACCAAGAGTGGAGTCTAGAAACCCATCAAGGCCCCTAAAGAGATAAAGAATAGTCATAGTAATGAAAAGAAACATACGTACGCGTATTTTGTAATATAATATATTTATCTTTAAATATTTCATAAGGTAGGATGCACACTTGTGTCATCATCCTTTCTTTATTTATGGTTTTTTGATGTATCCAGATGAATTTACCTTTCGATTAACTTGGATAAGGATATATGAAGGAACTACCAACCTGATCAACTAGGATCGAGATATATGACTTCCTCAACTCGGAAGAGACTAATATTTTCTTGATCATTCAATAAATTTCATACCAACAACGACACACCCAACAGAAGCAACCTCACCATGATTTCATTATCATGGGTTTTTCTTTTCATCAAAGTATGTGATCAAACGACATAGATTGATATTGATCTCAAGTCAAGAGACCAATACACATGTCTGTATATAGGAATAATCAATAAAACCTGAAAAAATGTGGTGTTCTTATTGGTGGGTTTGTCTTTATGGTCTTACCTACCAGAGATCAAAAAGTGAGAACTTCATGAGAAGAAGCCTCAATGTTTATGACCCCCCAACAGTTGATTGTTAGAAATCACCTGTGTCCAGTCAATATGATGTATCTAAACGATATGACCTTTTTCTTAATATTAAAGTCATATTGTCTTGAGGTTATCATTATAGTCTGGTATCTACTATAACCTTTTGATAGAATAATTAATATATGGTCATTACCATTAAAATAACATAGGCATAAAATTATGCACTTTAGTGGTAAGTGTACATCATGTATATCCAACTGTATACATGAAATGGTAATAAAAATTACTATTTATTTAAGTCCAGAAAACTCAATATTTCCAAAAACCAAACCCCATCCATTTCAATCATTATTAAAATAATTATTCCATCACTACCCGGATATCTAGCATAAATAAACCACACAACACAAGTATCTCATCAATCACATTGTACCATCACATCACTGCCCCACAAGAACGTCCAAACAATCACCACCTCTCCACTATAAAATCATGTACAAACAACCACCACATTTCCTATAATGAGTTTATTTTTATTACATGACCATTACATAATTTTAGAGACAAAAAACATTAAAACATTACAAAACTAGGATCAAAGGTTTAATGTATAGGAAAACATAGGACCATAAAAAAAATTACATAGTAAAACATAAAAATTATTTAATTCCTTATTCTATAGCTTCTTAGTGGCCCTAAGGTACTCCTTAGTATAAGTAGTCACCAGAGGATATACATTAAAGAAAGGGGTGAGATAAAATCCTAGTAAAAGGATATATAAGAACATCAATCAATGTAACATGCGTGATAATAACAATTATCATAATATAAGAATAGAATCGTCATCATAATCATGAGAGGTAGAATTAGATATAGGAATTAAATGTGACAATTCATAAAAATGAAACAGCATGTCTTAGTGGTCAAATACCACACATAGTTGTGAGCAAATCTAGGATCATGCTCACTCATAATATTTGTGCATAATCATAACATCATCATCATTTTGAACAAATATAGCATTTTGTACACACATATTTCACATTATATCATGAGACACATCACATTACCCAATGCATTTGAGTACTATATAATTCTATGTTCACCCATCACATTATAATATTTACATAATAATGCATTCCACATAGAACATATAACAATCTTTGCCATAAAATAACCCTTGGAAAGGAAATGGTTTTCATGAAAATTTCACAAAGCATACTTTCATGAATAAAAATTTGGGTTCCCAAAATAAAAATAAAAATAAATACTTGGTATAAGAATCATCAATCATGAGTGAGGAAGAAACAATCTCAAGAGAAGTAAAATATGTGTTTTTTTGGAAAGAATATTTCTTTTGGATAAATATTTTCATTTGTCACAAAATCATATTGGAAACATGTATATCCTATAAAATAAAAGGTAAAAATAAATGAATTATATTTTATAAATATTAAATGAATATCCATATTGAAATTTGGAATGAAAGAGGAAATATCCAAAGAATGTAAATTGGGTTTGAGAGTCCCCTTACCTTATGTCTGAATGATTTATTCACTTTAATATCCTATATAAAAATTTAATTTCATTAATTACAAAATTCAGAACCTATTTTACATGTATTTGATTCATTGTAATTTTATTAAGTCTATTTATGGCCATTTTAATGAGTTATAGAGTTCAATTTTATTGTTTAGGAGTGTTCATTTTCTTGGTTTTCATGATCAGTTTACTTGTATATATGTTTGGTGGATCATGTAAAATGGGAATTATTATCTAGAATTGAACTTATAAGTTTTTAATGAACTTATAGATGTTTAAATTGTCTTACATATTATTTTGTTTACAGATATGTAGATGATTCATTAGATAAAATGTTAATGATAATAGTTTAGATTAATTTGGAGGTTTTCGATCATCATAAACGAGTTTTGTTTTATTATTTAGTATTATGTATATATGTTTGTTCGAGAACATAAAAAAAGTTATAACATATATTTTAAAATCTTCTTCAACCATTATAATGGTTTTATGACCAACCTTGAAGTCGGTAAAGGGAAATAAAAACTTTTCATCCTAGAAGGAAATAAATCAACACCTCACAGACGATGTTATCATTTTTAGAATAAAATAGAGAGGAGGATAGGTTTTATAATATATTATTCCATTAACATAATAACATTATAGTATATATAAAATCCTATTTCATTTTCTCTTAATTTTTTTTTAATTTCTTTTATTTTCTTATTCTCTCATCATAGACCAAAGGATCCTGAATGTGGGGGAGAGGCTTGGGAATATTATGGGGTTGAATTTGGACATGTTTCAAAGCTTTGGGGGTATGAGAAGAATATGTGGTGATGGGTGGTATTTATAGGGGAGGAGAGAGGTGTTTTTGATTATTTTATTCATTAGATTATTATTTTGGCTCAAGAATATGAATATTTTGAATATTATAATTAAATATATTAAATAATTAAGTATAGTTTGATGTTATGGGATTAAATCATCCATACATCATCTATGACTCAATAATTCATGTTTTTGTTAAATACCATAAATTACTTTATTACACTATTCATAAAAAATTCAACTATTTTAGAGAAATATCAAAAATTTACCCTAACCATTTTTCGACATGTAGAATTCAAAAATTAACTCCATTTTATGAAAATAATTTTCTAAATATGATAAATTTTATTTTTAATTAAAATCATCATTTATTCAAAAAATACTTATTTTAAAATTATAACTGATTTTATGAAACTTTGAAAAATTAGTTAGAGTCTCATAAAATTATTTTATAATCATAAGATAAAAAAATATTAATTTATGAATCTATTTTATGAAAATAAAATTTCTTTTAAATAATTATATTAATTATAAAATTTTAAATACATATTTATGTTATATAAAAATAACAACACTTAATTTATCATTTTTAAATAATTTATTTAATTATACTATGATATAATTGTATCATATTTTAATTTATAAAATGTCTAAAATATATCTATACTTTCAAAGGTGAGGTTACTATTCTATTGGCCATATTACTATTTTTAATGGTCCCATTACTATTCTAAAGGTCAAGTTATTTTTCATTGGTATAAGTTTTTTAATTTCTATGAATAAAACTTATTTCATTCTCAATTAATGGAAATAATGTTTTTATTGGGAACTATATGATTTGTATTTGTTTTATACCATATAACATAATTAGAAGACGGGAAAATTCATTGATAAATGTTTGGGTTGTTATATTATTCCACCCTTTTGAAAAATTTCCCTCAAAATTTCATTTTACATACTAATATGCAAATAGGTGGGGGTAATTCTCCTCCATTTCTTCATCATGGTCCCATATTTCCTCTTAGTACTTATGGTTCTGTCATAGTACCCTGATCAAGTGAGTAATCTTATTGCATAGAACTTTATCTCTAAGGTCCAAGATCAACACCAGTTTCTTCCTGTAGGAGAGATACTTTTGAAATTGTACCACCACTAAATACAATAATTGTGAGGGATATGTTATGCACATTCTAAAGAGGGATACATGTAATAAATTGTTTACATGAAACATTTTTTGTGAAAGTACTAGTCAATATACCACAACATTGGCACGATCTAGAATCTCAAAGGGGTCTATGTACCTTAGAATTATATTTCCTTTCTTCTCAAATATCATGATCCTCTTCCATATAGATATATATAGGAATACAATGTCTCCAAACATAAACTCTATGTCCTATCAATGATTTTTTGTATAACTCTATTTTCGACTTTGGGATGCCTTGATGTGCTGCTGAATAGTTTTCACCTTCTCCGCCATTTCTTCGACCATTTTAGGTCCTAACAGCTTATGATCAACGACATTATCCCCGTATGTTGGTGTTTTACATCTTTTCCCATAAAGGGATTCATATGGATCCATTTGGATGCTCAAGTAGAAATTTTTGTTGTAAGAGAACTAGAACAGAGGTAGATGTTGGTCCCATCCTCGTTTAAATTCTATAGAACATGATCTAAACATATCTTCTAGTGTCTATATAGTACACTTAGATTGACCATCATTTTGAGGATGATAAGCCATGCTGAATTTCAACTTAGTATTTAGATCATGTTGGATACTTTTCTAGAACTTGGATGTGAATCTCAGATCTCGATCAAATATAAATGATAGTGGTATTCTATATAGCCTTACCACTTCTCTAATGTATATCCATGCTAGTTGATAAAGTGATAAGTCCTCTCAAATTTCCATAAAGTGAGATGTATTTGTAAGACGATCCACAAAAACCCATATAACATTGTTTCCTCTAGATGTTTTTTAAAATGGTTGTGGGTCAAGCCCCCTGTATTGATCATGAAAAAAAGAGACCCCTTTTGGCACTGGGAAAGAGGAACCCATTACAAGAAGGGGAAAAATCCTTAAAATGTTTGCCAAGTGGATCCAACAAGTTCAAAAGAAACAAAAAACCAAGAAGGCACCTGAAAATATCATCTCCCCTCTCGCCAGACAGTGCACCAGTGAGATTAGTCAAAAAAATGTGTCACCCCCTCTGTTAAGAAGTTATACCATGCTAGTGTCACAACGTGATAGAGCATCTCTCCATCCAACCTAGAAATGTTGAGGATAGAAGGATGAAAGGTTCCAGCACGCCTTTCGCTCTTTCGATTCGCCCACCCAACAAAGCATGAGAAGAATCTCTGCAGTGTCAACCTGATGTAACCCAAGTAGAGACTGAAAACAACGAGCAAAAGTCACAGCAAAGAACCCATCCATCCATAAAAAGATGATGCATGACTGATGATGGGTGTCAGCACACCCATCCCTCATTCGAGGTCTCCAACCCAATGGTACCAGCAAAATGATGCACAATCCAAATGCGACAAGAGCAACAAATACCCATGAAGAAAAATGTTTCAGAAGAACACGCAGAACCAACAACCAATGCAGAACAGGATGAAATTCAAGAGAATCACTCCTGAGCAGTGAAACCAGAAGAGAAGCCAACACAAATCATCAGAACAAAGAAATCCAAAAGCCCCCTCTTCAAAAATCTCAGAATCATATACTGTTCCACAATAAGCAAATGAGGAAAGCCATAGAAGCCGAACCAGAAACTCCCTCAACATGCCGAGCCAAGGCAGCCCCAAACCTTGGGCCCCGCATGTCCTCAACCAGCTCTTCAATGCATCCACCCCATGAAATCTGCTTCACTTCAACCAACGAAAGTAGAATCACATCCACGAACCCATAACCGGAAAACACCTCCGTAGGTGTTGAATCCGCAAAGTCGGAGAGCCGGTTGCTCACCTTCCGCCACCCGAGATCCCACCGGACTCCACCACATAATCCCAAAGGCCAAAATCATATGGTCATAATCCGAGTGTGATCTCCCTGCAAGATTGAAACGAAATGCCTCCGAAGAAGCCAGGACCGCCAATGTCTCCCTTTTCACCCGTCACCACTCGATCGAGCAGCAGACACGCAAGGAAGACCAGATCCAAGGGGATATAGTGGAGGGGGATCACGCAGTAGAATAAGGGGGTCGTCGGAGACGCCAAGAGGGATGGTTGTTCAATCATTTGAGAAAGGCTTGATGATGTTCCTTACTTAACAATTTCCATGTCCATCCTTTGAAAATTTAATAAGATTAGACCCTTCTCAATTCTCTACTTTGAAAATGTTGTAGAATCCTTTCTACATAGAGCATCCCCCACTTTATTTACCTTACCCGGATGGTAGTGGATTGAGGAGTCATAATCCTTGATTATATATACCGATATTTGCTGATTCATATTAATCTCCTTCCATGTGAATATATATTTGAGGCTCTTATGACCAATATATATCTCAAACTTCTCCCCATATAGATAATGCTGCCAAATTTTCAATGTGAATATCACAACCGCCAACTCCAGATCATGTGTGGGATAGTTTTGCTCATGAATTTTTAACTACCATGAGGCGTAGAAAATAACTTTATAATTTTTCATTATTACACAAACTAATTCCTTTTTTAAAGCATCGCTATATACCAAAAAGAGTTCCCCACTTTTCAATGGTGTGAGTATTGGTGTAGTGATAATCCTCTTTTTCAACTCTTTGAAGCAGTCTTCATATTCACTAGTCCAAACAAACTTTACTCCCTTATTAATCAACTTGGTTAGTGGGTTTGAATATCATGATAAATTATTCACAAATTGTAGGTAATACCCATATAGATAAAGGAAACTACAGATCTATATTACTAATATTGTTATGGGCCACTCTTTGATTGACTTTGTCTTGGATGGGTCCATAGATATTGCTTTTCGGTTGGTAACATGCCCCAAGAATGACACATCCTCCATATATAACTCACATTTACCATAATTTTCATATATATTCTCCCTTCTCAAAGTATTTATCATAGTATTCAAATTATCCTCATGTTCCTCCTTTATCATAGAGTATATCAGAATTTCATCAATAAAGACTACCACAAATCTTTCTAGGTAATCTTTAAAGTCTCTAATCATTATGTTCATGAATATTAATAGAGCATTAGTGAGTCTAAAAGGAATCATTGTGAACTCATAGTTTCCATACGTAATTCTAAAGGTAGTATTGAAAATATCTTCCTTCATAACCTTTAATTGGTGATATCTCAACCGAGGATCCACCTTAGAGAAATAATTGGCCTTAGATAGTTGATAGAACAAGTCATCTATCCATGGAAGGGGATACGTGTTCTTTATCATGATATTATTGATATGATGATAATCAATGCAGAGGTGTATTGATCCATCCTTCTTTTTGATAAAGAGATCTAATGTACCCCATGGTGAAGCACTCAGGCATATGAAATCCTTATTCAGATTTTATTTTAACTAGATATTTTGTTCTTCCAAATCAATGGTGTCCATTTTATAAGGATTCATTGATATAGGTAATATATTTAAGAGTAATTCCAATTTAGAACTCAACCTCTTGATTATTAGGAAGAAAAGGCAATTATTTGGGATAACATCAATGTAGTTCCTCACAATGGGCATGTCTTTGATCACGATTATATACTTTTTCTCAATAATTTGAGCTAGATATTCTTGCTCATTAGGAAATAATATCCATAATTGAGATAATGTTTCTGAATGTGATTCATCCTCCTCCTTACACTTGTACAGAATTAGAGGATTCCTCAAGATGTGAAGAGTGGTCTCCTTTTCCTGATAGTTGATGTTGACTTTGTATAAAGATAGCCAATATATGCCCAATATAGCATCAAACTCCACCAAAGGAAGTAAGATCATATTTTTTGAAAGGTTCAGTCCACAAAAATTAACCAAGGAGAAGTTATATACTTTGTATGTATTAATTTCCTTATGAACTATTCTCATAGATAACCCAACCTCTATATTTTTAGGAGGTGTTTAAATTATTCTACTAAACTTTTAAGATATGAAATAATGTGTAGAACCAGAATCAAATAGTATGTTCTCTATTCTTGAATGAATAAACAGCGTACCTATCACCACATCATTGTCGGGCTCCACCTCAATAGTAGTGATAAAATAATATTTCCCTTTCTCCATTGGCTTTGATGGCTGCTGATGCTGATTACCCTTGAGGACTTGAGGTTTAGTTCACTAGAGTGTATAGTTCCCTTGATCCCTATAATTGAATCATTTGACCATAGGTAGTGCTCTCTTTTCCTCCACTAAATTGTCTAAATTATTCATGTCTCTTCGACATTCATGATCTTGGTGGTATTCTCTCCCACACTTGAATAATTTCCCCATCTCTTTATAGAAATTCCCATGATTCTTATTCCCACATTTTTTAAATGTTAGTGGTTGAGTTTTCTCCTCATATTTTTCATTAGATCCTCTAGCTTGAAACTCCATATTTCTTTTCTTATCTCCATTACCATGGGAACATTCTTCATACACAATCTTCACTTTGATAGCACATCAAAAAAATTTATCATAACTCCCAAATTCTCAAATAGATAAATCCTTTCAATGGTGTGGCTTTAAACCACAAAATAATCTATCTATTTTACTATCATTGTTGATAAAAAAACCCAAGGTATACCTTGCATGAATTGTGAAATTTTCCACGTAATTCATTATATATTCTACATCAGTTATCTTCAATTCTATGAATTCTCTATCAATATTTGTATGAATAGTTTAATAGAAATACTTATCAAGAAATATTTTCTTAAAGTCTTCCCACTCTATCTCTTTTATTACATCCTTTGTCTTGGTGTTCTTAATCAACACCCACCATTGGAAAACCTCTCCATATAAATGATAGACGACTAGAGTCTCCTTATCCTTCTTAGAATAGAGAAGCACAAGAATGATCTTATCCATTGAGTAGACCAACTGTCTTGTGAGAAGTGGATCAAAATATCCACTAAGTGTCAATGGTAATTTCCACATAAATGATTCAATATCTAGTTTCCCCCTATTAGGTGAAGGAATATGTTCCACATTATTCAGGTTATTATTCATATCCTGAGACAAATGGGTAAGCATCATCATGAAATTTTGAACTCCACCTCCCAAGGCATTGGGGATGTCATTCAAGTATTCACTGCATTGTCCCTCACATGGGTTGTTGGCAAGGTTTCTTCTGTTTCCCACTATTTTATAAAATAGATATTTTTTGAAGAAAACATAAGTCAACAAGCCATTAATAAATAATTTATTCCTTTGTGAAATTAACTCTAAAGGCATATATCGTGGGATCCATATGTTTATCATTTTTCTAAAAAAATATTCTCTGGTGCTTATATTTATTTAGTATCATACTAAGGGTTTTCACTAATTTTATCTAATCCTAATTCCAAAATTAACTAAACCATGCTCTGATACCAACTATAGTGACCCTAATTTTTCATACATGACCATTACATCATTTTAGAGGCAAATAACTTAAAAACATTATTAATCCAAGATCTAATGTTTATTGACTTAGGAAAATTAGGGCCATACATAAAATTTACATAATAAAACAAAAAAAAATATTTAATTCCTTATTCTCTAGATTCTTAGTGGCCGTCATGTACTCCTTAGTATAAGTAGTCACCTGGGGATATACATTAAAGAAAGGGGTGAGATAAAATCCCAATAAAAGGATATTTAAGAACATCAATAAATATAACATAGGCGATCAAAATCATTGTGATAAAAAAAATTCGATGTAACACATACAAGGAAAGAAAACATGCTCAAAGAATCAACCCTACGACACACTCCCCAAACCCCTCCCACCCCACTACCCCACTCACCCGCGGGGGTAAAGAATAATCATAATCATAACATAAGCATAGGATCATCATAATAATAATTATATGAAGCATTATATAAAGGAATGAAATGTATCAATGTATAAAAATGAAACATAATTTATTGGTGGTCAAATACCACACGTAGTTGTAAACAAAGCTAGCATCATGTTTACGCATAACATATGTGCATAATAATAACATCATCACCATTATGAAAAAATCCAACATCATGTTCACACATATTTCATATTATATCATGAGATAATTCACATTACAAAATTCATTGGAGTGCTATATAATTCTGGGTGCACTCATCACATCATAATATATACATAAATATGTATGCCACATAGAACGTATAACAATTTACCATAAAATAAAACATGGAAAGGAAATGGGTTTCATGAGAATTTAATAAATAATAATTTCATGAATAAACATTAGGGTTCCAAAAATAAAAAATTAATTACATACTTGTTATAATAATCATTAACCTTCAGTGAAGAAGCAACAATCTGAAGAGAAATAAAAGATTTTTTTTTTAAAAAAGAAGAGTTTTTTTGGAAAAATCATTGAATTTGTCACAAAATCAAATTGGAAATATATATATCCCAAAAAATAAAAGTAAAGGGAAAGGAAATTATATTATATATGTATTAAAAGAACATCTACACTTAAATTTTTCATGAAAGAGGAATGACCCAAAGAAAGGGAATTAGGTTTGAGAATCCCTATACCTTATGTTCAAATGTTTTATTCACTTTAACATCCTAGATAATAAAATTAGATTCATTAATTACTAAATATGGAACCTATTTTACATTTATTTGATTCATTTTAATTTTATTAATTTCGTTTACAGTCATTTAAACGAGTTCTAGAGTTCAATTTAATCATTCGAGGGTGTTCGTTTTCTTGGTTTTCATGATCAGTTCACTTGGATATATGTATGGTAGATCATGTAAAATGAGAATAATTATCCAAAATTAAATTATATGTTATTGATTAAATTTTTTAAGTTTAAATGGTCTTATATATTATTTTTTCCATATATGAGGATGATTTATTAGATAAAACATTAATGACAATCATTTAGATTAATTTGGCGATTTTTGATCATCACAAACTAGTTTTATTTTATTATTTATTATTATTTATATATGTTAGTTACAGAGAATAAAAAAATTTATAGCATACATTTGACAATACTTTTCAGACATTATAATGGTTTTATGAGCAGCCTTAAAGGAGGTAAAGGAAAATGGAAACGTATCGTCCTCGGAGGCTATAAATCAACACCTCACGGATAATGATTTCATTTTTAGAATAAAATAGAGAGGAGAAGAGGTTTGATGTTATATTATTCCATTAACATAATAAAATTCTTGTATATATATATAAGATACTACAGTTATCATTCCTCTTTGATAAGTTTATGTGATGAGAGGAGAAGAAATGAAAAGAAATACAAAATAAATTAAAAGAAAATGAAAGAGGATTTTACCTCTTCAATTCTCCTCCTTGAGAAGCTCCTTAGGAAAATTAGTCTTGGAATTTTTTTTAGACCAAAGGATCCTGGATGTGGGGTAGAGTCTTGGTTAGAATATTGGTTAGAATTTGGAAAAGCTTCAATGCTTTAGAGTTGTGAGGAGAAGAGGTGGTGAGGGGTGATATTTTAGGGGAGGAAATGGGTGTTTTTTATTATTCTATTCATTAGTTTATTATTTTGGCTCATGAATATGAATAGTTTGAATCTTGTCCCAAAATATATTAAATAATGAAGTAGAGTTCAATATTATGGGATTAAATTATCCATTTATAATCTGAATAAATAATTCACTAGTAGAATTTTTAGCTTTTGAGTTGGGGTAAATACAGTGACTTCCATTTGGCGGTCGCTGTATTTTCAAACCCCAAAACCAAAAATTTTCCTCCCCCATCATTTACCCTCCCCGACCCCGTGACCTAATCCCCTCCCCGACCCTGCGATGTCTCCCTGTTCACCCTTCTGGTGACCCCAATACCCCGACAACCCTGATACTCCGGTGACCCTCCACCCTCGTTACCCTCCCTGACCTCATGACCTAATCCCCTCCCTGACCCCACAACCTCCCTATTCACCCACTCGGCAACCTCGATACCCCGGGCGACCCCGATCCTCTTGCCTCTGCACTACACCCCCCACGACCCGGAGACAATCTCAAAACTCGGCAACCCCCACCCCTTGCCTCCATGTTGGGCCCCCCGTGATCCGAGTGACTTGGGCGACCCCGAAAACCCTGGTGACCCCCGCCCCTTTGCCTCTGCACTGCGCCCCCCGTGATGTATGCTTCTTAAAAACAACTAATTTCAACTTTTCTCCCACTTTCATTTATTCAATTTGTTAGAAATCTGTCCAGTTTTTGGTACATGTTGTTTTTAGATGGAAACCCCATTCTTTTGGGATCCAAAAGTTGAACAAATGTTCCTAATCATACTCAAATCTACCCATGATAATGCGGTTGTATTCGAAAATTTTTTCTTTACCCATGTATGTATATAATTTGACTTTTTTCCATCACTATTTGATAAAGAAGATTCGGTTCATTCATCTCTTTTGGTATTGTGGGTGATCTTCTTATATGTGCATGAGATGGATACATTCCCAACACTTATCAAGATCTCATTACCATCAATTTTAGCCTTATTAAAACCAGTAATATTAAATAAAGTACTTATGGAAACCATCATTTTTCTAGTATATATGGAGTATTTAGGTTGAGCTAGTTCTAGATTTCTAAACTTTTCTCTAATCTCTAAGGATATCATGTTGAGGGAATATTTTTTTACCTCATCTAACATCATCCACTCTTCCCAATAACGTTTCACCTTCTGGTTTTTCTCATCAAGCATCTTTATCAACTATTGATGTGAATGGACAAGCTCTTTCATCATTTCTACCTTTATATCCAGTTGTGTATCATTGACATTCACCGTGACTTTATTTAATTTTTCCAGTGCATGGAATACATTATCAAAGAAAACTCTTGAACACTTAATTCTAAAAAACTAATAATTTCAAGTCTTCATCAATTAAAGAAAATATTTCTTTGCAAACTGTGAAAAATTCATCCTTGGATTTCATATTATTAGTAATGGAGTTATAATAAGTTACCTTTTTGACTAATGCATATTCCATTGAATCTGTCACTTCTTCTAGATGTTATTTTACTTCAAATGGGATCTTGAAAAAAATTCAATATGTGGGAAAAAACCTCATCAAAAACCTTCTTCAGATATGTTCCAACATGAGAGTAGAATTCTTCATCCACTCTAATCTCTTCAAATTCCTTACATTTTTCACAACATAAACTAGAATAATCAAAAGTATCTTTAACAACAACATCATCTAATGAGAACTGAACACCTTGAAAAGATTTAAATAGAGTTTTATCCTTGTATTTATTTACATTTTCCCTTCTCTTTTACTATTTATTTAGCCTATTTTGTGTTGTCTTAGCAAGCACACCCATTTCAGATTCAATATAACTAGAGATTGAATTCTTGATATGAGACTCGTCATCATCCATCTCAAATATATACTTCATCTAGTTTTTTATGAAGAGAACCTATTCTCTAATACAACTTGATGTTCCCACAGGATTGGTGCACCATTGAGAGGGGAGGGTTGAATCAGCGACCACTTAAATCTTTTATAAGTTCTTCCTTTTTAATTTAACCCACTAGACTTATTTAGTCTCGATCCACTCTATCTTGTGGCTATTATCCTGATAATGTAGTAAATAAAGTAATATGAATACAATAATTTACAAGGTTTGGTACTAAGAGATACTCTTTTACTAGATTTATTATACACCCCGATCAAGGATTCTCAATTATAATCAATCACCAAATATAATGGAGGGTGCTTCAAACACCACCACCAGATCAGAGTCCCACTAATCTTCTATTGTCCAGAGTCACACCAGCCACTTTTACCTTGGGTCTCACTTGAAATATCTTTCCATCTTCACATTGGACTTCTTTAACAACTTCTCATTGTATTCACATAATCGCACTATGATTTCATTACATACCATGAGTTGGAAATATTCTATAACATCACATCATATATATGCAAGTGGTTTGTTCAACTCCTTGAATGTATATTTATGATCTGTTGGGATGTCTCTACACCTATAGAATGATCTACTTAAATTAAATATAAGATCTTAAAATTCCTTTAGTTATTCATGATATTCTTCATGCAACTCGGTTCAGGCTAACAACTCATCTTCACATGATTTTACATAATCTGTTTACCTGGATGACTCACTCAATGTGCTTCAGATCACTAAATTTGATTTTATATTAATGGATAACTCTTGCTTCTTCTCCTTTCATCTTCTATATCTAAGTGATCTATCTAGGATTTTCTAGTATCAACTTTTTCTTCTTCTTCACTACAGGTTGCAGTGACTCCTTGTTCATCCTCCTCAAGAATTCTAAGATCTTAAAGTCAAACTAAAACCCTCAATCATCTCACAACTTTTTTAAACTAGCTTCCCCTTTATTTATTTATTTTCAAGTGTATATCATTTTTTGTACAGTATCTCCTTTTTTATGCGGGACTTCTCATATATCTATAGCTAGAAATATACAGAAGTTTTCTTATAAGCCAAATTCACATGCACCATATACACAAACAATCCTCAAAATCTTCCTTTTTATTTGTCAACTACAGTCCATTCTCAACTCAAAGGTGTATTACAAAAATACCCTCATCATCTTCTTCTTCCTTATCTATCTCTCTCTATGTGGATGTATATATATTTAGGTATATAAACAACAAGATTGACCTATTCTTATTTCTCAAAATAATATTACAGTAACTACACTTCAATCTCTCTAGCTATATGAAAATCATACAAACTCATGTTGTAGTATGGAGAAACTCACTTCGGCTTAGAAACTTTTAACGAATACCTATACAGAATCCAATTGAATCTGTACACACCAGGAGATCGTCAGACCTTTTTCATTCTAACTAAAATAAGATCATATCATAATATGTTTAAGCCTGATGGAAAAACGTTCATCATTGTAACATCATCTCCATTATTCTTGAAAATTTAACAAATCCATCTTATTCATCACAAAATATATATATTATATCTTCTTCCATTTTAGTCTTGGGAAAATTCATAGCCTTACATATTTATATTAGGCTTGGATGATGGATTATCTAAGCTTCATAATGTTGTAAACTTGAATTCACAACACAAGCGTCATCATATTTCACTTTCATCAGATCATTTTCTAACTTTAGGACTATTTTGATTTCATATTTAATTCATCTGATAAGATATTTTCTGATCAATTTATTGACATGAATTGAAATTATGAGATAATAAATTACTATCAAAAAGATATTTGTAGACTATCCAATCCTTTTCATTTTGATCTAATCCTTTTTTTGATCACATCCATTCATTGTTAAAATATTTGGTCCACTTCACTTATTCCTTGAAGAACCTCTTTACAATATAACACATTTTTTGTATAACATATATTTCACCAAAAATAATTATTTTTTTATATTATAATGTGTGTTTATTACGTATTTAGTTGCCTTTTTTAACCACTCTTGTGCTTCTTCCAGCAGTTATTCCCCTTTTGAGTCTGGTCATCAAACCCTTATCGTCAAGCCGTTGCACCGTCATAGATCCCCAATCGAGTCGCACCCCATTACCCATAGTTGATTCCTCTAAAGGTAAGTTATTTTTTGACTTGTGCAATATATTATGCAGGTTATTTATGAAAATTTTATTTCCCAGAGAGACCTCACAGAGGGAATATTTTTTTATTCATGACCGAACCTACAAGATAGGTTTTTTTGTCCTTAAAAATAGCTTTGAACTCATTGGGTTTTAAGTTTTAATGATATGGGTTTTTTTAGAATTTAAATAAGATCTTTCAATTATTTTTTTCTATTAAATATAGATATGGATATGAGTATGATTGATATGAAAGATAGGTTTTATGCTAAATATTATGAGAAGATTAAGAGATTTATGAATTTCACCAATGGATTTCCAAGCAATTTTATATTTTTCCATGCAGAAAATGTGCAAATAGATATCTCTTCAAACAAGATAGTGTTATAGAACATCTGTTTTTGAATGGGTTTTTAAAAAACTATAAGACATTGACACGTCATAGAGAAGAGTCTGTTTCATTTCATCAATCAAAAAATATTCATATGGATGTTGATTTGAGAACAGTTGATCCGATGAACATAATGCTCAATGATATGATGTGTTGGTTTCAACCTGAAGATAGTAATGTTGTAAATGATGACGTTGGATTGAGTAATCCTGTTTCTTCTACAGATGGAGAAGCATTGAAATTATTTGATATTCTTGATGATGCGCATACTAAATTATATCATGGATTCACTAAATTTAGTAAATTGTCGTTCATCAATGAATTTTTACACCAAAAAGCCATGAACCAGTGGTCAGACACCTCATTCGACATGTTGTTAGTATTGTTGAAGAAGGTACTCCCTGCTGAAGTGAATATTCCAGAGTCATTCTATCAAGCTCGCAAGTTGACCGATGATCTTGGTTTTACATATGATAGCATTGATGCATTCCACAATAATTTTATGTTGTTCAGAAAAGAGAATGCACAATTAAATAATTTTACTATTTGTTATACATCCAGGTGGAAGGCCAATGAGATTAATCAATGTAGTCAGATTATTTCTGGAAGAGTCTTGAATCAAGGGAAACAAGTTGCTGCTAAGCAGATACATTATTTTCCATTGAAACTGAGACTAAATAGATTATTCATGTCAACTAAAATTGATATATTTCTGACTTGTAATTTTGAGAGAAACAAAGAGGTCGTTAAATTAACTCACCTGGAATATTCTGTGGCATGGAAAGAGTTTGATCAAACACACCCAAACTTTTCCCGGGATGATCATAATGTTTTTATGGGTTTGGAAGCAGATGGTTTTAACCCATTTAGGTCCATGGTTTGTGAAACACATAGTATGTGGCCAGGGGTGTTGGTTCCATACAACCTTCCCCCATGGGTATGTATGAAACAACCATTTTTTTACTGTTGATTCTAAGTGATGGAATGAGAGGACCTAGAAAAAAAAATCTATGTTTATATACAACCTTTTATTGATGAGTTGTATGAATTTTCGTCCAATGGTGTAATGAATTTTGAATCAGAAGCTAATGAAATGTTTAGACTCTGGGCTGCTTTGTTATAGACAATTAATGCTTTTCCAGCGTATGCTAACTTAGAAAGTTGGAGTACAAAAGGATAATTCTCTTTCCCCTGTTGTAATAAGAGTAATAAATCTATATGTCTTAGGCACTATAGAAAGTGGGAATATCTTGGTCACATATTATTTCTTCCTCCATTGGAAAGGTTCAAAAAATAATGTTTGTCGTTTGATGGGAATAGAGAGTATGACCCATCAACACAAATATTTTATCGGGTTTGAATTTGTGCACAACTAGATCAAGAAAACATCCATATAATGTATGATTTTCATGATTTATTGGATCCTACATTTCCTTCTATTCCTACCACAAATAGACAATACAGTCATAATTGGAAGAAATATAGTATTTTTTTAATTTCCTTATTAGAAATATAATATTTTAACACATAATTTAGATGTGATGCACATTTAAAAAATAGTATGTGATAATATATTGTGGACCATTTTAGGAGCCACGGGGAAATCAAAGGATAGTGCTAATGATAGACATGATTTGCAAGAAATGGGATTGATAAAACATTTATATTTACAACTGGGTGAAGGTAATTAGGCATACATGCCTACTGCATAGTAAACAATGAGTAAAAAATAGAAACAAACATTTATATCAATTTTGAAGACCGTTAAGGTGCCAGATGGTTATTACTATAATATTTCCAAGCGTTTCAATATGACGAGCATGATATTACAGGGGTTGAAAAGTCGTGATAATCATATTCTTCTTCAACAGTTAATTCCTATAGCAATTCGTGATTTCTTACCTACCCAGGTTACTGAGTCGCTGATTGAAGTTTCTATTTTTTTTAGATAGTTCTGTTCAAGAAATCACCGCATTAGTGATTTGAAAAAGCAGTAGGATAAGATTGTACTTGCACTATGTCACCTAGAAAAACTATTCCAGCAGTATTTTTTTGATTTCACGGTTCACTTGACTGTGCATTTAACTGGTGAAGTCATTGCTAGTGGTGCCGTGAAATTCAGGTGGATGTACCCAATAGAGCGATACATAAATACATTAAAACGGTATGTGTGCAACAAAGCTCATCTAGAAGATTCAATTGCCAAGGAATATTTAATGGATGAGTGTACTAATTTTTGTACTTCATATACTGATGAGGTTGAAACAAAGATAGAAAAACCCTCCCAGAATGATGAGGGTCCAATTGGAGAAGGAAAAATGTTTGATATGCACAATGATGAGTGGGTTTATGCTCATAGATATGTGTTGTTCAACACTCCATCAGTTATGTCATTGATACAGTAAGTTTCATAATTTATGTTTCTTATATTTCTATATCTATTTTATAACTTACCTTTTATTGTGTTGTGATTTATGACACATATCGCTGAGTTAAAACGTGAAAGGCCCCGTGCAACTGACTATCAAATCCAAAATCATCATTTCAACAAATTTCATGAGTGGTTCAAGACTCATGTATGTATAAATAAATGCTTTAATATTTTTATAGTGAAATTAGTTGTATTTTCACAATACTTTATCCATTGAACTATGTGAAATTTTCAGATTCAAAAGATACGTGATTTAAGTACCCATACTGTGAGTGAAGAACTCAACCAACTAGTTGATGGCCCATTTATTATAGCTCATCGATATAAGTCTTTAGTTGCTAATGGATTCCGATTTCGTATTAGTGATGTTGACATGAATCGAGCCACACAAAATAGTTGTTTTGGTTGTTCTTTTTTGGGGTGGGTTATTATTATGGATTGATGAGGGATATTATTGAGGTTATTTATGTTCATGGCTTAAAACACATATAGTTAAGGTGTGATTGGGTCGATCCGGTTTGTGGAATGAAAGTTGATAACATCTAATTTACGTTAGTAAACTTTAACAATATACTGTATAAAGATGAATGAGTAAGAAATGATCCCTCATATTGACATCGCAGGAAGAGCAAGTTTACTTTTTCGGCATTGATTCTGATTGGAAAGTTGTGGTGAAAATTTCTAGAAGAGGGGTGTTTCTGATTGATCAAGAGGAACCTGACGTTGTCGCATTTCTTGATAAAACACTTGACCAAAAAACAGTATTTTTGTTAGATGAAGATATACAATGGGCTAGAGAGACAATTTAAGGAGATACGATAGATTTTCATGATTAGTGAAAATTGTAATTATTTCCCCATATTGTTTGTAAAAATATTTATGAGTTATATATGTATAAAAATTGATAGATTTAACTATAATTTTTTTGATGCAGGTATGTCACAGGGTGATCAGAGTGGTTCACCTGATGTTGTCGGTATATATGTTTTCATTTTTCTAAATTAATTTATTGTAATTTTATGTGTTTATTTCGAAACTATTTATAATTTTTAAATAATTCAGTAATATTGTAATTCAATTATGAATTTATGTTCGTTAGGATCTAGTACGTCTTCCAGCAGATGCAGAGGTCCTGGTAGAGGGGTTCGATCCTGGAACTCTGGAGCCCGATTGGATGTGTTATTTGATGACACATTCCACCCAATCAGAGATGGTGCTACTGTATTGATTCTTCATTTTGGGCATATGATATGAGACCCACATAGATTCCCCCTGATGACTCATGATTGGACTTCTTTCCCCCATGATACGATTGAAAGATTATGGAGGGAGGTTCAGGTAAATTCAATGTTTAATTTTTCATGATATTGTTTTTATTATTGTTTCATATACTTAATATTTTTTTACAGGATAATTTTACATCCTATAGAGATGAGTTTCGGGCCATATATATGGCCAAATACCAAAAATTATGGATGGATTACAAGGGAAGGGTGAAGAGAGATCACTTGATGCCATTTGCGGGTGTGCTAGACATTCTATAGCGAGTCCCTCTGTCCATTCCTCTCGTGCAGTGGTAGGATTTGGTTGCATTTTAGTCAAGTGACGAAACAGTGGTAAGATTTATTGCTTTTAATCTATAAATGTCTAATATTTCATATTTCTATTAACTGAATACATTGAATGTATACCGAGCCTTTTCATCATTCACGTAATCGGGTGATGTAGGGCACGCCTTCCAGACTTGGAACATGACATGTGTCACAGCTCAGACATGATGTAAGTTTAGAATTTAATATTCATTTATATATTAAAAATAGTGTAGTATAACATGGTGAATACCTTTATTATAGTTACACCAATGAGGTGAGCTGATCGATCGGATGCCCATATGGGTGATGACTCATAGGGCGGGAGATCCTGATGTTCACTGTGTTATTGTAAGAAAAATATTTACTAATAAATGTATTTTTATTTTATAAAAATTATTCATATTTTTTCATTGATTCATTATATGCTACAAGATCAGTTTGATACTCAATTAGCAGAGTTCCTAGAGGAGAAACGTCATAGTAATGTGCGTAGAGATGAGATATTTCAGTGTGTTGTGGGGCATGATGGTCATGGTTATTCCTTGACTTATGGTTGTGGTGTCCCACGACATGTAGTTGTTAGAGCAGAGGCGATGGGTGCATGTGGAGATGTAGGGATGTGCACACAGACTGAGATAGATTCTACTATGCAGACTATGCAACAGAAGATGGATGCATAGTTTGAGCAGTTACGTGCAGAGTGTGAGGAGAGATTATCACAGATGTCAGGATGTATCGATGAAGTGATGACGCAACGTCCTGTGGATGGTACACAAGTGGCATCACAGGTAAACAATAAATCAAACCATACACATATTTACTTCTATTGATATATATTTATGATACATAATATTGATATATATTGTAGGCTCCAGATATAGTTGGTGGACATCGTAGTGATTTTAGTGATCCAGATGAGGATGAACATGCATGAGGTAATTTACATTAACATTTTAATATAATAAATTAATTAGCAATTAATATTAATTCTCGAACCTTTAGGTTTATTTACACCTTTGTTTTATTGTTTTAATTATTATAATTTTAATTAATTCTTTTAAATTTTACCTGATTGCTAATTATGATATATTATATAACACTTCAATTTATTGACACGAAAACAACCGGCGAGTGAATTATGAAATGGTCGGGTAAACGACACGTCAATCAGACGTGCAACTTGCACGTTACAGCTGAATATGTGTTTTTTAAGAGTTTAGCATGTTTGAGAAAGGTGGGGGGGGTGGTCAAAACTGGATGAATGACTTTGGAATTCTATGAAATCAGATGATAACAACTAGAGAGATAATTGTGAAATTTTTAGGCAGACAACGAGTGAATTAGAGGTGTCGTGTGACCACGGTGACCGAAAACGCAGTTCCAGTGCCATAAACAACCAAAATAGGCATCTAACGTTCAAATTCATACCGAACGACATTGGAATCACTTGAAATCATTGAAAAAATTCTAATTATTATTTTTTTGATGTGTACTCAGAGACAACACATCAATCAGATGTGCGGTTTGCGTGTTACGGTCGAATATTTGTTTTTTAAGAGTTTGGCGCACTTGAGAAAGGTGGGTGGGGTGGTCAAAACTATTCGAATGAACTCAAAATGCCATGAAATCAGACTAAAATAATTGGTGAATTAATTGTGAAATGTTTGGGCAGACCACACGTCAATTGGAGTTTTTGTGTGACCGTAGTGACCAAAAACGCAGTTCTGGTGCCATAAACGACCAAAACAGGCATCTAATGGTCAAATGCAAACCAAACGACATCAGAATGACTTGAAATCATGGGAAAACATTATAATTATTATTCTTGATGTGTACGCAAAGACGTCACATCAATCAGACGTGTAGTTTGTGTGGTACAACCGAATATGTGTGCTTTTAAAGTTTGGCGCACTTGGAAAAGGTGTGTGGGTGGTCAAACCTGGTTGACCGACCTCAAAAGTGCCATGAAATTAGACTACAACAACCGAAGAGTGAATTTTGAAATGGTCGGGCAGACGATAAGTGAATCGGAGGTGTCGTGTGTCTGCGGTGACCAAAAACGCAGTTCTGATGCCATAAACGACCAAAACAAGCGTTTAACGATCAAATGCATACCAAATGACATTGGAATCACTTGAAATCACATGAAAACTTATAATTTTTTTTTATGTGTAAGAAGAGATGAAATTTCAATCGGACATTTTGAATGCGTGTTACAGCAAAATATTTGTTTTTTAAGAGTTTTTCACGCTTGAGAAAAGTGGGCGGGGTGGTCAAAATCGGCCGAATGACCTCAGAATTCTAGGAAATTAGAAGAAAAAACCAGCGATTGAATTTTGAAATGGTCGGGTAGAGAACACGTCAATCAGAGGTGTCGTGTGAGCGTGGTGACTGAAAATGCAGTTATGGTGCATAAACAACCAAAAGATGCGTTTAACAGTCAAATGTGAACCGAACGACATCAAAATGACTTGAAATCATAGTAAAACATTCTAATTATTATTCGCGATGTGTACAAGGAGACTTCATGCCAATTGTACATGCAGTTTGCGCGTTACAGCTGAATATGTGTTTTTTAAGAGTTTGGCGCGCTTGAGAAAGGTGGGAGGGTGGTCAAAACCGGCTGAATGACCTCGGAATGCCATGAAATCAGATGAAAACAACTAGTGACTGAATTGTAAAATGGTCGGGTAGACCACAAGTGAATCAGAGGTGTCGTGTGACCGCGGTGACTGAAAATGCAGTTCTTGTGCTAAAAACGACCAAAACATGCATCTAACGGTCAAATTCATACCGAACAAAATCAGAATGACTTGAAATCATAGGAAAACTTCTAATTATTTTTGTGTGATGTGTACACGGAGAAAGAACGTCAATTAGACATGTGGTTTGCGCGTTACGGCTGAATATGTGTTTTTTAAGAGTTTGGCACACTTGAAAAAGGTGGGTGGGGTGGTCAAAACCGACTGAATGACCTCGGAATTCCATGAAATCAAACGAAAACAACTATTTAATGAATTTTGAAATGTTCGTGCAGACCACACATCAATCAGAGGTGTCGTGTGACTACGGTGACCAAAAACGCACTTTTGGTGCCATAAACGACCAAAACAGGCATCTAACTATCAAATTATAACCGAACGACATTGTAATGACTTGATATAACTAGAAAAAATTATAATTATGATTCGTGACATGTACATAAAGACATCACATCAATCAGATGTGCGGTTTGCGCGGTACGTCTGAATATGTGTGTTTTCGGAGTTTGACGCGCTTGGAAAAGGTGTGTGGGGTGGTAAAAACTATCCGAACAACCTCGTAATGCCATGAAATCAGTCGAAAACAACTGCAGAGTGAATTTTGAAATGTTCAAGAAAATGACACGTCAATTAGAGGTGTCATGTGATTGCGGTGACCAAAAACGTAGTTCTGGTGCCATAAACGACCAAAACAGGCGTCTAACAGTCAAATGCATACCGAATGATATCATAATGACTTCAAATCATAGGAAAATTTCTAATTATTTTTGCGTGATGTGTACTCATAGACGACACGTCAATCATATGTGTGGTTTGCACGTTACGGCCAAATATGTGTTTTTTAAGAGTTTGGCGCGCTTGAGAATTGTGGGTGGGTGGTCAAAACCGGCCGAACAACCTCAGAATGACATGAAATCAGACAAAAACAACCACCAAGTGAATTTTGAAATGTTCAGGTAGACCACACGTCAATCAGAGGTGTCGTGTGACTGCGGTGATTGAAAATGAACTTCTGGTGCCAAAAACAACCAAAACAGGCATCTAACGGTCAAATACAAACCGAAAGACATCAGAACGACTTGAAATCATAGGAAAACATTATAATTATTATTCGTGACGTGTACGTGGAGACGTTATGTCAGTCGGGCATGTGGTTTCCATAGTATGGCAGAATATGTGTGTTTTCAAATTTTGGCGCGCTTGGAAAAGGTGCGTGGGGTGGTCAAAACTAGCCGAATGACCTAGGAATTCCATTAAATAAAATGAAAACAACTGGAGAGTGAATTTTGAAATGGTCGCGCAGACGATAAGTGAATCGTAGGTGTCGTGTGACCGCGATGACCAAAACTGCACTTCTAGTGCCATAAACAACCAAAACAGACATCTAACATTAAAATACATAGCAAACGACAACTGAATGACCTAAAATCATAGGACAACATTCTAATTATTATATGTGATATTTACGCAAAGACGAAACGTCAATATGATGTGCGGTTTGCATGTTACATCCAAATATATGTTGTTTAAGAGTTTGACGTCCTTAAGAAAGGTGGTTGGGGTGGTCAAAACCAGCCTAACGCCCCCAGAATGCCATGAAATTAGAAGAAAAGAACTGGCGAGTGAATTGTGAAATGGTTGGGCAGAACACAAATCAATTGGAGGTGTCGTGTAACCGTGGTGACCAAAAACGCAGTTCTGGTGCCATAAACGACCAAAACAGGCGTCTAACGGTCAAATGCATTCTGAATGACATAGGAATGACTTGATATCACAAGATGACATTCTAATTATTATTCATGATGTGTAAGATGAGACATCACATCAATAAGATGTGTGGTTTGTGCGGTACGGCCAAATATGTGTGTTTTCAAAGTTTAGCGTGCTTGGAAAAGGTGCGTGAGGTGATCAAAACCGGCCGAACGACCTCGGAATTCCATGAAATCATTCGACAACAACCGGAGAGTGAATTTTGAAATGGTTGGGTAGAAGACAAGTGAATCAGAGGTGTTGTGTGACCGCGATGACTGAAAATGTACTTTCGGTGCCATAAACAACCAAAACAGGCGTCTAACAGTAAAATTCATACCGAACAACATCGGAATGACATGAAATAACAGGAGAAATTCTAATTAATATCTGTGATGTGTGTCATCATATGACACATCAGTCAGAAATTTTTTCTGATTAAAACCACAGAATTAACAATTTTACATTTTTGAAAAGGTACTCGAAATTATTAATATATTTTCAAAATCAAATACATTTGATCTGTTATAGTAATCTTGAATTGAAATACATGTTATTGCATTTCAATTATTTGATTGGATGTTTTTTTCAGTATTAATTTTTTTATTAATTTTTTTGATGCAGTTATATTCAATGATGGAGTAGGAAGTTTGGAAGGCGATGAGCTGAAGATATTTATGCGAGTATGAGTTTAGATATTTTGAAAAAGGGTATTTTTTTTGCTTTTGAAATATATGGTTTTTTATTATATTTCTAGAATTTTTTTGAAAAAATTAAAAAAGCCTATAGCAACCGCCATTTGGGGGTCGCTATAGGTGATATCAGCGACACCTATAGCGACCGCCATTTGGCGGTCCCTATAGCCAAATCTGAAATGGGATATGGAGTCCGCTATTTGTTGGATGCTTTAGGTGCCACCGATATCACCTATAGAGACTGCCAAATGGCGGTCGCTATAGTCTATGTCGGCTCGTCTATAGCGACGGCCATCTGGTGGGCACTATTAGCAACAGTGACGGGCCTAAAGCGTCTGCCATTTGGCAGACGCTAGGTAGCCACTAAATACCTTTAGCGACGGATTTTGGCTGTTGCTAAAGGTATTTATTCTACTAGTGATTCATGTATTTGTTAAATACCATAAATTACCATATTTCACTATTCACCAAAAATTCAACTATTTTAGAAAAATCCAAAAAATTCACCATGAACATATTTTGAAATGTATAATTCAAAAATGAACACCATTTTATGAAAATGATTTTATAAATATGATAAAATTAATTTTTAATTAAAATCATCATTTATTCAAAAAATATCAATTTTAAAATTATAACTGATTTTATGACACTTTGAAAATGTAGTTAAGGTCTCATAAAATTATACTATAAGCATAAGACAAAAAAATAGTAATTTATGAATATATTTTATGAAAATAAATTTTCTTTTAAATCATTATATTAACTATAGAATTGTAAATAAGAATTTATGTTATATAAAAATACCAACACTTAATTTATCATTTTTATAACATTATTTACTTATACTATAATATAATTATATTATATTTTCATTTATAAGTTGGATAAATTTAATTTGTACTTTAATAGGTGAGGTTTCTATTCTATTGGCCTAATTACTATTCCTTATGTTCACATTACTATTACCAAGGTCAAGTTACTATTTCATTGGCATAAGTTCCTTAATTTATATAAATACCATTTATTTCATTCTCAATTAATGAAAATAATGTTTTTATTGGGATCTCTAAGCTATTTATGTGTCTTATACCATATAAAATACTTACAAGATGGGAAAAATCCATTGATAAAAGTTTGGATTGTTACATCGCCACCTTAAAAGAACATCCAAACCACCAACACCTTTCCACCCTAAAAGCACGGTCAAACAACCACCACCTCATCACCCCAAAAGCACAGTCATAGATCACCCATCAGCCTCACAACGCATAAAAATAACACATTTCCAACCCAAAATCATGACAACATTACACAACACATCAAAGAAAATTTTAAAAATTCAACAAAGAGGGTTTTATCACATTCCTCTTTATTTTAGGGATATTATCGCACAATCCATAACCCTGAGGAAACTATTTCATTTTCCAAATATAAGTGGTTAGACAATTTCCATTTTAGTATGACATCAAAACAATAATAGCAGACACAACAATCACATCACATATCATATTGCGCAAAAAAATCCCTCAACAGTTACAATTTTTAGCTGGGCATCAACCTCGTATAATCCATCATATCATAATAAAATATCAATGTTATAAAAGTATGTGAATCATTCCCCTTTCCCCCTTCAATTTCAGTTATCCAATTATTTATATTTGATTATGCTAGAATAACCATATCCTATAGATAAACAAGAGTAACCCCCGTATGATACCCAATAATGAGAAATGAGGGATTCTATACCTCAAAGTGATTTTCCGACTTGTTGTGCACACATGGTGATGAAGAAACACCTGCAAAACACAATGGCACACGGGAAACCACAAATCAACATACACCACACCATATATCCTTAAAAATGATTCCCTACTTAGACCCAAAATAAAAATAACATCGTCACAGTGTATCCTCAAGAGAAGAACAAGAGAAAACCCCCACGAAATCGAGAAGAACTTACCATAGATCGCCAATGAGCATCCACCAAAACCAACAGATCGAAGCAGGAGGAAGAGGGCTTGATGATCCTTCAAAATAGGCTAGGGATCACCACAAAATGAGAGAGATAAGGGTATGGCCAAATGAAGAGAATAAACTGAGAAAAGTACTCAATACCTAGAATCCCACTAGTTTCACATCGTGGAAGATTTACATGGCATGTAATCAACAAGTTCCAAAAAATCCATCTTTCACCAACAAATAATGTCTCTTTAGCCTTTATTTTTTACAAATTGTGAATTACACTTTCACAAAGTTTACTCGTTTTGTAGGCTACCCTTTATCCATGTACAATCAATGAAATAACTAGTTACATAATCCACGAACCATCAGTTCACATCGTGCATACATTATACGACATGAATTTCCTAATGCAACACTCCTACAGCCCCAACCTCCACTGAAAACTCCTAGAACCTCCCATAACACATCCAACCACAAAAACTGGAAAACTAATGGGTTAGAAGGCACAGTCCATGACACCCTCCTACTACCACACATGACCCCCACCACATATCACATCATATCACTACCTCATCACATATCATCTCACCCAAAGACACCTGGACCGACACATCACATCTCTCTTGAAGACACTTGGGCCCTAAAATCAAATCAAATATCTCTTAAAGAAACCTGGTCCATCACTTCCACTAAAGGAAGAGCATGGAATAAGGGTTAGCAGGCCATTCATATCACCACCATCCTAGATGTTGGGGAAAAAAACCCGTAACATCGAACCTATGAGTATTGGTAAAGTTATCCAACTTGGGTGCGGTGCGTAAAGAAATGACATAAAAAGAAATGATACATAGATAGAACACTTCACCCAAATTATGGGTTCATATCAACTGCACTAGTTCCCACCACATCACCACCACCATACCACACATCAACCATCATAATCACTACCACCATTATATGAAACACATCACACAACTGCAACACAAGCCATACAATTCCACATTAATTTTCAAATTCACTTCATTCACATTTACACATATTGTTCATTTATTCAAATACTTTATCCAGTTTCCACATATCAATTCCAAATCATTAATATCCAATTACACATTATAATTATTCCATGGTTAACTGGGAAACTAACAAAACCACACCTTGCCACAACTGGTCCAACTCACATTAATCACCACCACAACACCTGACATCAACCATATTCACCATGCCACACCAACCAATCCATCTAAACACAACAACCACACATCATGTATCTCAACCACATATCACAAAAAAAATCTTTATACACAATAATTACACATTTCCACCACACATCATCGCCACTACGCACCAAAACTTCTTCGCACAATAACCATTGCACACCACAACCTATGTGCACTACAACCATTCTAAAACCATCCATGTCACATCCATTCCAACTGAACACTACATCACATCACAACCCCACACATCACACATTCCATCCATCCACAAATATATTATATTATTTAGCCTTTTATTCAAGGTGAGATCACACAAAAACACAATAAGGTTCTCAATATATATCATCTATATTGTAAAAATGTCTTAAAACAAATGTTATTTTTAGAAAAGGAAAAATATTACATATTATCATCAAAAACATATATTAATTCTTTAATACATGAGATAACTCCGCCATAAAAATCAATTTTAGACTACCAATTAATTATCTTTATTATGCCAATAATTAATATCCACCCAATAGAAACAAAATCATGCATATCTCACACATATCATATAAAAGGAGTGAGAATGAGGATATCCTACTTCATGAAAGATTTATGATCCTGTTGCACACTACTGGGTGAAGAATAATCATTTTTTGAACCACAAATGAATTAGAATATCCTATATTAAACTGAACCACACCAAAGGATAGTAAAAAACATATCCTAACACATCTAAACAAAACCAACAACACCACAGTGAATCCCTGATAGAAGAATGAAGGGAAACAAGGGGATAAGGGAGGATAGCTCACTACTAATTACTATGACCCAATTACTAAAACCCATAGATTGAATTAGGAGGAAAGGGGATGGATGATCTCTGAATACCACCTAGGATTTTCCCTAATCAAGAGAGATATCAATAATCGAATGATAAAATAATCATTCAAACCAGAGATATAAATAAGTTGTTAGTCACCTGATTTATGATGTTAGACCCACATTTACATCGTAAGTTCCACTAATCTGAAAAATTACATCTTAAAACCAATATTTAGGTTATAAAACCATTGAAACGTCAACTTTCACTGAAAAAAATGGTTCTTAGGGATTAATTAAACATACACCATAAATTCCATTATTTCAGCATAAACCCATTTTACTCTCTCCACATTATCCATATACAAGTTGTAAACTAATAGCCACTCAAATGGTAAACCACAAACCTACTGTGTAAACCCCTCTTTTATGGTGTAAAAATCCCACTGTAGTTCTGTTGTAACCCTAACCTCTACTGAATCTCCTCTAGCCTCCACCTAGCATTCTCCAACCACAAAATTAGTAAAGTAACGGGATGAGATGGCACAAAATGTTACATTAGATACATCTCAAATGATTCCACCCCTAAGAATCAAATCCAAACCTAGGAAAAGGAATGGTTCTGAACAACCACCGCAAGAGATACCTCTCAAGGTTATCATTGAATCTTGAATGCTACCACCAACCAAACACGCCAAACCAAAAAACCCACAAAACATCTCACACAACCACATCACCACACAACCACATCAAAACCTCAAACTATTTATAACACCACACATCTAGTACCATCCACATGCCACAAATTTCCATACAACCATCAACATAAACATTTGAAAAACTATAGCAGAGCTAGCAGAGCGACACTGAGATGGAACTGTAGTAGTGCAGACATTGGCACGACTACTATAGCAGCTCAAAATTTGGAGACTACGATACTATAGCTCTGAAGACATATAGTCATCGACCACTATAGCATCTTCAAAATGGGTGGCCTCAACAATATAGAAATGAGAAATTCCAACCACCATTCATTGTAGCTGTGTAGAATTTCTATATGGTTGGTGGCATAATACTTCATCTTCTTTATTATACGATTTTTTCTAGGGATCTGTATGTCAAAATTTGATATCTCTCTATATTTTGTTCTCTCAAAACTAGTAAAATTATTCCTCTATGTGGATGTAGTTATTATTATCAAACCATGTAAATATTTGTGTCCTAAGATCTTATTCTTGCCCTTTTTTTCCTTTTACTCTTCAATGAATCGTATGTAGATTCATTGCTCCCATCATTTTCCATAATAACTAGTATCAGAGGAGGTTTAAATTTCTTGGATTTTATGATGGATATGGAATAAGGAGAGGTGAATATTGACTTCTTTGATGGAAATTAATTTATCCACTAGAGGATGCATATCCAAGACTATGTTTACTAAAATAAAATGAATTTTCCGCATCTAGGTTTAAAGCCAATAGACATGGAGCAGTCATAGTGGGAGCTACTAGATCGATAGGTTCATGGAGTTGTGTGCATTATATTGGAAAAAACTTTGACATTAAAAATCATAGAGGATACAATGATGATTGGGATGATGACATATCTCACGAATATGTACAAGAATCCTTCTATTTCAAACATAGTGCACTTAATGTGACAATTTATCAATATGAAAATGGTTGAAGGGAGAATTGTTGTAGATCACATAAAAAAATTCAGCACTATCATCAGTCAAATGACATTAGTGGAAATTATTCTTGATGATGAGCTATGTGCACTAGTTTTACTATCTTCATTACCTAACATTTGGGGTGTGATTGTAACAACTATGAGTATTTCTTCAGGGAATACCAAGCTGGTTCTAATGGATGTGCAGTACCCAATCCTTAGTGATGATATTAGAAGAATAGAATCTGAAAGATTATCTGGTTCTGCTTTAAATGTAGAAGGAATAGGAATATATGTGCAATGAGATAGTCAAAGAGGAAGGTCAAATTCATGATGAAAGAGAAGAGACGAGGAAAAGAGAGTTGGTAATACCTTCTAGATTTGCAGGAAGAAATGACATGTCAAGAAAGAGTTTAGATAGAAACATAAGGCACTTGAAAACAATAGAGTAAACATGAATAATGAAGGAATTAATTGTGTGTTTCTATTGAGAGTGAATAACCCTATGTATTATTGGATTTTATACTTAGGGGAATCATTACCTACCACTTCATAGAAGGGTTTCCTAAGAAATTTTATTTCTAGAAATTTCAGCAAGGTACATATTACTGATGATGAACCCTCACAAATTGTGGGGAAATGAGATGCATAGATCAAGACCAATAGTGGGAGTTTATTGGTTCTAGAAAATGCAAGGTATATCCCTAGTTTGATAATTAGCATAGCTCAGGGAGAAAAGAATGGTACCTTCTACAATATGACAAAAACTTGCATGGAAATTGTTGGTTCAATAAAACCTATTAGAGAATCACAAATGGAACACTATAGGCTAGGACACATTAGTGAGAAGGGGATGAAGGTGATGAAAAAAAAGGATTGTTACGAGAGTTAAATTTAGTGGATGTTGGCCTATATAGAGATTGTGTCTTTGAAAAGCATATGATGGTGTCTTTTTCAAAAGGAGGAAGAACACCGAAGGCCGGGAAGCTGGACCTGGTGCACACTGATGTTTGGGGGGGGGGGGTTGCACTAGCACATTATCTTATAGGTTCACAAAATTATTTGACATTTATCAATGAATAAAAAAGTAAGGTATGGGATTACATTTTGAAAATAAAATATGATGTGTTCAAGGTGTTTTATAAGTGGAAAATCTTGGTCGATAATGAGTCAGGAATAATGATAAAATGCTTGAGGTCGGACAACGGTGGAGAGTATGAAATCAATGAGTTCAAGGAATTCTATGAAAACAGTGGAATTAAGTGGGAGAAGACTATTCCAGGAACACAAAAACAGAATGATGCCGCTAAAATGATGAATAGAACAATTAATGAATGTTCTAGGAGCACGAGGCTACATTTAGGGTTACCTAAGACCTTATGGGATGATGTTGTGAACATAAAATCATTTATCATTAATAGGAGTCCATCTATGCCAATAGGAGAATGTCCACCTGAGGAGCTATGTCTTGGTAATGTAAAAATATCACATTTGTTATTCTTTGGATGTTTGGAATATGTACATATCGATGTTTATGAAATTTATATGCTTGATGCAAATTCCAATTCATGTTTCTTTATTGGCTATGGTACCGAGGAGTTCAGTTACCTCTTTTGAAATGATCTCAAAAATATGGTCATTTGGAGCCGAAATGTGGTATTTAATGGCGGTTTCATGTACAATTATATCCATAAAATTAAAGATGAAAATGAGAAAAAATAATTAGAGTGAAAAAAGCAAGTGAATCTTGAAGGTGTACCTGATCATGAGACACCATAACCAATGGAGCCTCATCCTTAAATGCAGTTGAGGAGATCAACAAGGGTGATAAGGCCTATAAATAAGTATTCACTATCCTTAAATTATTTTTTATTGAATAATGGTGGATAACCATAATGATTTGAAGAGAAAACACAATTAAAGGAGTTGATAATGTGGGAATTGTCCATGAAGGAAGAAATTTCTTCACTACATGAAAACAATACTTGGGAGTTGACACATATTGCAAAAGGGAAGAAAAAATTGCAGAAACAATGGGTATATTGGGTCAAGTAAGAACATGATAGAAACATTAGGTTCATGTAAAGGATTTCAATAGAAATTTAGAGTTTATTTCACAGAAATGTTTTCACCTGTAGTGAAGCTTACCACCATCTGGGTGGTTCTCAACATTGTGGAATCTTAAGACATGTATCTCGAGCATCTTGATGTGAAGATGACTTTCCTTCATGGAAATTTGGAGTAATAAATCTATATATACCAGCCAAAGGGATATTTTGAGTCTAGAAAGGAAGGACTAGTGTGAAAACTCCATAAGAACTTGTATGGGTTGAAGTAGGTACCTAGGCAGTGGAACAAAATTTTTGATGTATTCATGTCTAAAAATGAAAAATAACGATGTGTCATGGATCCATATTTCTACATAAAGTATTTTGTGGTGAATATATTATACTACTTCTATATTTGGATATCATACTCAATGTAGGATCATGTATGTAGAGGAATGATGAGATGAAAAGGTAATGGCTAAGAAGTTTGATATGAATGTTCTTGGAGAAGTTGGAATGATTTTAGTGATGAAGATCAAGAGAGAATGCATAGCCAGAATATTGATGTTATCATAGGATGATTACATTGTGAAGGTTCTATGAATATTCAGTATGCTATATGAAAATCCAGTATCTATTCCCCTGGAGTTCCATTTCAAACTATCAAAGGAGTAATCACCGAAGACAATAGAAGTGGTTGAGTACATGGAAAAGGTTTCATACACATCAGTTATTGGAATCCTGATGTATGTCATGGTCTATACTCGACCTGACATTTATCATGGAGTGGGAGTTTTGAGAAGGTACATGGATAACCCTAGAAAGCAACATTCAAATGTTGTGAAGTGGATATTGAGGTATTTGAAGGGCAGAAAAGAAGTATCTATATACTTTGGGAAATGAAATTCATTGTTGGGGTATGTAGATGAATAAATTTGAGGTGACATCAAAATCAAGAGGAGTACCATAGGTTATGTATTTATGTGGAGTAACTACAGTTTCTGGATATCACAATTATAGAAGAGGGTAGTTTTATCCACCCCATAGGTAGAATACATTACTGTAACAAAAGCTAGAAATGAGATGGTTTGGGTGAATAACTTCTTGGATGAGATGGGTAGAAAGTGAGAAGAAAATGTAATGCACTATGACAGTAAAAGTTCTATACATCTTGTAAAAAATCCAATGTTTCATGCTAAATGAAGTGCATTTAGCTAAAGTACCATTTTATCACAGGATTGATACAGAATGGTTTGCTAGCATTGCAGAAGATTTGTGAAATAAATAATATAGCAGATATGTTGACGAAGTTGATGGTAATAAAGAAGTTGAGGCACTATTGTGCCTCTATTGGTCTCCAATGATGAATGGAGGATGATAGGTAGAATATGGGATGACCCCATGGGAGTAAAAAAGTATAATAATTGTTATTCCATGAACCGCCATCTTGAAATTGAAGTTGTGAATGGAAAAATGCACTGGTGAGTAATGAAGATGAGGATATTAGATTAAGTAAGATATCTAGTTCAATAGAATCAAAGAATGTCGGCGTAGTGTATTAAGCTCCAAGTTAGAGATTGTTGGATCAGTTTATCCTGATCCATTTTAGGATGATTTTTGGTCAAATACTTGCGGACCATATTGCACATTAGGATGAAACCCCATGGTGAGATCATTGGGGGTTTCAGGGGAAATGTGCCCCTTCTCTAGGGGATGAAGGCCCCCATCCCAATTTTTGGGAGACTGTAGAAACCATGACCAACTGTAGTAGAGTTGATTGGTTGACAGTGATAGAGCACTGTAGCATTACAAACTTTAGAGAGAATACTCTAGCAGCTCAGACTTTGGGTACCATGGTACTATAGATCTGTGGAATTCTAACCACCATCCACTATAGAAACATGGACTTTGGTGGCCATGTAATTGTAGAGATACATAATTCTATCCACCATTCACTATAGCTAAACAGAATTTCTATGCAGTTGGTGGCTCAATACTTCATCTTCTTTATTGGCCCATTTTAGGATAAGGTTTTTGTGTGAAAATTTGAGATCTATCAATATTTTTTTCTCCCAAAACTAGTAAAATTGTTCCTCTATATGGACATAGGGATTATTTGCAACCCATGTATTTATATTTTTCCCTAGATCTTCTTTTAACTATTTTATTTTCCACTTTTACTCTTCCATGAATTGTCTTTTGATTCATTTCTCCCAATATTTTCTGCAACATCAAGAACATGTGGTCTCCAACCTCAAACTCTAGGGGCCTCCACCTATGATCAACATAGGTCTTATGATAATCATGATCCACCATCATTCTCTCTCAATGTAACCCGATCTTATTGATTGTGATATACACCACTTCAGAATGAAGAACTATTGTTTCAACAATCCTCATCCAACCCAACAGAGAACAACATGGATGACTATACAATTCCTCAAAAGGGTTAATTCCAATGGATGAGTGATAACAATTTTTTATGAAAACATGACTAGAGGAAGTGTATTGCCCCTGATTCTCCAAATTCTATGATGAAAGCTTGCAACATATCCTCTAGAATCTGGATGGCCTACTATATCTTTCCATCTGTCCAAGGGTGAAAAGAGTACTAATACACAATTGGGAGATGCAATCATGATGAAATCCCATTCAGTATCAAGAGTTAAAATGAGTATCTCGATCAAATATTATGGTCCTCAGTACCCTGTAAAGCCTAACTACATCATCCACATATCTCCTCCCCAAAACATTCATGACACTCAATTCATGGATCTCCATAAGATGGTCTGACTTCGTCAGTCGGTCCACTATCACCCAAAATGAATCACAACCTCCCTAATTTTGAGGTATCCCTATGATGAAATACATAGATATTAACTCTCATTTTCACTTGGTAACATTTATGGATTGAAACAAACATCTAGGAATATGATTCTCCACTTTCACCTACTGACAAACTAGACACCTTGCAACAAACTCTATCACTGTCCATTTCATCCCTGGAAACTAATGTCATCTCCTCAAGCCATGATACATATTTTTTATACTAGTATATATTTTTAATGGTGAGATATGAAACCTAGATATAACTCACTCATGTATTTATAGTAGAACAAATAGACTCCCCTAAAACAAAATCTGATTTCGACCATCCTATGTCCATCTCTTAGGGAAATTACCACGGTAAACACAATCACACATAACCTCTATCTTCGAGTATCCCAAAAAAGACTCCTCCACCAACCACATCAAGGAAACTCAACAGTCATATGATAAAGACAAACATGTCCACTACTCTCTCTAACATCAAGATTCATCTCTTCATTATCCTCTATCCCTTTCAAAACATTTCTAGACTCTCGAACCACATCTCATCATGACTAAAAGACCAGAAAATTGGAAACCAAATTCACACTCCCCAAGGTTTAAGAGATATCAAAATCATAATTATAAATAAAATATATATAACTCCACTAGAATAGATTAAGATCACACTAATAGAAAACATATTTCCAACTCTTGTGGTCTGTTAAAACCACAAAGCGCTCATTGATGAGGTAATGCCTCCAAAAATTTAGTACAAAAACAACTAACACCAACTCCAGATCATAGTTGGAATAGTTATTCTTGTGGGGACGTAACATACTAGACCCATAATATATCATTGATATCTAGTGAATCAACACCCATCCCAATCCTTGATGATAAATGCTACAGCAAACATCAAAAAACACACCCTCTTCAGGAAACTAAAGCACTGAAGCACTAACCAACTTCTGTTTCAGGTTATCGAATGCTTCCTAATACTGATCACTCAACAAAAAATCCTAATTATTCCTAGTCAACACTTTTACTAGGGATGAAACGTAATATACATTAGGAACAAACCTTCACTAGTATCCTATAAGACCAAGGAAACTGTGAACCTCGGCCATGTTCTTGGGTGCTACCAAAGAAACTACAACTTCAATCTTAGATGGTTTCACTTCTACACCCTGCTGAGACACCACATGTCTAAGGAAAAACACATATCACATCTAGAACTTACTCTTTGAAATCATTAAATAGATCTAGTGGTGTTGAATGACCTAAAAATAGCCATGAGAGTCTCAACATTCTACTCCTTTGAACTTGAGTAGATCAATATATCATCGATAAATATGATGATGAAAAGATATAGGAAATCATGGAACATGAAGTTAATAATATGTATGAACATGACTGGTTCATTCTTAATATTGAATGACATAATCATAAAATAGAAGTTCCCATACTTGCATCTAAAGGTAGTATTTAGAATATCCTCATCCATTACCCTCAACTGGTGATATCCAAAACATAGATCAATCTTGGAAAACCAACTGGATCCTATCAACTAGTTGAACAGATCGTCTATCCTCAGAAGAGGGTAACAATTATTGACCATTACTGGATTCAACCCCTGGTATTCTATACACAGCCTCATACTACTATTCATATTCTTGGAAAACAACACTAGAGCACTCCATAGTGACACACTAGTTCGGATGAAACCTCAATGCATAAATTCATCCACCTATAACCTCAACTCTCGTAGCATCATAGGCTTCATCTGATAGGGAGCCATCAAAAGAAGAGATGCGCCAAAATGAAACTCTATCTCAAACTCTACATAGCGTCGATGGGGTAGTGCCATAACCTCCCTTGGGACAACATCCATGAACTCTTATAAAACCATGGGAACACTACCAACCTATGATTCCACTAAAAAATATGATAAATGTGAAAAAAAAAGAGTCTTCACTTTCTTACCACCCATACGATAACCATGCTCACCAACAAACACCACTCTCTAGCCCTCCACATCGAAAAACAAAACTCTCTTATAGAATAATTCAATGACAGCACACATAAAATACAACCAATCCATGCCAAGGATAACATTGTATGGGTGTATCTAAAGAAAACCAAAGTCTCACATTGATCGTTGCTACCCCATCACTAGTCTACAACCCCAATATACATCAAAAAAAGAATCTCAACCTCCAACCGATGTAGATAACTCCAGGGGAACTGGAAGTCTCTATACATATAGTCATAAAGTACATACAAAATAGGGAGAAAAAAAAAGAATTGTGACACTCCCGAATCTAAAAAAAAGAAAAAACAAGGTTAGACAATGAGATAATCGTACCTTGAAAAAATTATGGATCTACTATAACTACCATCTATAATGAATGCATCTGACCACTCCCATATCCTCAGCCCCTCTGCTTATGAACTCTACAACCATGAACTAGACTAGGTTCCTACAGACGGGGAATATCTTGAGGCTACATTCATCCAACTCCACCTTCTCTCACCTTCTAAACAAACTTCAGTGGTTCCTATTTATAAAGCATCCTCATAGGAAACTACAATTGTTGTAGAAAAGGGGACTGAATATCCACCTGATACCGGCCTCCCTGAATGATAGGGAACTGATCTTGATGGTTCCCGTGTCCCTCGTAGATATATCATAAAGGAAAAAAATCCACAAAAGGTTCTTAGAATCAATTTTTCCTAGAAGGACAAGAAAATATCTTCCATGGTTGGTTCGCCACTGGTCAGAACCTTGATTTCCTAACCACCTAAAACCCACTGCAGAAGATTTTCTCCAAGAAATATCCTATTGGCCTCTCTCTCGAGGCTCAACTCCCATAGAAAACATATGCTTGATAACCTCATCCTTTTTTTCACCTTAAGATACATCGGGAGAGTAAATGGAATGACCACTATTGGATAGTGTAGCTTGATTTTTTTGGATGATGTTGGGCTAAATACTAGTGGACCATACTATACACCAGACCACAAATATTGTGGTTTGAGCTCCGTTGTGAGTTCATTGTGGGTTGTAGGGGGAAACACATCCTTTATTCGAGGGTCTGTTGGATGAAGACCCCCTGGACCAAATTTTGGGGAACTGTAGTATCTCTGATCAACTATAGAAGATCTGATCGATGACACTGATAAGGAACTATAGAAATACAGACTTACTATAGAAACATTAAATATGTCATTGTAACTCTGTGGAATTCTTACCACCGACACTGTAGCATCTTCGATTAGGGTAGCCACAACACTGTAGTAGTGCGGGCTTCTATCCATTGGTCACTATAGCACAGTGGACTTACTGTGTGGTTGGTGGCATAATTCTTCATCTTATTTATTATCTCATTAGAGCAAGGGTTTTCTATGTGTAGGAAACTCTGATATCCTTGTAATTATTCTCTTGAATTAGTGAAGTAATTTTTCCACTTTGTAGACATTTTATACTTGAAATATACATGGGGTTGGAATGGAGTTTTGTGGTGTCGGTGGCACAACCATTCACGTCAGAAACATATGTCTACATCCTTTTAGGTGGTTTCCAATGGGGTTTATTTGTAGAACTGAGAACACTAAATGATTACCTTATTTGGAATGTTTCACAAAGATACCTTCCAAAGGTAGGCGATCATTGGTAAATGTCTTCAACAACACTTAGGGACTCACATTGGTCGAAATGATGGGTGGTTGAGCTCATTGCACCATCTTGATGGGAATTATTGCATGCTCTAGGAATCTATTATAGATTTAAGACATATTTATGAATCCTTTATTAATACCAATTTTGAAATAGGTCACCCTTAAATTAATAATCAATTATTAGCATGAATTGGATTTAGAATCATCTGCATGTATCTGAGGTTCATCATTGATGGAGAAATTTGTATGTATCTAAGGTTCTCCATCAATGGCACCATTTTGTATATAAATTAGAGATTCTTATGTCCTCTATTATAATGGTTATAGTTTTAAGGTACACAGTGGGGAGATCTAGAATTTATTATCATCTAGGAATATGAGAGTTTTTTTTATGTCGGGATTGGTCCCATGAGATGGGATTCCTATGTATCATAGTGAAAGGAATAAGAACCCACATAGTTTAGTTCTTGTTAATGGGACACATCATACTTGTTAAGGTCATGTGATGAGGAAAAAACCATTTAGTTTGAATTCATGAAGTAAGGAACTCCAGGTGAAAGGTTCATAGTCAAGGGATGGTGGGGGGCTTACCTAGAATCATCCCATGGGACCTAGAAGGGATGTATCCTCTTGGGTTGAATGTGACCCTACTGGGAACATGATCAATAGAAGATTATAGTTGATTGGGGTGTTGGGTTTGAACCTCAAGGATACTTACTCTGTATCACATTTGGACATGACTCAAAGAGCATGCAGTTCAGAAGGTTGGGTCTTACACCTATTGAGGAGGCCCAATGTTAAGGTGGCAGGAATATCTAAAAACGGACTCTCTATCGAAACATGTCATTCCCCTCAATGATTACACTTTTAGGGATTACATTTTCACTTACCATGCACCTCTAGGAAGGGCATGGTGTAAACATTACCATGGAGGAGTGATAGTCAGGAAGTCCAAGGGGTTTCCTCATTGGAAATGTGGCCCTTTTAGGTGGTGAGAACATGGTTGGGGATTATAACAGATAAGAGGCCCTGAGGGAAGTTGAGAGGAAGACTTGAAAATGAAATTCCCTCTCGATATAGGCATTGGATCGTACATATGTCATGATCGCCACTAAAAAGAAGTGTTAAAAATCCCCCCTTCAGGATTTGATCTGATAGGAATAAGAGGGTCTGATCCTAAGGTATAAGAATATTGATGTTGATGAATCCTTAATTTACTAGACTCCACATGTTCTTTTATACCTTTATGTTGACCTAGAACATCCCTACATTGGGTGTGAAATATTGGGATGACAGATCGAGTACTGATGTCCCCCACATAGGTCAATCATGTAGGTTTGCTGCACAAGTGAACAACACTGGTTAATCATGTAGGTGAACAAGAATCTATAAATAAGTCCACTTGTCTGAAGAATTCCTCCTCTCTCCAATACTTATTTCTTTTTCTCACCGCCCAAGTATTCTACATAGTGATCATGTTCAACTCTCTCACCCTAGTCATCTCATGCACCTTTTTGTATACACGTTAAGAAAACCCTGGTGAGGACTTTAACCAACTAGTTCAGGAATGTAACTTACGTGAGGTCACTTGAGTGAGTGACCTATGTGCGATCACTTGAGTGAGTGACCTATACGGGGTCACATGAGAGAGTGACCTATGTGAGGCCAGTCCATTACTAAACTTCATTCCTTTTTAAGGAAAACTCCAAACTAAGGCCTTGATGCTAATGAACATCCCCAAATTTTCTCTACAGATTTAAAATGGAAACTCAAAGGGCTTCTAGCGAAGAAGATGTTTCACATGTTTCAAAAATGCTCAAAACCGTCGGGCTAGATTATTATGACATGTGTAACTCAAGTCTTCCATGATTAGAAAAATACTCGAATAATTATCAGTGTGAGTACCCACAAAGTGATTATCTGCCGATGTATGACCATAGACTTATGAGACATGTATTCATCCCAAAGCCGTAGAGTTATTTTCTAAAGTATTGGTCTGTAGAGTAAAAAAATTTTCCCACCACTAATATTTCCTCCGAAAGTGTATTTATCATTAAAGGAATAATACCCACTACATGAATCATACATCACAGTCTATGTGCCCCATATCTGAATCCACACACCCAAGAGTCAAAACCTCATTTCTACTAGTTTGTCTTCCATGCTTCCAAGATAGATCAACCACAAGGATAGAAGGAGGATTGACATGTCCATTATTTAGGGGGAGTCAAGACTGAATGGAAGTCAGAATACTAGGTGCACCAAACTTGTTTGGAATTTAAAACCAAGTTGAAAGAGGTTGAGATTTATGAGGCTGTCTGGGTGAATTAGACATACATGTACACGAACTCGGACATCATCCCTGATATATTGAGTCAATGGATCCCACATATGAAAACTTTTCATTTTACACGTGGGGAAGTCGACATCAGTTTATGGGATGTCTACAAATTATCAAGAGCACCCATTATTGGAGAGATGTATGATGAGTTCATCCAATCAAAATAGAGATGGGATGATGCTTAAAGGACATCGGTCTTGGCTTGCACTACTACAAAATGTGAAATATAAAATGCTGACCTTTATCAGTGCTTTATTTTTAGCGGTGATAAAGGATACACTTTATTAGCTCTTTTTTAGCATTGATAAAGGCTTTTATAGCAAGTACAAGTCCCACATAAAAATAGTGCAGGTTTGGTTGCTTCTTTATAAACGTTTCCATTACGTCAAAAGCTCAGAAGAATTTTGTGGGGATGATCTCCTGCATATACTTTCCACACACATATATGGGCCCGTTCTCAGGCTCGTGCGGGCCTTAGCCTACCCTATCCTTCTCGCAGGCCTTGTACCACCCTAATACACCTCTAGGCCCACCGACCAGGCCTATACATGAACTGACCCATGAGTAATACCCCATTTTTAACTAATTTAAAAAATACAAGTATTATAAATTTTAAAAAATTTAAATAATTAAACAAATAAAATTTAAAAATGAATAAATTAAAAAATATAAAAAATTATATTCATTAAATAATTATTAATAAATTTAATAAATATATATATTAGGTGTTTGGGAGTACAATTATATTAAACACACACACACACACCAAACACATAGGCTAGAAAGTCAGGTCATAGCCACCCCCCCAAGGGATAAGCCACCAATGAAGCCTTATTTATTTAGTACATGGCCCGAAAGCCTAGTGGGCATGAAGCTCATTACATAGCCCAAAGGCCTAAAAACTGACCCAAAGTCCTAGTGCATTATCATGCATGCATCATGAATACGTCACCATCAGCCTGCGTCATGCCTGCATCGCCGACTGCCTACATCATGCCAGCATCACTGCCTACCTAGGTCATGCCTGCATTATGCCTGCATCACTGCCCGCCGGTGAAAATTCACTCCCATCCGGATTTGAAACCGAGTTTGATGCAGGATTACAAGGAGCATTTACCACTCGAGCAAGGGCCCAACTATAAATAAAAATAAAAAATGAGTAAATTTCAAAAATAATAAAAAATTATTTAATTAAATAATTTTTAATAAAAATGAAAAAAATTAATATACATTTATATAAATTATAAATATTAATAAATAGTATAAATTAAATATAGATAAATAAAATGACTAAATTGTAATAATTAAACAAAAAAATTAAAAATAAATAAATTTAATATATATATATATACATTAATTATAAATAATAATAAATAATATATATTAATTATAAATACAGAATTTAATTTTAGAATATATATTAAATAGTAATAATTCATTCAAATTTTAATATTCATTTTATAATTTCATTTAGTAACATAATATATTTAGTATATTATTTTTTTAATTGGTAAATTTTATTTATTTATTTTTAATTTTATTAAATTTAGTATTATTTATTCATTTTAATGTTTTTTATTTTTTATTTATTTTTTTGAATTTAATAATGTTATAGTATTTATTTATTTATATTTATTTACTATGTTTTAATATTTTCAATATGTATTCATCTTCATTGCAACATATATGCATATTTTTTTAATAATTTATATTTAATTAATAAAACTTATCCATTTTTTCAATAATTTTGAAGTGTAATCATTTTTAACTATTCACTTTCACTCATTTTTAACATGCATGCATTTAAGATTATATATTCATTAATAATGCTAAAATATATTTGTTAATAAATATATTTATCATCATTAATTAATAAATATTAATTTTTTAATGGTATTTATATATTTAAAATATATATATATATATAATTATAAAATTATAATAAATATATTTAAATAATGAATATATTTACTATATAAATATTTTTATTTATATTTAAATATATTAATTATATATATAATGATATAAATATATATAATGATATAAATATATTTGTAATTATAAAATTATAATAAATATATTTAAATAATGATTATATTTACTATATTTATATTTATATTTATTTATTAAATATATATACAATTATATAAATATACAGTGATATAAATATATTTATAATTATAAACGAACAACTATAAATATATTTACAAATATATTTATAAATGTATATTTACTGTATTTATAAAATTATAAAAATAAAATTATAAATAAATAAATATTTTTTAAAAGTATTTATATAATTATAAACAAATAATTATATATTTAAACAGTTATAAAATTATAAAAAAAATATTTAATTAATGAATATATTTAGTATGTTTATAATTATATTTATAGCATTTGGGGTTGTAGCCTAGGGGTAATAACAACCCTGTAATCCTACATCACAAACCTGGGTTCAAATCTAGGTAGCAGCGAATTTCGATTGGATTTGCACCCAGATGTAGGCTGACTTATGGAAACCCAGGCATGGGTCTCTCACTGGTGGCACGAACGTGGAAGTGGCGTTAGCGACTATCAGCGATGCGACAACAAGACGACTCCTCAAGAAGGCATGAAACATCTATGACTAGCAGAAAATAACTACAGGTGCTGGGCACATGGGCTATAGGCTTTATAATCGACTTCATGTCAATAGGGCCTTCGGGCCATAAACAATAGGTCGGTTATCACTTTGGGGGGCTATGACCTACCCTTTCAGGTTGTGTGTATTGCATTTCTATGTTTCATTGTAATTGTACCCATAAGTACCTATAATATATATATATATATATATATTTGGTATATATATATAATTATATATAATTATATAAAAATATATAATGATATAAATATATTTATAATTATATACAAAATTTTATAAATATATTTACAAATATATTTATGAATAATTATAATTATAAATCCTTTATTCGTGCTAAATTTATAATGAATATATTAATGTAATTACTATAGTTACTATATTTATATGTATATTTATATATATTTATTAAATATATATAATTCTATAATTATATAAATATATATAATGATATAAATATATTTATAATTATAAATAAAAATTTATAATTATAATTTAAAATATATTTATTTATAAATATATTTATAAATGTATATTTACTATATTTATAAAATTATATATTAATAATTATAAATAAATAAATATACCTTTTTTAAAGTATTTACATAAATATAAATAAATAATTATAAAATTATGATAAATATATTTAAGTATTGAATATATTGAATATATTTATAATTATATATATACATATTTATTATATATATAAAATTATATAAATATATAATGATATAAATACATTTATAATTATATACAAATATTTATAAATATATTTATTTATAATTAGAATTATAAATCATCTATGAGCGCTAAATTTATAATGAATATATTTAAATAATGAATATATTTATTATCTTCATTTTTTTATTTATATATATTTATTTAATATATATATATATATAAAATTATATTAATATATATAAGGATATAAATATATTTATAATTATAAATAAACAAATATAAATATATTTACAAACATGGTTATAATTGTATATTTACTATATTTATAAAATTATATATTTTTAATTATAAATAAATAAATATTTTTTTAAAAGTATTTATATAATTATAAATAAATAATTATAAAATTATAAAAAGTATATTTAAATAATTAATATAATTAATATATTTATAATTATATTTATATTTATTTATTATATATATAATTATACAAATATATATATATATATAATGATATAAATAAATTTATAACTATATACAAATATTTATTAAAATATTTACAAATATATTTATTTATAATTATAATAATAAATCCTTTATCAGCGTTATAACATTAACGCTGATGAACATATCTTTTATCAGTGCTTATTATTTTAGCGCTGATAAAAGGTAGCTTTATCAACACTTTTTTGGAAGCGCTGAGAAAACCCTCCTTGATCTTTTCAAAAGAACCCTTATCGAACGGATTTAAGTCACTCCTCTCAAGATCTCGCAGAAATCCACTGCTGCCATTTCTCCCCCTTGACCTTATCTCATATGAATCAAGCCTCAAATCTAAGGTATGGTATTTGTCTCCCCTCCTCTCTCATTTCTTACTTGTTCAGGTTCCGCAGTGTGTGTTAGTGCATCGTTTTATTTGATCAGTTCTCTCATGGGTTCCAAGTTTAGGGTATCAACTTATTCTCATTTGAGTCTTATTAATTTCAAGAACCTAAATGATCAAAACCTCACCCTTCGAGTTCAACGTGCCCCCTAAAATTGGTTTGAGTTCCTTCCATAGGAATTTTTTGCCTGAAATCATATCTCCTTTTTCTTTTTCATTCCTTGTGCAGTGAGTCATTGAATCTTTACATTGAGTTAGGTGATTCAAGAATACTCTTTTACATTGTGTAAATTGTTGAATTATCATGCTACAAATTTCATTGGGTAGATGGTATGAATTAACCTAAGAAATAAATAATTTGGATAATCAAATTAAAATGGGGATGCACATCTTATGAATTTTTATATGTTTTCTTTGTGACTTTATGTGATAAATGGTTGTTGTAATACTGCTGAGAATTTCCTTACTGCTATGAAATATGATTTATCTAAATCAAATAATTTCTATTATTACCTTCATAAAAGATTAAATATTTAATGCTGGTAATTAAAACATACTATAAAATTTATAGAGTTTTTTTACGCAACTGGTTGGGGACATATTAGTGAGATTGACATGTCATTGGTTGAGACTTAAATTTCATTAGATCCGATGTTTATATTGGGACTTGAGGTTTTGTTTTGTGAGTTAAGGTTTTGTTTTCTTCTAGAACTGCTTGGTTGCCTCCTAAGAATAATTCTTTTATAGTCTTTTCCTAAATTATTCTATTTGGTCTCAACCAAAGTCTCATGGGAGTTTTTTATTCTTTAGTGGGAACCCATGTGGCTTTTCCATTACTGATTCCCCTTGGATTCCACATAAATCCAGTTCTATTATATATTTTCTAAATCTATCCCATTGTGTATCCACTTATAGGATGAAGTTTTGTCTCTAATTCTCCCCATATTTAATTTTATGACCCTCATTATAAAGCTAAACCTTGTGTCATTTTATACCTCCAATCTTGGTGTTAGCTGTTAACTCATTGAAAATATATTGATTTGGGATCCTTTTATTTTTAGCTTCATCATAGACATTTATCTTTCCTTTATCTCCCACTTCTTGGGACCTAAATTTCCCATTATTAATAAAATTTTAATCCTATTTTTAATTTTTAATTGTAAATTCAATGTTAATATAAACCACTTGAGTCACTATCCTAGTTTTGGGTAAAATTTCCCCAATGCATTCCAACTCTACTGAAAATTTTCATTAATATCATAATATCATTACATTCTTATTCATTAATATATTTCCTTAAAACTATTTTTATGTCATCCACTTATTCATTCACTCACTCTAGGGAAGATTATTTCTATGATTTTTATGTGGTCTTTAGTGTTTTGGATGAAGTCCCACACTCATTCTTCAATTCAAGATATCTTGGATTAAATGCTCTCGAAGTACTTCAGGATAATTTCAATCCCATTATCATTCTCTACTGATGTTGGGTGATCTTTCTCACCAACCCCAAGTTGAGTTTATCTTTGTTCCATAGACTAAAATTTAATCTAATTTCCATAAACTAGATTAATGTGAATTCATCTTGGTCCCTCAATTGAATGGAGATATAGTATCTCTAAGCTGAAAGGAATAAATTCGAAAATGTATCATCCTTCACTTGATTCTCTAGTTGAATGAGTTGTTTTATATACTAAAATTTTGTATTTATATACTATATATGTCTATCATCCTTCACTTGTTTCTATTAGTTATTTTTAATATTTTAAATTAGTTTAGTTTTCTTTGTGATTTACTGCAATGTTTTTTTAAGGTTGACATGTGATTTAATTTTGTATTTTGGTTAAATAAAAATAATATTGATTTTTTTGATGAGTTCCCATATATAGTTATCTATAATTTATTACATTGAACATTCGTGTGATTTTTTATGATGTTTCTTACTAGTCATAATTTAATTAAACATTATATGGTTTCAAAATTTATTTTGGAAATCATATTCAATTTTAAAAAGATGTTAAATAAAAGTGGATTTTCAATGTTTATTCCTAGTAAATGTTCCTAAGGCTTGTTTGGGACTTTTAAGAGAGTGTTATTAATTCTAACATTTTTAAAATGTTTCAAACAACACATTATAATAAATTTCAATTTATATTTTTGTTTACAGTTTTCATGCATATATAAAACTTTTATGGTTTCCATGTATGGTTATTTTGAAAAATGATACTTTTTAGTATAAAGGATACTTAAATTATTTATTAAAAGATTATTATTATGAAATGAAATGTTTTAAATAATGAGTTTAAGTTGTTTGTTTCTTGAGTTAAATTATAAATTGGATTTTTAAAGTGATTCAAAGTAATTATTATTGAATAAAGTATCATTTTCATATACTAAACTCATTATTTTTTTCATAAATATATAAATTTTTATCGAATGAGGTTTTTGAACGAGTTGTGAAGTGTTTAAAAATTAAATTAACTACTGCATTCCTTTTTTGAGATGTTTTATTTGGAATAAAAATGTTTTAAGTATTTTGGATGTTGTACGATATATGAAATATACCTATGATTTGTAAATATACTATTTTTCTAAATAGGGGTTCATTAGTTGGTTATTGTACAAATATATTAGCTGGTATTCCTATAATACATGGTCTAGAATAATCTATTTAAAAAGATAGTAACATGGAATCCAACTTCACTTATGTAATCAATAACAGTTCCATCCATTGGTTTCATGAAATTCCAAGCTCCTTGATCCTGTGTCAAAATACGGTGAATATATGACCTTGTATGTTCCAAGGAAAGATATTTTTACACAAATTTAGAAATCTAGGTTGTAAATAAATGAAAATAAAGAAAAATAATTTCAAAGGGAATTATTCTATCCAATAATAAATAAATTTTGTTTTCCAACATATTTATTTTAAAAAAAAATTATTTACAACACATGCAAGGAAATAAAACCAGTTCGGGGAATCCACCCTATGACCACCACCCCAAACCCCCTACCACCACACCTACCTTCATGAGTCCATTTTCCAACATATTTATTAGTTATTATTAGATTAATATATGTATTTAAGTTATTTGATTGATTAAGAAACCCATTTTATTAACATTTTTAATAATATATTTTATAATTATACATGAAATAATGATTTTAAATCCCTTGATTTATGATGTGATGTGTATCAGAACATGGTTAATGGGAATAAATGAGAGAGTAAACATTTATGAATGAATTGGATAACTATAATTGGTAATATTTCATAATTAGAGGAAATAATAATAAAGGCTTGACCAATTATTATCAGTGGTCAAATGTCCTATATGATTTAAATTTATTGCTGATTTTTCTAGATCTTAGAATTAATTATACATGAAATTTTTCCACAGACAAGTGATGGTCACCTAAAATTTCCCACTCCTTCAAAGATCCACTCAGACTATTAATGAAACACAACCTGAACCACCATATAACAAGTAATGAAATGAATAAACGTAAACTCCTCCCATTTGATAGAATCCCACCTAGAAATGTTACAGAAACAATCGTAGAATTACCAAAATTTTCTCACGGGAATCTCAGTTCTTCTGAAATGTAGTCCTCAGACCAAAGGCCTTTTTCTTTTCCTTGAGTAATTGAAGGCTTACTTTGAATGTTGAAACTACAAAGTATGTCTTAGTGTAACACCCCAAGATTTTACAGTATGTCTCTTCTTAAATAAATTCAATTTCTTTGATAGTTTACATTTATGTAACAACATGATAAGTTTACACTAGACACAATAATGAGTTCGCTTGCATTACACACAAGTTTGAGTTTTACCAAATAATAATATATTATTAAAATATTATTATTTATAACCTAGATTTTGTGTTGGAGGTTATGAATAGTATTAACTAACTTATAGAAATATATGGTTGAATTCATTGGTTACAAATTAATTTGAAATAAATATAGGAACCAACTAAATATATAGGAAATGTGTTTATAAAGAACAATTTCTATTTTATCCTAATAAATTAAATTAATTACTATTATAGAATGATATTAATGAAATATATATGTTATATATTAAATAAAATATTTTTATATTCATCTAATAGATTTGATAGGCATTAGATAAGAATAAATCCGATATTACAAATAAAAACTTATATTTTTATAAAAGCACTTTTACCACATTTTAATTGTGCACATATTTTAAAACAAAATTTTTGAAATTTTTGAAATTTTACTTTTAAAAATAGACTTCATTTTTGATTTTTAAATTTCAAAATTAGATTAGGGTGAATTTTTTGAATTTTTCTAGGAAGCTTCATTTTATGACAAAATAGTGAAAAATACTGCATTGTAGTTAAAAACCAACTTTTTGTTTAAACAAATATTATATTTTAAATTAATTTTTAAATTCAAAATATATCAATAATACATATATTAATCTAATTTAGGTTATTAGAATTATTTCTATGTTGAGATTTGATATAAAAACTTATTGAACATCAGAACGTTTCCTTTTACTCGCATTCTCGCCATATATGTGGGTTTAGTGTTAAACTTAATTCATCCACTTCCGTGAATTGAATTTGGAAAAACTGACATAATTTCTTTTAAATATGATATTTAGAGTCTTATAGTATCAACTTATTTTTTTATATTATTAATAATAACTTTAGTAAATTTTTATGTACCATGGTTAAGGGTAAATGAGGTAATTAAAGGTAAAATAATATTATAATATTATAAAAATACCCTATCACTTGTACTAATTTCATTGGATATATTTGTTTCATACAAAAAAATCATTAAGTAAAAATTATAACCTTTTTATTCCACTTGAGTAAGAATATGAAATTTATTATATTTTATTTAAAGATAAGTTAAAAATATCGTACTCATATTTTTAATAACTAAATATTTTTTAATATAGGGTTATATAAAAGATAAATTAGAATATAAATAGTCATTTTAAATATAAAAAATTTATATTCATCATGATAATTTATTTTTAATTTTTATAGAAGAAATAATTTAATTAAAGTCTTTCATAATAATGATGCAGTAATTGTTTAATGAATGGAAATATGAAATACATGATATTAAAAATATTGAAATAAATATAATTTGACATAATTAATGACATAAATGAATTCTAAAGATAACTTATACATTTTAGTGATATATTATATGTATTGGTTTGAAGTTATCATGTTTTTATGATATTGTTTTACTGACAAATAATAAATAGTATCAAAATTGACATAAATGATACTTTAAAATAAAAAATATTTTATTAAATGATATAAAATTCATAAAAAAATAAAAAATTTCATAATAACTATAATAAGGTTAAATATTTCATCAATGACCCATTTGGGGTTCTTTTGAAATGTTATAGTAATTATATTTACCCTGAAGTGTAAAAGGACAAGTTGTGATGGTAAGAGTTAATATGTTTAAATAATGGTTAAAGCCAAAAGATAAGGTTAATAATGTGACCTAAACTTGTATAAAAATATTTTTTTAGTAATATATATACCCATACTCATCCTAGATTATAAATAACTTACTTTGGAGCCATTTTTATATAAAATTAATTTATATTAATTTAATATTTTAAAGGATTCCAAAAGTTCCCATCACCGCTCTTATAATAGATACCTCATCCCTCACATAATCACACCACTTTGAGTCTTATATATTGACCAAAACCTACCCATTTATCCTCCAAACATTCTTATCTAAGTTCTGTAGGTCTTGATCTTCTAGAAAGAACAGCCCTAGTGACCCTAAGAGGATATCCAAAGGAAGCGCATCATGGAAGAGGTAATTATTTTAAAAACTCATTAATGTTCTTTCCTTCTTATACTTAATCTTCCAATGATGTTTCCATACTAAATTAATAAATATAGTATCATATATATGATGATATGTTATTAAGATTATGGAAAAACCATATTTTTCCTTTTATCCATCCTAAAAAATTAATATCACCATGCACGAGTACGTACGACTTACCGTCTCCACACTATGGTGTATTTTTTTTATAGAAACATTATTTAGATTGGTATAATGATGTATATAAATATAAATAATAAATATTAAATTGAATTGATTATATATTATTAATATTATATATAATTCATTACCCTTTTGCCATTAAGGGAATGATATTATCGCTTGTGCGTACATACATGTCACGAACCTTCCTGGGTACCCTAGTAACTCGATAAACTAGCTGGGCCTGACATAGCCTGAAGAACGTTCCCAATCCCCACACGTCAGTTACTAGAACCTGAAATCATACAAACTGAAAATGGGAATTATTTTTTCCACTAAAAATGCAGAATTAAAAGAGACAAGAAAATATTCATATCAAAAGAAAATACATGGGGAGTAATGTACCAAAAGTCAAATATGAATAAATAAGATCAAGTACTATAACAAAGTACCCAAAAAATAGAAAAACTAAAAGGAAAACTTCCTAAGTCCCAAAGGATGAAACTCAACAAGTACAAGGTTCCATATTTGGATCCACCTCCAAGAGATCCATTTCCCTTTCTCAAACCTCGAGTGAGATAACCTAAAAATACTCAAAGACACAAGTAGGGTGTGATAAAAATCCCAGTAGGATTTCACATAATAATTCCATAACAAGATTCTAATATCAAATTAACCAAATAAATGCTTACATTTTTTTAAAAAAATAGGTTTGTAATTTAAATTAATATTTAAAATAATCATGATTTACATTTCAAATGATGGAAATACATTTCAAATGATGGAATTACCATCAAACAAAGGGTTTTTTTAAAGAAATGGAACTTTTCACAAATAGATTAAATAAACACTTTTATATAAATGTTTCAATATAAATTTACAAGTAATGTAAAATAGTTTACAAAAATGGAACATATACATTTAAAATACAAACAACTGAGAAACATGGTCTTGTGCCAAGTAGGTATGATTGTCCCAAGATATAGGGACCTGGCACTATGAAATGACAAATATGTACATACAACCCTTTAGGACTAAGGAAAAGGGCACTCATCACCATCTCCTAAAGGATGTGATTTAATAGGGAGAACACTTACCCATTAAGTTACACCACAACCGTAACAATGATCAAACACTAAAAAAAACAACCAGAAGGGTTTGAGCGCTCTAATGTTTCCTAGTAATTCCTCTGGGGTCGAGAGCAAGAAGATTTGGAGAGAAGGAAATAAGATCTTTAGCCGGCCTACCTATTTAAAAAATAAGGCTCGGGGTTTTACAAAATATATAACCCAATTTCACTTAGTGTAATTGGAAACTCTCATAATTTCTGAAAAACCCTTCACCTTTGGAAAAACAATGAATTATTATCATTTTAGAATTTATATGGCGAGTAACAATATTAAACGGCATGTAGATCCCCAGCAGGCTACAAAAAAGACCGATTAAAGCTGAGAATCCAACAAATATGTGACTTCACCATTATATGTATCCTCCAAATTCCTCCTCAGAAATAAATATAAAATTAAAAAACTAAAACCACAATGAGGTTCAAGACATACCTCTCAGATTGGTAATGGGATGTTCCAACATGACCTATAGTCTCCACGATGCGATGAGATTCATCTTCCATGTTAACCATTCAAGAATGATCATAAAAATGTATATAATGAATATATATGAAATAATAATGCTAAAATAATAATATATATATATATATACACACATATATGTCATTTACCTTCTTCCGTTTAGTATGATAAGAAAATAGAAACATCATTCATGCGTATGTAAGACATACCGTCTCCATGAACGGTGTATTTCATTTCATATATATATATATATATTATATATATATTTATATACTAAATATATATGATATATAAATAATTTTTTACATTATGGAAGTAATTAAATCATGATCCAAGTAATTGGATCAAGAATAATAAGTCAAAACATGTATGATAAATAAAGCGATTATTACCTGAAATGTTTCTTTAACTAAGAATTGTTAATAAATGGGTAATATAAAGTCATAAATGAATAATATATGATATAATAAATATTATTATGATTCTGGTATAAGTTAATAATATGTTTAAACCCACTATATATAAGTTTCAGACATGTATTGAGGGAATCATACCTAAGGTAAGGGTTAATTTCACAGTCTCATTATTATTCAGGATTATTTATACATAAGTATCAACTGGGGAATATTTATCATCCATGTCCATGTTTCTTCATAATATTTGTCAAAAATATTTTTACTATTATCCTACATATTTTTTTGAGTCTTTATACATGTTTGGATTTTTATAAAATGGTTTGAAAGGTATCTTTTTGTCGTTTTCCAAATGATGTACTTTGTGACTTTTTATGAAAAAAATTCTGAAATAATTCCTATTTTTAATGCATAAAAGTATTTTACCTCCATTATGATGCCTTGATGTTTTGAAGCATTCATTACAATTTTAAAAATTTATTTTAAAATAAAATTTTTTCTTTTATAAATGCACGGATTTTAAATAAATGATTTCAAATAAAAAGGGTATTTTTTTCTCAAGAAATTTCAAATGATATTATTAGAGTATTTTCATTTATATCAATATCATTTATTGAATTTTATGTTTGATTGAGTTTGATCTCTTATGATACAATCTACCTTATTTTATTGAAGGTTTTATGATCAGTTTGACTATGGATGTGATATTTTGATAACATTCATTATTTATGGTTAAAGTATTCACATTTAGTATTCTAGTTTTTTAATATGAATGTTTATGTTTTCATATAAGGAACCCATTGGACTTAGTAAGTTGTAACGTCTTAGTTCCAGAAGCCACCTAGAGGCTCCCTGTACATGATTGGTCACATGGACTCAAGTGCATTTCCTCGAATACCAGAGGCTGCCAACTAGCAGCGATGGCCTTGGGTTTGATAGTGGGAAAATTATGCCTCATTGGAAGAGAAGCACAGTGGAAGAAAGACAATAGCAATAGAGGAAGCAGTAAAAATCCATACAAAAGTAACCAGTGGAAGAATGAAAGTGAGAAAAAATTGGAGCACATATATAAATGATGCATGATACATATGTCTAGGAAAGCATCCAAACAAATCATAATGCTGGAATAAAACAGTACTAGACCAAGGTACAAAATAAAAATAGATAACAGCTTCTCAGCATCGCAAGCCTCATCTTGGTCCCATTCTCTCCAGCACCATAGTCAATCAAGTAACTGAAGTAGAAGGGAGCTTTCCCTTATCTATACATGCATAAATATAATCTATTTGGGCCCAAAATCATGGACCAAACATGGTGTAAGACTAAATCCCAGCAGGAAACCACCACAAGATCTATGCCTAACAGGCAGTGAATATATGGAAGGTAATAATCAAAATAAAGCAGTAAATAAGGAAGTACTCAGTAGTAACCAATCCTACAGTTTCAAAGCATTCAGTTTCATATATCAAGTAAATAGCTAATCAAGCAGGAAAACAAAAATAGGTAACCCTCTGGGAAGTACTCACAGCCTATCCCCTCTAGTTCTACCTAAAAACACAGGAAACCCTCTAGGAGAACACACAGTCTACCCCTCTGATTCAAATTACAATGACATAACAAAGACACTCTGAGGAATCACTCACATTCAATTCCCCATATAGTCTAATATAATTAAAGACTCTCTGAGGAATCTCTCACAGTCAATTCCCCTAATAGTCTAATATAAATAATGACTCTCTGAGGAAGCTCTCACAGTCAATTACCCTTATAGTCAATAGTGATTAACACTACTGGAAATAAAACATTTACCAACGGTTGATAAGTGTTGGGAAAGGCTGGACAACTGGTGGTATAACATATACCAACGGTTCTTCCAGCCGTAGGGAAGTAAGCCGTTGGGAAAAACATTTCCCAACGGTTTACACTGAACCGTTGGCATAGGGTGGAGAAAGATTACCCTATGCCAACGGTTCTTCAAAAACCGTTGGAATAGGCTTCAAATTAGCATGTTTTTCCCAATGGTTTAGAAAACCGTTGGGAAATATCCAAACTCTACTCTTTCCCAACGGTTTTTTGAACCGTTGGTAAAACTAATCCTAGAGTTTCTACGCCAACGGTTTTGAACCGTTGGCATAGCCTCTGCTGGGCAAATCAGCCAGCAGCTCCCCAATTTGGCCAACAGCTCCATCTCTCCAATTTGACCACCACCAGGTCTGGTTTTGTGGGTTCCCTCTCATTTTTCAATCCAATTATTGTACCTGCAATAAACTAACACATACATATATAAAATTATTGTACCTGCAATAACCAACTAACACTTACATATAGAGAACAAATTCAAACACGTTTAACATATAATGGTAGAACTATACACATCCATAATTAAATTAGAATTGATAACGTAATTATAAACATACATAATTCATTTAGAATTCAATTTAAAATTTAGATGATAATTATATGTGGAATCTGGAAGTCAATTCATAATTTGATCTGTTTTTTGTATACCATATATTTTTACCTAAAGTAATGTCCATTTTAAACATAATGCATACACCTGGAGTGCTACCGTCCACAATGCGCCTCAGATTGAGGCGGGATTGACTCATACACGTCACATATGACCCCTGGATCGTTGTGCTAATGTATCGACACAATCCGAATGCATTTGATCAGTTTTCCGTATGTCAGTTGATGTTTTTCAATTAAAATGACGTACTTTTGAAACAAAAGGCATACACTTTGAGTGGTTCCGGCCACACCGCGCCTAATATTGAGTCGGTGTTGACTCATACATGTCACATATGACCTATGGATCATTCTCTTAAAGTTTCAATGGAAACCGAATGCGTTTGGTCGGTTTTCCGTATGTACTCAAATTGTTGTCCATTTTAAGCAGAAGAGAGCCACATAGAGTGATTCTGGCCACACCGTGCCTCATATTAAGGCAGGGTTGACTCGTACACGTCACATATGACCCATGGATCATTTTAATAATGTATCGACACAATCCGAATGCATTTGGTCGGTTTTCCGTATGTCAGTTGATGCTTTTCACTTAAAATGACGTCCTTTTGAAACAAAAGACAGACACTTTGAGTGGTGCCGGCCACACAGCGTCTCAGATTGAGGCGGGGTTTATTCTTACACGTCACATATGACCCATGGATATTTCTCCTAAAGTTTCAATGGAAACCGAATCCGTTTGGTCGATTTTCCGTATGTACTTAACATGGTGTCCGTTTTAAACAAAAGAGAGCCACTTAGACTGATCCCGGCCACACCGCGACTGGGATTCATCCCGGGTTGGCTCGTACACATCACATATGACCCATGGATCGTTGGGATAAATTATCAACAGATTTGGAATGCGTTTGGTTGGTTTTCCGTATGCCAGTTGTTCTTTTCACTTATAATCCTGTCCATTTTAAACAAAATTGACATAGTTAGAGCGGTTTCGGCCACACCGCTCCTCAGATTGAGGTGGGATTGACTCGTACACGTCACATACGACCGATGGATCCTTGTGCTAATGTATCAACACAGTCCGAATGCCTTTGGTCGGTTTTTCGTATGTCAGTTGATGCTTTTCACTTAAAATGACGTCTTTTTGAAACAAAAGGCAGACACTTTGAGTGGTGTCGGCTACACCGCGTCTCCGATTGAGGAGGGGTTGATTCGTACACGTCACATATGACCCATGGATCGTTCTCCTAAAGTTTCAATGGAAACTGAATCCGTTTGGTCGTTTTTCCGTATGTACTTAAAATGTCCCTTTTAAACAAAAGAGAGCCACTTAGACTGATCCCAGTCACACCGTGACTCGGATTCATCCCGGGTTGGCTCGTATACGTCACATATGACCCCATGGATTGTAGGGATAAATTAACAATAGATTCGAAATGCGTTTGGTCGGTTTTTCGTATGTCAGTTGATGCTTTTCACTTAAAATGACGTCCTTTTGAAACAAAAGACGGACACTTTGAGTGGTGTCGGCCACACCACGTCTCCGATTGTGGCGGGGTTGATTCGTACACGTCACATATGACCCATGGATCATTCTCCTAAAGTTTCAACGGAAACCGAATCCGTTTGGTCGGTTTTCCGTATGTACTTAAAATGGTGTCCGTTTTAAACAAAATACAGTCACTTAGCGGACGGCATCAGATTGACCTAAAATCACAGGACAACAATCCCATTATTATTCGCGATGTGCACGCATAGACGGCACGTCAATCAGACGTGCGGTCTGCGCGGGAGGACTCATTATGCCTTCTTTAAGCGTTGCGCACGCTTGATAAACGCGCGTGGGGGGTCCAAACTGGCCGAACGAAGTCCGAATGGCCTGAAATCGGACGACATCAAAGGGTGAATGAATTGTGATGTGTTCGAGCAGACGACACGACAATCGGATGTGTCGTGTTCCTGCGGTGACCGGGAACGCCGTTCTAGTGTCATAAACGGCCAAAACGGGCGTCTAACGGTCAAAATCATAGCGGACGACATCGTATTGACCTGAAATCACAGGACAGCAATCCCATTATTATTCTCGACGTGCACGCGAAGATGGCACATCAATCGGACGTGCGGTCTGCACGGGAGGGCTCATTATGCGTTCTTTAAGCGTTGCGCGCGCTTGATAAACACGCGTGGGGGGTCCAAACTGGCCGAACGAAGTCCGAATGGCCTGAAATCGGACGACATCAAAGGGTGAATGAATTGTGATGTGGTCGAGCAGACGGCACGTCAATCGGACGTGCCGTGTTCCCGCGGTGACCGGGAACGCCGTTCTGGTGTCATAAACGGCCAAAACGGGCGTCTAACGGTCAAACCCATAGTGGACGACATCGTATTGACATGAAATCACAGGACAACAATCCCATTATTATTCGCGACGTGCACGCGTAGATGGCACATCAATTGGACGTGCGGTCTGCACGGGAGGGCTCATTATGCGTTCTTTAAGCGTTGCGCGCGCTTGATAAACGCGCGTGGGGGGTCCAAACTGGCCGAACGAAGTCCGAATGGCCTGCAATCGGACGAGATCAAAGGGTTAGTGAATAATGATGTGTTCGAGAAGACGGCACGTCAACCGAACGTGCCGTGTGCCCATGGTGACCGGGAACACTGTTCTGGTGTCATAAAGGGCCAAAACGGGCGTCTAACGGTCAAAATCATAGAGGACGACATTGGATTGACCTGAAATCACAGGACGACAATCCAATTATTATTCGCGACGTGCGCGCGCAGACGGCACGTCAATCAGATGTGCGGTCTGCGTGGTAGGGCTCATTATGCGTTCTTTAAGCGTTGCGCGCGCTTGATAAACGCGCGTGGGGGGTCCAAACTGGCCGAACGATGTCTGAATGGCTTGAAATCGGACGACATAATAGGGTGAGTTAATTGTGATATGGTCGAGCAGAGGGAACGTCAATTGGACGTGCCGTGTGCCCGCGGTGACCGGGAACGCCGTTCTGGTGTCATAAACGGCCAAAACGGGCATCTAACGGTCAAACTCATAGCGGACGACATTGGATTGACCTAAAATCACAGGACAACAATTCCATTATTATTCACGACGTTCAGGTGCAGACAGCACATCAATCGGACGTGCGGTCTGCATGGGAGGGCTCATTATGCGTTCTTTAAGCGTTGCACGCGCTTGATAAACGCACGTGGGGGGGTCCAAACTTGCCGAACGAAGTCCGAATAGCCTGAAATCGGACGACATCAAAGGGTGAGTGAATTGTGATGTGGTCGAGCAGACAGAACGTCAATCGGACGTGCCGTGTGCCCGCGGTGATCGGGAACGCCGTTCTGGTGTCATAAAGGGCCAAAACGGGCGTCTAACGGTCAAAATCATAGCGAACGACATCGGATTGACCTAAAATAATAGGACACCAATCCATTTATTATTCGCGACGTGCACGCACAGATGGCACGTCAATCGGATGTGCGGTCTGCGCGGTAGGGCTCATTATGCGTTCTTTAAGCGTTGTGCGCGCTTGATAAACGCGCGTGGGGGTGGGGGGGGTGCAAACTGGCCGAACGAAGACCGAATGGCCTGAAATCGGACGACATCAAAGGGTGAGTGAATTGTGATGTGGTCGAGCAGACGGAACGTCAATCGGACATGCCGTGTGCCCACGGTGACCGGGAACGCCGTTCTGGTGTCATAAAGGGCCAAAACGGGCGTCTAACGGTCAAAATCATAGCGGACGACATCGTATTGACCTGAAATCACAGGACAAGAATAAAATTATTATTCGCGACGTGCACGCATAGACGGCACATCAATCGGATGTGCGGTCTGCGCGGAAGGGCTCATTATGCGTTCTTTAAGCGTTGCACGCGCTTGATAAACGCGCGTGGGGGGTCCAAACTGGCCGAACGATGTCCGAATGGCTTGAAATCGGACGACATCGAAGGGTGAGTTAATTGTGATATGGTCGAGCAGAGGGCACGTCAATCGGACGTGCCGTGTGCCCGCGGTGACCGGGAACGCCGTTCTGGTGTCATAAACGGCCAAAACGGGCGTCTAACGGTCAAACTCATAGCAGACGACATTGGATTGACCTAAAATCACAGGACAACAATCCCATTATTATTAGCGACGCGCACGTGCAGACAACACATCAATCGGACATGCGGTCTGCATGGGAGGGCTTATTATGCGTTCTTTAAGCGTTGCACGCACTTGATAAACGCACGTGGGGGGTCCAAACTAGCCGAACGAAGTCCGAATAGCCTGAAATCGGACGACATCAAAGGGTGAGTGAATTGTGATGTGGTCGAGTAGACGGCACGTCAATCGGACGTGTCGTGTGCCCGCGGTGACCGGGAACGCCGTTCTGGTGTCATAAAGGGCCAAAACGGGCGTCTAACGGTCAAAATCATAGCGGTCGTCATCGGATTGACCTGAAATCACATGAAAACAATAAAATTATTATTCGCGACGTGCACGAGCAGACGACGCGTCAATCGGATATGCGGTCTGCACGGTAGGGCTCATTATGCGTTTTTTAAGCGTTGCGCGCGCTTGATAAACACGCGTGGGGGTGGGGGGTCCAAACTGTCCGAACGATTTCCGAATGGCCTGAAATAGGACGACATAAAAGGGTGAGTCAATTGTCATGTGTTAGAGTAGACGACACGTCAATCGGACGTGCCGTGTGCCCGCGGTGACCGGGAACGCCGTTCTGGTGTCAAAAACGGCCAAAACGGGCATCTAACGGTCAAAATCATAGCGGAAGACATCGGATTGACCTGAAATCACATGAAAACAATCTAATTATTATTTTCGACGTGCACGCGCAGACGGAACGTCAATCGGACGTGCGGTCTGCGTGGGAGGACTCATTATGCGTTCTTTAAGCGTTGCGCGCGCTTGATAAACGCGCGTGGGGGGTCCAAACTGGCCGAACGAAGGCCGAGTGGCCTGAAATCGGACGACATCAAAGGGTGAGTGAATTTTGATGTGGTCGAGCAGACGTCACGTCAATCGGACATGCCGTGTGCCCGCGGTGACCGGGAACGCCGTTCTGGTGTCATAAAGGGCCAAAACGGGCGTCTAACGGTCAAACTCATAGCGGACGACATCGGATTGACCTGAAATCACAGGACAACAATCCCATTATTATTAGCGACGTGCACGCGTAGACAACACATCAATTGGACATGCGGTCTGCATGGGAGGGCTCATTATGCGTTCTTTAAGCGTTGCGCGCGCTTGATAAACGCACGTGGGGGGTCCAAACTCGCCGAACGAAGTCCGAATAGCCTAAAATCGGACGACATCAAAGGTTGAGTGAATTGTGATGTGGTCAAGCAGACGGCACGTCAATCGGACGTGCCGTGTGCCCGCGGTGACCGGGAACGCCGTTCTGGTGTCAAAAACGGCCAAAACGGGCGTCTAACGGTCAAACTCATAGCGGACGACATCGGATTGACCTGAAATCACATGACAACAATACAATTATTATTCGCGACGTGCACGAGCAGACGGCACGTCAATCGGATATGCGGTCTGCGTGGTAGGGCACATTATGCGTTTTTTAAGCGTTGCGCGCGCTTGATAAACACGCGTGGGGGTGGGGGGGGGTCCAAACTGGCCGAACGATGTCCGAATGGCCTGAAATCAGACGACATAAAAGGGTGAGTGAATTGTGATGTGTTAGAGTAGACGGCACGTCAATCGGACGTGTCGTGTGCCCGCGGTGACCGGGAACGCCGTTCTGGTGTCAAAAACGGCCAAAACGGGCGTCTAACGGTCAAACTCATAGCGGAAGACATCGGATTGACCTGAAATCACATGACAACAATATAATTATTCTTTTCGACGTGCACGCGCAGACAGAACGTCAATCGGACGTGCGGTCTGCGCGGGAGGACTCATTATGCGTTCTTTAAGCGTTGCGCGCGCTTGATAAACGCGCGTGGGGGGTCCAAACTGGCCGAACGAAGACCGAGTGGCCTGAAATCGGACGACATCAATGGGTGAGTGAATTTTGATGTGGTCAAGCAGACGGCACGTCAATCGGACATGCCGTGTGCCCGGGGTGACCGGGAACGCCGTTCTGGTGTCATAAAGGTCCAAAACGGGCGTCTAACGGTCAAACTCATAGCGGATGACATCGGATTGACCTGAAATCACATGACAACAATACCATTATTATTAGCGACGTGCACGCGTAGACAGCACATCAATCGGACATGCGGTCTGCATGGGAGGGCTCATTATGCGTTCTTTAAGGGTTGCGCGCGCTTGATAAACGCACTTGGGGGGTCCAAACTCGCCGAACGAAGTCCGAATAGCCTAAAATCGGACGACATCAAAGGGTGAGTGAATTGTGATGTGGTCGAGCAGACGGCACGTCAATCGGACGTGCCGTGTGCCCGCGGTGACCGGGAACACCGTTCTGGTGTCAAAAACGGCCAAAACGGGCGTCTAACGGTCAAACTCATAGCGGACGACATCGGATTGACCTGAAATCACATGACAACAATAAAATTATTATTCGAGACGTGCACGAGCAGACGGCACGTCAATCGGATATGCGGTCTGCGCGGTAGGGCTCATTATGCGTTTTTTAAGCGTTGCGCGCGCTTGATAAACACGCGTGGGGGTGGGGGGGGGGGGGGGTCCAAACTGGCCGAACGATGTCCGAATGGCCTGAAATCGGACGACATAAAAGGGTGAGTGAATTTTGATGTGTTAGAGTAGACGGAACGTCAATCGGACGTGCCGTGTGCCCGCGGTGACCGGGAACGCCGTTCTGGTGTTATAAAGGGCCAAAACGGGCGTCTAACGGTCAAAATCATAGCGGACGACATCAGATTGACCTGAAATCATAGGACAAGAATAAAATTATTATTCGCGACGTGCATGCGCAGACGGCACATCAATCGGATGTGCGGTCTGCGCGGAAGGGCTCATTATGCGTTCTTTAAGCGTTGCACGCGCTTGATAAACGTGCGTGGGGGTGGGGGGTCCAAACTGGCCGAACGATGTCCGAATGGCCTGAAATCGGACGACATCAAAGGTTGAGTTAATTTTGATGTGTTCGAGTAGACGGCACGTCAATCGGACGTGCCGTGTGCCCGCGGTGACCGGGAACGCCGTTCTGGTGTCAAAAACGGCCAAAACGGGCGTCTAACGGTCAAACTCATAGCGGACGACATCGGATTGACCTGAAATCACAGGACAACAATCCCATTATTATTTGCGATGTGCACGCACATACGGCACGTCAATTAGACGTGCGGTCTGTGCGGGAGGACTCATTATGCGTTCTTTTAGCGCTGCGCGCGCTTGATAAAAGCGCGTGGGCGGTCCAAACTGGCCGAACGAAGTCCGAATGGCCTGAAATCGGACGACATCAAAGGGTGAGTTAATTGTGATATGGTCGAGTAGACTTCACATCAATCGGACGTGCCGTGTGCCCGCGGTGACCGGGAACACCGTTCTGGTGTCACAAACGGCCAAAACGGGCGTCTAACGGTCAAACTCATAGCGGACGACATGTGATTGCCCTGAAATCACAGGACAACAATACCATTATTTTTCGCGACGTGTACGCTCAGAAGGCACATCAATCAGACATGCGGTCTGTGCGGGAGGGCTCATTATGCGTTCTTTAAGCGTTGCGCGTGCTTGAGAAACGCGCGTGGGGGGGTCCAAACTGGCCGAATGAATTCCGAATGGCGTGAAATCGGACGACATCAAAGGTTGAGTGAATTGTGATGTGGTCGAGCAGAAGGCACGTCAATCGGACGTGCCGTGTGCCCGCGGTGACCGGGAAAGCCCTTCTGGTGTCAAAAACGGCCAAAATGGACGTCTAACGTTCAAACTCATAGCGGACGACATCAGATTGACCTGAAATCACAGGAAAACAATCCCATTATTATTCGCGACGTGCACACGCAGACGGAACGTCAATCGAACGTGCGGTCTGCACGGGAGGGCTCATTATGCGTTCTTTAAGCGTTGCACGTGCTTGATAAACGCGCGTGGGGGGTCCAAACTAGCCGAACGAAGTCCGAATGGCCTGAAATCGGACGACATCAAAGGGTGAGTGAATTGTGATGTGGTCGAGCACACGGCACGTCAATCGGACGTGCCGTGTGCCCGCGGTGACCGGGAACGCCGTTATGGTATCATAAAGGGCCAAAACGGGCGTCTAACGGTCAAACTCATAGCAGACGACATCAGATTGACCTGAAATCACAGGAAAACAATCCAATTATTATTCGCGACGTGCACGCGTAGACGGAACATCAATCGGACGTGCGGTCTGCGCGGTAGGGCTCATTATGTGTTCTTTAAGCGTTCCGCGCGCTTGATAAATGCGTGTGGGGGGGGGGGTCCAAACTGGCCGAACGATGTTCGGGGGGTTGTTCGGGGTCCAAGGAAGAGGGTAGGGGGGCTGTCTGGGGTCCAGGGAGGAGGGTGGGGGGCTGTCCGGGGGGTGTTCGGGGCGTTGTCCAGGGTCCAAGGAGGAGGGTTGGGGGGGCTGTCTGGGGTCCAGGGAGGAGGGTGGGGGGGCTGTTCGGGGGGCTGTCCGGGGGCTGTTCGGGGCTATTCGGGGGGTTGTCCGAGGTCCAAGGAAGAGGGTGGGGGTGGGGGGCTGTCCGAGGGGCTATCTGGGGGGCTGTCCGAGGTCCAGGGAGGAGGGTGGGGGGGGGGGGGGGGCTATCCGGGGGGCTGTCTGGGGGGCTATTCGGCGGGGCTGTCCAGGGTCCAGGGAGGAGGGTGGGGGGGGGGTTCCAGGGTCTAGGAAGGAGGGGGGTTCCCAAACACACAACCACTAAAAGACAACATCCATAAAAACAGATAATATATAAAAATAACTCAACTCCAATACTATACTACGAGTCTAGATAAAACCAAATAGGAACACACCCTCATGTTATCATATTAATAACTCTTCTTGAATCATTGGGAGTCACATCCCAATGATCATAGGATCACTAGCCTAATTGATCACTAACCATGAAACACATGTATGTTGGTCATGTCACCACATGCATCATCACTCATGCCACCATATCAATATATCATAAGGAATTCTCCAGGATAAGACAATATTTGATCACACATCATTCACATTGAGTTATCATAATACAAATTATATTTACATGCTTATGATATAGAATGAATCCACATTAGTTAGACCCACCCCTCTCATAAGTTACCATCACATCACTACAACCCATCCTAGAAAGCACCCTACCGCATACAAATTCACCCAATCTAGGGTCTAATACCAAACAGGATCTTACATACTAGGATACACATCATGGATCACTATCAAAACCATAAAAACATTGACAGATCTCAAAAAATTAGTGCATGCCATCATTACCTCATATAATTGAAAAAAGGTAAGTAACAATCAATATATCTCACTACTCCATACTCACCTCACAACATAAGGGTCTCACATTACTAGGGAATAATTCTATCCAATACTAAATCATCTTTATCCATTTTTCATACACATATATGATTCACCTCACCAATTACTAAATATTAATAACATACAAAATTATGATTCCATTTAACTAGAGTTAAACCATCAGGTTTTACAAGGAAATTCTATATAAGTATTTGTTTACACTTTAAATAAAGAACATGAATGTCATGTTAACACTCAACATTGATTCATTAATAAATTGTATTCGAATTTTATGGAAATACCAAAATAAATTAGTGAATCAATGTACCTATAGTGGTGCACATGACCACCATGAAACAATCATAAATTTTTACAAAAACCCTAATAATTGGGAATAACGAAATCAAGAATAGAAGTATATGATTTATAAGAGCTGGAACTATATCGTTGATAAAATATAGGAGTCTAACCTGGTAGGTGCTGATCTGATCGAAGATGTGGGGATTGGGAGGTCCTTCTGCAAGGAATCGCTCCAGGAGGACACAAACTGAATGCATCAGGAATGTGGGAGGCCGCTGGCTCGATTTGGTATTTGGGGCTTTTTTTCCCAACGGTTATTAAAAACCGTTGGGAATGACCAACATTTCCCAACGGTTCCATAGAACCGTTGGGAAAACAAGATTTCTTCACCACTTTTCCCAACGGTTCTTAGAACCGTTGGGACAAAGCTATCTTTCCCAACGGTTCCATATAAACCGTCGGGAAAACAAGGGAAAAACCTATCTTTCCCAACGGTTGTATGAAACCGTTGGGAAAACAATGCATTGAGGGGTTTTTCCCAACGGTTTCTATAAACCGTTGGGAAAAACAAGATATGCCAACGGTTCATTGAACCGTTGGTACACAACTGTTGGGAAAGGTCCCTTTTCCAGTAGTGTAAAGACTCTCTGAGGAAGCACTCACAGTCAATTCCCCTTATAGTCAATTACACTCGGTCCTCCTGGACCTGTGTAAGTCAAAAGAATATAGTAATGAAATACGGACAAAGTAACCCTCAAGAAATACATGGATAAATATTCTATAGTATACTAGCATGTCATAATACAAATTACTCCATCCTATAAAACTAGGCATGGGAAAAACAACAAGGCAGCTCAATAGGCTAAACAGGACCAAATGGTCGTACATAGAACATGCATGGGAGACCACTTCCAAAGCATAAAAATCAACCCTATTCACATTCAATTAACCTATACTCAAACACACAATCATTTTAGGAAATTAATAGGGATAAAACAGTAAATACAGAGTACCCTGTTCAAGGGTATTGGAAAGATATGCACATATAACTCAAATAAATTCAACAGAAAGGCACAATCCACCTACCTCAGTGTTGGAAAATCGCTATACGTGAACCTCAAGCCTTTAATCTCACAAGAACACCATATATCTACAGAAACATCTAAAACGTTCAACAAAGGATAAATTGAGAAAGAAGAGGAATCGGGAAACGAAGCTCAAGAAGAAGGAAGAGATTACTGAGGTGATCCCAACGCAATCGAAAATGGTCGATTCAAAGAATTCACAACGACTCAGAATCTTTGAGATGGATTGCGACCATACTGGAGCTCTCGGACAAACTAGGTTGATAAGAATCCCTTTTATTCATCAGACAAGACCCTGGCACATCCAATGAAAAAATAAAATACACGGTGTGTACATTAGAAGTAAATGACGTGTACTTTACTTTTTCGTACTCCAATTTATGCAGTCTCTAGGTCACCATGCATGGTTGTGTGTGTGGCCGTTACATGTCCAGCACATGGATACCCGTGGAAACTGAGTACACAGCATGTACTTAGAAAGTACACGGCATGTACTTCAAAAATTTCCAGAAACTCCTATTTTTCTCAAAAATGATGAGAAGAAGGAAAAAAATACCAAAAAAGAATATCTAGGTTCTTAAAAACTTCCCCCCTTAAAGAAATCCATCATCGAATTTCACTATCAAGGTGGCATAATAGAATAAACCCTAAACAACTCTGGCCACTGAGATCGTACATTGGACACCCTCTCCCAAGTCTCGTCTTGTACTTGCTCGTGCTGCCATAACACTTGTACCAGAGGAACAGACCGGCCATAGATAACCTCTGTACTGCGATTGAAAATCTGGATAGGATACTACTCAAAAGATGTGTCCACTTCCAACTCAACCTACTCAATTTGGAAAACATGAGATGGGTCTGAGAAGTAACGTCTAAGTTGAGAAACATGGAATATGTCGTGCGTAGTGTGGTACCAGTGAGGTAAATGATACTGATAGAAAACTATCCAAACTCTATCCAATAACTCAAACGTCCCGAAGTACCTTGGTGAAAGCTTACCCTATCTCCTAATCCTTCTGTGTCCCAACCTCGGTGTAACTCATAGGAAAAACTGATCCCCGACCTCGAACTCTAGAGGTTGTCTCCGCTGATCAGCATAATACTTCTGTCGAGACTGTGCAGTATCCATCCTCTTCTGAATCAACTATATCTGCTCTGTAGTCTCCTCGACAAGATAAGGTCCTAGCAAAGCTGCCCCTCCTGCCTCTAGCCAACAGAAGGGTGATCGGAATGGCCTACCATAAAAAGTCTCATAAGTTGCCATCTGAATAGTTTCTTGAAAACTATTATTGTAGGAAAACTCCACAAGAGGTATGTGCTTCTCCCACGATCCTCCAAAATCCAGAATTCATGCTCAGAGCATGTCCTCAAGCACCTGAAACGTACTCTTGGATTGGCCATCTGTCTGGGGGTGATAAGCTATACCCAAAAGTTCATATATACCCAAAGACTTCTGAAGCCCCTGCCAAACCCAACAAGTAAAACGAGCATCTCTGTCTGAAAAAATGGAGTGTGGAACTCCATGTAATAGCACAATCTCACGGATGTACAACCATCTCATCTCATTAACACTAAAATTTACCTTGATCGGCAAGAAGTGAGAAACCTTATTGAGTCTGTCAATGACAACCCATATTTCATCATTCCCTTGAGGTGACCTCGGTAAACCTATCATGAAATCGATCACAACATCATTCCTCTTACACTCAGGAATGGGTAACTACTGTAAAATCCATGTTGGCCGCTGATTCCCTGCCTTCACCTACTGACAGGTGGAACACCTCATGACAAAACTATCAACATCTCTCTTTATACCCAGCCACCAATACTTGTAGTGTAGATCACGATACATCTTGGTGACACCAGGATGAACTAACCAAACTGAGGAAAGAAAGTCCCACATCAGCTCCTCACGTATGTATGCTGCCACCCATACGCACCCCTGGAAATGTAAGATCTCATCCTCGCCTATGGTCCATCCAGGAATAGGGTCCTCTCCTGACGCGCTTTCCCATAGGACTATTCCTTCTGAATCTAATAGCTACCTCATTCTCACTTGATCAAGAAGAGTATAGGTAACAGCTACAGAAGAAAGAAATTCCTTCCCCTGTCTGTCGTACACCTCCAAATGCATCTCAGATAATAGAGTCATAAACATCCACTCACTGATGGCCTCCTGAATTGCCTACATCTGAGTCCTCCTACTCAGTGCATTAGCTACTACATTACCTTTCCTAGGCATATTGGGAAGATTGAAGTCAAAGGACTGAAGGTACTCAACCCACCTTTGCTATCACAAATTCAGATTGTGCTAGGTGAAGATATACTTGAGACTTTTTTGGTTGGTGAAAACCACAAAATGCTCTATCAGCGGATAATGCCTCCAACTACGTAAGGCATGAACAACTATAGACAACTCTAGATCATGAATTGGGTAATTCCTCTCATGTGGCCTCAACGTTCGAGACCCGTATGCAACGACTCCTTCTCCCTACACAAGCACAACTCCCAGCACGATACCTGATGCCTCAAAGTAAATAGTATAGCTCTTACCTAGATCTGGAAATACTAGTATCGATGCTGATGTTATTCTCCATTTAATCTCTTAAATGGATGACTCACTAGAATCTGACCACAAGAACCTTGCACCCTTCTTAGTCAGACCCGTTCGTGGTGCTGCTAAATGTGAAAAGTCTTGTATGAAATGTCTGTAGTAACCAGCCAGCCCTATAAAACTTCATACCTCAAATACATTCTTCGGATTCTCCCTGGAAACTACCAATCTCACATTCTCTAGGTTTACTGATACTCTTGTCTCTGAGATAACATGACCCAAGAAGTGAATCTGATCCATACAAAAGAGTCATTTTGAGAGCATAGCATATAACTGATGCTCTCTCAGTGTATTCAAAATGATCTCCTGATGTGTGGCATGGTAATTTAGAGTGTGATAGTACACCAAGATATAATCCATGAATACCACCACGAAAGAATACAAGTATGGATGGAATACTCGGTTCATCAGATCCATGAAGACTGCAGGCGCATTCGTGAGACCGAACGGCATAACCATATACTCGTATAGACCATACCTGCTCCAGAAAGCTGTAAGAGGTATATCAGATAGTCTAATGCAAAATAGATGATAACCGGATCTCAATTAAATCTTTGAGAACACCTAGGTGCCTCGAAGATGATCAAAGAGATCGTCAATCATCGGTAAAGGATATCAGTTCTTGACCGTAAACTTGTTTAACTTCCGATAATACACACAAAGTCAGAGGGTATCATCCGCCTTCTTTGAAAATAGGATAGGCGAACCGCAAGGAGAAGTACTGGGTTAGATGAAACCCTTGGCCTGTAGCTCTTCCAAATGCTTATTGAGCTCCTGAAACTCTGGTGTAACTATCCTATAAGGAGGAATGGACATCGGTGCCACTCCTAGCACTAGATCAATCGAAAATTCTTGCTCTCACTCCGAAGGAAAATCTAAAAAGTCCTCTAGAAAGAGGTCTCTGAAATGATCCACCACTAGAGGAATGTCTATCTATGAATTCCCCTAGTAATCCAGATATATACTAGCAATCTGGGCTATAACTCCTCCCAACCCATGATTATCGAGTCCCTCTCTACTCACCTGGACATCCCATTCACCCTTATGAAGAAAAAATCCACCCTCTGGTGAAATGAAACTCACCCTGCAGTGATAATAGTGGATGACTGCCTGGAAGGGAACTAGTCAGTCCATATAGAGAATGAAATCATAGCCTATCATCTCTAGGACATAGATGTACCATAAGAAGTGACACCCACCAACCTCTATAGGGTATTCCTTGCACTGATGTACACTAGCCATTCCTTTCCCAAACGGAGTGTCTAGTGTCAAGATATCAGTAGAAGAAATGATGCAGAGTCCAAGCCCCTATACAATAGCAACAGATATAAAGCTATGGGAATCCCCTATATCAAAAAGAGAAGAAGCTAAAACTAAGGCTACTAAAATTGTACCTCTAATGATAGAGGGTCTGGGATCCTAATCATGTTGGGCCTACTCCACTGCAAGAGTCTGGCCTACACCGCAGCCCTGTGACCCTACCTGACCACTCTGAGCTGATCCACCCTGTTGTCGCTGGAAGCCTGACGATTGAATGCCACACCCACGACCTCCACCTCGGCCTGAATGCCCAAAAGAACTCCAGTTCCATGACCGATGATAAACTGGTGGTGCTTCTCCTGAATGAGGTGTTATAGAAGAACCCATGTCACCAACTACGGGTGAAAAGATCTGACAGAAACACTAAAGATGGCTCATCTTGCCACAAGATCGGCACTCCACTAGGTCTCTAGGGCAATGTGGCCTTATATTCCCACTCCTCCCGCACTAGTAGCACACCACCTGGCTACCATAAGATGCATCCCGGTTACTCGTATCTCTATGTTTATTCTCTTGGAGGCGCTTCCTGCTATCAGTAGGAGGAGTACAAACTCCGTATGTCGACTGTCCCTAGCTCACAGCTCTAGAATCCTTCAAATTACGCTCAGTGATCAGCACTGGGTTGACTATAGAAGATATCAAATTCAACCTGAAGATGCTCACCTGAGATCAAATATACTTCCTAAGACTATACTCAATCTTTTGTGCAAGGAAAAACTCATCTCCCCCTTGAAAGGGTTTAAATCCCTGTAGCTTAGTTAAATGAGAGGATAACTCAATAACAGAAAGAGTACCCTGCTCCAAACTCATGAACTCTCGGGCTTGATCGGCCCTCAATGTCTCTATGTAGAAGTATTCATAGAAGATACGCCATAACTCCTCCCAATCCATATCTTGCTGGCATACCACCTGTGAGATCACATCCCATCACCTCTTGGCAGATTTCCAAAGCATGTATGTAGCGAGCTTAAACCTCTTATCTAAAGTTATCTCCAGATGCTCAAAGATTTTCAGCATAGATTCTATCCATGACTCTGCATCTTGGGGTCCTCCATCCCCTCAGAAAGTGGGAGGATGCTGCTTCTGAAAGACCCGCATCAATTCATCCATCGACGGAGTAGGAGGCAGATCTCCCTAAAAGGCCTGCATCATTCTCATAAAGCCCTCTTGGAATTTTTCATTAGCACCTACATCAAGAATGACGGATGGTTCCAAGACTGGAACAACCGGGGGATCTGCTGGTAGTCCCTGGTCATCCATGTTTGGTATCTGATCACCACCTTGAAACTGGCGTACAACTGGAGGATGTCTTGGTGGCATGACTCTTCAAGGTCATGCACACACCTTAGATCAAGATTATTAAGGACTGAAAACTAGAATTTCATGAAGGGGGACAGGAGAAAGGGATCATTCAAGGTTTTTAAAACATGACTACACGGCGTGTATACTCCATACATGGTGTGTTCCCTTAAGTCATTCACATGGGAATGTACTTCTTCCACCGCATGTCATGTAACACCCCAAACACATGGTGTGTTGTCCTTACACACGGCGTGTACATGAATCCTCTTCACCTACCCAAGTCCTTATACACGTCTAAGCCACACGGTTCTCCTAGAAAGAGACTACATGGTGTGTTAGTGATAGACATGGAATGTACTAGATGAGCTTCACCTGACCCATGTTGTTAGTGACACGGTCGGATGCATGGCTCACACTACACGAAGTGTTCTATATGGACATGACATGTACTAATAATATTTTTCCGAACCGTGTTGTTCGTTACACGGTCAGGTACTCAAGTTACACTACAGGGCGTGTTCTAGATGGACACAGTGTGTATTTGAAAAGACCTAACTAACCTGTGTTGTTTGTGACATGGCCAGTTACATAGTTTTACAACAGGGCGTGTACATCCTCTACACAGCGTGTCCTACCAAAGATTATAAACCCCGTGTTCCCAACCACAATTCCTAAAACACATTTATGTACTACACGACGTGTACATATGGTAAACGGTGTGTGCTTAAGAAAAACAGTTTCATCCCGAACAGAATAACACATGGCGTGTATTCAAAACTACACGGCGTGTATTCTGCCTTTTTCTTGACAGTAAGCCTCAGAAACTACTCTGGAGCCCTAAAAAACACTAAAAAACCTTAAACTGCTAAATTATGATCTGTGAGGGCCCATACTTCCCACAAATTAAAGCATGGAATCTTATACATGTTATAAACACGGTAAACAAGTCAATGATCCACCAAATTCCAGTCCATGAGGTCCGATAACACCTCAAGAACCAAATTTTGGCATTCATTCAAAAAAAACCTTACACAAACAATACCCTATCAAATAGTAGGTATTTTATATAGGCAACTATCACAACAACATGCATACTCTACACAACATCTATCACAAAAACATGTAATCGCTAATTCACCCTAAATGGCATTGAAAGAATTTATGACATGTGATTTTCTAGCAAGTACCTATATGATGCATGATATGGAATGCCCTCATCTCATCGGGTTACAACTGAAATAGAACCTCAATAACATAAACAATAATATCACAATACATGTGAGTCACCCAATGGTGAAAATCAAATCAACTATAAAATTGCAAAACCATAAAATTAGAGTTAATGAGGTAAATTGGATTTTCCCTATACATGGGTTAGCTACTTCTAGGAACAAGTTATTACCAATTACCTATTCCATCCTATCCCTGACTATAGGCTCCAAATAGTAAGTCAAAAATAAAAAGAAACTCCTCTGATACCACTTTGTAACTTCCCAGTTTTGGAAGCCACCCAGGGGAGCCCCGTACCCGGTTGGTCACATGGCCTCAAGCACATTTCCTCGAAGGCCAGAGGCAGCTGACTAGAAGCAGGGTCCTTGGCTGTGATAGTGGAGAAACTATTCCCTAAATGGCAGAGAAAAACAGCAGAAGAAAAAAATAGCAATAGAGGAATTTGTTACAATCCATACAAAAGTAAACAGTGGAAGACAAAAAATGAGAAACAACTGGAGCACATATATAAATTATTCATGATACATATGTCTAGGAAAGTAGCCAACCAAATCACAATGCTGGAATACAAACGTACTAGACCAAGGTACAAAAGAAAAACAGATAACAACTCCTCAACATTGCAAGCCTCATCTTGGTCTCATGCTCTCCAGCTCCACAATCAATTAAGTACCTAAAGTAGAAGGGCACTTTCCCTTATCTATACCTGCAGCAATATTATCTGTTTGGGCCCAAAAGCATGACCCAAGTAGGTTGTGAGACTAAATCCCAGTAGGCAACCACCACAAGATATGTGCATAATAGTCATTGAATATATGGCAGGTAATAACCAAAAGAAGGAAGTAAATAAGGAAGTACTCCACAGTAACCAATCCTATAGATTCAAATCATTCAGTTTTATATATCAAGTAAATAGCTAATCAAGTAGGAAAACACAAACGGGTAACCCTCTAGGAAGTACTCATATCCTATCCCCTCTGGTCCTACCTAGCAACACAAGAAACCCTCTGGGAGCACACACAGTCTACACCTCTGATTCAAATTACAAGGACATACCAAAGACTCTTCGAGGAATCACTCACAATCAATTCCCCTTATAGCTTAATATAATTAAAAAATCTCTGAGGAAACTCTCACAGTCAATTACCCTTATAGTATGATATAAATAATGACTCTTTGAGGAAGCTCTCATATTCAATTCCCCTTATATTCAATAGTGATTAAAGACTCTCTGAGGAAGCACTCAGATTTAGTTCCCCTTATAGTCAATTACATCAAGTTTTCACGTCCCTGTGTAAGTCAAATGAACATAGTAATGCAATACGAACAAAGTAACCCTCAAGAACTACTTGGATAAAAAATCAATAGTATAATATCATGTTAGAATAAAAATTACTCCATCCTACAAAACTAGGCATGGGAAAAACAACAAGGCAACCCAATAGGCTAAACATGACCAAACGGTCATACACAGAACATACATGGGAAACTACTTCCAAATCATAACAATCAACCCTATTCACATTCAATTAACTTCTACTCAATCACACAAGCATAGTAGGCAATTAACATGGCTAAAACAGTAAACACATAATACCCCTTCAAGGGTATTGGACAAATTTGCACATATAACTCAAATAATTTCAACAGAAAGGTACAAACCACCTACCTCGGTGTTTGGAGATCGCTATATGTGAACCTCAATCCTTGAATCTCCCAATAACACCATAGATCTACAAAAACATCTAAAACATTCAACAATGGATAACTTGAGAAAGAAGAGGAATCATGAAATGAAGCTCAAGTAGAAGGAATAAATTATCGAGGTGATCCCAACGCAATAGACGGTAGTCGATTCGGAGAACGGATGATGACTTGGGATCTGAGAGAAGGATCGTGGCTATACAGGAGCTCTTAGATGAACTAGGTCTAGACGAAGCACTTTCTGTCCGTCAGATGTGACCCTGGTGATTTTAATGAAAAAAATAAAATACACAATGTGCACTATAGAAGTACATGGAATGTACATTCATTTTTTGTAATCCACTTTAGGTGCTATCAAGGTCACCACACACAGCCATGTGTGTGGCCGTTACACGGCCAGCACACGACTACCCGTGGTAACGGAGTACACGGCGTGTACTCAGAAAGTACACGACATGTACATCAAATATCCAGAAACTCATCTTTTCCTAAAAAATGACCAGGAGAAGGAAAACATACCTGAAAAAAGATATGGGTTCTTAAATAAGTGATGATCGGAGCTCTCTATAGCCCCTTGATGAATTGGTAGGTCTCATGAGATGAAATCAGTTGGTGAGAAACCCTTTACGTTTGTTTATAAGAAGTTTTAAATTATCTAGAGTATAGATCTTAACAAAAATCAGAAGGGTTTCCACCCATATACTTAAAATATCATGAGGAAGATCCTGACAGTAGCTATCTTGAGGATATATCATGATAGTGAAGACTTCTAGCATTCTTCATTCTCTCATTATATGATTAGCTATTGATATTCCATGTGATTATTCGACTAGTAGAACATCCATGGTTATGTTTTTTAACCCATGTGACTGTTTTATATGGTATTTGTTTATTATTTCCATATTATGCTAAATATTATGTTTAAATGGATTTAATTTTAGTTATACACTTTTCCTTAATGTTTATGATTATTATTATTAATAGCTTTTTTTGTACACTTACCCTCACTGAGAATCTGAGATCACCCATTTCTTTTGTTTTATTTTTTCTGGGATGTTGAGATGAGTATTATGACTGATATTCTAGGTTAATATAAGAGAATAATGGCATACTCAAATGATTTATTATGTTATGATAAATGTTTTAAAAAGTAATGTAAGGTACATGTAGGTAATCTATTTTCTAAGGCTGCTAAACTCATCAGTCTTTCAGGATTTTATTCCTTATAATTATGTTAATCTAATAAAGTAATGAACCAAATATGGGATTATGGGGTTGGGGCATTACATTTGGTATCAAAGGAAGTTTATCAATAAACATGGAAATTAGATTTAGAAAACTTATACTAGGGAACATAAACCTAATATAGAATCAAGGATAAGTACAGAAGAGCGTCCTAAAATTTTGGTATGGTAGAGATTATGTGAGTAGTCCTAGAAATACATCTCTGTTTGGATACAAAAAATGGATATGGTTTCTGCATAGAGATACCTAAGAGTAACAACTCTGACAAGGTGTGTTGGTCCTGAATTAGCATAACCCAGTACACGACAACGGGCCATACTGAGCACCAGGTTTGACACTCTAAGGGGTTATGCTTAGGATAATTCTTAATTTCATTATAAACCATTATGAGGTATTTAGAAGTAAATATGTCCCCAAAGAAACCATATTTATGATTATGTGACTACATAAACATAAAATTTTCAATTTTGTTAATTATTTTACTAGTTCTAGGATTATACATTCTGATATGATCTAACCTAGTGTATGCTGTCAGTTGTAAATGGCGCCTAGGATAAGAAATATGAACCTCACTAATGCAAGTGATCCAAAGAGTAATAAAGATCATATCATTCATGGTCTTAATCCTATATTTCAAAATGAAATAGTCTCCCAATCATTTTCATCATATGAGGACATAGTATCATGTGATAATGGGTCAGACAAAGAGCACTCTATGTATTATGGCTTCAGAGGGAAGCATGAGAATAATAGGAAAATTGGATTTTTTTTTGGATAAATCAAAGAAGGGAAAGAATTATTTCCCCACATGTAATTATTTAAATAATCACCTTAGTACTTTCTTAAAAGGAATATGAGGTTTATATAAGTGTATAGATAAAGGCCACCATGTTTGGGATTGTAAGGATAAGAAAACAATTTCTAATGTGTGATGTTTCATCTATAATGAAATGGGGCACTACGCAAATTAATATCCCATGTGTCAAGGAAATATAACTTGAAAAAAGAAAATGGATCAAGGTCAAGATTATGTTCTTACTATAGTCAAAGTTGAATAATTAATATATTTGTGTTTTGGATTCTATAATTATGTTATTATATTCTAGTTATAAAAATCCTGAGATATATAATGATTGTACACCAGTACTTATTATTTAAGGATTTGGAGGCATGAACATTATAATTAAGGTTTTTAAGGTGTAAAAATAGTTGGTATCTATCAATATGTGATACATTATGTTGCTTGGGGAATTTGATGTTATGATTAATTTTTGAAATTTAGAGACCGTTTTGGAATGTTAATTTTGACAGAAGTATTTTGGATAAGTCTTAAGGTTTGAATAGAGTAAGTTGAACATTGGATATTATTGTTTGAGGGTAAAGTATAATTTATTTGATAGATTAGGATAAAATTTTTGGGTTCAATAAAAATTTATAGGATGAAGGAAATACTTGCAGACCTCATGATTCATCAAAAGTGTTTTAGGCATGAAAAATTTATTTTGAACATTCATTTCCATATGTAAGGGGTGAAATGAAAATAGATCAAATCACAATCAAATGATGAGATTACTCTTATTAAATAGAAACAAATAAATTATGTAATTATATGAATAGTAAAATAATTCTTCAACTCTAGGGAAATGATTTTGACACCAAATATGTTCCTAGTACCTTCTTTTCTACTGAATCAAATGGTCCCTTATACCATTGTAGAATTATAGCTTTGTGATTGTTAAATTTCTCCTGACCATGTTCTATATCACTCTCTATCAGAACTTGATGGTTAGATTTCTCTTCCATGGTGTTGTTTTTGTGTATGGAACCCTGGTATGTGTTATCTCTGGTGACCTTTATACTTCCCTTTATTTTAAAGTGAGGGTGTCAATAATCCTTTTTATGATGTGGGATTTCAATAAAGATATTTTAAAAAGTAAAAACCCTAGTTTTCAATCCTAAGATTGAATTGAGAGGATGTAATTTATTGAATGAGGGAATAATTTAACACCCCAAGACTTTATATTATGTCTCTTCTTAAATAAATTCAATTTATTTGATAGTTTACATTGCACGCAACACAATGATAAGTTTACGACATACACAACAATGAGTTGTATTACGCTACACACAGAGTAGAGTTTTATACAAAAAAATATATAATTAAAATATTATTATTTATAACAGATTCGTTAAGTTGGAGGCTATAAATAATATTAACTAACTTATGAAAATATATTGTTTAATTCATTAGTTATAAATTAATTATAAATGAATATCGGAATCAACTGACTATATAGGAAATGTTTTAAAAAGAACTATTTTTTTCCTAATAAATTAAATTAATTACTATTAGAGAATGATATTAATAAAATATATATGTTATATTTTAAATCAAATATTTTTTATACTCATATAAGAGATTTTATAGACATAAGATAAGAATAAACACAATATTACACATAAAAACCTATATTTTTATAAAAGTAGTTTTACCACCTTTTAATGATGCACCTATTTTAAAAATAAATTTTAGAAATTTTATTTTTTAAAATAGAATTTATTTTATAATTTGTAATTTAAAAATTATTTTTGTGTGAAATTTTTGTATTTTTCTAAGAAGTTTCATTTTTTGATGAATAGTGAAAAATATTGCATTATAGTTAAAAACTGATTTTTTATTCAAATAATTATTATAATTTAAATTGATTTCTAAAGTAATAATATATTAATAATATATATATTAATCCAATGTAGGTTGTTGGAATACTTTTTATATTGAAATTATATATAAAAACATATTGAACTTTGGAACATTTCCTTTTACCCTCCTTCTTGCCACATCTGTGGGATTAATGTTAAACTTAATTTATCCACTTATGTGAATTGAATTTAGAAAAATGTACATAAGCAGCTGTAATCAGTATTATATTTATAGTCTAATAGGATCTACTTAATTTTTTGGATATAATGAATAGAAATTTTGGTAAATTTTTATTTCCCACAGTTAAGGGTAAATCGAGTAATTAAAGGAAAAAATAATATTATAATATTATAAACATACCCTAATACTTGTATTAATTTCATTGTTTAATTGGGTTTCTAAAAAAACTATAATTAGGCTGAAATTATAACCTTTTTATGCCACTTGGGTAATAATATTACATTTATTATATTTTATTTAAAGATAAGTTAAAAATGTCATAATAATATTTTCAATAACTAAATAATTTTTAATATAGGGAAATGAAAAATATAATTTACACTAAAAATTAATATTTTAAAGAAAAAAAATTTATCTTCATCATTATAGATTTTTTTAATTTTTAAAGAATAAATAATTTAATTAAAGGCTTTCATAATAATTATGCAGTTATTGCTTAATCAATGAAAATAACAAATAAATGATATTAAAAATATTTAAATAAATATAATTTTACATAATTAATGAAATACATTAATTTTATAGATAAATTAGAAATATTATTGATATATTAGAGGTTTTTTTTCGAAGTTATCATGTTGTGATGATATTTTTAAAAAGACAAATAATGAATAGTATCAAAATTGACATAAATGAAACTTTAAAATAAATAATATTTTAGAAAATGATATAAAGTTAATAAAAATATAAAATTTATCCAAATAATTATAATAATGTTAAATATCTCATCAATGATCTATTTGGGGTTTTTTTGTCATTTTATAGTAATTATATTAACACTAAAGTGTAAAACGATAAGTTGTGACGATAAGAGCTAATAGGTTTAACTAAGGGTTAAAACCAAAAGATATGGTTAATAGTGTGACCTAAACTTGTATAGAAGTAATTTTTATGATTATATATAACCAAAATCATCCTATATTATAAATAAATCACTTTTATCCTTTTTTAATATAAAATTAATTTATATTAATTTAATATTTTAATGGATTCCAAAAGTGACTCCCGCCTCTCTTATAAAAAGGCACTTACTCACACCACTTTGAGCCTTATATCTCGACAAACCCATGAATATTTATCCTTAAAACATTATTATATATGTTTTGGAGGTCCTGATCTTCTAAAAATACCAACCCTAGTGTCCCGAAGAGGAGATCCAAAGAAAGTTCGTCGAAGAAGAGGTAATTGTTTTACCAACTCATTCAAGTTCTTTTATTATTCTATTTAATCATCATATTTTTTCCATAATAAAGTAATAACTATATTATAATATATATTATGAGATTCTATTACTATTATGTGACAACAATATTCCTCCTTTTATCTTTCTTACAAAAAACAATATCACCATACATGTGTACGTACGACTTACCATCCTCACACTGTGGTGTAATTCGTTTTTCATAAAAACATTATTTGGATGGGTATAATGATGGATATAATAGATATAAATAATAAATATAATATTATATTTATTATGTAAAACCAATATACCATATAATTACTTACCCTTTTACCATTAAGGGAATGATATTGTCGCTCGTGCATATGTACGACCTACCGTCTCCATGACGTAGTGAGATTAATCTTCCAAATTAACCATTCAAGAATGATTATAAAAATGTATATAATGAATAGATATAAAATATATGAAATAATAATTATAATTTAATAATATATATATACATATATTTCATTTAACTTCTTTCATTCAATACGATAAGAAAAAATAAACAATGTTCATGCATACGTATGACCTACCATATCCATGAACGGTGTATTATATTTCATATATCTATTATATATATATATATATAATAAATATATATGATATATATATAATTTTTTAAATTATTTAATTAATTAAATCATGATCTAAGTAATAGGATCAAGAACAACAAGTTAAAACACATACGGTAATTAAAATGGTTATTACTCGAAACGTTGCTTTAACTTGGGATTATTAATAAATGGGTAAAATAAAGTCATAAATGAATCATATATGATATCATAAATATTATTAAGATTCTTCTATTTTTTAATAATATGTTTAAAACCTATATAAAGTAGTTTTGGACACATACAGAGGGAATGAAACCTAATGTAAGGGTTAATTTCACATTCTCATTATTATCTAGAATTATTTATACGTAAGTATCTACTGGGAAATATTTATCATCCAATTCCATGTTTCTTCAGAATATTTGCCATAATATTTTTACTATTATCCTAATAGTTATTTAAATTTTTTTAACCATGTTTTACGTTTTATAAAATTGTTTGAAAGGAATTTTTTTTCCAAATGAGGAACTTTATGACTTTTTTGAAGAAAAATATGGAAATAATGTTTATTTTTAACTTATACGGAATGAGAGGAATATCTTGGTGGTTTTATGCATCCCTTGGATGTTCTTTAATGTAAATGGGATGATATATTGATGTATTTCATCATAGGGTTACCCCAAGATCAGGGAAGCAGTGATTCTATCTGGGTGATCGTGGATCGATTGACAAAATTGGCCCCCTTCTTAGCGATCAAGGAGTCAGTCAGGTAATATTATTTGGCTAAGATGTATATATATGTGGTGTTAAAGATTCATGGAGTTCAAAGATTAATTTTCTCATATTAGGATGCATGTTTTACCTCGTGAGTATATAGGGGATTACAACATGCTTTTGACACTCATTTATGCCTCAACACTATTTTCCACCCTCATATCGATGAACAGATAGAGTAGACTATCCAAGAAGTTTTCAGATATGTTCTGGGAATGTGTCTTGGGATTTTTTGGATCTTGAGTATGATAAATTTCTTTGTTTGAGTTTTCTTACAATTATATCTCTCACTCTTCCATTATCAGGCCTCCATTTGAGGATTTTTACGGGATACCATGTTGTTCTCCATTATGCTAGGTAGTGGTTGGGGATGCAACAGTTCTTGTTCCAGATGTGGTGCAGAGCATGAAAAAGAAGTTTCAAATTGTTTATAAGAGCATAAAAGTAGTGTAGGGTCGACATAAGTCTTTTTCCAACCATAGGAGGAGGCCCATGGATTTTGTGGTTGGTTACCATGTTTTCTTGAAGGTTTCCCCTCAATGTGGGTAGTGGAGGTTTGATAGGGGGAGTATGCTTTCTCTCGGGTTTTAGGCCCTTTGACGTGTTTGGGAGAGTTGATGAGGTAGATAATTGGTTATATTTTCCACCATTTATGGAGTGTACCCATAGAATATTCCATATCTTCTAACTTCGTTGGTATCTTCACAATGGATCCCATGTCATTGACTGGGGAGATCTGGATATCGAGGACGATGAAACATTTATGGAGCGACAAGTAGAGATCTAGGATTTCCAAGACAAGGCACTGAGTGGATGAAACATTCCATTATATTGTGTGTTTTGTAGTCATGGTAGCATAGAGGAGAGTACTTGGGAGCGAGAGATGCAAATTCACACCGAGTATCTAGAGTTATTTTGAGTTTTGTTTTCTCTATTTTTCTTTGTGATGTGATTCTTAGATCTTGTTTTATGATATGATCTTTTTTAATATATTTGTGATGTGTGTGGTGTGATGTGTGTTAAATTCATAACATATGAAAAGTTGAGGACCTGATTCCTAATCTATTTGAGTTAATTGTGATGTGATTAAACTCCTACAGGTGAGTCAGTGCCACCTAGAGTAGATAATATCTTGACATGGAGGATGAAATTCCTTGATTCGTGCATTTAGGGAGGTATGGTTAGTTTGTTATGAATTTTTTTTGGTTTGGTCTATATGGAGGTTGGATGGTTGTAGTTGTGTAGTTATGAGGTTGTGCAAGATGTTTTTGGTAGTTTGGTTTAGTGTGTTTTGTTGGTGGTAGCCTTTGAGGTATGATGATATCTTTAAGAGGTATCTCATGGGGTGGTTGTTCAAATCCCATTTATAATGAGCTTGGATTTGGATATTTTAGGGTGATAATCATTTGAGAGGCATCTCATGTAATGGTATGTGCGTTCCCAATCAATTAATTTTTTGTTTTTGGTGGTTGTAGGTGTCCTGAGGTGGTTCCGAGAGTTTTTGATGGAGGAAGGAGGTGCATTAGAGCTTTTGTAGGAAATAAACATCATGTAAATATTACATGCAATGAATGTTGGTTTCAAAACATGTCCAGCTCTAGTTCAAAAGGTGTATATTTTTTGGGTTAAATAATAAAAAGGTGATTCATTTTTTGATGAAACTGAACTCATATGATTACATGATGTGAAATGGGATTACATGTCATGTAAATCCCTGATGCAATGCAGTTAAAAGCTACATAACACTTAGGTGTTCCTCAAAACCTATGTTCCCTCTCATTCCAAGAGGCCAGAATCTCCCCTTTTAGGATTTTTGAGATTTATTTTGATGGAGATTGGTTCCTGACTTCTTGTATTTGATCTGTGGTGATTTCTCTTCTCGTTCTCATCTGTTTCCTTCTGTTCTTATTTTTAGTTTTTCTATAGTGGTGCGGTTTGGTTTGGTTTGTGTGTTTGAGATGCGTTTTGATGATATTTGGGTACAATTTAGGTAAATCCATGGTTTTTTGTGGTTCAGTTGTGGTTTATTGGCTTTCTTCTTCATCCTGTGGTGCACAAAGAGTCGACCAATCTTCCTTGAGGTAGGGAATTCCTCATTTCTCTTTATTGTGTATCATGTGGGAGGGGTTATCTTTTTTTGTCTATGGTTTATAGTTGTTATGACTTAATCATAGATAAATAATTGGATAATTGAAATTTAAAGGGTATTGGGGTTTGATTTTCATGTTTTTATAGCTTTTTATTATTGTGATATTGTGGATTTTACGGGTTTGATGCCCTGCTGAAAATCATGGTTGTTGTGGGATTCGTTTGCAGTGGTTGATATGTTTTGTTAGTGTTATGACTATATTTATTATTGTAATATCACCCTAAAATAGAAATTGGTTAACCACTTATATTTTTCTAATGAAATTATTTCCCCAAGATTATGGTTTTTGTGATAATTCCCCTAAAATAAAGTGGAATGTGATAAAATTCCCTTCATAAATTTGTAAAATTATCTTTAGATGTTGTGATATGTGGTCATTATTGTGGGGAGATGATATGTGGTTAGGGATGATGATTTGTTTGGCCAATGATTTTGGGGCAGTGAGGTTTTTTTCTTGTCCATGATTTTGGGATGGAGAGGTTGTTTGTTTGAACATTACTTTTGGGATGTTATGTGGTTTGTTTGGATGTGATTTTGGGATGGTGATGTGGTTTTTTTGTCATATTATTTGGGTGGTGAAGCGGTGGTTGATTTTTTCTAGATTCCTGAGTAGTGATGAAATAAATGAATTATTTAAAAAAGTATGAAATTGATGGGTTGGTTTGGTTAATGAGACGAGAATGATTAATGAATAATTAAATTATGGGTTGTGTGATTAAATGTGGTTAATGATAAATAATTAAATGAATGAGTTGATTAAATGAAATTGGTTGGAAATATGAAACATGGTTTGTATTTTGTTATGTGGTGTTATGAATTTAGAGGTGGAAAAACTTTATTGATGTTGGGAGTTGATTAGATTTTGGTTGTAAACCCATAGGTTGGACTTGAGTGTTGGATATTATATATATACCTTGTATATTTTTGTTATATCTATTTGAACCCCACCCGCATTGAAAACCATGTGTTGATACCTGCATAGTCATACATGGGGTGTTTTTTACAACATCTGGTGAAGAGGAAAAATGGATGGGTGCCCGCTCTTTCCCATTATATCTACCAGGAATGGTAGGCATTGAATAGATTGTTATTATTGGTGGTCGGTTAGTGTATTAAATATTGGTTGTGATAGTCTAGGTGTTTTTGGGAGAGACTTGACCATGCTTGTGGGGTGGTGGCCCGAGTGTTTTTTGGTGAGACGAGATATGACTGTGCTTTTGGGGTAGCTTATGGTGGGGGTTGTGCATGGTAGGAGGAGGACATGAGGTTTATGTTCTAAATGTTCATGATTCCCTACTAATTTGGTTATAGATGTGGATGTGTTGTGGTCTAGGTGTTTTCGAGTGAGGTGTGATGTGTCCGTGCTTGTAGGGTGATGAGCCCTTTGAGTGAGGTGTGTTGTGACCGTGCTTGTAGGGTAGCATGGTATATGAAAGAGATCAAAGCGCCATGACATACTAAGTTGTGGTGTGAGAGTGGAATTCTAGTGAGAAAGTGGTGTAGGTTACCCTATATTGATGTGATCTTTATTATATTATATTACTTGGTTTTCATTACTTAGTGAGAGTGAATTGGTGAGGTTGGGTTTGGTTAGTATACTTGTATAGGTGTTGTTTGGTTCTACTATTATCTCAAGGGTGAATTAGTATGATTCTTTCACATGTTCATGGAAGACGTTTGTTTTCAAACTGAGTATAATTTTATGCTCACCCAACATATATAAAACTATTTTCAGGTTTCCCAGAGGACAACATGGACTATGCTGAGCATTACTATCCCATACCATGGATAGCTACTATGTCATTTTCGTAGCTTTTCTATTGAGTATTTACTTTTGGAGACTTTTATATATATCAGTTCTATTTATACATGAATTTTTGGATTTTTTTGGATTTATTTTGTATTATTTCTTAGAGTTTTTGTGGATTATTCATCTTATCTACCGACCCTACATTATTATTAAGGGAAATTCCTCCCATTTCTTGAGATTTTTATACCCTCGGTGCTATTTTAAAACCCTAGGTCTACCATAGGTGTGACTCAAAGGTCATTATCTCTCTCCCCTCATTAAGGTATCTTTAGAGGGAGGGGTCTTTAAAATTCTCATAGAAGTTCAGAATTCACATTGAGGTCCATGTTCTATGGGATGATAAATGAGTTTCCTACTTATGAAATTTTTTAGGCTATAACATTAAAGGAATGTTGGGGTTTCCTATTTGTAAAGGATGCATACACTCAGTCCAGTTGAATCATTCCTCAAAGACTATGTTTTTAGGACATCATAAATTTTTACCTTAACAATATGAATACTGATCTTGGAAGACAACATTCAATGGGAATAACAATGAAGGTAAATCATTGTCTCCACTAATAGGAAATCAAATGTCTAATAAAGTAAGATGTTGGCACTATTTTTTTAAACCATTTTCATAAAACCTTATGAAATCAGGTTGGAAAAAGAGATCAATTTTATTTGAATTACTATATTATAAGTATTTTTACATTAAACATTTTCTTGATGTCACACATATAAAAAAAGTATATTTTATAGTGTTATTATAACATTACTAAATGTTATTTGAAAAACAAAAAATGATATCAGGGATAGGTTGGACATGATTGATATAAGTATAATGGAATATTTGGCACTCGTGAAGGGTAAAGGGATAACTTTTCTTCCTTCAACATCTTAAACTTTACCTAGATCAGCAAAATTGTAATTTATCATTTTCCTTAATGGTTTAAAAGTTCCATAGCGGTTTTCATCAAATACCAAGAATTTCGTTTTAATGAATAATTGTATGTTACAAGGACTAAAATCACATGGTTGTCATGTTTTTATGCAAGATTTGATGTTTGTTACTTTACATTGTATTCTTACTAAAAATTTATGACTTAAATTAACCATACTATGCTTCTTTTTCAAATCCATATGCAGTAAAGTTATAGACCCAATGAAATTTCCAATCATGAATAATGATGTTGCAGTCATATTATATGAATTATATATTTTCTTACCACCATCATTCTTTGATATAATGGTCCACTTGATGATTCACTTGGTTGGATAGGTTCAACCATGTCGTCCTATCGATTACATATGGATATACCCCATTGAACGATATGAAAATTTTGAAAGGGTATGTCAAGAATTGAAGTCATCCAGAAGGTTGTATTTCATAACGATATATTGTTGAAGAATATATTTAATTATGTACCGATTAACTATAAGATGTTTATAACATCACTCTCCCAAAATCTCATCACAACATACGCCTTATGGGTGAAGGGATTTTCGAAATAGATGTTTTTACAATTACCATCCTAGAGAGAGAGAAAGTGCACCTTTACATTTTACATAATTGTGAAGATGTCGATATATACATTGAATACGATAAATAAATTTTTAGATATTTGAATCCATCAAGGGATGAAGGATAGATATCAAATACACATAATCAACAATTTATAGGATGGTTCCAAGATCATATTTATAAGAGGTTATCTGAAAATCAGAATTCAATTTCTAAGAAAATTTATGGCTATCTAGGAGACCAAATGAAAATGTTATATCCTACACTTGTTTTGTAATCAATAGTTATATATTCTATACAAAAAAATACAATGAATGTAGTACAATGAAAAATAGTGGAGATATGCATATGGAGAAAGTGACGCACATATCTAGTTCTAGGGGTAAAACTCTAATTTATGAAAATATGTCATATTTCATCATTATAGAATAGATATATGATTTTATACAATATTTCAAGTGTTTATTTTCTATTTCAAATGGGTAGAAAATAAGAGTACAATCAAATTTGATGAAATGGGCTTTGTGAAGGTGAATTTCAGTGTGGAAGGGTAAAAATGAACCATTCATAATGTCATCACAAGTAGTTAAAGTATTTTATGTCTCAGATCCAGAAAATATGAATTGTTAAATTGTATTAATGGTGACTAAAAAACTATAGGGTCAGATTAAAATTCAATCAAGTATGACCCTTTCATTTGGTGATCACAATCAGTTCATGGCTATCCCAATATAGACAATGTATTTTACATTAGAGGGGACCAAAAATAGGGGATTTGGATTCTCAATAGGGCATTCAAATCCCTTCATACTTTAAAAAATAAAGATATTTAAATGATAAGGTTAATTTTTTTTTATATAATACGATTTCCTCATAATATTATATGTTCTCTACTATATTAACATAATCTAAATTAAATGTTTGACTACTAATGCAGATAATATCCTCTGCACATGATGATGTTACAAATCTCATTGAATAATAGGAGGTTTATGCTGAGAATGAATAATTATTAGGGGATAAGTAGTATGTTGATGAAAAAACAATAATGATGCAACATCACTGTGTTGAATACAATTTTCAATGCAAAGAAAGGGTATAAAATTTGAGGTTATTTGGAATCAACACGAACAACATGTTTACCCCAACAAGTCAATGTTCATCAGTTATGTTAGGGTCACAATGAGGATTAATGTTCTGATTAATATAGATTCATGGTACCACGTCCAAACTATAATGAAAGAACACATTTGGGAATATATAAAGGTAATGTTATGATATACTCTCTCTATTTTAATGAAAATTTATATAATGAAATGTTCATTTAATTTTCATTATTCATTGTAGAGTTCATTTATATTAGATGATTTCTATAATAAGTATCTCTTAATGGCCACTATAAAATCCCATAGAGGATTCATAACTCTTCTTACCAAGTCACATATTAGAGATGCTGAGGTGAAAGTAAAGCCACACCCACCAGTTAGTTATACACACATTATAAAGAAGGAAACATGGAATGATTTCATCAGTCATCACGATGAGAAATCATTTCAGGTTCATTATAGTCAATAATATATTATTTGAAATTATTTATTTTATCCAATTTGATGAAAAAAAATTAATTTATGAAACAAAAAAGAGTGATGAAAGTAAATAACATGCATCAAAACCAATGTATCCCTATCACAAAGAAAAGATGAGGTACTCTTCACTAGAGAAGAAATTGGTATGTATTTTAAATCAATATTAAATTTTTTATGTGACATAACAAAATATATGTTCCTTTGTTTATATGAATATTGATGAATCAAAATCTAAAGCCACTTCCATCCCACATCATGTTCTATGTAAGGAGGCTCATGTAAAAAATGATGGTAAACTAGTTAATGAAAACACAAAAGCGGTATGAGAAACATTTGTAAGTATAACATAATAGTAATCCCTTATGATTTATAATATTATTACATAAAAATATCTATGAATGTTCTTATTTTTTACATAGTTTAAACAAATGAATCAGAAGTGACCATACTTGAAGAAAAATCACTTTTAGTATACTTGTATCAGCCAAAACAATATGGTAGTGCTAGAGGTATAAGTTTTGGATTATATCCTAGAACATATTTAGAGAATACAAAACAACAAGAAGATACATATATCATGATCAAAGGATTTCAGGAAAAAATAGATACTTTTCATGATATTATTGTCCAATATGGTTTGGAGGACCAATAATATTGAAAGGATCAAAGAGAATTGATGATAGAACATAGAACAACATTGGAACAACAAAATGACCCCACTAGCTTTGATGACAATCATTCCCCTCAACTATATACCTTACCATAGGTAATCAATTTTTTAATTAATATTTCTCTTAAATGTGAATCAAAAAACTTAGGATAACATTATATTACTAATATTTTATAGGGTAAAGTTGTTAGTGATTTTTATATGTCAACACCTATGCACCACCTTGTTTTGAGGGGTACGGTGTATAATATATCAGCAGACATGATACACAATAAATAACTTGAAAAATATCACATGATATTGGGGATTAAGGTATCTCAAGTACTGATTTTTGAGTTTCCTCTTCCAGTTGATGATATGGATATTACAACAGTCAATGATACTATTGGAACTTTCATATCATGGTCATGTAATCTTATAAAGATACATGAGGTATGTCTTTAAAAAAATAAAAATAAAAAGATATAAAAGTTGATGGAAGAGGTTTGAATTGAGGTATGGTATTGTATATGGATAAGGAGATGGGAAAATGAAAGTTTGGATCAATACAATCTAGTGAATCGACCAAGAAAAAAAGGACCTTCGGGGGGAGTACATCCTCCCCGCCAGTTCCACTGCAACATATATTATCATTAGAACTTTATGCATAGACTAAATTCAAAGATGTAAATATGTCCTATATTCCATATGAAGAATAAATATTTCTAACTTTCATTATAGATGTAGTTGGTCTCAAGGGTATAAATGAAATTCTCAAGTTTGAATGGTTGGGAGAGTAAATTGTGAATACATAAGGTACATTTTCCTAATATGTCTATCCAAAAAATGATATTGTATAGTAATTACAGTTAATAACTATTCATATTTTCTATAAATTATTATATTACTACTATATAAATGGAAAACCACATGAAACAAGATTTTCATTCATTAATCCCTGTATCATTTATACGAACTAAAATTTTTTTGAGAAGGAAGAAATTAATAAGAAAAAATATGTGTTAAATGATATGTTTGAGAAAAAAAATAATATATGACATAATCTTTTTTATGCCTAAAATGTAGTGGTAAAACTCTACAATCTAATCAAGTTAAATATATTTTAATTTTTTTCATTACATATTTTTTTAGGAAGTAATGGATGCTGATCAAAATCAACCTGGATACCCTAGATGATTATTTTTTGGATCCAATGCATGGATATCCAACAAACCAATCAGACATGATGTGTATTGTGAATTTTTAATGCACTGCAATCAATATTTTATTAATAGACTTTGAATTATATGTTTTTTCAGTGTATTAACAAGAATTTTGTTATAATAGGAAGATTTCTAAATATAGGCTAAATCATGTTATGAATTTGGTGAATGAAAATAAGTATCCTATGGATTACATAAAATGTAAATAGATTTATATATATATATATATATAAATATTTAACTATAATGAAATATTTCAAAACAATTTACTTATTTTGGTCAATGTCTCTGTAGCGTCCAAAGCAATATAATAACAAATATTATGGATGTTATGTTTGAAAATTTATGAGAGAGATCATATACCATGAAAAGACCATCATCCTAGAAAATGTCATTTTTTAAGTCAATTACAATTTCACTAAAAATAATTCTTAATTTTTTATTTGTCTGTATTTTTTTGGTACTCCCATGATTTCTGAAAACTTTCATACTCAAAATAAGAAGTAAATTTGTTTTGAGATGAGTGGGAAGCATTCATGGTGTCTATAATGTCCTGGTTCCTAAATCCACCTAGAGGTTCCCCGTACCCAATTGGTCACATGTCCTCAAGAGCATTTTTCGAATGATAGAGTATTTTGACTAGCAGCGAGGACCTTGGGTGTAAAAGTTGGGAAAATATGCCCTCATTTTCAAAATAACATAGCATAAGTAAAACAAATAGCAATAGCAGAAGTATTAATAATCCATACAAAAGTAAATAGTAGAATACTGATAGAAATAATAAACTAGAGCACACACACACACACACATATATATATATATATATATATATGAATGATGCATGATACATATGTTTAAGAAATCATCCAAAAAAATCAAAAATGCTAGAATACAAACTGTACTAAACCAAAGTACAAAAGAAAATAGATAAATAACTCCTCAGCATCGCAAGCCTTAGCTTGGTCCCATGCTCTCCAAATCCACAGCAAATCAAGTACCAAAAGTAGAAGAGTGATTGCCCTTATATATACCTGCAATAATATAATATGTTTGGGACCAAAATCATGGCCCAAATACGGTGTGAGACTAAATCCTAGTAGGAAACCACCACACGATCTGTGCCTAACAGTCATTAAATATATGTCAGGTAATAAGTACAAAATGCAGTAAACAAGGAAGTACTCAATAGTAATGAATCCACAGTTTCAATGCATTCAGTTTCATATATCAAGAAACAGCTAATCAAAGCAGGAAACCCTCTAGGAATTACCCAGAGCCTGACCTCTCTGGTTCAACCAAACAACACAAGTATCACAAGAAACCCTTTCGGTGGTACTCAAAGTCTAACCCCTCTGGTTCATTATAAGAATAGAATCTCTGGGGAAGCACTCGCTATCAATTCCTTTTATAGACTTGTATTGGTAACTAAAGGTTCTCTAGGGAAGCACTTACATCACATTCCCTCTATGTCCTGCATCGAGGAACTAAAGACACTCTGAGTAAGCACTTACGTCAATTACCCCTATGTTCTCGCATCATAATAGTAAAAAAGACACTCTGGAGAAGCCCTTATGTCCATTCTCCCTATGGTATACTACACTAGGTTCTCACAGTCCTGTGTAAGTCAAGAAAGGACAACAAAGCGTATTAGCCAAAGTAAACCTCAAGAACTAATTGGATAAATAGTCTACAACATAATAACATGTTAGAACAACAGTCACACCATCCTAAAATACTAGGCATGGAAAAAACAAGGCAACCTAACAGGATAAGAAAAACCAAACAGTCATAAACAAAACATGCATGGGAAAACACTACCAAAGAATATAAATTCACCCTATTCACACTCAATCAACCACTACTCAAGCATACAAGCGTAGCAGACAAACTATGGGGATAAAATAGTAAACACGCAATACCCAGCTCATGGGTTTTGAAATTTTTGAATATATAACTCAAAGAATATCAACAGAAAAGCACAAACCACCTACCTCGGTGTTGGGAGATCTCTATATGTGAACCTCAATCCTTGAATCTCCCAAGAACAATGTAGATCTATAAAAATACCTAAAAAGATAAACTGGGGATAAATTGAGAAAGAGGAGGAATCAAGAAACGAAGCTCAAGAAGAAGGAAGAGCTTACCAAGGCATTCCTATTGCAATCAAAAATTGTCGATTCGGAGAACAGACACTTGCTTGGGGGCTCGGAGAAGATTCGCAGTTATACGGGTTCTCTTAGAAGAACCCGACCTAAAAGAAGAGCATTATGTCCATCAGATGTGACCCTGGTATGTTTAATGAAAAAAAATACACTGCATGTACTTTTGAAGTACATGGCATGTACTTTACGTTACCATGCCCCAATTTAGGCAGCCTCTGGGTCACCCCACATGGCCATGTGCACGGCCACTACAAGGCCAGCACACGACTTCTCACAGTAACCGATTACACGATGCGTATTTAGAAATTACATGGCATGTACTTCAAAAAAATTCTAGAAACTTCTCTTTTTCTCAATAAAGACCCGAAGAAGGAAGACAAACCTGAAAATAAGATTCTGGTTCTTACAAACATCCCCCCTTAAAGAAATTCATCCCCGGATTTCCCTAGCATGGCGGCGTAGAAGAAAAAACCCCAAATAACTCTAGCCACTACGATCGTACAAAATACTCCCTCTCCCACGTCTCATCATGTACTCTCTCGTGCTACCATTACAACTGCACCAAAGGAATATACCGGCCATGGAGAACCATCACACTGCGATCAATAATCCGGATAGGATGCTCCTTGAACAAGGAGTCCACTTCCAACTCAACCTCCTTAGGATGGAATACATGAGATGGGTCTGAGAAGTAACATTGAAGCTAAGAAACATGGAAGAAATCATGCATAGCCAAATAACTCTAAGGTAACTGCAACTGATCGGCAACCAGACCAACTCTCTCCAACACCTCAATCAAATCGACATACCTCGGCGAAAGCTTACCTTGTCTCCTAATCCTTCTGTTCCCCAACCTCGGTGTGAAACGTAAGAAAACCTTGTCTCTGACCTTGAACTCCAAAGGTCATCTTCATTAATCAAAATAAGACTTCTTTCAGGACTGTGTAGTATCCATCCTTTTTCGTATCAACTCTATCTACTTCGTGGTCTCCTGGAAAAGACAAGGTCCCAGCATAGCTGCCTCTCCTGCCTCTAGCCAACATAAGGGTGATCGGCATGGCCTACTATACAAAGCCTCATAAGGTGTCATATTAATAGTTTCTTGAAAACTATTTTTGTAGGAAAACTCCACAAGAGGTATGTGCTTCTCCCATAAACATCCAAAATCCAAGATGCATGCTCGAAGCATGTCCTCAAGCACCTGAATCATACGCTTGGACTGACCATCTGTCTAGGGATGGTGAGCTGTACTCAAAAGTACTTGTGTACCCAAAGCCTTATGAATCCCCTACCAGACCTGAGAATTAAAACATGTGTACTCGTCTGAGACAATAGAGTGTGGAACTCCATGTAGACATATAATCTCATGGATGTACAACCATCCCAGATTATCAACACGGAAGGTCTCCTTGATCGGAAAGATGTGGGAAACCTTCGTGAGTCTGTCAATGACAACCCATACTGCATAATTCCCTTGAGGTGACCTCGAAAAACGTGTCATGAAGTCTATCGCAACATCATTCCACTTCCACTCAGGAATGGGTAACTGTTGCAAAAGCCCTACTAGTCACTGATGCTTCACCTTCACCTGCTAACAGGTGGAACACCTCATGACGAAACCAGCAACATCTATCTTCATACCTGGCCACTAATACTGATGGTGTATACAACGATACATCTTGGTGACACCAGGATGAACTTTCCAAATAGAGGAATGAAAGTACCACATCATCTCCTTTCATATTTCTGCAGACACCCATACACGCCCCTAAAAATGCAAGATCTCATACTTGCCTATGGTCCATCCAGGAATAGGGTTCTCTCCTGACATAATTTACCATAGGAAAAGTTTTTCTGAATATGATAGTTGCCTCATTCGCACTTGAACAAGAAGAGTAGAGGTAACAGCTATTGAAGAAAGAAACATATACCCCTATTTTTCATGCACCTCCAAATACATCTTAGAGAATAGAGACATAATCTGCCACTCACTACTGGCTTCCTGAACTACCTATACCTAAGTCCTCCTACTTAGTGCATCAGCTACTGCGTTGCCTTTCCCATGCATGTAGGCAAGCTCAACGTCAAATGACTGAAAATACTCAACCCATCTTCGTTGTCTCAAATTCAGGTCGTGCTGAGTGAAGATATACTTGAGACTCTTATGGTTAGTGAAAACCACAAAATGCTATCGTAGAAGATAATGTCTCCAATAGAGTAAGGTGTGAACAACTACAGCCTACTCGAGATCATGTGTCGTGTAATTCCTCACATGTGGTCTCAACTAACAAGACCCGTACACAACGACCCCTTCTCCCTGCATAAGCACAACTCCCAGTCCAATACCTGATGCATCACTAGTAAAAAGTATATCTCTTTCTTGGCTTTGGAAATACTAGTACTATCACTGAATTCGACCTCCCTTTCAGCTGCTAAAAGGATGACTCACAAGAATCTGACCACAAGAACTCCACACCCTTCCTAGTCAGACCCGCCAGTGGTGTTGCCAAGCGTGAAAGGTCATGTATGAAACATATGTAGTATCCAGCCTTCCCTATAAATCTTCGTACCTAAAATATGTTCTTCGTATTCTCCCAGGAAAATAATTCTCTCACTTTCTCTGGGTCTGTGGATACTTCTATCTATGTGATAACATGATCCAAGAAGTGAATCTGGTCCATCCAAAAGTGGCATTTTGAGAGATTAACATATAACTGGTGCTCCTCAGTGTACTCAGAATGATCTAGAGATGTGTAGAATGGTTGTGTAGAGTGTGAGAGTACACCAAGATATCGTCCATGAAGACTACCATGAAAGAATACCAGTATGGATAGAATACTTGGATCATCAGTTCCATGAATACCGCAGGTGCGTTCGTGACACCGAACGACATAACCATATACTCATATAGTCCATACCTCCTCTAGAAGGTTGTGAGAGGTATATCATATGTTCTAACACACAACTTATGGTAACCAGACCTCAAGTTAATCTTTAAGAACATCCGGGCTCCTCTAAGCTGATCAAAGAAACCATCAATCCTAGGAAAGGGATATCGGCTCTTGACCGTCAAATGGTTCAACTTCTGATAATACACACATAGTCTGAGGTTACTGTCAGAATTCATTGCAAATAGGATAGGTGAACCCCATGGATAAGTATTGGGTCAGATGAAGCCCTTTTCATATAACTCCTCCAACTACTTCTTGATCTCCTGTAACTTTGGTGTAGCCATCATATATAGATGAATGGACACTAGGGTCGCTCTTGTAACAAGCTAAATAGAAAAGTCTACCTCACGCTCCGAATTCAAACCTGAAAAGTCCTCTGGAAAGACATCCCTGAAAAAAATCCACCACTGGAGGAAAATCCATTTATGAAGACCCTTGGTCATCCAGATATAGACTAGAAAACTGGCTTATAACTCCTCCTAACCTATGATGCTTGGGTCCCGCTCTGCTCGCCTGGAAGTCCCATTCGCCCTTATGAAGAAACGACCCACCCTCTCGTGATGTGAAACTCACCCTATGGTGATAATAGTCAACGAATTCCTAGAAGGGAACTAACCAGTACATTCTGAGAATGAAATCATAGCCTGTCATCTCTAGGACATAGAGGTCCCATATGAAGTGACACCCAACAACCTATAGGGGGAACTCCTTGCACTGACATACACTATTTGTTCTAGTTCCAAACGGAGTGTCTAATTTCAAGATATTAGTAGAATAAAGGATGAAGAGCCCAAGGCTCTCCACAACAGAAATAGATATAAAGCTATGGGAATCCCTTGTATCGAAAAGAGCAGAATATGAAACTGAGGAAACTAAGATCGTACCTCGAACTGTAGAGGGTAAGGGATCCTGATCCTGCTGGGTCTGTTCCACTGCAAAAGTATGACCTGTACCGTGGCCCTGTGACCCTTCCTGGACACTCTGAGCTGATCCACCCTATTGTTTCTAAAATCTTGGTGACTGGATACCATGGCCATGACCTGCACCTTGTTGTGAACATACAGAAGAACTCTAGTTCCCTAACTAGTGAGAAACTGGTGGTATTTTTCCTGAATGAGGAGTCATAGAAGAACCCTTATCACCATATAATGGTAAAAATATCTAACAGAAGCGCTGGAGGTGACCCATCTTTCCGTATGATCGGAACTCCACTGGGTCTCTCGAGCATTGTGGCCTTGTATTCCCACTCTCCCCGCACTGGAAGCACACCACCTGGCTACTAATAGAAAGTGTCCCGCCTCTTTGGATCACCGCACTAAGACTCCCTACGTCTCATCCTGCTGTCAGTGGGAGGAATACTAACTCCAGATGTTGAGCCACCCAAGATCACAACTCCAGAATCCCTCAAATTCTACTCTGTGATCAGCACGTGGTTGATGATAGAAGTGATGGAAGTCAACCTGAAGATGTTAACCTATGATCAGATGTCGTGCCTCAGACCATCCTCAAACTTCCTTGCCTGGAATAACTCATAACCTCTTAGAATACGCATTAAATTTTTTATCTATGTGAAGAAAGAGGAATAATCCATAATGGAAAGAGTACCTTTCTCCAAAATCATAAACTCTCAGGCTCGGTCAGCTCTCAAAGTCTCCAGATAGAAGTTGTCGTAGAAGGTATGCTGGAACTCATCCCAGGCCATGACCTGCTATTGTCCCACCTGTGAGATCACATCCCACTATCTCTTGGAAGAATCCTGAAGCATATAGGTAGCGATCTTGAACCTACTCTCTAGAGTCATCTTTGTATGCTCGAATATAGAAAGCATGGCTTCTAACCATGACTCTACATCCTGAGGTCCTCCTTCCCCGGTGAAGTTGGGAGGATGTTTCTGCTGGAAAACCCGCGTCAACTCTACCATAGACGGGGAAGGATGCAGTACTCCTTGGAAGGTCTGCATGAACCTAAAAAATCCTTCTCATAACTGTGCGTCAGCACCTGTGTTCGAAATGATGGTTGGTTCCAAGACTGGTACAACTGTTGGATCTACTGGTATTCCATGGTCAACCATGTCAGGTTTCTGATCACCACCTTGCAAATAGCGTACAACTGGAGGATGTCTCGGTGGCATGACTATACAAGGTCAATCGCATCCCTTAGATCATATTTATCAAGGACTATAAACCAGAAGTGTAAGAAGGGAATAGGATAAAGCAAGCATTCAAGTTTTTCAATACATGACTACATGGTGTGTATAACCCCTACACGGTGTGTTCCCTTAACCGATTCACATGAGCGTGTATTCCTGTCAACCTAGGACGCGGAACACCCAAACACAAGGTGTGTTGTCCTAACACACGGCGTGTACTTAAATCATCTTCCCCTTCTTATGTCCTTCTACACGGCTAGGCCACACGGCTCCCCTAAAACCAAACTACACGGTGTGTTAGTGCCATACATGGTGTGTATAAGACAAGCTTCACTGGCCCATGTTGTTAGTGACATGACCTAATACATAGCTCACACTACACGGCGTGTTTCAGGTGGACACAGCATGTATTGGAAAGATTTTCCTGAGCCGTGTTGTTTGTTACATGGCTTGGTACTCGGTTTACACTAAACGGTGTGTTACAGACGGACACGATGTGTATTAGAAAAGTCTCAACTGACCTGTGTTTTTAGTGACATGGCCGGTTACACGGTTCTACAACACGGCGTGTAAATCCTCTACACAGTGTGTCCTACAAAAGATTACAAACCCCGTGTCCCCACCCACACAGTCTGATACACTGTTAGATACTACACGGTGTGTACATATGGTAAATGGCACGTACTTAAGAAAAATATTTTCTTCCCAAACATAAGAACGCATGGAGTTTATTTAACATTACACGTCGTGTATTCTGGGTTTTTACAGACAGTAGGCCTTGTAAACTACTCTGGGACCCAGAAAAACACTAAAACAGGCATTAAAGTTCCAAATAATGATCTGTGAGGTCCCATACTCCCCACAAATAAAATTTTGGAATCTTATACATGTCATAAACAAGGTAAACAAGTCAATGATCCTCCACATTCTAATTCATGAGGTCCCATAACACCTTGATAACTAAAGTTTGGCGTTCATTCAAACAAAACCTTACAAAAAAATACCCTATCAAATAGCATGTATTATATCGAGGCATCAATCATATCATCATGCATATCTAGCACAACATCTATCACAACAACATTAAATTTCTAATACAACCTAAATGGCATGGAAAGAATGCATGACATGTGATTTCTAGCAAGTGCCTATATGATGCATGAGATGGAATACCCTCATCGAATCATGTTGATATAGAAATGAAACCTCAATAACATCAAAAATAAAAAGAAAATACATGTGAATCACCCAATGGTGAAATAAAACCAACCATAAAATTAAAAAACCATAAAAATTTCAATGCGAGGTAAACTGGCTTTTCCCTGTACACGGGTTTGGTACTCCCGGGCACAACTTATTACAAAGTACTTATTCTGTCCTATCCATAACTATAGGCTCCAAACAGTAATTCAAGAAGAAAATAATTCCTATAATACCACTTTGTAACGTCCCAGTTCCGGAAGCCACCTAGAGGTGCCCCGTACTCGGTTGGTCACATGGCCTTAAGCACATTTCCTCGAACGCCAGAGGCTACCGACTAGAAGTGAGGACTTGGGTGTGAAAGTGGGGAAACTATGCCCTCATTGGCAGAGTAACATAGTGTAAGTAAAACAAAGAGAAAAAGAAGAAGCAGTAATAATCCATATAAAAGTCAACAACAAGAGACTGATAGGAATAATAATGTGGAGCACACACACACACACACACACACACACATATATATATATGTGTGTGTGTGAATGATGCATGATACATATGTCTAGGAAAGCATCCAAACAAATAACAATGCTGGAATGCAAACTGTACTAAACCAAAGTACAAAAAAACATATAAACAGCTCATTAGCATCACAAGCCTCAGCATGGTCCCATGATCTCTAACTGCACATCAAATCAAGTACCTAAAGTAGAAGGTTGCTTTCCCTTATCTATACCTGCAGTAATATACTTTGTTTGGTCCCAAAAGCATGCCCAAATAGGGTGTGAGACTTAATCCTAGTTGGAAACCACCATAAGATCTATACCTAACAGTCAGTGAATATATGGAAGGTAATAAGTACAGAAAGTAGTAAACAAGGAAGTACTTAGCAGTAAACAATCCATAGTTTCAATGCATTCAGTTTCATATATCAAGAAATAGCTAATAAAAGATGGTAACCCTCTGGGAAGTACTCTCAGCATAAACCCCTCTAGTTCAACCAAACAACACAAGTATCATAATCAACCCTCTGGGCAGTACTCACAGTCTAACCCCTCTGGTTCAGCTTAAGCATAGACTCTTTGAGGAAGCACTCACTGTCAATTCCGCTTATAGTCACGTATCAGTAACTAAAGGCGCTCTAGGGAAGAACTTACATCACATTCCCTTTGTGGCCCGCATTGAGGAACTACAAACACTCATAAGAATCACTTACGTCAATTCCCCCTGTGGTCTAACATCGTAATAGTAAAATAGACACTCTAGAAAATCCCTTACGTTCATTCTCCCTATGGTCTACTACACCAGGTTCTCACGGCCCTGTGTAAGTCAAGAAAGTATAGCAAAGCATATCGGCCAATGTAAACCTCATGAAATACTTGGATAAATAGTCTACAGGATAACAACATGTCAGAACAATAGTCACACCATCCTACAATACTAGGCATGGGAAAAACAAGGCATCCTAACAGACTAAGCAGAACAAAATGGTCATAAACAAAACATGCATGGTCAAACACTTCCAAAGAATTGAAATTCACCCTATTCACAATCAATAAACCTTCAATCAAGCATACAAGCATAGTAGAAAAACTATAGGGATAAAATAGTAAACACGCAATACCTCGTTCAAGGGTATTGGAAATTTTTAACTTATAACATAAATACTTTCAATAGAAAGGCACAAACCTCCTACCTCGGTGTTGGGAGATCTCTATACATGAACCTCAAGCCTTGAATCGCCCAAGAACACCGTATATATACAAAAACACCTAAAATTATCAACTAAGGATAACTTGAGAAAGAGGACGAATCAAGAAAATAAGCTCAAGAAGAAGGAAGAGCTTACTAAGGTGATCCCAACGCATTCGATGACTGCCAATTCAACGAACAGACGCTCTCTCTCTGGGGATCAAAGAATATTCGAGACCGTACGGGTTCTCTCGGACGAACCATACCTAGAAGAAGATAATTTTGTCCATCAAACGTGACCCCCGGTATGTTTAATGAAAAAAAATAAAGTGCACGACATGTACTTTTAAAGTACACGGTGTGTACTTGCCATTACCGAGCCCCGCTTTAGGTGGCCTCCAGGTTACCCCACATGGCCATGTGCACGGCCACTACACGGCCAGCACACGGCTACCCGCGGTAACCGAGTACACGATGTGTACTCAAAAATTACATGGCGTGTACTAAAAAAAATTTCTAGAACCTCCTCTTTTTCTAAAAAACGATTGGAAGAAGGAAGACATACCGGAAAAGAATATTTGGGTTCTTTCAGTGCCAAAATGTTTTTTGACATCAAATTTAGGTGATTACCTACTATGTTTGTGATCTATTATGGGATATTGCTTTAGAAATATATTTGGAGTGTGTAACATTAGTATCATAATGCTTATATATTATTTTTGATATGTTTATCAACAAGAATTATAATGGAGGAATTCGATTTTTTTAGAAAAGAATGAGCAGAATACATGGTGTCCAAATGTATAAAGGAATCATGAAGATATGAATTCCTACTACTTATTTAGTTAATTTTCTCACCATATTATCTACATTTTTATGTTAATATCCTTATCATTTTTATCTGATACTTATTTTTTTAAATTACATATTATTTCAAAACACATTTCATATATTTAAAACAAAGAAAACAATCTCGAATAGTTTTTAAAATTTAGGAAAATGATTCACAATTCATTTTTCACTTATAGGAATTGCCTTCATGCCAATCTGACACATGATGTCCTCCGTATCACTCAAAGAAAAAGTTTTCAATACAGAAATGTCATTTTAGTTTAACACATACATTAAATAGTCAAAACTGAGAAAAAATTCTTGGATTGTTTTCAAACATTAGAAAAAAAATATATAATTAATTTTTCATATGTAGGAATTAACTGCACATCAATCTGACACCTGATGTGGTCGGTATGCCTCGAAGTACATGTTTTCAATACAAAAGATAATTTTAGTTTAAAACATACATAAAATAATAAAAACAGAGAAAACAAGATTGAATTATTTTAAAATTTTATTAAAATGATCCAAAATTCATTTTTCACATGTAGGTATTGACCTCATATCAATATGAGATACAATTTGATCGTTATTACACGAAGCACGTGTTTTCAATAGAAATGTGCCATTTTAGTTTAAAACGCATGTAAAAATAGCCAAACCTAAGAAAACAAGATTGGATTGTTTTCAAACTTTAGGACAACGATCCATAATTCATTTTTCTTGTGTAGGAATTGACTTCACATTAATCTGATACACTATTTCATTGATAATACTCAAATTGTGGGGTTTGAGTTTAAAATTGGAATTTTAGTAAAAAACAAGTGACATACTCAAAATTGAGAAAATGTTATTAGATTTTCTTTATAATCTAGGAAAATGACCCCTCGGTCAGTTGTGACATTTAGAAATCAACCATACCTAAATCTAATACATAGTGTACCTAACATGACTCAAATTGTGTGGTTTCAGTTTAAAATTGACATTTTATTAATTTATTATTTCATATTTATGTTTAAGTTATTTCTTTATATTATTACTAACATAGGAATTGTTTTCTTATACAAGTGGATTATTTTTCTCGATTTGGGGTGGTTTTTTCAAAGATTATCATGCTCATGAGAGAATAGATTTCGAGGCTACAACTAAGATAATGGCAACAAGGAAATGCGCCAAGAATGTATACAGACATAATGAAAAAGTTAATTACTACAACATATTGAGTTATTTTTTTCACCATTTTATCTACTATTTTAATGATACTTTCCTTGAAATAATTATTTAGTTTTTTCATAGATTATTTGGGAATTAATATTTTTATTTCAGATATCTACAACAAGATATAAAAAGATAACACGTATCTTTTGAATGTGGAATTTTAGGCTTCATGGGTTTTTCGATTCTATACAAATGGAACATATCCATTTTTTGGCTTATTTTAGATAGTTTAAAGCAAAATATACATCACATACTCAATAAAATACAACTCAATCCAATAAACAATGTGCTCTGTATGATTCATACTATATATTTTTATTTTACATTTTTCATTTTAGTTTAAAACACAAATCACATACTCATAACTCAGAAAACACATTATTATTGTTTTTATACTTTATGAAATCGATACATAAGTCATTTTTTATGTGTAGGAATTAGCTGCACCTCAATCGGACACACAGTGATACCGATATGACTCCAAGTATTTCTTTTTATTTAAAATCAAAACTAATTTTAGTAAAAAAAACAAAAGTGACATACTCAAAAATAAGAAAATGCATTCATATTGTTTTGATATTGGTTGCGCCCAAATTTACCCTACTGGTAAAAGTGGTCATTGAAGTACAAGTAGGGATCGAATCCACAGGGACCAAGAAGAAACCTTGAGACACTTTGATTAGATGCGGGATTGGCTATGAAGTGGCCAACGATGGTGTTGATTGATTTGAAGAAATATTTATTTAATTTAAAGAACAAAACCAATAAAATTACTTGAATTAAAACAACTAATTAATGTGAGTTGATCCTAGGTTGTCTCTTGGGCTTGATTTGATGTATTTGTTTTTCTTTTGATTTTCTGTTCATCGGTTCAAGAGGTATCCATTAAATGAACTAATTCCTCAATATCATTCTCCGATTTAATCCATACACAATTTCAAGTCTAATAACCAATTCACTTAGAGGATCAATTAAATGAGCACTCCAAGGAATTGGATCGTACTAGCACTCAAAATGTGTCATCGTTAAAGTCGGTGAAGACAAAGAAGAAGATAAATCAATGAAAGGAACTCTTAAAATAAAGAACAATTTTAAGAATTTAAGAACATCAAATAACACTCAATCCAACTCATGCAACTCCCTAGGATCAAACCATAAAATGTTAGCCCTCCATTGATGCTATTCTATCAATTGAACACTCCACCGTTGTGTGATGAATTCATAAGTGCGGGTGTGAATAAATTCACACTAAGATTCAACGGTATAAATGTGTGAAAAAAGGAAAACAAAAAGTGAAAAAAAAATAAATTTTATTAAAATAATAAATGTGAATGAAAAACTTACATTAGAGAAATTGACGATGCCATTACAAAACGAAAGCGGAATATTACAATTGAAAGAAAAACATGGATTCAAAGGAAAATGTTATATGGTTATTCCCTTCACCACCAGCTCCTTATATAGTAATATTAAGAGCCTTATGTCCACCAAAAAAAATAAATTCACCCACCAACAATTTAGAGAGTCAAAAGGAGGGTGAAGAATCAAATGGAAATTAACGTTACAAAGTTGACCACAAAACCAGCCAGATTCATCCTCCATTTTCACGTGTGCGTTTGACACTTCATACGGACGAATCCGGAGGTGTCATAAATAGAACATATCTTTGCCCCTGTGTCTTATAGAAGCTCTAAAAATTTCAGGAAATGTGGCTCATCATTTTGGAAGTTATGGTCGAAATGGTGGGACGGATTTCTGTGCATTAATGTCGGGTCCACCATTTAAATCTCAACTTCAGATCCCTTTATCATCATGAAAACATCAGAATTAGCTCCGGTAACAGTTGAATAAAATGATCCTCATATTTTTATATTTCTACTGTATAAATTTGAGCTTCATTGGGCTTGGTTTCGGGGCCCCACATTTGTTTGATGGGCCTTAGACCCATTATGCTTTTTCCAGCAAGTTTCTGCCTTCAGGCACAAAATTCTCCATCTTCCTTTGGGATTCATCCATCGGACCTAAAAGATAAAATGTTCCACCCAAAGTGATAAATCATATCCCAAAATTTAAAATTCAGAAAAGTAATATAATGTTTTCCACAAACAAATGAATGATTGGGCCCAAATTTGCATTTTAAACATGAATTGCATTTAAGATGAGAAATGAAGTTCTATTTATGTAATGCCCTAAAAACAATGTTTATGGACTTTTAAAATATGAACATAAAGATATTAATAATTAATATTAGCAACTTTCAGTGACTAATCATCCCCCCAACTTGAGTTTTGCTAGTCCCGACCAAAATAAATTACAAATATGAATTTCAAATCCCCTTTCCCAAAAATATTTTAATACACATTGCTCACCCAAATATCTAATACCAAAAAAAATTATGAAAACCCATCAAAATAATTAAAAACAAGATAGGTCCATAAGCATATCCCAAGCCCAAGCCCATTCCTTTGTTCAAATTCATCGCCACATTTCATCCAATTCTAATTAAGAATGATAAAGTGTTGTGCATCATAAAAGATATGGGGCCCATTTTATTGTTCAAGGGGATAAAAAGGGAAGTGCTAGGTGGGAATCACATTAAACCTTAAGATTAGTATCCTTTTTTTATTTAATTTTATTTTATTTTTTTAACCACAATAGATATGAAAAGACTAACTCTGGGCAAGAAAACTATGGAGTCACGATCCCCAAGTGTCGGACGCCACACATATCGTCAATTTCATGCACTACAATAGAGATATAAATCCTAACTCTGGGCAAGAAAACTATGGAGTCACGATCCCCAAGTGCCGGACGCCACGCATTTGGACAAAACATTGCTCTATGTGGTCTTTTTTTTTGTTTTTTTGTTTTTTTTTTGTTTTTTTTTGTTTTTTTTGGATACTCAAATTAAACTAAAAGTGACCCCAGAACCCTATGTTATAATGAAAGGGACCCAAGAACTAAAATTTACACCCACGATCCAATAGACGTGCATTGTGGCATTTTTATTAAGAGGATGAAATTGTAAATATTGAAAAATCACATCGGACAACCTCACTTTCCAAAAACTATGCTCATGAACTTAAACTTGCATTAAAATCCGAATCAAGGCATGAAAAATTTATTTGATATCCAATTTTAGAGTTTGCAATGTGTGTTTATCATGTTTATGGTTAATGGAATTTTTCTTTTCATGCATGTTTTTATTAACAAAATAAAAAAATCATTTTTTATTTCTCCTCCCCCCAACATAGAATAACACTGTCCCCAGTGTTTAAAGAAAAGAAAAGTTAGAAGGGGGGTAGGAGAGGAGTTCAAAGAAGAAATTTAAAATGATAATCATGGAATTAAGTCACCTGGTGGTTGATGATGATAGTGCATGCCATAGTCTCCCTTCAATCCTGGATTTGAGTCTCAGTGGCTTGGATGGTGGTGAATGGATTATCCTTATGACTTATGACATGCACTTTTATTTTTCTAACCTATAAAAACATAAAAATAAACAAAACAAAATAAACTGATGATACATTTTCTTCTTTTTAGATTTCTGGGTAAGGTATTACTCAGAGATCACGCCACGTGACACGGATTAATATGGCACTCCCCTTTGATACCCATCCTTACTCATAAAAGAAGAACAGTTCAATAGTCTATGGTAATTTATTATATGAGAAATAAAATGCTTCAAAATTATTAAAAACATGGAAACCATGGGTTGCCTCCCATGCAGTGCTATTGTTTAACGTCGTTAGCTCGACTTGAACCCCCCAACTTATCCAATTCCAACTTTCAAAGTTTTAATGAACCCATCTTTCTCCACTTCAACAAGATTGAGATTGATTTTTTTTTTTGAAATTTGTTTCGTATGAAATCATATTTTGTACAATTATTGGTAAAATCAAAGGAATATCTAAAATGGCTGATCGAGTTGTTTCTATAGTCTTTCCTAAGACACCAATGATCATTCCTACATTATTTATTTCATGATATCGATGAATGACAACTGAAAGGTCTTGTTTGTACTCTATAAAGTGATAATTTAGTGGGTATTAAAGGTTCATAATTTTGAGGTTGGGTTGATTTAATTTTCCTAAAAAACATTGGAAATTTGAAAAATAACTTTCTTCTTTAGAAATAATCTCTTCACATTGAAATTGTGATTCCTCCTGAAAATTGTCCAGTTGAATGTCATGAATGGGTATAGACACAATTTTTGTGATTTCTATTAGTGGTTCAATAATTGGTGCTTCTTAAAATTTATTAATGGAGTTATATTCAGGAAACTCAATCCATGATGACAAATTTTCCCCTTGTGAATCCAAAAAATTAATTTCCTCCTGATTTAAATACCCTTCAACATTTCCTTGATCTTGTTCAGTTATCCCATATCCAAAGGTTAGTTCTTTTTTCAAATCATGAGAGGTTTTTGGGATAAAAGAATCATCTATCAATGATGAGGAAATAACATCTTGAGTGGGAATGGGTTCCCCAAAAGTCTCAAAGCATTGTAATTCTAATCTGAAAGATGAAACTTCTGAATTCATTTTATCTATTTGTTCACACAATTGTTCAAGAATGTTTTCAGGATTAGGGTTGATATATGTTTGTACATCATGGACTTCCTCATTATTTATCTTTTCAATCATTCTTGATAGGTATGGAAATTGATCTTGTAAACATTCAGCATTCCATTGATTGTACATCTCATCTGGTGTGGTGTATTCAATTAAGGATTGGTCAATGATATTCCCTATGTGAGGTGTTTCCCAATATTGATTTCCGACATGATTATAGCATTGATTTACGAAGGGGTATTTTGGAGGATAATCCATTGGAATTGACTGAAAATTAGATTTGGGGTTTTTTTGGACACACAGAAAAAGAAAGGGGAAAAGAGAAGAGAAATTAGGGTGAGAATAGAGAATTTGGGGTGAGAAAAGAAGATTTGGGTATAAGGTACTTAATTGGGTCCCCGGAAACGGCGCCAAAAATTTGGTTGCGCCCAAATTTACCCTACTGGTAAAAGCGGTCGTTGAAGTACAAGTAGGGATCGAATCCACAGGGACCGAAGAAGAAACCTTGGGACACTTTGATTAGATGTGGGATTGGCTATGAAGTGGCCAACTATGGTGTTGATTGATTTGAAGAAATATTTATTTAATTTAAAGAACAAAACCAATAAAATTACTTGAATTAAAACATCTAATTAAGGTGAGTTGATCCAAGGTTGTCTCTTGGGCTTGATTGGATGTATTTGTTTTTCATTTGATTTTCTGTTCATCGGTTCAAGAGGTATCCATTAAATGAAATAATTCCTCAATATCATTCTATGATTTAATCCATACACAATTTCAAGTCTAATAACCAAATCACATAGAGGATCAATTAAATGAGCACTCCAAGGAATTGGATCGTACTAGAACTCAAAATGTGTCATCGTTAAAGTCGGTGAAGACAAAGAAGAAGATAAATCAAAGAAAGGAACTCTTAAAATAAAGAACAAATTTAAGAATTTAAGAACATCAAATAAAATTCGATCCAACTCATGCAACTCCCTAGGATCAACCCATAAATGGTTAGACCTCCATTGATTCTATTCTATCAATGGAAACAGGTAATTGACTTAAAGGAGCGGGATTGAAGAAGAAATAAAAGAAAAACATTAATCAAAATGAACACTCCACCATTGTGTGATGAATTCACAAGTGCAGGTGTGAATAAATTCACACTAAGATTCAAAAGTATCAACGTGTGAAAAAAGGAAAATAAAAAGTGAAAAAGAATAAATTTTATTAAAATACTAAATGTGAATGAAAAACTTACATTAGAGAAATTGACGATGCCATTACAAAACGAAAGCGGAAAATTACAATTGAAAGAAAAACATGGATTCAAAAGAAAATGTTAGATGGTTATTAACTTCACCACCAGCTCCTTATATAGGAATATTAGGAGCCTTATTTCCACCCCCAACAATAAATTCACCCCCAACAATTAATAGAGTCAAAAGGAGGGTGAAGAATCAAAATGAAATTAACGTTACAAAGTTGACCACAAAACCAGCCAGATTCATCCTCCATTTTGACGTTTGCGTTTGGAACATCATACGGACGAAGACGAAGGTGTAATAAATAGAACATATCTTCATACATATTTATTCTAGAAGCTCTCAAAATTTCAGGAAATTTGGCTCATCCGTTTGGATGTTATGGTCTAAATGGTGGGACGGATTTCTGTGCATTAATGTCGGGTCCACCATTTAAATCTCAACTTCAGATCCCTTTATCATCATGAAAACTTCAGAATTAGCTCTGGTAACAGTTGAATAAAATGATACACATATTTTTATATTTCTACTGTATAAATTTGAGCTTCATTTGGCTGGTTTCTGGGCCCCACATTTGTTTGATGGGCCTTAGCACCATTATGCTTTTTCCAGCAAGTTTCTGTCTTCAGGCACAAAGTTCTCCATTTTCCTTTAGGATTCATCCATCGGACCTAAAAGATAAAATGTTCCACACAAAGTGATAAATCATATCCCAAAATTTCAAATTCATAAAATGAATATAATGTTGTCCACAAACAAATGAATGATTGGTCCCAAATTTTCATTTTAAACATGAATTGCATTTAAGATGAGAAATGAAGTTCTATTTATGTAATGCACTAAAAAAATGTTTATGGACTATGAAACTATGAATATAAATATATTAACAATTAATATTATCCACTTTCAGTTACTAATTAGATACTTTAGGGAAATGATCCATAAGTCATTTTTGACATGTAGGAATCATACACACCTCAATCTGACACACAGTGTGATCGTCATGACTCCAATTATGTATTTTTATTTAAATTTGACATTAATTTTAGTAAAAACGAAAAGTGACATATTCAAAAAAGATAAAATGAATTAATATTGTTTTGATACTTTAATAAAATGATCTATAATTCAATTATTATATGTATGAATTAATCCCACCTCAATGTGATACACAATGTGCTCGGTATGACTCCAAATGTGTTTTTTTATTTAAAATTGACATTAATTTTTGTAAAAAAGACAAGTGAAATAATCAAAACCAATTAAACACATTCATACTATTTTTTATAATTTAGGAAAACAATTTATAAGACATTTTTAACATATAGGAATCATCTGCACCACAATCTGATACATGGTGTGCCCATTGTAACTGAAAGTGTTCGTTATCACTTTAAAATTGACATTTTACTTCAAAATGTGCGTCACTCACTGAAAACTAAGAAAATGTGCTCAAATTATCTTGAAAATTTAAGGAAACAATTCATAAGTCATTTTATAATTATAATAATTAGTCTCACATCAAAATGATATATGATGCGACCGATATGTCTCAAAGTTCGTGTTTCCAATTTAAATGAAATTTTAGTAAAAAAAGAGACATACTCAAAACCAAAAAAAATCATTTATCTTGTTTTTATACTTTAGTAAAACAATCCATTAGTCATTTGTGAAATGTATGAATCAGCCTCACCTCAATATATTTCACAGTGTTACCAGTATGAATCAAAGTGTGTCTTTTTATTTAAAATTAACATTGATTTTAGTAAAAAAAGAAAATTGACATGCTCAAAACCATGAAAATACATTCATATTTTTTTTATAATTTATTAAAATAATCCTTAATTCTTTTTTGATTTTTAGGAATAATACACACCTCAATTTAATTCACAATGTTCCTAATATAACTCTAACTGTGTATTTTTATTTAAAATTATTGTTAAAAATTAGTAAAAAAGATATGTGACATACTTAAAACCAATAAGATTCATTCATATTGTTGTTATAATTTAGGAAAACAATTCATAAGTCATTTTTTACACATATAAATTATCCTAACCTCAATTTTATACATGGTGTGCCTTTTATAACTCAAAGTGTCTATTATCAGTTTAAAATCAACATTTTAGTTCAAAAAGTGTTTAACTCACAAAAAAACTTATAAAATATGCTTTAAATGTCTTGGTAATTTATGAAAATTATTTATAAGTTATTTTTGATGTGTAGGAATCAGTCTCACATCAAACTGACACATGATGCGACCGATATGACTTAATGTGTGTGTTTCCAGTTTAAAATGAAATCTTAGTAAAAATAAAAAGTGACATACTAAAAATCAAGAAAACACATTCATATTCTTTTTATAATTTAGTAAAATTATCTGTAAGTTATTTTTTATGTGTAGGAACTAACCACATCTCAATCTGATGTACAATGTGACCAGTATGACTCTAAGTGTGTATTTTGACTAAAAATGACATTAATTTTAGTAAAAAAGACAACTGACATACTCAAAACCAAGAAAAACATTCATATTATTTTGATACAATAGGGAAAAAATCATAAGTCATTTGTGAGGTGTAGTAATCATCCTCACCTAAATCCAATACATGGTGTGCCCAGTATAATTCAAATTGTCCATTATTATGTTAAAACTAACATTTTAGTTCAAAAAGTGTGTCACTTAATAAAAAACAATAAAAAAACTTGGATTATCTTGATAATTTAAGATAATTATTAATAGGTCATTTTTTACATGTATGAATTAGCCTCACATCAAACTGACACATGATGTGACCTGTATGACACAAAGTGCATGTTTCCATTTTAAAATGACATTTTGGTAAAAAAGAAAAGAGACATACTCAAAACTAAGAAAACACATTTAGATTGTTTTGATACTTTAGTAAAATGATCCATAATTCATTTTTTAATGTTTCAGAATCATCCCACCCTCAATACAACAACCAGTATGATCAGAATGACTCCAAATATGTCATTTCTTAAAAACAAATTGAATTAATTTTATTAAAAAAGGAAAGCGACATACTCAAAATTGATAAAATTCATTTGGATTGTTTTGATACTTTATTAAAATGATCCATAAGTCATTTATGATGTGTATGAATTAGAAACACCTCAATACGATACACAATGTTTCAGGTATGACTCAAAGTGTCTGTTATCAGTTTAAAATTGACATTTTATTCAAAAAGTGTTTCATTCACTGAAAACCAAGAAAAATGCTTAGACTATCTTGATAATTTAAGATAATGATTTATAATTCATTTTTAACTTATAGGAATCAGTCTCACATCATTATGACACATGATGTTAGTGGTATGACTCAATGTACGTGTTTCTAATTTAAAATGACATTTTAGTAAAAAACATAAGCCACAAACTCAAAATCAATAAAATGTATTTGAATTGTTTTGATACATTCGAAAAATAATCCATAAGTAATTTTTTACATATAAAAATTGACCTCGTGTAAATTTGACACACGATGTGGTTGGCATATCTCAAAGTGTGTGTGTTTAATATTTAAGTTCCATTTTAGTTTAAAACATGCATAACATCACCAAAACTAAGAAAACAATATCATATTTTTTTCTCATCATTTTATAAGCTATTAATTAATTAATTTCCATATTTTTTTATCTTATACTTTTTTAGTTAATTTTCATATAGATAACGCTTGGAGACAAACAATAAATGGCGTGATTTGTAAGAATCAACCATAACTCAATCTGATACACAGTGTTCCTAGTATGACTCAAAGTATATGTGTTTAGTTTAAACCTAAAAATTTGTGTTTAATTTATTTATTTATATTATTAATAACATAATAATTTTTTTCTTATATAGGTGCATTGTTTTTCTCGAGTTGGGGTGGTTTGTTCAGTAACAACATTTCCAAGGGTTTGGGGCTAAAGACAAAGAAGCATTGATGTTTTTTAATGTTTGTGATAATTTATACATACTCATGTAATATTAAAAAAATGTTTGAAAAGTCTATATATACTATTTTTCATGTATTCATGTTTTAAATTTAATTTCATTTAAATTATGTATTTAAAACCTATATTTTCTATTTTTTACTACTGTTTTTTCCACTACAGTGTGCTGTAAATTTAACAGCACACTCCAATATGCCCCTTTATCAGTTATTTTTAGTGTTAATAAATGATAACCTTTATAAATTCTTTAGTATCACTAATAAAATCCTAGGGATTTTAATCGCTCTCTGGTAGTCAATGTTTGTTTTGTACCGACAATGGCCAATTTTAGCGCTATTAAAGGCATATTTTGTAGTAGTTTTCTGAGATGCTCAAGTTGGTCTAGAAGGTGATAAAAAATACCCTCACCCAATGGGTGATATTCATTCCACGATTTGTATAAATTCCTTCCTTAAGCTAAAAGGAGAAGGCCCTAGCTGCTAGTTCCCAATAGGATGCCCTTCATAGGAGAATCGAAGCATTCCTGACAAATTTGGGCCTACCATATTGAAGGTTCCAGGGTCACAACAGAAGTTGGTGGGCTGAGAATTTTAAATATTTTCATCATCGGGATGATGAGACTTGTCGTCTTTAATGATACAAGCCCTAGTATGGTCTGAGGATCTCACATAAATTAAACAAAGAACTAAAAATAAGACTGAAAATGTATTTTTTTCATATCTGAAGACACAATAAACATTTTCTTTTCACCAGTGATTGTTTCATGAAATATATAAACTTGAACCCCATTATACCCTCCACATGTACTTCGAAAATCCCATAGAACATCAATCATCAAATTCTGTGTGCTAGCACGAAGATCTGACGATGCCTTAGACCTCCCGACAATCACTATATCAACATACCTTGGATGAATGGATATGAATTCAATCTAAATGTCTGGATCAAGAGACTCTCTCTACATAGGAAGTGGGATAGGAGAGAGAGGATCTAGAAATATCTCCATAAATAGTACATGGCCAGAGCCTCTCTCCTCCTATTTATAGTGGATGTCAAAAATACTCGGTAGGGTTCCCTAGCCTCCATTTATTCAATGATAAATAAATAAATAAATATGAAGAACTAAAACTACATCAAAAATATTTATTTATTATTTTATCAAATACTTGTAATATATTAAAATATATTACGTGATAAACTCATGTAATTAACTCATCTTCTAATTACCACTTAATATTAAACAAACCAGGAATATTAAAATAATATTCATTCAATTAATATTTTCTCATATTTAATTAACTTATAAATACATTTAACAAATAAATTAAATTCCAATTATTCTTTACTTTAATAATATGAATTTATTTATTTATTAGTGATCGATAACTTGGACAACACTCTGTCCCCAATGTGGGTCCCACCATGTCCAAAAATACTTATTTAACATAATAGAGAGGATTCTTGAATACACTATTGTGTGTGAACCTCTAGTCCCTTATCTCAATATAAGTGATTAAAATCAATAGACTATGGGTGAAGTATAGAAATCCATCAAGGCCTCTAGGGAGATAAGGATAGTCATAATAATGACTACCAACCTACGAACACGCAATGTGTACTATAATCTATTTGTCTTTGATATATCATAAAGAATGACACATACTTGTATCATCATCCTTTCCTTTATTTATTATTTGTTTATATAACTGGATTCATTTACCCTCAAATTCCTTGGCCAAGGTCTTATGATGGTACTACCATCCTGATCAACAAGGGTCGAGATATATTACATCCACAACCCGGAAGCAACATATTCTTTCTTGACCATTCAAACAGTGTCATGCCACCAATGATTTACCCAACGCAAGCTACCTCACCATGATTTCATTATTATGGTTTTTTCCTTGAATCAATGTACATGATCAAATTCCATGAACTAGTAATGATATCAAGTTAGGAGACCAATACACATGTCTATAGATAAGAACAAACAAAGACACTGGAAACATATGGTGTTCCCATTGGTGGGTCTATCCTCATGATCTCACTACCTAAGATCACCATGTAAGAACTTCATGAGAAGAAGTCTCAATGCTTATAATCACCCAACACCTAATAGTATAACATTTATTGTGTCTATTCAGCAAGATGTATCTAGACCATAAGACCTTTGTTTATGATTGATGTCATATTATCTCAATGTTCTCATTATAGCATGATATCTTCTATAAGCTTTTGAAACGAAAATATATTGTCTCAAATTTTTTGTGTATTATTTTTATATATTATACATATTATTTTTCAGACCAGGCACTAAGATGGAGTGAAATTCCAAGGCCCGGTGTGCCTGAAACAAATGTTTGAAAAATATTTAAATATTAATAGCATGTGTACACAGTTTTCATGAAAAAGTAGAGTAACTCATAAACGAGTTCTCATATCATAAATCAGAGGGTATCATTGAATCTAGAATAAATGATTTACCTTATGCGCGACCTAACATTGGTTGGCTCGATTCGTATGTGAAAAATATGTCAGGAGTGTAAAACAAATAAATAATTTAATTATTTTATTAACGTAGTTACAAAGAGACTTGTTTCATTAAATGTATCCTTATGTCAGAATTCCAAGGTTAGATGCATAACCCTAGAAATTATGGAGGATCGTAGAGAGGGAGATCTAGTAATACTTTTAGAAAAATGATGACAGATCAAGGATCAACGATTGACACACATCGATTTTAAAGGATCTTGTCAACAATGACAACACAACCATTCTTCATCGACGATCGATCCAAACTCATGTTAGGGTGTTTTATTTTGTGGAATTAATATTATTCTTAATATTGAATTAATACAAGTCAATTAAATGAATGATAATTGTTCTATTCATCATCTGTAGATTTAATTGTATATAATTTTCAAATTTTGGGTTTTTTGATTTCTCCTATTTGATTATAATTATACGATAACAAATCGAGGAAAAAAAATGGACGAGGTTTGTTCCACACTTTTTTGGATTATGGATTTCACCTCGATTTTATTCACATGATCATCATTGGAAATCCCTTGGCCAACAGTTCGATAGATACCTGGTTCCAAATCCTTTCACAATTATTCTTCAGCACAACGAATTGAACCCACGGTTACAGGACACGATGGTGGTTGCAGATCTTGGATCGACGGTGATGAAAAATAGACCAGGGAATAATGGGAATAGATTTAGGGTTCTACACACTTCCTGGGTAGTGCATGAAAAATAGATGTTAGAGATGAGTTCTCAATGTGTTTCGAGGCTGAATTTTGGTAAGCTACTGACAGTAAGGTGCGGTCGACATAGATCCAGGATCTAAGGAGTGGTTTCAACAGGAGATTGATGTGGACACGGTGTGCAAGGAAGAACCAAGGAAGAATTCTTGATCTAGAAAATGCTAAGAAACATGACATGTAACTTAGTACTACATGTTGTGTGGGGCCCCTTCCGCGACAGATTGGCTTTCAAGACGGAGATGATGAGAACACTGTGTGTGAACCCTGTAACACGACATGTGACCCACATCAGATGACTCAATGTGTACTCTAGATAGTATAGAGACACATGTAATAGCACACTTCTAGATTGCACACCATGTATTTGGACATGAACAAGACATGGAGTATATAGATCGGTACATGGACACGTCTTCAGTACAAGAACACGGTCAGATGACATGGGAAGGTAACCATGTGTGTCTACACGCCGTTTACTCATCCTACACATTGTGTATGAGGAGAATACATGTCGTGTGAGGATTTCCACATGGGTAAGAGACTGGGATAGATGAACACACCATGTACCCCCCCTGAGACACACCATGTACTCCCAACAAGTGTACATGAGGATCTTCGTTTTCCTAATTTAGACAAGTATAGGTTGACTGTGTTCCATTGGTCCTTTCCTCGAGGGTACAGTGTGACATCACATCCACATTACTAGATTGTAACCCCCTCTAGAAGATGGGTCTCAGATAGAGTTGTGGTGTCCCTTCACGATACTGGAGTGCAATCCTCTATCATTCCTAATGGAGTTTCTGGAATCAACATGACATACCTGAGCATGAAGTTGATACTCTATCTAGCGGGCCTCATCAGTAATGTTTATGGATTCATTAGCATATGATTCCCTATGTAGCAGGTTGATCCAGATTGGGTTCGTGGTGTCCACCAGTGGTCTTGGTCATGGCCCCCTATCTATGTATCATAGTCTTCATAGACCAACGTTTTCTCTTTGGGAAGGGACCAAATGAGTTGTACCTCTTCATTGAGTTTCTCTAATGAGAGAATAGCTCATAGAGTGAGTTCTCTCAGAATGATCATTTCTTTGTGCAAAATCCTATGGCTGGTAGTTGGTTATGGCAACCTCATGGAGTGGTGTCTCTCTTGAGTATATCTAGGTTCTTTTTGTATTTCTTGTATATTTGATACATTTTTATATCTTGTATTGATCTGAATATACTTGGTGATTCATGTTTAGTGTTTTAGGGGTGTCTTAATGAGTATTTTTATACTCACCCATGCACAGGATTTTCCTGCATGTTTCATGTCTTATGTAGAAGGAGGTCCTTTTGACGGTGTCCTGTGAGGATAGGTATTGGGTGGAGTATTTCTAGAGATATTCAGACCAAGGTTTTATCGTGAGTGTACATTTGACTTAGTCCTTGTTCTTGGAGCATGATTCACTCTTTACAGTTTCAGTTGGACTTGTGTACAGACTATCTTTGTCGTGGGATTATATTTAGACATGTTTACTTTTACATTACTTCTTGTTGTACTCTAGTTGTGGGATATTAGTTATATGCATGAATTCTTTTAGTTTTTTTTACATTTGAGCATTGTGTTCCTTTGATATGTGTTTGTCTGTAGGTACTTTAGGCTAATGCCTCCCATTTGTGGGATATGCCTACTCGACACTAGTCACCAATCCCCCACCTATTGAAGGAGGGATTGGGGTAGTCACATGTCAAACCTAGGTTGGTTGGGTCATGATAGAGTGTTATCAGATGTGGTTGGGTCTTATTTAGGACCGAGAGTCTGTGAGATTGGTTTGGAGAGACAGTGTTATGTGTTTTGAGTTCAGATTCAGCCCAGGGACTCCAGTGTTGGTGAAACAGCCGATGTATCCAAAAACCAGGACCCTGATCACCTATTTTTTGATTTGGTACATGAGAACACTAGTTTGAGGGAAAAACAATGGTACATACATCATATATGAATGGTTTTGTTTTCCATGTCCTTATTGAGTCAGCTTCCCATATATACTCTTTTGACCATGGTGCATCTTTTATTATTTTAGGATGCCTCCATGTAGAAAACCATCTAGGATTCCATTGTGTGGTCACGAGGATGATCCGACCAATGATGAGGCATCCATACATGTTCATGTACCATAGATATCACCTCTAGGTGGTTTACCAGCTGTACCACCACTCATCGAGTAGTCGCTACTACCACCACTACCAGCTGATGATGCATGTAGGATGAGTGTGTTTCCTGAGTTTCAGAGGTAGTGACCTCCTAGGTTTTAGGGTGATCCAAAACCCCAAATGGATGAGGATTTTCTAGAGGTTGTAACCCATGTTTTCCCCCTTTTGAGGATGCCTACGAATCAGATGGAAGTCCTTTATGTGAGTCTTATTCAATGATCTGCGGAGCGATGGTGGAGCTTGGTAACTCAGTCACATAATGATATAGCTCTATCCTGGATATAATTTGAGCATCTCTTTAGAGTAGAGTCCCATATAGACACACTATGATCAGTATTCATAGATAATCTTCTATATATGTAGTAGAGAAGTATGACTATGGATGTGTATTCAGTAAAGTTTATATATCTCTCAAGATACTCTTTGGATATAGGACATGACCAGTTATTTAGATATTGGAACATAGATTAGGGCTTGTGTTGGGACATCAAGGAATAAGTGGTATCCCTTATCATTTATACCTATGATAGAGTACTTGAGAGAGACCTATTAGTAGAAATATTTATGGAAGAGTATACACCATTCATGGGAGCTAGTAGTTGGAACCCAGTAGTTAAGACCTCAGTAGAAAGTAGCTGACGAATGTCACAAGGATACAAGCGGGTTAGGATCTTCATGTGGTGATCCTAGGACTTAGGGATAGTTGTGCAAGGCTCTAAGGTGGCTCAAATCTACAAAGGGATAGATGATGTTTCTCTTTTGACAGTTATGGACATCTAGGATGATATTTCTAGACCCATCATAAATATGATTGAGAGATGGCCGAGGGACTACCTAGAAAGAGACTGATATAGGAGCATTGTGGTCTGTAGGGTGAAAGATGTGGTAGAGGGGAAGGTAGCGTAGTAGGAGGTGGTTGGAGGTTTGACCTATTACCACCCCCAACCCCAGGTGGTCCACACTAGGTTTAGGGAGCTGGTGGTTAGGGAAGAGGCCAAATGCAGGCTATGGGGGCCTAGGACCCTGAGGATCCATGGATTATATGAGGTACAATTTGTGTCTTTTCCACCTTATCTGTAGGTTTTTATAGACACAGATACTAGTCATTATTTTCTTTCCATGAATGTTGTTCGAGACTCTGAGATTACATTTGAATCATTGACTCAACCCTTGTGATTGGAGACTCCTAAGAGACGAGAGTCAATGATCACACATAGGTGCTGACATTGTGACCTGACTCTTGGAGGCAAGAGTTTAGTTTAGGATATCTTAATAGCAGTGTCAAGGAATTATGATTTCCTTCTTTTTATGGAATGGTTATCCATAGTTCATGCCCAGATTTATTGTTTTAGGTGAATAGTGTGGTGTGTCCACAGTGATGGGACCAAGTTTTCCTTTGTTGTTGAAAAGGAAATACAATCAATTCAGGACAGACTCCTGCATAGTAGGGTGAAACCAACTACCCATTCGTTCTCTAGTCCAACCCTCAGTGTATAGGATGTTATGAGTCCTTAGTTTCTTGTAGTGGTGGAAAAGTATGAGTACATATTTCTTGAAGATTTTTTAGGTTTACCTCTCCAAAGGAAGATAGACTTATGCATTGATCTACTCCTAGGATGACATTTATATCTACACCTTCATATCATATGGATCCCGAAGATCTTCCTGATATGTGGGTATAGCTGGAGAACTTTTAGAAGAAGGAATTTTTGGGACCCAGTGTTTCAACCTGGGTAGCCCCAGTATTGTTTTTCATGAATGCAGACGAGAGGTTGAGGTTATGTGTGGATATATTATGCTTAAACCAGGTGACCATGATGAAAAATTATCAATTAACAAGGATCAATGAACACTTTGATTCATTTAAAGGGGCATGATGGTTCTCAAAGGATCACCTCAGATCAGGCTATCACCAAGTACGAGTATGGGATGAGGATATATCAAATATGAACTTTAGATGTTGTTATTATCACTATGAGTACTTGTTGATTCTGTTTGGCATAATGAATTCCCCAGCAGTGTTCATGGGACTCATGAACCAGATATTTAAACCTTTCTTAGACTGTTCATGGTAGTTTTAATTAATTAAATCTTATTGTATTCGACTTTCAAGGAGGAGCACGCGAGACACTTGGGGAATGTCTTGTACACACTCCAAGAGAACCAAATTTACAAGAAGCTCTCAAAGTACAAATTTTGGATTTGAGAGGTCCATTTTATAGGAAACATCATCTCAGAGTCTGGAGTTGAGGTGGATCTAGCGAAGGTTGAGGCAGTGATTACTTGGTAGCCACCCATGATTCTTGCTGAGGTGTGGAGTTTCCTTGGATTGGAAGGGTACTATTAGAGGTTTGTACCTAAATTATCTAGAGTGGAATCACCCTTGAAAGATTTGACACAAAAGGTGAATCCTTTAGTTTGTATGGAAAGTGACAGTATTACATTTCGGAGATGATGCAAAGTTTGACGAGTGCTCCCATATTGAGGTTACTGGAGGAAGGAGTTGAGTATGTGGTATTCTGCAATGCATAATGAACTGAGCTTGGTTGTGTCTTGATACAGAGGAAAGTGATGATTGCCTATGGTTCACACCAGTTGAGACCACATTAGGAGAATCATACAACCCATGATCTTTATTTAGTAGTGGTAGTCTTCTCTTTGAAGATGTAGAGACACTCTTGATGGGCCAACGATTATTCTTATACTCTAACCACAAGAGTCTCAAGTATATATTATCTTAGAAGGATCTAAACTTGAGATAGAAATTATGCATAGAGTTATTTCAGGATTATGACATTATGATTTTATATACTCTTGGAAGGGGAACATGGTGGAAAATTCTCTTAATAAGATATATAGTTCACAGTTGCTGAACATGGCATCAGATCTGTTTTCCTTATTGATGTAATCCTTTGTGGATGGAGATGGAGAAGCTTACCTCCATTCGATGGTTGTCACCCCTCCACTCTTACAGCAAGTCAAAGAGGCACATCATGTGGATACCTAATATGAGACCGTACATGCTCAAATATCCATTGGGAATGCTCCTGATGGATATTAAAAAGGTGAGGAGCACTTGATTCTTTTCATAGGATGCATAGTAGTACTAGTGACGTTGTGGGAGGAGGTTCTGAGGAAGTTTCATACATCCCCTTTGGTGGTATATCCAGGCATGGAGACAATGTATAAGGATATATAACATCAGTTTTGGTGGCTAGGGATGGATAAAAGAGTTACAGAGTTTGTTTCACGATGCCTTACTTGTTAGCAAGTGAAGGATGAGAACCTTGTTCTAGTGGGTTTAGCTCAACCCCTTGAGGTTATATAATGGAAGTGGTATGGGATATCTATAGGCTTCATTATGGTCTTACCACATACATTCCATCTGGGTGATCATTGACCAAATCATCATGTTAGCCCACTTCCTAGCTATCCGAGAGAAGAGTTCAGTAGAGAGATTGAGACGTCTCTATGTTCAGGAGATAATTAAACTACATGGATTCCCATCAACAATTTTTTCCGATCATGTTGATATATTTACATCCTTGTTTTGTAATGGTTTAAAAGAGTTTTTTGGGACCCACTTATTCTTGAGAACAACATTTCACCCACAAACGGACAACCAGATTGAGCGGACCATTCAGGTTTTGGATGACATGTTGTGGGATTTCATGTTGGAATTTGAACATAGTTGGGAGGATCATATAACACTGGTGGATTTTTCATACAAAAAAACTACCATTTTACCATTTTATGGAATAATTAGAGGCTTTGTATGGGTGACCTTGCAGTTCACCACTTTGTTGGACTAACCCAGGAGAGTCAGCACTCATGGGCCCAAAGTTGGTGCCAGCTACTATAGAAAAGGTGAAGATCGTCCATGAGTGGATGAAGAGTTCAAAGATCAATCATAATTTCTATATAGATAGTCTATGGAGGACTTTGGAGTTTGGGGAAGTAGACCATGTGTTCCTTCAGGTTTCACCTTGATGGGGATTACATTGATTTGGCCAGGGTGGCAAGCTATCTCCAAGTTTCACTGGCCCTTTCCATATACTATGTATAGTTGGAAAGGTGGAATACCACTTGGATCTACCTATGTAGTTAGATTGGGTACATGAAATTTTCCACATGTCACAGATGAGGAAGTATGTCCATGACCCATCGCACGTCATTGAATGGGGTGAGCTGGACATTGAGGATGGAGCAATTTTTGCTGAGTACCCAGTGGAGATCGAGGATCAGTAGGATATGATACTTCATGGGTAATTTATTCCTTTAGTGTGTGTTTAGTGGCAGCACAAGGATATCTAGGAGAGAAAATGGGAGTGGGAGGCTCAGATTCATGCTCAGTATCATCATCTGTTTGAGTAGACCTTGTTTTGGAATTTGGGGATGTAAACCCCCAAGGTGGGGATAATGTAACATCTTATATTTTCCATGTATTATTTTTAGATATTATATATTTTATTTTAAATACTAGGCATTGAGATAGTGTGTGATTCAAAGACCTGGTGTTCCCAAAACAAATGTTTCAAAAATATTAAAATATTAATTTCACACACACATAGTTTTCCTAAAAAAATTGATTAACTCATAAACTAGTGGCTGGATCAGAATTTTGAGGGCACCATTTAATTTAGAATAGCGGATTTACCTTAGGAGAACCTAACACTGTTCATCGTAGGTCTTTTGTGAAAAATCAGTCGCGGGCGTAAAATGAAGAAAATAATGTAATTATTTTTTTGTCGCAACAACGCACCGACTTGTTTCATTAAATGTATCCTTGTGTCAGGATTCTAGGGTTATCCACATAACCATGGGAATTATAGAGGACGATGTAGATATAGATCTGGGAATCCTTTCCTACTAACGACGACAGATCAAGGATCGACGATCGACACACATTGATTTTGAAGGCTCTTGTCAACGGTGACAACACAATTATTCTTCTTCAATGATCGATCCAAATTCTAGGTTGAGTGTTTTTTTGTAAATTTCATCCTTTTATTAACCTCAGATGAATTCAGGTCAATTTAATTAATAAGAATTGATATGTTCATCATTGATAGATTTAATTGGATAGAATTTTTAAATTTTGGGTTCATTGATTTCCCCTCTTCGATTATCCTTCTACGATAACGAATAGAGGATAAAAGAAAAATAGACAAGGTTCATTCCTCGCTTTTGTGGTTTATGGATTTTCCCCCAATTTTATTTGTACGATCATTTTTGGAAATCCCTTGGTCAATAGTTTGAGAGATACCTGGTTCTGAATCGTTGTGCAACCATTCTTCGCTAAAATGGATAGTACCCGTAGTTACAGAATTCGATGGTGGTTGTAGATCAAGGATCGATGGTGATGATAGATTAATTAAGGAATAATGAGAACATATCTATGGTTATACACCCATCTTGGGCAGTGCACAACAAACTGACATCGGTGGTGAGTTCCTGATGCGTTTCAAGGCCAGATTCCGGCGAGCTCCTGACAGCATGGCATGATCAATGTGGATCTAGGAACTATAAAGTAGTTACTGGAAGAGATCAATATGGACACTAATTGCAAGGAATAATGGAGGAAAAACTATGGATTTGGAAAATATAGAGGAGCCTGGCATGTAACTCAGTATTACACGTCATGTGGGGCCCCTTCAGTGGCGGCTAGGGTTTCAGGAAGGAGATGATGATCGCATGATGTGTGACCCCTATCACATGGCGTGTGACCCTCACCAAATGACTCTAAATGTACTCCGAAGAGTAAAATCACATGGTTAATAGTACACGACCATATGGAACGACATGTACTTAGACACATGCATGACTTGGCATACACATATCGATACACATACAAAACATTGGTATATAGATAAAACAAGGCAACACGGGTAGGGAACCTTGTTTCTATACATGTCATGTACTCATCCTACAGACTGTGCATATGGAGACTACATGTCATGTGAGGATTTGGACAACATAAATAGATTAGGATATATGAACATGTTGTATACCCCCTGGGAAATGTCGTGTAATCCCAACAATAATGATTTGGGCTCTTTGTTTTCCTATTTTGAACTAGTATAGGTTGAGTTTGTTCCCTTGGTCCTTTCCTTGAGGGTATAGTGCGAAATTACATCCACATCACTGGATTATAATCCCTTCTAGAGGAAGAGTCTTAGATAGAGTTTTGGTGTCCCTCCCTGAGACTGGAGTGTGATCCTCTATCATCCCTAGTGGAGTTTTTTGAATCACTGTGACCTCCTTTAGTAGAACATTGATCCTCTATCTAGTGGGCCACAATTAGTAGGGTTTGTGGAATCATGAGCATATGATCCCCTATATAGCAGGTTGATCCAGATTGGGTTTGTGGTGTGACCAACGGTCTTGGGTGTGACCCCTTATCTGTGAATCATAGTCTTCCTAGACCAACACGTTCTCTTTGGGTGGGGCCCAAATGAGTTAGACCTCTTTGTTGAGTATCTCCGATGATATCATGGCACATGGAGTGAGTTCTCCCATAATAAGCATTGCATCAAGAAGAATACTATGGTTGAAAGTTGATTATGACCACCTAATGGTGTGGTGTCTCTCCTAAGTATATTGGGCTTCTTTTGTAATACTTGTATATGTGATATATTATTATATCTTGAATTGAGCTGACTATACTTGGTGCTTCATGTTTAGTTTTTTGGGGTGTCCTACTAAGTATTGTTATACTCACCCCTACAAAGGATTTTCTCGCATGTGTCGTGTCTTGTATAGATGAAGGCCATTTTAACAGTGTCCTGGGAGGATAGGGAGTGGGTGTAGCTTAGTTGGAACTAAGAAAATCGAGGTGTTTACCAGGACTATACCTTTGACTTAGTACTATCCCTTGGAGTAGGTTGGACTCTTTACAATTTTATTTGTACTTGTGAACATGCTCTCTTTATGGTGGTCTTGTATTTGGCCCTGTTTACTTTTACCATACTTCCTATTGTACGATGGTTGTGGGATCGTAGTTTTATATATTCATTCTTTTAGTTGTTTTACATTTCATCATTCTGTGTCTTAGAGATGTGTGCGTGTGTATAGGTGATTTAGGATAATTTCTTATATTTGTGGGATATTTCTACTTAGCGCTGGTCTCTAGCCCCTGGCCTATTGGAGGCAGGCTTGGGGTAGTCATGGGTCGGACCCCGACAAATTGGGTTGTGATATAAAATTAATCTACAAACAGTACCATTATATAGTGGATGCAGAAATATCTACACTGTAATGGTAAATATAAATCATGTATATCTAACTATATACACAATATGACAATCAAAATTACTGCTCAAGTTGGGTCTAGGGAACCCATTATTACAACACTTCCACTTGCACTAAATCCAACTCGCTAACAAACCTTGTCAGCTCCCACATGATAAAGATCATGTCTCTACTAAGTAACAAATTTAGTTGCTGGGTCTTCCAGGATTTATCCCCATGGTTATTTTGTTATGTGTGACCTCTCCTCATTGAGAAAAACATCTCAAGGGATGGTATCCTTGAGTATATCCCTTTTTTCCACGGTCAAAACTTGACATATTGGCTAGTACCAGTAAAATAATTATCATAATGATAAAACTCTACATGGTAGGTTCAATTACAATAACTAGAAAAAATAATTGAATTTAATAAATACTTATCAACTACTTTAGAAGCTTCCATGTACTCAATTTTTTTTGGTATCGATACCATTGGCTTTTATGATATTGTCTTGCTCAACGCCTTAGCCTAACTATGACACTATATAAAATTTAACCAAAAGAAGAATAGTTTGTGTCCCACTAAACGTATTATATTTTCTTATGCACTTACCAGGTACATATCTTTTATATTTTTTGAAGTACAATAAGGTAGTTCTAACTGCATCACTTGAAGTACTCCTATATATAACTGATATTTTCCTACCATAAATTTTATGTTGGAAATATCATATTTTCTACATGTCATGTAATATGTGATTGATCCATCATTGAAGTGTATGGAATTAAAATTCTCTATTTAATCTCCTCTTATGCATTTTTATATCTACTTGGAGTGATTTATTCCATGTGACATTGGAAGCAATTAATCTCTTGAATTGTTATGAATTGTATTTTAATATAATGTCAGTATATGTATGATTGAATAGGTCCATGAAACTTTTAGATTTACCTTAGTAGATCTTGTTCCCTAGAACTCAGGTTTGTACATTAAGTCAATCAATGTAAAATTACTTCCATACCGATCATAAATATAAGACCAATATCTATTTTCTATATGTCCCCGAACATATTTCACATGGAAAACAACAACACTCCCACTAACCTCGGGTAGATGCATGGAAAAGATTCATTCCAAATGAATGATCTATGATTTAGTGCTTACATTAATCCTGAATTGGATTTCTGTAACTTGAAACCCTTATTGGCATCCAATTTTGTCATCATCCCTTTCTAGTTGCATCATATAGACAACTTCCATGAAAGTTGATATTTACATCCAATGTCCAATTAAATGATTTTAAAAGTTATCTATGGAAAGTAAAATTCTAATGTATTTAGGCATAACTACTTGGTATAACCAATCAAGACTTATTGGTACTTCACTGTCACTATCCATGTATCAAGTCACTTGAATTCTGACCACAATATTCAATTTATAATCCCCCATTTCACTTTGATAAATGGAATCCATTATTGAATTTTAATTGATTTTTTCAATATTAGCTGATTTCCATATACTGCTTACTTGTATGGATTATTATTCTCAATGAATAATTTATCAATGGCCATGGTGAATATAACACAAAAATTATGGTTTTTAACCTTCCTACATAGTATGTCTCTCTAGAACATTCCAATTCCACATGAATTTGTGGAAATAGTTCATATGCCAACTACTTGTTCATCTTAGGCATTTACTAGACCCAAGTCAATTTCTCTCCTACTATATCTAATATAGATGTTCACCCTTGTATAGAAATGTATTATGTCACTTGACTACATATTTTCTATCTTAGGGATTAATGTAATATCCTAAGAAACCATTAGGATAATTTTTAGATGCATAATGTGTTTAGCTCGATGCAATTTTGTTTATATCCTAACAATATCTTTGCATCTAAACACACGTTATATGACATAATGGATTTCCATCATACTATATATTATATTATATCCATTTTTCATTATAGTTGGCATATGGTTATAGGATATCACTGTTATTTGGAAATAATATCTTGAAATATAATGGAAGTTACTACAAATCACAGCATTGATACTCCTTACTTCATAACTCTGATGTATAAAATGTGTGTTTAGGAATTTATCCATGCTATATTTTGTTGATCAATGTTATTATGTATGACTCATCATCAATACTCCTTATTAGTATAAATGTCGTGATGCAAATAAGGTAATGTTTATTTAAGATTTACTCCATGATACATTATCATGATCGATTAATGAATGGTCAAGATATTCTTCAGCATGTCGGCCCGAAGTAACTCATATCTCTTGACCATGAATATATCATACAACATCTTATAATTCCTTAACTACTTAATCTTATGAATTATATTTACCACTATCTTACTCTTGGAATATTTCACGCTATCTTGTTGAACTAATTCTGAATGCTTTGTAGCATACCTATATTTCTAAATGTTTCTTTGTGCATACTAAATATGTCAATAATACCAAAGGTGTTTAGTTGTACCGAGCCAAGGTGGTTATGACTTAATATTACTTTTAAGGTTTTTGATATTTCTCTCTCGATGAATGTAACCCATTTCTATTAATGTTATTCAACTATGTTGTTGCACTCAGAACTAAACATTAATAGAAAAACATCTATCACTTCTTTATAGATTTTATTAATGATTATTTTATGTATTTTCACACTATAATAAAATGCATAAAATAATAAATAAATGTATAAGGAAATTAACTACATGACTAGTATTGAGAATTTAAAACGACATAGGAGCATCATACATGAGTCGTCGCTTGACTTGAGATGCAGCTCACCCTCGTTCAGTATGTCCAATGCTTGTCTGGATTACCGCTTCGTCTAGGTAGGGTCCACATCACGTATGGAGTACTGCCTTGTCTTGGTAGGGTCCATGTCATGTTCGGAGTACCACCTCATCTTGGTGGGTCCACATCATGCATTTTCTTCATCAAATGTATAAAAATATTCGTGCACAGGTATGGGGACTAGGGGTGTAATGTACATTAGATGAATATAAATGTGCATTTCCTTATACAAATTGACCAAAAATAAACGACGATGTACAGAATGTCTTAATTAATATCAAACATCACACACAGTTAAATAAATAAATAAATGCACACATACAGGGGTTTGTGCTCAAGACCAGTAAACATGTAAAATAAATGCGTGATAAAAATTAAATTTCATTAAATTAAGTATGAGAGTATTAAATTAAATGAATTAATAAAGAGAAGGAATCCCCTAAGGGGCGGAGACAATGTCACGTGCGGTGTCTAGGTGGTGAGGTCGAGGCTAGCCCTTCTAAGGAGAAGGAATCCCCTGAGGGGAGGCCTAGCTTCTGGGGAGCTCCGCACAATGGTGATGTCGACCAGGCGGCCAAGAGCAAGATCCGGCGAGGGGGCTAACCAGAAGCGAGATCTGGTGAGGGAGCTGGCTAGACGATTCTCACCAGGGAGGATCACAGGTGGCACTTGACGATAATAATTATTTTTTGTCATTTATAATGTTTATAGATTAGGTGGAGCAAACTAAATAAAAGTAATATTAAAAATGAAACATATTTAATAATATATATTATTTTATAATTTTTTATAAAATCAATATGAATATTTCCAAAATAAAATAATGAAAGTGTAAAATAAGATAATAACATGAAAATTAATCATTAGGAAAACAAATCTTTATATACAATCCATGCACCATTCCTTAAGTCCTCCTCCAACATCAGTAGTCGCAGTGTTTTTCTTATTCTATGTCCATTCCCTGAGTTAGAAGCACCATTACTGGCAGTATATGGGGAGGTCATATTGTTGGAATAAACATTGCAAAATCTTGCGGGATTTCGGCACCCAAGCTCGGATGGCGGAGGTGGGGTTTGGGACCGTGAAGATTCTTCATTGGGTGTCCGGACAGTAGCAGCACCACCTCCCTCTACTGGTTGGTGGGATCCAGAAGACTTCTCCGGGCTTGACCGCGGACGTGGGGGAGGGATAGCAGCAGCAGCTTGTAGAGATTGGGAATCCTTCGCAAGGCTTGCTGACGGACGTGGGGCAGCGACATCAGCAGCAGCTTCAGAAGCCTCCGCAGGGGTTGAGGAGGGACGTGCGACAGGGACAGGAGCAGCACCTTGGGGAGATTCAGAAGCCTCCACAGGGGTTCAAGGCAGAGGTGGGGCAGGGACAATAGCAGGTTGTGGAGATTCCAAAGCCTCCTCCAGGCTTGACGACGGACGTGGGGAAGGGACACCAGCTGTAGCTTGCTCCGCGGGATTACGTTTGAAATGACAAGATGGGATAATAGCCTTCATAAATTTCACGATAACCTAATGATTTGAACCTACCCTCTCAGGTTTGGGTTTTGGTACGTGAATTTTGCCATGAAAACACCGCAAAAACGATGGAGCCTTGGAAACTACAGGGAAGGAAAGGAAATCTCACTGCGTATACAAACTGCAGAGCCAGTGCACGGGGGTTCAGGGCTTGAAGGACACAATGCGAATACCCACCAGATTCTCCTTAATTGATATAAAACTTTTATCCTTTATCGTTTTTTTAATTTTTCATTCAACTTATAATAAAGATGGATCAATATTTTTTTTGACTCCACGTGCAGAGACTGAATTTATTATTATGTGGATTTAAAGATATGAAAATTACATAAATTTTATTCAAATTATTTATCTATAATTATTATTTTTGAAACTATTTAATGTGAATCCATAAATCAATGCTAAAAATAGTGGAGATAATAAAAGATATTATTGCCTTTCTTAATTACGCCCTCTTTTATTTAAAAAATTATTAATATATACTTTTAATAAATGATAATGTCGGTGACAATTTTAATATCATAAAAATTTGTTGTAAATATTTATCTCAATGAAAATGGTCTCATTTTATAGACAAATTATAAATATATAAGCGTTTTTATACAGTAATTTTTTAATGGAACTATGAATCTTTGCAAATAGTAATTTATAGGAAAATAGTTATTTATAAGAAATTTATATATTTTTTACAAATAGTAATTTATTTGAAATTTAAAAATACTAATTTATATTTTTCAATGTTATTTTTAAAAAAAATACTAATTAAAACATAGCCATTTATAAAAAATTAATAACATTGAAAAATATAAATTTTTATTTTTAAAAACATAACAATTTTTTATTTCTAAAATAATGTTGTAAACAACTATGAATCATTGCATGTTTAAAAAATATTTTTATGTTAGAAATTTAAAATTTGTACTTAGAAAATTATAAAAAAATATTATTACATTTAAACTTAATTTATAGGAAAAATAGTAATTTATACGAAATTATAAGAAAATAGTAATTTATAGGAAAATAGTAATTTATAGGAAAAATATATTTATATATTTATATTAAATAGTAATTTATATTTTTATAAGAAAATATATTTATAAGAAAATAATAATTTATATTTTTATAGGAAAAATATATTGATATTTTTTATATGAAATTGTAGGAAAAATAATAATTATAGGAAAAATAGAAATTTATTGGAAAAATAGGTAATTTATAGGAAAATAGTAATTTATAGGAAAAACATATTTATATTTTTTATATGAAATAGTAATAAATGTTATATTTATTAATGTATATATTAATGTATATATTTATTAAATACTAATAAATGTTGTATATTAAAGTATATATTAAAGTATATATTTATTAAATAGTAATAAATCCTATATATTTATATTTCTTATATTAAATATTAATTTATAATTTTTATTAGAAAAAATATAATTATATTTTTTATAGGAAATTATAGGGAAAACAGTAATTATAAGAAAAATAGTAATTTATAGGGAAAACATGTAATTTATAGGAAAATAGTAATTTATTGGAAAAATATATATATATTTTTTTATAGAAAATCATAGGGAAAATAGTAATTATAGGAAAAATAGGTAATTTATATGAAAATGGTAATTTATATGAAGAATATATTTATATTTTTTTATTTGAAATTTATATTTATAGGGAAAATATATTTTTTATATTTAATAGTAATGAATGTTATATTGATTATTACATTTAAAATTAATTTAAACAAAAAATAGTAATTTATAGGAAAAATAAGTAATTTATAATAAAATAGTACTTTATAGAAAAAATATATTTATATTTTTTATATTAAATAGTAATTTATAATTTTATAGGAAAAATATATTTCTAGGAAAATTGTAATTTATATTTTTTATAGGAAAAATATATTTATATTTTTTATAGGAAAAATATATTTATATTTTTTATAAGAAAAATATATTTATATTTTTTATAGGATATCTATATTTTTTTGTAAATAGTAATTTATAGGAAATTTTAAAATAATAATTTATAATTTTCAACGTTATTTTTTTATTAATTACTAATTAAAACATATCAATTTATAAAAAAAATAATAACATTGAAAACTATAAATTTCCTACAAATTTCTATTTTTAAAAATATAACAATTTTTTATTTCTTAAATAATGTAGTAAACAACTAATAATATTTTCAAGTTTATAAAATATCTTTTATGAGAGAATTTTAAAAGTTATACTTAGAAATTAATACAAAATATTGTTACATTTAAATGTTTTATAAAAAAATTGTTTAGAAATAATAATATTTTCCCAAATAAAGAGGAACCCGTTATTTTATAAATGTATAAGCATTTTTATGTAGTAATTTTTTAATGGAATATAAATAATATATTTTATAATGTAACTAAAAATAAAAAATACCAATTTGACATGGAATAACATCCTCCTTCTGCAGCATAGCTTTAGTCAGCCCAGTGAAGAACCAACTGTCATATATTCAAGACCTATGAATGAATATATGAAAGTTGGTTCTTCACCAGATCGACTAAAGAGTGGAGTAAGGTCCTGTGCCTGTTATGTCTCCCAATGTCACAACAAACTCAAGGGATGGGGAAACCCCTTCTGGATACTCAATATCTTTTGTGGTCTATCAACACCACACATACCCTAAAAATGTTGACCACCAATTTCTTTTAAAAAACCAATCAACATGCAATTCATTTAGTGCGCAAACAAGGACCACTAACGGCCATGATTTTCTATGGGGCATTTAGCCCATACAAATCACAACATTACCATCAAACAAAGAGGAAGATAAGACAGACAAGATTATTAAAGTCGAAATTATTTGAGAAGCTTACCATCTTCGTTGTATATTTGTACATTCTTCCATTAGGTATGTTGCTCATTCGTTTCTAAGCATATCTATATCATCTTCTGAATGTGATTGTTTTCGGCAGTCATGGTAGTAATAAAAAAATATAAATATACAAAGGATTAATAATTATTTTAAATGAAATAGAAATTATCTTCAAAAATACCTCTTTATGGATGTTGGTTTTTTCATTGAATATGATCTCTTTCATAAATTTACAAACATAATAACCACACTCTTTATCGTTTGTTTGTTTCGGGCATTGCAGAATCATTGAGAAAAATAAGCAATTTATTTATATGTGTTTGGATAGTGAAATCTTTTATATATACCTTGCTACTTATCCAGTCGTAGTACTTGTCAGGTATCCTGTCCTTTTCCCCTAACCTCAATCCATGATGTAGACGATATTCACGCACCACACTATCATAATAGAATCATCATTAAAAGATAATATAAATTATATAAATGGATGTTTAGTTCTAAAATGTTGGATGTAGTGTATTACAAATTGACAAACTCCATCATTTGTGGTCAGTTTTTTGGATATCCCTGCATTAAATCTAGAAAATAAATCTTTAAAATATCCAAATTGACCGCAATGAGCATCCAATGCTCCCTAAGAACACAAAAAAGAATAAGTAATGAAAGAAATTAAAATATATTTGATATGATTAAATTGTAGAGTTTTAACCCTACATCATTGTTATCAAGAAAAGTCTATCATCTGTAATTTTACTATTAAATGATTTGAGCAGTCCTGCAAATATTTCACCCAATTTCTTGGAAGTTATGTCTTCTTGTTCTGTAAAGTTGATGTGAGGAATAACGAGTCCAATTTTTTTTCATAGGGAAATCACTTCAATTGTTTTCCATATATACCACTATGAAAAATATGAAATGTATTTAGTTATAATTATCACAGTATATCATCTTTTGGAAAATCAAATCATGAAAACATACCTCATGTAAACATTTACAACTGAGCCACCTAACAAATCATAGTTGAGGATTTCAGTTTCACTCTCAACACCAATGAAATCTGGATCATCCCCTCCATACATATTTTCTTCAAAATCAATTATGTAATTACCACCATCATTCAACTTTGTATCCACATGAGACTTCAATGATAATAAATGTGCATCTATAACAGGAGGGGTTAAGGTGCATTGGGTAGATCATTTTGATCGGTTAGTTGATCCCTGAGATGGATTTGAATCGGTCTTTCGTTTCAATCCCTTCTCTTTGTCTGTCTGTAATAACATGCATCAGTTTAGACCTTTTTTCATTAAATGTTTAAGGTTTATCTTGAAAATTAAATTGGAAATGAATACCTCATTGTCGACATGTTTTTTTACAAGATGTGATTGGCATGAGAGGAATGTTCCTAGAGCTTGTTCGAACATATGAATATCTGCATCATCAATTGGAACAGGTAGCTCGACGCTCAACTCTTGGGCTACAGTAATTGACACTGAGACATGATCTGTCGTAATTGGTCTGTTGTGCAACATGTCGTTCTAGATATTGAACACCGTAGCCCTTTCTATAAGGCGATGAGTGGGTGTTGATAGATATAAATCACAGCCATTTTCACCCTATAGAATATCAATACAGGAAAGGTATCAGTGTCTAGTGTATATCTGATTCACATTTCATAGAAACAATTATTATAAAATTGACTACCTTAGTTAATAATTCTTTTAGGGGAATGACTCACCTCAAAACTAGTGGGGGTGGGGCGAGATCTTCACACGCGGGTTGTTCTTGAGTTTTTTCATCTTTTTGTCTGCCCCCATCAAACCTGATATCAGCTCTCTCTAGTATTGTGATTCTTCTTGAAATATAGTTATTGTTTCTCTTATCTATTTCATTTCCTTAGTTTGATCCTCCGCTTGTTTTTTTCCTCAAAATATGTTCAGGGTGTAACCCCAAACCCACACCTCTAACACGGTCATACTTTTCTAACTGCTTCAAGGCCACATAAAGTATGTATGCATCCGGTGTGGGTATTGTTTATTCTTGTGACATTGTTAGATAGAAAATATAGGAAAATAAGTAATCATTGTTATGTAATATAAATTTAAAGGAAAAAAAATTGTTATTATGTCATACTTACACATGTTTCCCACCCTTTTTTGTGTGTTTTCATCTATTAGTTTTCCATTTTTAGTTGCATGTGCCTCATTCCATAGCACATGGCATGGGATGAAAGTGGATATTTATTTGGAGTTGCATAAAAACAAAATAACATAGTTATTGTTTTTGTCACAGAAAATAATTATTGTAGATTTAAAATACATACCAATTTTTTTTCAAGTGATGCGTACCCCATTCTTGCTTTACTGTAGGGGTACACTGGTTTTGATGCCAGTTGTTTATTTTCAGCACTCAGTTGTTGTTTCAAAAATAAAACATTGTCAAACAAGGTGATACATACATGTACCACCAAACAACGTATTACCAAACACAATGTACCTTAAAATACTGCTTCACATGAAGACCAGTAAACACATCCCACGATTCTTGGGTTATCAAGTGTGCATAAATAAGATGTGGGTGCAAATTTATTTTCCCTTCAGCATCTTTAAAATGATATTTCGTTAAATGTGTGAAAAAACCCATGTGAATCCTTCCATCAACCTGTAAGACATACTCTCTGTGTGAGTCATCTACTATAAATGTACTCTACAAGAGATGGTGAAGTGTAAGTCAATGTTTCATTATTTGATTTTTAGTAAATTAAAAAAATGATATCATAATGTTACTATAATATCTCCCCACATCAGATTCTTAATCTCAGCCACAACATGGTGCTGTGAAGTTACATCAATCTTCATGTGTTGCTGAGTGACGATTCCAATGTAACTACTAAACATGGACTTGTTGGGGTTAACATGTTGGCCCCCCTTATTCCATCCAATCTCGAATTTGATGCCATTTTCTTTATCCTTAATGATTATTGATAATACCGTTAAACTACGACCCTCTTGTTTTTTCTGTTTCCCTGGTGTTTCGTCACCTTTCATTTCCTCATATCCACCATCATCAATATGTTCCTCCGACTCTGAAGGGATAACATCGGTATGTGCAGATGGTGGTTGTACCTCTACATTGGGAGCATCAATAGGTTGAGAAACCTATTGTTCGTCTACACCATGAGCAGTAGGAGGTTGAGAAACTTATTGTGCATGGGGATTGGGAGCATCATCATGTGAAAAAGTTATTATTTGAAAAAAAATTAACATTTAATTTAGATAACAAAAAAGAAACATCAAATTGTTATTAACATAAGGCAATAGGTTGGGAAACCTATTGTTCATCTAGACTACGAGTAGCACCAGGTTGAGAAACCTATTATTATTGGGGATTGGGAGAATCATCACGTACAAAAGTCATTATCTACAAAATTGGTTTAACATTTAATTTAGATAACATTAAATCAACAACGAATAGATATTAACATAAGGCAGCAGGTTAGGAAACATGTTGTTTGTCTCCACTGCGAGCAGTAGCAGGTTGAATAACCTATTGTTCCTCGAGATTGAGAGCATCATCACGTGTAGAATTCATTATATGGAAAAGTGGTTTAACATTTAATTTATATAACATAAAATTATTAGTGAATAGATATTAACATAAAGCAACACGATGTATATTAGAAAAAATATATAACCTGATTATTGAACTATTTTTTTAATGGTTGAAGGGATTTGACCCCTATATTGACTATCCAAATCCCTTCATTATGGTCTCTTCTAACATACAAAATTCTGTCTACATTGGGACCGCTAAAAATGATTGTGACATCCAAATTAAAGGGTCATCCTTGGTTGAATTTTCATTTGACTCTTCAGTGGTTTTGGTCGATAATAGAACAATTAACCAGTTTTGGTTTACAGGATCTGGAACAGCAGCAGCAGCTTGTGGAAAAATATATTTATATTCTTCATATTAAATAGTAATTTATATTTTTATAGGAAAAATATATTTATAGGAAAATAGTAATTTATTATTTTTATAAGAAAAAAATATTTATATTTTTTATAGGAAATTGTCATGAACCAACCCGGGTCGACCCTGAACCGGTCACCCGAGCCGGCCCGCGACATGGCCCAAAGGGAATTCCTAATCCCCACAGGCTGGAAACTAGTGACAAGCACTAAAATAAACCCGTTGGGAATGATTTGGCTCATAAAAAATATAAATAAACATAAATTGAACAAGAATATAAATAAAAAAATAAACCGAACAACATGGCTGCGGAAAAAAGGAGTAAATAAAACAACGTGACATACCTCAGGTGACCCTATGGGTCACCATGGAATGCAAACTACACTCGTTCCAAAAAGAAATCCAAGACTAAAACCTGCAACTAAAAAGTAAAATAGGCATGAGCACCGAGATGCTCAGTAGGAATGCCAAAATATAACCATGTCCTATGCCCCTACCTTTAGTAAGAAATCCAATCATGCTAGTTTGAAAATAAGATATAATAAAATAATTTTTTCCTTCTTTTAAAATTCAAGTAACAAGTTTTAATTTTCAAGTAAATAATTTAACTCCCACTACATTTTCAAAATAGGTTCCAATCATGCATAAACGTTTCAAAATGAAAAGAAACCAGTTCGGATTAAAATATGGTTTTCACAAATAAGACATCAAGTATGAAACAACTGAAATGAAAATTGCATCACAAGCAGAATGTCTCAAATGAGCACCATGGGTAATCCCTATAGGTATCTAGAACAATTGGGACCATAGAGACCTCATACCATGGTGAAACGTGGCTTAGAAACCATGACCCTCAAAAAACATCGCTTAGAAACCACGACCCTCAGAAAATGTGTCTTAGAAACCACGACCCTTAGAAATTCATATGTTTAGATAGTGTTGTTGCGTCAATCCTTCTAAATGAACTGGGATGAACCCTTGCCATGTCATCTAGACTACTAGTCCTGGTCACCTACTTAGATACCCAGGTTTCCAATTGTGCTCTATTTCAAGTGGTGGTGAGTTTCCTTTATCAAGAAAACATATATGTACGTAATACTTTTTTAATCTAAAACCCATTCAACCTCTCACCACCGCTCTCCCTCCTTAAGCGCATTCCCCCTATTTTGCATCACACAATGCATAAACATCAAATTCGGATCATAATAACGCATTCAACATAAAAAATCATTTTCTAAAACCAAGGGGGCATGCCTCAAGAGAGGTTTTTTATTCTTTTTTATAAAACATTTTTAAGGTGCCAACCAAGCTTAACTACATACAGGAAACACTTTTTATAACAAATCGTTTGAAAGAAAAAATGCTTTTAGAAATATTCATTACCAATTCAAAACCAATTAGGAAATCAATTTTCAAGGAAAGTCACTTAAGTCCAATGAGCATCAGAAATACATTTCAATTTCCAAAACAAGGCATAATCATTTCTAGCTACCGCAACCAGATTTCATAGAAGGTGTATATACAATAAATGAAAAACATGTTTTTAAAATGAGAAAGAAATTTTGAAATTAAAATTAAAGGCATAGGCATAGGGGACCTACCTCAAACATGTCGCTATTTGTTGATGACCACTTGAACAGACATTTGATGCATAGGACATGGTTATATTTTGGCATTCCCACTGAGAATATTGGTGATCACACCTATTTTACATTCTAGTTATAGGTTTCAGACTTGGCAATTGACGATGGTTAGGGTTGCTAGCTGTAGCCCAGACCTTAAATGGCCGCCGAATGGTGGCCGCTACAGGTGGTGATGGAAACAACTATAGTGGCCACCAAATGGTGGCTGCTATAGATTTTAATTTTTTTAAAAAAAATTATATTACACAATAATATATACCCAAATAAATCTCATCAGTCATCTTCCAAGATCTACATCCATCATCAAATATAACTGCATAACAAAATTTAATAAAAAAATTAGTACCAAATAAAACCTATAAAACAAATAATTGAAACAAATTAACATATTTCAATTCAAACTTACAGTAACAGATATAAAGTATTTGATTTTGAAAATATATTCATAATTTTGATTACCATTTTAAAATTTTAAATTCATTAATTATATGGTTCTAATTAGATTGTCGTACGGTGATTTCAGGTCAATTCGAGGTTTTCCGCAATGAATTTGACCGTTAGACGCCCATTTTGGTCGTTTATGACACCAGAACTGCGTTCTTGTTCACCGTGGGCACATGGCACGTCCGTTAGACGTGCCATCTACTCGACCACTTTAAAATTCACACACCCGTATTTTTCGTCAGATTTTAGGCCATTCCGACTTCGTTTGGCCAATTCCCCCCCCCCCCCCCACGCGTGTTTATGAAGCGCTCGCAACACTTAAAACACGCATATTGAGCCATACCGCGCAAACCGCACTTCCGATAGATGTTCCATCTACGCGTACACATAATGAATAATATATAGACTGTTGAACGGTGGTTTTAGGTCAATCTGAGGTCGTCCGCTATGAATTTGACCGTTAGACGCCCGTTTTGGCCGTTTCTGACACCAGAACTGCGTTCTCGGTCACCGTGGGCACACGACACGTCCGATTGACGTGCCGTCAGCTCGAAAACTTCAAAATTCACTCACTCGTAGTTGTCGTCTGATTTCAGGCCATTCTGACTTCTTTCATCCCATTTGGACCCCCCACGCGCGTTTATGAAGCGCGCACAACACTTAAAAAATGCATATTGATCCGTACCGTGCAAACCGCACGTCTGGTTGATGTGCCGTATATGCGTACACGTCACATATATTAATTAGATTGTTTCACGGTGATTCCAGGTCAATCCAAGGTCGTATGCTATGAATTTGACCGTTAGATACTCATTTTGGCCGTTTATGACACCAGAACTATGTTCTCGGTCACCGCGGGCACACGACACGTCCGATTGACATGCCATCTGCTCGACCACTTAATAATTCACTCACTCGTATTTGTAGTCTGATTTCAGGCCATTCCGACTTCGTTCGGCCCATTTGGACCCCCCACACATGTTTATGAAGCGCGTGCAACACTTAAAACACGCATATTGAGCCGTACCGCGCAAACCGCACGCCCGATTGATGTGCCATCTGTGTGTACACATCAGGAATAATATTTAAATTTTTGCGCGGTGGTTTTAGGTCAATACGAGGTTGTTTTCTATGAATTTGACCGTTATACGCCCGTTTTGGCCATTTATGACACCAGAACTGCGTTCTCGGTCACCGCGGGCACACTGCATGTCCGATGGACGTGTCGTTTGCTTGACCACTTCACAATTCAGTCACCTATTTTTTCATCTGATTTCAACCCATTCTGACTTCAATCGTCCCATTGGGACCACCCACCCACGTTAATGAAGCACACACAACACTTAAAACATGCATATTGAGCCGTACCACGCAAATCACAAGTCCGATTGACGTGCTATCTGCACGTACATATCACGAATAATAAATAAATTGTTTCACGGTGGTTTCAGGTCAATCCGAGGTCGTTCATTATGAATTTGACCGTTAGATGCCCGTTTTGGCCGTTTATGACACCAGAACTGCGTTCTCGGTCACCGCGGGCACATGGCACATCCGATTGATGTGCTTTCTACTAGACCACTTCACAATTCACTCACTCGTATTTTTCATCTTATTTCAGGCCATTTCGACTTTGTTCGGCCCGTTTGGACCCCCCCACGCGTGTTTATGAAGTGCACACATCACTTAAAACACGCATATTGAGTCGTACCACGCACACCGCACGTACGATTGACGTGCCGTCTATGCGTACACATCAAGAATAATAATTAGATTGTTTCACGGTGGTTTCAGGTCAATCCAAGGTCGTACGCTATGAATTTGACCGTTAGACGCCCGTTTTGGCCGTTTATGACACCAGAACTGCGTTCTCGGTCACTGCGGGCACACGGCACGTCCGATTGATGTACCGTCTGCTGGACCACTTCACAATTCACTCACCGGAATTTTTCGTATGATTTCAGGCCATTCCAATTTCGTTCGGCCCATTTGGACCCCCCACGCGTGTTTGTGAAGCACGCACAACACTTAAAAAATTCATATTGAGACGTACCGCACAAACTGCACGTTCGATTGACGTGCCGTCTGTGTGTACCTATCAAGAATAATAATTAGATTGTTGCATGACGTTTCCAGGTCAATTTGAGGTTGTCCTCTATGTATTTGACTGTTAGATGCCCGTTTTGGTCGTTTATTACACCAGAACTGCGTTCTCGGTCACCACGGGCACATGACATGTCCAATTGACGTGTCGTCTACTCGACCACTTCAAAATTCACTCACCCATATTTTTCGTCTGATTTCAGGCCATTCCAATTTTTTTTGGCCCATTTGGACCCCCCCCCACGCATTTATGAAGCGCAGACAGCACTTAAAACACGCATATTGAGCCATACCGTGCAGACCGCACGTCTGATTGACATGCCGTCTGCGCGTACACGTCAATAATAAAAATTAGATTGTTGCACTATGATTTAAGGTCAATATGAGGTTGTCCACTATGAATTTGACCGTTAGACGCCCGTTTTGGCCGTTTTGACACCAAAATTGCTTTCTCGGTCACCGCGGGCACACGACACGTCCGATTGACGTGCCGTCTGCTCGAACACTTCACAATTCACTCACCCATATTTTTAGTCTGATTTCAGGCTATTCCGACTTCGTTTGGCCCATTTGGACCCCCCACGCATTTATGAAGCACGCACAGTACTTAAAACACGCATATTGAGCCGTACCGCGCAAAACACACGTCCAATTGATTTTCCACCTATTCTTACACGTCGCGAATAATAATTAGATTGTTTCACGATGATTTTAGGTAAATCTGAGGTCGTCCGCTATGAATTTGACCGTTAGACACCCGTTTTGGCCCTTTATGACACCAAAACTGCGTTCTCAGTCACCGCGGGCACACAACAAGTCCGATTGACATTCCGTCTACTCAAACACTTCAAAATTTACTCACCCGTATTTTTCATTTAATTTCAGTCCATTCTGACTTCATTCAGCCCATTTGGACCCCCCATGCGTGTTTATGAAGCACACACAACACTTAAAACACGCATATTGAGCCGTACCACGCAAACCGCACATCCGATTGAAGTTACGTATGTGCGTACATGTGAAGAATAATAATTAGATTGTTTCACGGTGGTTTTGGGTCAATCCAAGTTTGTCCACTGTGAATTTGATCGTTAGACGCCCGTTTTGGCTGTTTATGACACCAGAACTGCGTTCTCGGTCACTGCGGGCACACGACACGTCCGATTGATGTGCCTTCTTCTCGACCACTTCACAATTCACTCACCCGTATTTTTTCGTCTTATTTCATACCATTCTGACTTCGTTTGGACCGTTTGGACCCCCCACACGCGTTTATGAAGCACACACAGCACTTAAAACATGCATATTGAGCTGTACCGCGCAAACCACACGTCCAATTGATGTGACATCTACTTTTACACGTCACGAATAATAATTAGATTGTTTCACAATGGTTTTAGGTCAATCCAAGGTCATCCTTTTTGAATTTTACCATTAGACGCCCGTTTTGGCCGTTTATGACACCAGAACTATGTTCTCAGTCACCACGAGCACACAACACGTCCGATTGACGTGACGTCTGCTCGACCACTTCACAATTCACTCACCCGTATTTTTCGTCTGATTTTAGGCCATTCTGACTTCGTTTGGCCCATTTGAACCCCCCCGCCCACGCGTGTTTATGAAGCGCCCGCAACACTTAAAACACACATATTGAGCTGTACCACGCAAACCGCACGTCCGATTGTTGTGCCGTCTGTGCATACACATCACGAATAATAATTAGATTGTTTCACGGTGGTTTCAGGTCACAAATACTAAAAACAATATAGGTAAAAAAGGAAAATTATATTCATCAAGGATACAAAAACTTCTTGAGAATTCATCAACATAAATGAAATTACCTCATGCATGGGGTTCATTCTCCTCTGGATCACCAATATCACTACGATGTCCACTAGCTGTATTCAGATCCTACAATATATATCAATATTATGTATATTAAACATATCAATAAAATTCAATCTGAGTATGGTTTGTTTTATTGTTTACCTGTGGCACCACTTGTTGCGTCGTCATATCATCGATACATGATGACATCTGTGACAACCTCTCCTCATACTCTGCATGTAACTGCTAAAACTGTGCATCAAAATTGCGCTGCATATCCTGCATAAGAGCATCTATCTCAGCCAGTGTGCACATCCCTGACTCTCTACATGCACCCATCATATCTTCTCTAACAACTGTACGTCGTGGGACACCACCACCATATGTCAAAGAATAACCATGACTGCCACGCCCCACGACACGGTGAAATATTTCATCTCTATGCATAGTACTATGACGTTTCTCCTCTAGAAACTCTGCTAACTGAGCGTCAAACTAAGCCTATATCATATAATGAATCAATGAAAAAATATGAATAATTTCTATAAAATAAAAATACATTTATTAGTAAATAATTTTCTTACTATAACACCAGCAACATCAGGATCACCCGCCCTACGAGTCCTCATCCATATGGACATCCAATCGATTGGATCGCCGCGTTGGTGTAACTATAATAAAGGGGTTCACCATGTTAGAAAACAATATTTTAAAAATATAAATGAAATAGTGAATTCTAAACTTACATCATGTCTGAGCTGTGACACATGTCGAGTGCCAAGTCTGGAATGTGTGCCCTACATCACCCGATTATGTGAATGATGAGAAGACTCGGTCTACATTCATGGTATTTACTTAATAGACATTTAAAAAATTAGTCATTTATAGATTAAAAGTAATAAATCTTACCATCGCTACCTCACTCGACCAAAACGCAATCAAATCCTGCCACTGCGTAGGATGAATGCTCGGAGGGACTCACTGTAGAATGTCTGGAACACCCGCAAATGGTGTCTAGTGATCTCTCTTCACCCTTGAATTGTAATCCTTCCATAATTTTTGGAATTTGGACATACATATAGCCTGAAACACATCTGGACAGGATGTAAAATTATCCTGTTAAAACAAATTGTCAGTAGATGGGACAAAAATAATAACAATATCATTAAAAATTAAACAATGAATTTACCTGAACCTCCCTCCATAATATGTCCATCGTATCCTGGGGGAAAGAACTCCAGTCATGAGTCGTCAGAGGGAATCTGTGTGAGTCTCGTATCATATGCCCAAACTGACGACTCAATGCAGTAGCACGATCTCCAACTGGATGAAATGTGTCGTCAAATAAGACATCCAATCGGGCTCTAGAGTTCCAGGATCGAACCCCTATACCAGGACCCCTGTGTCTGCTGGAAGAAGCACTAGATCCTGATGAAAATAAATTCATAATTCAATTACAATATAATTTAATTATTAGAAATAGTTAGGGAAATATACACAAAAAATTACAATCAATTAATTTTGAAAAATGAAAACATACATACCGACAACATCAGGTGAACCACTTTGACCACCCTATGACATACCTACATTAAAAGAAATTATAGTTAAATCAAGAAATTTTTATACATATATAACTCATAAATATTTTTACAAATAATAGCTGGGGATATAATTACAATTTTCACTAATCATGCAATTCTATCGTATCTCCTTCAACTGTCTCTCTGGTCCATTGTATATCTTCATCTCGTACAACGACTGTTTTTTGGTCAAGTGTTTGATCAAGAAATGCAAAAACTTCAGGTTCCTCTTGGTCAATCAGAAAACCCCTCTTCTAGACATTTTCACCACAACTTTCCAATCAGAATCAATGCCGACAAAGTAAACTTGTTCTGCCTGCGATGTCAGTATGAAGGACTCATTACTCACTCGGTCATCATTATATAACATATTGTTAATGTTTTCTAATGTAAATTGGAAGTTATCAACTTCCATTCCATGAACTAGATCGACCCAATCACACCTTAATAATATGTGTTTTAAGACACGACCATAAATAACCTCAATAATATCTCTCAACAATCCATAATAATAACCCGCACCAATAAAAGAACAACCAACACCACTATTTTTTGTGGCTCGGTTCATGTCAACATCGCTAATATGAAATAAGAATCCATTATCATCCAAAGACTTGTAGAAACGAGATGTAATAATTGGACCATCAGCTAGTTGGTTGAGTTCTTCGCTCACATACAGGGTTAAATCACATAACTTTTGAATCAAGAAATTTCACATATATAGTTTAATAGATAAAGGATTGTGAAAATACAACTAAGTTTCAATATAAAAATATTAAATCATTTATACGTACATGAGTCTTGAACCACTCATGAAATGTGTTGAAATGATGTTTCTGGATTTGATAGTCAGTTGCACGGGGCCTTTCATGTTTCAACTCAGCGATATGCATCCTAAATCACAACACAATATAAGGTAAGAAATAAAATAAATATAGAAACAAAATACACATAAACAATGAAACTTACTGTATCAATGGCATAACTGATGGAGTGTTGGACAACACATATCGATGAGCTTGAACCCACTTGTCGTTCCACATATCAAATGTCATTCCTTCTCTAATTAGACCCTCGTCATTCTGGGAAGATTTATCTATCTTTGTTTCAACCTCATAAATATATGAAGGACATAAATTAGTATACTCATCCATTAAATATCCCTTGGAAATTGAGGCTTTCGGATGAGCTTTTTTGCGGACATACCATTTCAATGTATTTAAGTATCGCTCTATTGGATACATCCACCTGAATTGCACGGGACTGACAATAATGACTTCACCAGTTAAATGCATGGTCAAGTGAACCATGACATCAAAAAAATTACGGCAGAAAGAGTTTTTCCAGGTGACATAGTCCAAGTACAATCTTATCCTGTAGCTTTTTCAAATAGCTCATGCGATGATTCCTAGAACAGAGCTGTTTGAAAAAATTAGAAACTCCAATCAAAGGCTCAATAACCTGGGATGGTAAGCAATAACGAATTGCTATAGGAATTAATTTTTGAAGCAAAATATGATTATCTTGACTTTTCAAACCATGTAATTTCATGATTTTCATATTCACACGCTTCGAAATATTAGAGCAATAACCATCTAGCACCTAAATGGTCTTCAAAATTGATAGAAATGTTTGTTTCTATTTTTTACTCATTTTGTACTGTGCAGCAGGAATGTATGCCAAATTACCTTCACCCGGCTGTAAATGTAAATGTTTTCTCAATCCCATTTCCTACAAATCACGTCGACAATTAGCATCGTCCTTTGATTTCCCCATGAAGCCTAAAATGGTGCACAAAATGTTATCGCATACATTTTTTTCAATGTGCATCACATCCAAATTATGTCTCAAAATATTATATTTCCAATAAGGCAATTCAAAAAAATACTTCGTTTCATCCAATTATGACTTCGCTGTCTATTTGCAGCAGGAATAGAAGGCAATGCAGGAACCAATAAATCTTGAAAATCATACATTGTACGGATGTTTTCTTGATCACGTTGTGCACAAATTTCAACCCCAAACAGTATTTGTGGTGATGGGTCATACTCTCTATTCCTATCAAATGATACATGGTCTTTTCTGAACCTGTGCAATGGAGGAAGAAACCGTCTGTGACCAAGATATTCCAACTTTCTACAGTGCTTAAGCCATATAGATTTCTTACTCTTATTACAACAAGGGCAAGAAAATTCTCTTTTTGTACTCCAACCTGATAAGTTAGCATATGATGGGAAATCATTAATTGTCCATAAAAAAGCGGCCCAAAGTCTAAACATTTCATTAGTTGCCGAGTCAAAAGTAATTACCCCATCGGCTCAGAATTATTGCATCTCATCAATCAAAGGATTCATATAAACATTGATTTTATCACCAGGTCGTCTCGATCCATCAATTATAATTGACAGTAACAAAAAAGGTTGCTTCATACATTACCATGGTGGAATGTTGTATGGAACCAACACCACTGGCCATGTACTATGTGTCACACCAACCATGGACCTAAATGGGTTAAAACCATCTGCTGCCAAACCCAGTCGAATATTACGATCATCTCAGGAAAAGTCTGGGTGTCTTTGATCAAACTCTTTCCATGCCAAAGAATCTACTGGGTGAGTTAATTTATCAACCTCTTTCTTTCTCTCTGAATTCCAAGTCATCAATTTAGAAATTTTAGTGGACAAGAAGAATCTCTTC